>OX463227.1:40598490-41822657 GCA_949820135.1 Sylvilagus floridanus
CTTCTGTCGGTTTCCTATTCACTTTCCTGACTGATTCTTTTGAAGTACAGAAACTTCTCAATTTGATCCAATCCCAATAGTTAATTTTGGCTTTGACTGCCTGTGCTTCTGGGGTATTTTCCAAGAAGTCTTTGCCAGTATGTATATCTTACAGGGTTTCTCCAATGCTCTCTAATAATTTGATGGTGTCAAGTCGTAGATTTAAGTCTTTAATCCATGTTGAGTGAATTTTTGTGTAAGGTGAAAGGTAGGGATCTTGCTTCATGCTTCTGCACATGGAAATCCAATTTTCCCAGCACCATTTATTGAATAGACTGTCCTTACTCCAGGGATTGAATTTGGATCCTTGATCAAATATAAGTTGGCTGTAGATGTTTGGATGGATTTCTGGTGTTTCTATTCTGTTCCATTGGTCTATCCATCTGTTTCTGTACCAGTACCATGCTGTTTAGTATTTTTTTGTTCTAGTACTCGTGGTTGAACTCTGTAATTAACACACAATTATTCTTAGGTTTTTAAATTTTAATTGAAAAGTGATCCCTGTTATATATAAGAGTGGGAAAAAAAGAGGGAGGAGATGTACAATTGGGTATGCTCAATCGGAACTGCCCCAAATGGTGGAGTTAGAAACATGCCAGGGGATTCCAATACAATCCCATCAAGGTGGCTTGTACCAAGGCCATCTCACTAGTCCAAGTGATCAATTTCAGTTCACAGTTGATCACACTGATAGGTCTAGGGGTCAAAGGGATCACATAAACAAGACTAGTGTCTGCAAATACTAACTGATAGAATCAAAAAGGGAGAGAACGATCCAACATGAGAAGTGGGAGACACAGCAGACTCATGGAATGGCAGATGTCCTAAATAGCACTCTGGCCTCAGAATCAGCCCTTAAGGCACTTGGATCTGGCTCAAGAGCCCATGAGAATATTTTAGGCATGGAAAGCCAAGACACTCTGGAAAAAAAAAAAAAAAAGAAGACCTAAATGAAAGATCTCTGTGAGATCCCAATGGAAAGAATGGGGCCATCAAAGAAGGAGGTACCTTTCTCTGAAGGGAGGAGAGAACTTCCACTTTGACTATGACCCTGTCGGAATAAGATTGAAGTACCAGGTCCCAAACCCTTGGACAAGTCTTGTTAGCTTTTGTATCTTTTATTATATTTATCTTGTCAGGTACAAGATCTTTTCACATTGTTGTTTTGGTTTGTATTTTCTCTGATGGTTTCCTGATGCTAAGTTATTTTTTTTCCCATGTAACTGTGCACCATTTATAGATCTTCTTTTGAATAATGTCTGTTCATGTCCTTTTTTCCTTTTATCATTGGATATCTTGTTTTGTTTTTGCTATTGAGTGGTAGAAGTTTCTTATAAATTTTGAGTACTAACCTTTTTACACTTACATGGCTTTCAAAATTTTCTCCAATTCTAGGTTGCCATTTTATTTTATTTTTTTCTTATACTGAGTAGACTTTTTTTGTTTGATTAAGCTTCACTTCATTATTTTTGCTTTTTTTCCTTGTATTTTTAGTGTCCTATCCAAAAAAAAAAATTCTTGTCATCATCACTGTTAAGACATTTTCCTCTAAGTTTTCTTTGAGAAGTTTTATAGTCTTTTGTTTAAATCTTTAATTGATTTTAGTTGTTTTTTGTGTATAATGAAATTATTGGGCCTTTTTAAATTATTCTTTTGCATGTAGGTATACAGTTTACCCAGCCATTTACTGGAACAACAGCCTTTCTCCATTTTGTATTCTTGGCATTTTTGGTAATATATACATGGACCTATTTTCTGGACTCTGTTCTGTGCCATTAATCTATGTGTTATTTCCGTGCCAATATCATGTTTTATTTCTTGCAGCTTTGTAATGTAGTCTGAAACCAGGAAGGGCATTGTCTCCAGCTTTGTTTTTCTTTCTCAAGATTTACTTGGTTATTTAGGAACTGCTTTGGTTCCAAGTGAATTCTGGTGTTTTTCCCCCTAGTTTTGTGAGGAATGTTATTGATTTTTTAAAACTAAATTTTTGTATTAATATAAACAGAATAGATTTTTATGTGGTTCATAGATGCAATTCTAACTTTGTAATGATAATTTGATAGGTTATACATCTCATCTGTAGATCACCTAGAATAATGTCATTTTAACAATATTAATCTTTCCAATTCATGAACAAGGAACACTGTCCATTTATTTGTGTCTTTGTCTATTTATTTAATCAATGTTTTCTAGTTTTCAGGGCAGAGATATTTGGCCCGTTTGCTTAAATGTATTTCTAGATATTTTATTTTTTGTGTTATTGTAAATATGATTGGTCTTTTTTCAGATAGATAAAATGATCTTGAATTTTGTATGTTCATTTTGTATACTGTAACTTTATTAAAATATTTTATTAGGTCTAGCTGAATTTTTGTGTGTTCTTCAGAATTTTCTTTACATAATATCAAGTGATCTACAAACACAATTCACTTCTTCCTTTCCAGTTTAGATGTCATTTATTTCTTTTCCTTGCAGAATTGCTCTGGCTAGAACCTCAAGTAATAGAAGTGGTGAGAATGGTATCATTGTCTTGTCCTGATCGTACAGGGTAGCTCTCAGCATTTTGCTCTTGAGTATGATATTAGCTGTGGGCTTGTCCTGTGTGACCTGTATTGTACCGAGGCACATTTCTCCTATACTAATTTTTAAAATATCTTTGTCATGAATCAATGTTGAACATTGTTAAATGCTTTTTCTTCATACATTGAGTTAATTGCATGATTTTTATTCTTCATTCTTTTAATGTAGTGTATCACATATATTGATTTGCATATGTTGAATCAAATTTAGCATCTCAGGGGAAAATCCCACTTGACTATGGTGTATGATCTTTTCAATGCACTATAAAATGTGATTTGAAAGTATTTTGTTAAGAGTTTTATGTCTGTATTATCAGTGATGTTGGCCCGTCATTTCTTTTCTTGTAGCTTCATTGTCCAACTTCGGTATTAAGGTAATGCTAATCTTTTAAAATAAGTTTGGAAGTGTTCTTTCCTTCTCAATTTTTGGATATAGTTTAGCAAAGATTGGCAATAATTTTTGTGTGGTAGAAATCTTCTGTGAAGGCATTAGCTCTTGAATTTTTCATTAGTATATTTTTGATTACTGACTCAATCACCTTATTTATATTGTTCTGTTTTGACTTTCTGCGTGATTCAGCCTTGGTAGGTTATATGTGTCAAAGAACTTACTCATTTCTTCTAGGTTTTACAATTTGTTGGTGTATAATTGTTTGCTATCATGCAGTATGATCCTTTGTATTTTTGTGATAAGAATTATAAAGGCTCCTTTTTTATCCTTTTTATTTATTTAGTCTTCTATTGTTCTTAGTCTTGCTAAAAGCTTGCTAATTTTTATCTTTAAAGTAAACAACTCTTAGTTTTTAAATCTTTTCTATTGTTTTTGTGGTCCTTTGTCATTTATTTCTGCATTTATTTATTATTTCCATCCCTAACTTTGGAATTTGTTCTTGAGGTGTAAAGTCAATTTGTCTACCTGAAATCTGATTTCTTAATGTAGGCAGTTATTGCTATAAATTTCCCTCTTAGGTTTGCCTTTTTTTAAAAAAAAGATTTATTTATTTATTTATTTGAGAGGTAGAGTTATAGGCAGAGAGAGAGAGAGAGAGAGAGAGAGAGAGAGAGAGAGAAAGGTCTTCCATCTGCAGGTTCACTCCCCAAATGGCTGCAATGGCCAGAGTTGGGCCCATCTGAAGACAGGAGCCAGGAACTTCTTCCAGGTCTCCCACATGCATGTAGGTGCCCAAGTACTGGTGCCATCTTCCACGGCTTTCCCAGGTCACAGCAGAGAGCTAGGTTGGCAGGGGAGTAGTCTGGACTTGAACTGGCACCCATATAGGATGCCAGCATTGCAGTCTACGGCTTTACCTGTTATGCCACAGCGCTGGCTCCAGAATTGCTTTTTTTTAGCATTCCCCAAGTTCTGCTATGTTATATTTCTATTTCCAGTTTCTCAAGATACTTTTGATATATCTTTTGATTTCTTATTTGATCAATTGGTTTCTGAAGAGTGTTTTGTTTAATTTTCTTCCTGTTTCTACTTTCATACTATTATACTTGGAAAATATATTTGATATGACTTAAATCTTGTTAAGTTTAATATTTGCTTTGTAACCTCGTGTGATGTACTCTGGAGAATGTTACAGATGTACTTGAGAAAAATAAAAATATAATCCCTGCTGTTGGGTGGAATATTTTGTATATGTCTGTTGGGTCTATTTAGTTTGTAGCTTTTTTCAGTCCAATATTTCTTTATTAATTGTTGAGGTAAAAAATCATTTGTTGAAACATGGATACTGAAGTCTGTTCTGTTAATATTTGCTTTATTTATTTAGGTGCTTCAATGTTGGATGCATATATACTGATAACTTTATCTTTTGTGTATCTACAACTGGATTTGTTTCTTTGTGATTTTACTATGAGGTTTGCATAAAATATTCCTTCATAGTCTATTTTAAGCTTATAGCAAATCACTTTGATCACATAGAAAACCTCTATATGATTACTTCTTCCTTTACACATATGATACATTATTCTTGTCACTGTTTATATCTTTTTACATCATGTATTCATACCAAAATATTGTACCTATATTTATTTTTAATATTATCTTTTAACTTTATATAATAATTAAAAATGATATATTCACCCACATTGTAGTATCAGAGTATTCTGTATTTGACCATACCTGTATCTTCCCTAGTAATGTTATCATATTCCTAATTAGTTCTCCTTATTTCAACTTAATATTTCTTCTAAGACAAGTCTAGTGATGCTGAATTCTCTCAGCTATTGTATTGTGGTGGGGGGCATCTTTATTTCTCCTTCATTTCAGAAGGATAGCTTTGCCTGCTAAAATGTTCCTGACTGACAGTTTTTTTTTCTTTCAGCTCATTGAATGAATTATGTCACTGTCTCCTGGCCTGTTAAGTTTCTGTTCAAATATCTGATAGATTTATGAAATGATCGATGAGTCACTATTCTCTCATTTAAATACATTTTTATCATATTCTAACTTTCCCTTAAAGTTTCACTATTACCTTAAATTGCATCAATAATTACTCAAGCCTGAAATAAGCAGACTCCTCTTGCCTTAATTCAGGTAAAATGATTTGGTTTAACTGTGTTTTGTGTCACTGTTATGAGGATCCAAATCCCAGGATTTATTAAGAGTTTTTATATTACCATTCTGGTTTAGAATTGTGATCTGGCATGAAAGCAATTATGCCTATAATTAAGAAGTTGATTTTTTTTCTTTTTCAGATTGAGTATACAATATGTTATATGAAATACTGATAGAAATGTATATTATGACTGTATATTATGAACAGTTACTTTTGTGATAGGCCAAGGTTTTGCAAAAACATGCATAATTCAACAGAATAATGTAGTTGAAATAATGAAGTTGAAAGATGTTTCTCTTGGTGTAAAAAATTTGAAATCAACACATAGTTTTATCATAATATGTCTCTTCCATGAATTCTTTGAAAATTCCTCACATGCTCGTATTTCAGAAACTTTTGTGGGGTCAACATTGTGGTGTAGTGGGTAAAACAGTGGCCTGCAACAATATCATCCTATAGGGGCACAGGTTTATGTCCCAGCTGCTCTACTTCTGATCCAGCTTTCTACTAATGGCCTGGGGAAAGCAGCAAATCATAGCCCAAGTGTATGGGTCCCTGCCACCCATGTGGGAGACTCAGATTAAGCTCCAGACTCCCGACTCAAGGGTTAATCAGCAGATAGAAGCGCGTGCACTCTCTCTCTCTCTCTGTCTTCCTTTTGCCATTGGTTCACCCTCCAATGGCCGCCATGGCCAGTGAACTGCGGCCAGCGCACGGCGCTGATCCGAAGGCAGGAGCCAGGTACTTCTCCTGGTCTCCCATCAGGTGCAAGGCCCAAGCACTTGGGCCATCTTCCACTGCACTCCCGGGCCACAGCAGAGAGCTGGCCTGGAAGAGGGACAACCAGGACAGAATCTGGCACCCTGACCAGGACTAGAACCCGGGGTGCCGGCACCACAGGTGGAGTTTTAGCCTATTGAGCCACGGCGCTGGCCAAATAAATAAATAAATCTTAAAATATTTTTGTACCACAATAAACTTACCTTTTAATTTTCTTGGATTTTTTGAAGTATCTTAGTATTACAGGTAGCCAGAAAATGCTATTAATTAGAAAAAGCACTTAAGTAATTTTCCTTGCTCCTACTAGGACAGCTTTCTAATTGCAACCCATATCTAGGAGAGTCAGCAGACTGGGATCTGGATAAAAGCATAATAAATACCTCCTTCTAACTGATTATAATGATTCCATTAACATGTTTGTTAGAACAGAAACAGTCAGCATAGACATGAGGAAGCTTTCCGAGTGCTCTGGAATGCAAGGCCCCCTTCTGTAATGAGTGGTGGTTAGGGCTTTTTATTCATTCATCAGAAAAGATCAATTCAGCACCATTTTATTAATGTCTTAGTCCACTCAAAACTCCAAAAATCTTCTTATGTTCTGTAAAACCCGTGGCATGGTGTTATTGTGGTCAATGGAGCTAGCAGCAATTTTCCATGAAGTATTCTGCGCTAATAAACTTTCAATTCAGCTCTACATCTAAGGGATAGGCCTATTTTATGGTTTAACTTCATCTCAATCTAGTAAAATCCAGAAACATTTAACCCAGTGGCCCAGTATTACTTTGTCAAGGTCTTATAGAATAAGATTACTTAATTGGAGTCTTAACCTCCTTTCACAAATTCTCCTAAAAGTCTCTGGCCCAGTCATAGCATTAGTTTCAGACTTACCTGTGACTTTTTTGCTATAATAGGGAATGCCACATCCTATGAAGGAATACAGCATACACAGCAAAAATTATAACAGAGAACTGAAAATGTGACTCCTTTTCTGTTTCAAATCTACAAAATGGGGTACTTATGTGTAATACCTCATATGTGGTTACATGAAGTCTTTTCTTCCCCATTAACTTGACACAGAATGCACCCATCTTGCAGTTTGAAAAATATTGAGTTTAGTTGCTTTGCTTAAGTGAGTTTTTAATTGCTACATATCTTTATGCTCCTTATAGAGTTGAACAACAGACACTAAAGAAGCTGTTACCCACAATCTAAGGGGCATAGACTGAATAATTATAGAAAGTACAGACACACACACACAAGAAGAGTGAGGTGGAGATTTCTTTGTCCTCCAGCACTCTTTGGCTAGAGTATGAATTCAGTGTGCATTATGAACGTAATTCTTTTTTGATGCTGATGTTACATATCCCAATATAATTTAAAAAAAATTTTATCATATGAGAAGTCCTCTGTGAAAAATGCTTCTTGTAGGAAAAAATTTTTGAAAAAGAAATAAACATGAACATAAACTTGGATACAATTTATTACAGTTAATTAATATATATTTTTAGATTTTATTTATTTATTGGAGAGGTAGAGTTGCAGACAGAGATGGGGAGAGACAGAGAGACATCCACTGCTTCATTCCCCAAATGGCTGCAACAGCCAGAACTGGGCTGATCCAAAGCTAGGAGCCAGGAGCTTCTTCCAGGTTTCCCATGTATGTGCAGCGACCCAAGCACTTGGGCCATCCTCCACTGCTTTCCAGGCCATAGCAGAGGGCTGGATTGAAGAGGAGCAGCTGGGACATGACCCGGCACCCATAAGGGAGCTGGCACCAAAAGCAAGGGCTTAGCCTACTATGCGACCATGCCAGCCCATACTTCAATAATTTTGATGACTCTCTCCTCACGTTATTTTCCTCTACCAATCTTATTTGTAGTCATCTCTTTTTCAGTTATTTTAATATAAAGCCAACATTTTCTTTTTTTTTTATTGTCGTCTCACCTTTATCATCATACACCTATAAATGTTTTACGTATACCTGATGCGGGGGCTGCGCTGTGGCACAGCAGGTTACACTGCCACCTGCGACACCAGCATCCCGTGTGGGTGCTGGTTCAAGTCCCAGCTGCTCTGCTTCTGACCTACCTCCCTGCTAGTGCACCTGGGAAAGCAGCAGCAGATGGCCCGAGTGCTTGGACCCCTGCACCCACGTGGGAGACCCAGATGAAGTTCTTGGCTCCTGGCTTTGGTCTGGTCCAGCCTCAGCTATTGCAGCCATTTAAGGAATGAATTAATGGATTAATCTCTTGCATATTTTTATGTTTTATGAATATATTATAATTTATTTAATCAGTCTTAAATTGTTGGTCACTTGTTATATCTAATTTTTTAGTACTAAAATACTATTTTAAGGGTAGGCATTTATCTTAGTTAAGTTGCCAGGTAGGTTGCCTGTGTCTCATATTGGAGTGCCTGGGTTTGGCACTAGGCTCAGCTCCCAATTCCAGCTTCCTGTTTAATGTACACCCTTGGAGGCAACAGGTGATGGCTCAAGTAGTTGGATCTCTGCTACTCAAGTGAGACCTGAATTCAGTTATTGGCTCATGGCTTTGATTTGGCTCAGCATCAGCTGTTGTGAACATTTGGAGAGTGTAGTAGTGGTACAATGGGTAGCAGTGTGTTGTTTCTAATTATTTTCGTTGTCTCTCTCCTATAAATTAAGTAAATTAAAAAATTTAATTGATATTTAATATATATTATTCCTTTGTATATTAAAATAGTATTGTTGAGTCTTTTAGCACATATTAGATTACTTAATATAAATAACTAGAATGGCATTTCTAGACCTTACTCCCAAATTTGTGACTGAATAATCTCACAGATGTTGGATTAAATTGTAAAAATGCCATTAATCAGGCCGGCGCCGTGGCTCAACAGGCTAATCCTCCGCCTTGCGGCGCCAGCACACCGGGTTCTAGTGCCGGTAGGGCACCGGATTCTGTCCCGGTTGCCCCTCTTCCAGGCCAGCCCTCGCTGTGGCCCAGGAGTGCAGTGGAGGATGGCCCAGGTGCTTGGGCCCTGCACCCCATGGGAGACCAGGAAAAAGCACCTAGCACCTGGCTCCTGCCATCGGATGAGCGCGGTGCGCCGGCCGCAGCGCGCCGACCGTGGCAGCCATTGGAGGGTGAACCAATGGCAAAGGAAGACCTTTCTCTCTGTCTCTCTCTCTCACTGTCCACTCTGCCTGTCAAAAAATAAAAAAAAAAATGCCATTAATCAGAGGCAATGCTCTGGTGATGTGGCCTCTATTGCGGTGCCAGCATCCAATGTGGGCACTGGTTAGTGTCCTAGCTACTCTTACTCTGATCCAGCTCTCTGCTGTGGCATAGGAGGGCAGTTGAGGATGGCCCCAGTACTTAGGTCCCTGAACCCATGTGAGAGACCTGGAGGAAACTCCTGGCTCCTGGCTTTGGATTGGCCCAGCTCTGGCCATTGTAGCCATTTGGTGAGTAAACCAGTGGATGGAAGACCTTTCCCTCTGTATGTCTGCAAGTCTACCTCTCAAATAATTAATAAAAAACCATTAATAAAATATTTCTTGCACAACTATTATATTTTATTTTTAAAATATTTATATATTTTTTGAAAGGCAAAGTTACAGAGAGAGAGGAAAAGAGAGAGAGAGAACCTCCCATCCCCTAGTTTGCTCCACAGATGGCTGCTTGCTGTGCTAGACCAGGCCAAAGCCAGGAGCCTGAAACACCATTTGGCTGTTCCATGTAGGTGGCAGGGACTGAGGGACTTGGGCCATCTTCTGCTGCTTTCCCAGACACATTAGCAGGGAGCTAGATGGTAAGTGGAATAGCTGAGACTCCAGCTGGTGTTACTCTTATGGGATGCTGGCTTCACAGGTGGTGATTTAACCTGCTGAACCACCACCACACTGGCCTCTGTGCAACTACTGTGTGCAAAGCACTATGCTATTTACTGTAAGAATATAATGAATTACAACGCCTGTGTGGCTGAGTGCTATTTTCTTCCAATTGTTCTTTCTTTCTTTTTTTTATTTTTGACAGGCAGAGTGGACAGTGATAGAGAGAGAGAGACAGGGAGAAAGGTCTTCCTTTTGCCATTGGTTCACCCTCCAATGGCCTCCCCGGCCAGCACACTGCAGCCAGCGCACGGCGCTGATCCGAAAGCAGGAGCCAGGTGCTTCTCCTGGTCTCCCATGGGGTGCAGGACCCAAGCACTTGGGCCATCCTCCACTGCACTCCCGGGCCACAGCAGAGAGCTGGCCTGGAAGAGGGGCAACCGGGCCAGTATCCGTGCCCCGACCGGGACTAGAACCCTGTGTGCCAGCACCGCAGGCGGAGGATTAGCCTATTGAGCCACGGTGTCGGCCCCAATTGTTCTTTATCTCCCTTTAGTGTAGGTTGAGCATCCCTAATCCCAAATCAGAAATTTGAAATGCCCCCAAATCTTAATTTTTTCAATATCAACATGGTGGTATTTCACACATAACCTAATGTGACAGGCTATCATCAAAATGCACAAAATTACCAAACATATTATATGAAAGGTCTTCAGACTATGGTATAAGATATATATATATATATATATATATATATATATACATTTCATATTTATACTTGAGTTCCACTTCACAATATCCAAATATTATATGTATACAAACATTATACATGTATACATACATATATGTATATCTATATTAAAAATCCCAAATTAGAAAAAATCCAAATCTGAAACACTTCTGATTTCAACCATTTTTGGAAACATAACATTCACCATTAATACAGAATTCTTGATTTTTTAAGGGCATGACTTGCATTATAGACACCATGTTTTCCAATTAACATTTCCTTGAAGAACAAATAGATTATGAGACAAAAGTCACGGCCAATACTATATAAGCATGTGGGGACCCATGGTATATGTACATGTGGGGACCCATGGATAGGCCTGACATGGGACCCCCCATGCTGGGCTTGGCTTATGGCAGTAATGCGGATGTAGCAGCTGATTGAACTTTCCGTCTAGCTGAGGATTGTGGTAAACAACAAGATGGCGCTGATGCCCTGCCTGCTGCGTGACTCCACAGCTGATCGTGATCAAGTGCCAGATTGGAGAGCTCTGTGCATGGACTGTAATTGATTGACTGATTGGTTGAATTCTGGATATAAGCGGAGAGCGAGAGAGAAGGGGGCACGCCAGCTTTCCCCCTTAAGGAACGTGCGCGCCATCTCTCCCCCTTCTCCCGGTCCCCCACTCTCTTTCCCACTCCTTCTAAGTAAAAGTCTTTTGAAGACCGATTAGCTGCGAGCAGCGTCGTTCCTTTTACGGCCGCAGGAGCCGACATGTACATTTCAAGATGTGTCTTTAAATGGGGATGGAGAGCTGGTCACTGGAGTAATTGTGGTGACTGGAGCTTTAGCACTGGCCATAGGAAGAAGTAGGAACATTTGATGAGAGCAAGAGAGGAAATGAGAGTGTAGCCTTGCAACCTTGATACTCTACTATTCAAACCAGCCCTAGACACCACACTTCTAATGTACTTTTCTGTGAAAACAGAAATATCTTCATTGAGTCAATAATATTCACACATAGCTGAAACCTAGTGATATTTAATAGATAATTATTCTTTGGAAGTCAACTTACGTAAATAAATGCATGAGAAAAATGAAGAAATATCTGGATATAAACTCAGTTTGAAAAATAGTTTAGGGGCTGGTGCTGTGGCATAGCGGGTAAAGTTGCCGCCTGCAGTGCCGGCATCCGAAATGGGCACCAGTTCATGTCCTGGCTACTCCACTTCCAATCCAGCTCTCTGCTATGGCCTGGGAAAGCAGTGGAGGATGGACCACGTCCTTGGATCCCTGCACCCACGTGGGAGACCTCGAAGAAGCTCCTGGGTCCTGGCTTCGTATCGGCCAACATCACTTACAGGTTATAACAATACATTTTGTTGATCTAACAAATCAGTGCTTGTAGTCTGATACTGTAGTGCAGATATACCGCATGTCCATACCCAGAAAGGATGTTTGCTTTATTCAATGTAAAATTACAGCATAGATATTTTTTGAAGTGACAGATCTTTTTAAATGGCTTTAAAAACATTTTATGGCATTTTTTCTAGTTATTGTACATTTATTTGAGTAGTTTCATTGTCATTTGCATGATTACTTCTAATTTTCCTATATAAAGCATTCCACATTTAAGATCAGTTACTTAAGCATGTTTCCAAAAGTGGAATTATTGGTAAAAGATGTAATCATATTATTTTTTATTTTAAATTTATTTTTATTTATTTGAAAGGCAGAGAAGCACACACACACACTCACAGAACAGAGAGAGAGAGAGAGAGAGAGAGAAAGGGGGAGAGAGAGAGAGAGAAAGGGGGAGAGAGAGAGAGAGAAAAAGAGACAGAGAGATCTTCCATCTGCTGGTTCTCTCTACAGATGACTGCAACAGACAGTGCTGAGCTAGGCCAGGAACCAGGAATTCTATTCAGGCCTCCCACATGGGTAGCAGGTCCCACATATTTGAGCCATCATCTGCTGCCTCCTAGGGAATACATTAACAGGAAGCTGGATTGCAAGCAGAGCCCATATTTGAACTCAGACACCCTGATATGAGATACAGGCATCCCAAGAAGTATCTTGGCTGCTTTCCCACATGTTCATCACTATTAATATTTAAATGCTTTAATACATATTTCCAAAATTTCTTTCAATAAGGGTTGGGGAATAATTTAAACTCTCCAAAGTTAAATATGTATGAGAATGCTGTTTGGGTCACACCAGCTGATTTTTTTAAAAGATTTATTTATTTAAAAGTCAGTTACAGAGAGAGGGAGAGAGAGAAGAAGAGGGAGAGAGAGAGAGAGAGAGAGAGAGAGAGAGAGAGAGAGAGAGAGGCAGGGGTAAGGGTAGAGAGATATATTCTATGTGCTGGTTCACTTTCCAAATAGCTGCAATGGGCAGTGCTGGGCCAGGCTGAAACCAGGAGCCAGGAGCTTCATCTGGATATCCCACATAGATGTAGGGGCCAAAGCACTTGGGTCATCTTCTGTTTGTTTTCCCAGGCTATTAGCAGGGAGCTGGTTTGGAAGTAGAGTAGCCGGGACACAAACCGATGCTTAAATAGGCGTCAGCAGGCAGAGGCTTTAACTGCTAAAGCACAATCCTGACCAATAGCTGATTGTTTTGTGAAAATTAGGAGAGAATTCTCTTTAAATATCTTTAAACCCAAGGGTCATCTTGACATAAGTTCCACCGTGTTTTATCTCTTTTCTTTTCTGCAGCCTTATTGGGATAAAATTATTATTCAAAAACACTGCTGCATATATTTAATTTATACATCTAATGTGGTAACATTAGATATACACAAACAATACAAACACCCATGACATAACTACCACAATCAAGGTAATGCATACATGCCTTACCTCTAAAAGTTTACTGTGTTCCTTAGTGTGTGTGTGTGTGTGTGTGTGTGTTTTCTTTTGTGGTCAGAACACTTGACATGATATTTCCATCTTAACAAATTTTTAAGTGCACAGCAACATATTGTTAACAATAGGCACTATCTTGTACAGCAGATATCTATAATTTATTCACCTAACATGAACGTACTTTATACCTTTGAACAAAAGCTCCCAATTTCACCCTCTTGTGTCTTGGAAATTGCCATGGTATTTCTTGCTTCTCCGTCTGTCTATTTTAGATACCTCATGTAGGTGCAATAATGCAGTATTTGTCCTTCCGTGCTGGACTCATTCATTTAGTATGATGCCTTCCAGATTCTTCCATGGATTTTCTTCCTTCTTAAGGCTTAATGTTTCATGCTATTCCATTACCCATTCATCCATTTAAAGACATTTGGATGGTTTCCTTATCTTTGCTCCAGTAACTAGTACCACAGTGAACATAAGAGTACAGATACCTCTGTTAGTATTTTCAACCTCTCACAGTTTTCAGTTGTACATTTCTTGGAGGTGATTCAGTAGGAATGTCTAGGGGAACATAAGGGCATTAAAAGAAGCTGGGAAATTGAAAGAGGGAGATTTAACAAGAAGAGACTACAAAAGACAAATTTTGTCTTCACTGAAAGTTGTCAAAGGAGCAACCTCTTTTTAACTGTCTTAGCCAAGTGACCAAATGAATCTGGTAACCCCAATAAGGGACTTTCAGTTTCTGTAAGTTATTGAAGAATAATGTCCTGGTGCTGTTAATGAATGTCTGCTCTATGGGCATCTCTGAGCCGTGTACCTGATATCAGGTATTGAGCAATAGGCCAATTTCAATGATTTAATAAAAGCTTTCTTTTGGATCTCAGTTATTTGCTTTTACTATCTATTTTATTTTTCTTCTGGGCTGAAAGACATTTTCAAACAATGATGTATCATACTGTTGGTCAAACCTTTGGAGTTGTTGTTCTTTCACTGAAGGAAACACCTTTAGGCACAATAGAGAAATGACTAGAATTTTATTGAAAAACTTTAACTTACTTTTCACTATTTATACATTGTTGTCAAAAGAACTGATTCTAAATAAAAGATCTTCTTTTCTGATGTATTGTGTACCTGAGAAATTTGGGCTAAGATTTATGAAAGGAATTGATTTAATCATCATCTTTTTCATCACCACACATATGTCAAGGAGCCGGGGGCACAATATGATGTCTATAATTTTATTTGAATTCAGCATCTGCCCACAAAGCTAATACCATAGCAACTAAGAAAGACTTGTACATTTTTCTTAGGAAACTCTACCTTGAGAAACCTTTTATATGCTATTCCCATTACATTTAAAGACTGAATGCTGCATCCCGTGAACATTACATTTCAGTCCTCCTCTTTATTTTTTCAAGAGATTTCATTCTTTTACTCCTCTTAAGCACCAAGCATATTTCTAACATGAACTTCTTCCTTCATTCCTTTCACATCTGTACATTTCTAAATGTCAAGCAGACTTTTTCACTTAACTTGGCTTTGAGTGAGAGAAAAATTGAGGGTGACAGCATTTTTCCCAGGCTTGCACTTCATATCTGGAGAGTTTGATGCCCAGAAGATTAGCAGCCAGGTGATAAAGTTGAAATTAAAGGACTCTAATGTAAAACTATTACTGAAGCAGAGATGTCATTATTTTAACCTGGAGCAGACAGTCACCTAGTGGTGATTTTTGCCTTTTTCTCTGGACTTCTTGTTAGCACTCTGACCTTCCTCAGAAGAATAACTCTCTCTCCTTTCTTTTGATGAATCATTTTTCTTATTGCTTCTAAAATAATTTGTTCTTTTACATGTTGGTATTTTTAATATAAATGATTTTTTTTTCAAAATCCAATAAAATTATCTGTGTTCCTTTTTAGGGGACATAGTTTATTTTTAATTGTTACAGATAATTGTACTTATTTATGGAGTAAAGTGAAGTATTTTGATACATGTAAATAATGTGTGTTGATCCAATCAGGTTATTTAACATATCTATCACCTCAAGTATTTATCTTGATCTTTTGTTGGGAACACTGAAGATCTTTTGTTTCAGCCATTCTGAAACATAAAGTAGTAACTATTGTCCCCTCATTGTCCTGTAGAACACTAGAACTTATCCCTCCTATCTAACTATAACTTTTTTACTCATTAACCAATCTCTTTCTATCCTGCTGTTTTCCCTTCCCTCCCCAGCCTCTGGTAACTACAATTCTACTCTTCATTTCTGTGATATTAAATTTCTTAGCTTCCACATAATATCTTTTTTATTGTGGTAAAATATGCATACTAAGAAAACTACCAGGTTAACAGTTCAATGATTTAGGATCATTTGTATTGTAGTGCAGTCATCACCATCATCCATCTCCACAATATTTCTATCTTTCAAACTGAAAGTCTGTACTCGTTAAACAATAACTCTCCATTTGTCCCTCTCTCTAGGTCCTTGTCACCCACCATTCTACTTTCTGTCTCTGTGAGTTTGACTACTCTAGATATTTCATATAAGTAAAATGCTAGGATGTTTTGTGTTGGCTTATTTTACTTAGTATAATGTCTTCAAGGTTTGTCCATGTTGTAAGCATGTAGCAGGATTTTATTCTTTTTTTAAAGCTGAAGAATGGTTCAGAGTATGCATAATCCACATTTTTTTTTCATCCATTCATCCATCAATGACCATTTGGTTTGCTCCCACTATTCAGTTATTGTGAGTAATACTATTATGAACATGGGTGGACAAATAGCTACTTCCAATTCTTTTTGGACAAATAACCAGAAATGGGATTGTAGGATCATGTGGTAATTCGTTGTTTAGTTTCTTTATGAACCTTCATGCTGTTCACTATATCCTTCACCCTCCACAGTCTCTGTACATTTTGTGCCATCCTGTTGAGTGTCCTACAACGAACTTGTTAAAATTGTCTTCATTTATTTGTCCTGCAGCAACCATTTCTTTTGTCATTTTTCTCTAGTACTGGTTTATTATTATCTGCTTGGGGAGCAGAATCACCTGATGGGTTTCAATGATTCCTGCTGTTCTCAATCCACCCTCAGTGTACTCATGTAACCTTGAACAATCATTTCTGCTGGCCAGTAGTTGTTATTCTTATTGTACAGATTGAAAACCAATTAGATGATCATATATGTTAGGAGAATGAGTCAGTATAGTAAAGGATTAACTGAAAGGTAGAACAACCGTAAATGACTGCCACAAGTTGCTTAGGGAATTGAAGTGGTTATAAAATAAAGGTTTATAAATTTCTAGTTGAACACTTTCTTCTGTGTTTCAGGACTTTTGTGTGCTTCAGGCTTTCAGAACTCATTCTGCAACAGTTATATATCCTTAGGTTGGTTTATTCTCTTCACTTACTGTTTTTGAATCTTCACTCTGTTAGGGAGTAGAGGGCTTAATATGTCAGATTCTTTCTCCTGCTATGATTCTAAATCTATAATATTGCAAGTGAAATTTGAAAAGCAACATTAAACAATATTATTCTATCAGAAGATCAGAAGAGACACTAATGAAAATCAAATTTATAATTTAATTTTAAATGAGTTATAGATTATTATTTGATCACTAAAAAGTACTAAAAATGTACCATAAAATTTAATAGTAAGTTGAAAGGAAATGGTAAGATTTTCCATATGTTTATAACACATATATTGTGGATTGTTATCTTTTGCTGCTTCTGAGTCTATAAACCACATGTTTGTTGAGAATCAGTGAAGTTACTTACTATGTTTTTAGATTGAAAATCGAACTTCCTGCAGAGCTACAAAATTGGTAGAGTTTTATTGGGTTCTCGTTGACTTTATCTACAAAATTTAAGTATTTTTCAAATGTCGACAAGGAAACACATATAAACATCTCTTTACAAATACGATGGACAAGAAGAGAGCAAAGGGAACATTCTCAAACTTGACTACTGAAGCAGAATTTTTAAAAGGCTTTAAAGTTTTAACTCTAACATTTGTTGGTAATATAAAAACATGTAAATTATTATTTCTTTAAAAATTAGTAAATTGTTTCTAGTTCATATTGTGAAGTCCTGGTCACTCATAAATGCTCTCTAGAGTTATAAACTTATGTGAATAACAGATTGGTTTGATAAATAAATCACCTTCTCCATAGTCATTTGTAATCACACACTAGCTTTATTTTCAGATAGCAAAAGAAAGACAGAAATGGCCTAGTTACTAGATATCCATGAGTCTCTTAATTAATTCATCACATATGCATTGAGGCTCAATGGAAAATTTAAAGGTGAATAGCCAGAAAGACTGCCAGCAGAACACTGTGAACAGGATGGACTTGAAAACAAGCAAAATCAGGCCTTACTTGACCAATTACAATGCAAAGCACAGAAGGTGAGGCATTAGATGGGTTTGCAGAGTAGTCTTCAAGGTCACAGGCAGTAGTGTGGAGTTTATCATATGAACAAAATAGACTGATAGTAATAGAAGAGTTAGAGAAGTCAAATTGACAACTCTAATTTCACATGAAAAGCATCTTTCTGCTTTTGAAATACAATAGAGCTTTGTGTTTTCAATCGCCCTGAACAATGCTACAGCCTTTCCATGTTGCATTGTTTATCTAAATAATTTGGTCCCAAATTCCTCACCAATAGAAAATGTTCCTTTTCTATGCATGATTGTATCCACATATGCTACATTGTTTGAAAATTGGATTACAGTCCTACCATTCTCTGCGGATGATTATGAATTGAGTTCTGAGAAATGAGTGTTTTTATAACTTATATTTAAATGTAATTTTAACAGCTGCTTATTTATGCATATTAAAAATACTTTATATTCTCTTGCTTTGCAGCATATGCATTGTGTTGAGTGAGGATAGGAGAGAAAATGAGATCTTGGGATGAGGTAGGACTTAACACATGGTTTTGCTTAGTACCTTGTGATTTTCTGTTAGTTGTGAGTAGGACAAAGCCAAAGTGAAAGGTCAGTGCCTCACTTCAGATATAGCTCTTTGAGTCACCCTCATGTCCTTCTCTGTGAAGCTTATTTCCTTAAAACCCCATTCTTTGTCCTGCATGGTACCCTGTGAGAATGTTCCCAGCCCACTCACTATATGAAGCATGGACAGTACTTGTGTTGAAAAACTGGCCCAATAAGACTGATCATATAGGGGGTTTCTGCTAAAAGTAAAAATTAAAAAAAAAAGAAGGCTAGAAATTGCATTAATGTTCTTTTTTCTTTTTAACAGTAAAAGGAGTCCATGAATTCTCAATTGCTTATCATTTCTGAAGGCAAATGTCACCAAGCATTGTGATCAGCCTATAATCTTGAATTAGTTAATGATATACTTGTGTCCATGTAGTTAAAGAGTAAAATATTCAAATCTAATACATTAGCCAAGACATATCACAGACATACACATAAAAATGTAAGATTAAATGTATTTACATAACTCTTTGCCAAGAAAATGAAAATGTTTTAAGTAAATATTCTAGGAGCTAAGATTAGATGAGTGTACTTAAGATATGGATGGCATTTGAATACTTTTTTCTTGGCTGTGCTTTAAAAAAACACAATACTCAGAAACACTCATGAGCACATTTATCAGCCTCTAGGAGTCATGAACATCAAGAAAAGGTGCCAGCTGAGATCTTGAGGAGGCTCAACTAAAGCCTGGACTTAAGTAAATAGCCTTTGTCCTGAAGATATATGTACGACTCGAACAAAATTTAAAAACCTTTATCCGTGAAAGTCTTTTTTCAAGTGAGAGAAATTTAGTCTTAGAGCCACGTAGTCTGGCAGATTTCCCGTATTCAAACTGAGTACATACCTAGAATGTCACTGCTTTGTCAGCAATGAACTAGACTCTGGAAAGTGGCAGCCAAGAGCCGGGGAAGACTGCCATCTGGTGGGAATATGAAGTTACTGCCAAATACCAGGTCAGCTTTGCAGTTGCTTTACAAATTGTTTACAACTCAACTTTTATGGCAAGAGTGAAATGAAAATTTAAATCAAAAACCACAGATATCAAATGAGCAAGGCTTTAATTCATAACTAATAATTATTATTGTTTCACAAGTTCCTTTCTGTTGTTTGCTCTAGTTGTTTGACCTTTCTTTGGACATGGTTAAAAAACAAACGATGCTGACAAACATTTTTCTTTTGTTCTACTTGACCATTCAGGATTTTCTTACCATTTATTTGGATTTCAAAAACTGGGAGTGTTCCTTTTACAAAAAGGGCAATGTAATACACAAGCCACATAAAATTAGGAGATGGAAGAATGCAGAGGAATTAATATTAGCAAATAATGAAAGTAATTGAAATATAGTCAGAAAATGGTGAGTGCTTAGCCTTGAATTTAGCTTTGTGTGCATATAAGGATGTTGTTTAATCTTTTAAATAAATGAAACTTGGGTTTCATTTATCAGCTTTGGTTCTCATAATTTCTCTGTCATTTTAGAATATTGTTTTTGTTCCTGGGTTCCGTTGTCAGCTTTGATTCTTAACACTTTCTCTGTTTTTTACAAATTTTATTTATTTGAAAGACAGAATTACAGGGAGGTAGAGAAGAGAGAGGGAGAGGGAGAGGTCTTCCATCCACTGGTTCACTCCCCAAATGGCCACAACGACTTGAGCTGATCCAATACAAAACCAGGAGTCAGGAGCTTCTTCTGGGTCTCCCAAATGGGTGCAGGGGACCAAGAACTTTGGCCATCTTCTACTGCTTTCCCTGGCCATACCAAAGAGCTGAATCAGAAGTGGAGCAGCCAGGACTCAAACTCGCGCCCATATAGTATGCCCGGCCCTGCACGCGGCATCCTCTATACCACAGAACGCAGGCCCAACACTTTCTCTTTTAGCTGGATCTCAACTTGCCAAATGATCATAACAGACCAAGCCTTTGTATAGAGATCTTAATGAATCTCAAGTGCTTATATGATTCTGACGCTAGATCTTGATGTTCTAAAACCTCATCACAATAAATACTCAACTCTAAGATGTCTCTTATTTTCAGTTGTTACCCAATATCCTTCTCTCTTGAACTCCCTATAATTAACTAAGCACAGATACTACACTGATGGCTGAATGGTTCGTTTATTAGTTTGTCTACTTCCTAAAAGGGGTAGTGAAAACTTGAGGAGGTAAGGCCTACTTATAGGTCCTTGTGTCATTGCGAGCATACCTTTGGAACATAGTGTTCATAAAAATTGGAGTTAAAATCCTGGGTTTAGGCCTAACTTCTCTGTTTGCTTCCTGGCTCAATATGCAATCCTTTGTCTGTAGGTACTCTAGCATCTGCTGTGGGCCCCTCATCCAAGGCAGATGTCATGCCATTTGTACTGGAATCTTCCAAACTGTTAGCTAAATAGGCCTATCTTTGCTTCATTAGTAGCCCATGTTAGGTATTTAATTGTAAAAGCAAAAAGAGACTAATACAGAAAATTAGCAAGGAGTAAGTTCACTACTGTAACCATACCTGAAGATAGGTGGGAACTCCTGGAATTGGTTAACAGGAAGGGTTTGGAAGAATTTGGAGCAGCAAGCTAGAAAAAGCCTATGGAATACTTGAAGCAAAGCATTATTGGCATTTCTGGTGAGGGCTCAGAAGTCCAGAATACTGATAGGAAGGTGGAAAGCACAGGCCTTATTGATTAGATTCCGGATGGAATGAGAAGTCTCATGAATTGGGCTAATGGCCACACTTGCTTGCATCATGGAAAGAATGAGCTTATGTGGTGACCTTGCGCTGAGACTCTGTAGGAGGCCAAACTTAAAGGTGATGGATTTTTTTACTTCGTGGAAGAGATATCAAGTCAGTAAAGAATTCAGGCCCTTAACATGGCAGTTATTCGCTACTTTTAGCCAGTTTTAAAGTAAGAATCAGGAGAAAAAGAGTGCAGAACGGAAAGATTTGAAAAATTCACAGCTTGGCAGGGAAAGGAATAAAAGAGTGTGTTAGCATGTAGTTGCTAACTTGCCTAGAAGAAGTGAAGTGCTTAGAGTTGGGACAATAGATGAGAGTTATTTTATTTTATTTTGTATTTTCTTTTTTCTTATTAATATAAAAGGAATAGATTTCATGTATTTCATAGGTACAGTTCTAAGAAGATAACCAAGGCTGGCGCCGTGGCTCAATAGGCTAATCCTCCGCCTGCAGTGCCGGCACACCGGGTTCTAGTCCCGGCTGGGGCACCGGTCCTGTCCCGGTTGCCCCTCTTCCAGGCCAGCTCTCTGCTGTGGCCCGGGAGTGAAGTGGAGGATGGCCCAAGTGCTTGGGTCCTGCACCCCATGGGGAGACCAGGAAAAGCACCTGGCTCCTGGCATCGGATCAGCATGGTGCGCTGGCCACAGCCACAGTGGCCACTGGGGGTGAACCAATGGAAAAGAAAGACCTTTCTCTCTGTCTCTCTCTCTCACTGTCCACTCCACCTGTCAATAAAAAAAAAAAGAATATAACCAAACTTCCCTCCTCTCCACTCTCACTCCGTTAACCCCCCTCCATCCTTTTTTTTAATTTAATTATTTCAAAGACATACTTTTTTTTTTTTTTTTTGACAGGCAGAGTTAGGCAGTGAGAGAGAGGGACAGAGAGAAAGGTCTTCCTTCCGTTGGTTCTCTCTCCAAATGGCTGCTACGGCTGGCACGCTGCGCCAATCCGAAGCCAGGAGCCAGGTGCTTCCTCCTGGTCTCCCATGCGGGTGCAGGTCCCAAGCCCATCCTGCACTGCCACAGCAGAGAGCATGACTGGAAGATCAGCAACCGAGACAGAATCTGGCGCCACAATCGGGACTAGAACCTGGGGTGCCAGCGCCACAGGTGGAGGATTAGCCAAGTGAGCCACGGTGCCAGCCCAAAGACATACTTTCAGTCCACACTATAATCACAGGCTTAATTCACTACTAACTATACTATTCAACAAGTGAAAAGTAGGAAGACCACAGTTCCATAGGAATATATGTAAGAGCTAAAAATAATAATCATGTCCTAAGATGTCTGTTTTATTCCTATACATTTTTTGGTATTCTATTTAACTTCCACATATCAGAGGCATAAGCCTTTTGGGACTGGCTTATTTCACTAAGTGTAATGGTTTCCAGTTGTATCCATTTTGTTGCAAAAGACAGGATTTAATTTATTTTTGGCTGAGTAGTATTCCATAGTGTGTTTGTGTGTTTGTGTATGTGTGTGTGTGTGTGTCTGGGTTGATTTCATACTTTGAAGGCATATCAGAAATCTTCTAGGCCAGGGGCTTTCAACACAGGCTTGGAGGATTAGAAGTGTAAATTTGTTTCAAATACATTCAGGGGTACACTCCTTTCAGGAAAGAGCACTGGGTGCTCTACTCACGCAGTGCCAGCTCTGGATTCTGGCATGCTAAGTGCTCCAAGGGTGCTGCAGCCATGGTTCAAGGGGGCTCAGCTGTAGCTTATGTTGGTAGAAGACCACACTATCACCCATTCAGTGTTGGTTTAGCAGAAGTGCAGGGTGCAAGAATTATGAGATCGTGCCAGTTTCCAGCAAGAATTCAGATGAAATACTGGGAGGCCAGGACTACAGGGTCAGAGTGCCTGCATGGAGCTCCTGATGTGGCAATGTTTAGATGAGATGTCAGAGTTCAGTTACAGAGGAAGGTAGAGAGATCTCCAATGTGCCACACCAGACTTTGAAAGGTGTGGATACCTGGGTATAGCACCAGAGAACAGCCATGTGGGCTGTGACCAGAAGAGCCAAAGGAGTGGGGCCATATAAGTCCCTGAGATCCCATCTCCCACCAGAATGTGCCCTGGATGCTAGTCATACAACATTAATAGTTCATGTTTATACTGCCAGCTTCAATCTTTTTTAAAGGCTGAATAATCCCCCATTCTATTTTTCTATCCCTCATTTTTTGGAATAAGAATATTTAGCTTGTGCCTGTACTACCATCATATATTGGATGTGTGTAATCCAGTTTTGCTTTTACAGGGGCTCACAGCTGAGGAATTTGCTTAGAGTGTCAGATGAGATTTTGGACTTGGACTTTTGGGCAGTGCTGGAATACTTAAAGCTATAGGGCTGTTGCAGATGGAATGAAAGCATTTTGCACTGTGAAATGGACATGGGTCTTTGAATTCCAAGAATGTAATGCTAAGTTCTGAATGTTGATTGTCCCTCAACAGCACCTTGTATAAAGGCTTGGTTCCCAGAGTCATGCAAGTGGGAGTGATAAAACTGTTGTAAAGTTGGGCTTAGTGGGAAGATTTTAGGTTATTGGGCTGCACACATTTGGAAAGTGATTCTTTTATAACTCTTTGAATTTTCATAAGTCGCTTGTTTATAAAAGCCCAAATTTGGGCTTCCCTACTGTCTCTACTTCTTGGCTTACCATATGATCTTTTATCTGTGCATGCTTTTCCATCCACCATGGGCAACTCACAAATGCCAAAGCGTGCCCCATGCTATTTGAACTTTGAAACTGTGAAATTGTGATGGAAACAAACCTTTTTTCTTTATAATTTTACTGTCTCAGTTATTTCATTATAGTAACAGAGAATTAATACAGAGAGTGAGTTTGGTCACTTTGCAGAATCAAATCGATGTCATTGCCTTCCAGATAGGTCCAGATATATACAACTGGATTTATTGATGATTTCCTTAACAAAGAATGTATGTGGTTTAATGAGTGCTTTGAAGATTTAAGGTTGAAAATCTTCAAAAGGAGCACATGCTATCTGACTTCCTTAATGTTCCTTTGGGGACTCACTGACCATCATTAAGTGCATAAATCCCCAGGTTTCATATCTTGGAGCAAGTGGCACAGAGTTGTCCATGAGATAAACATCTTCATCACCTTTTAATGCCTCTTATTCAGAAGACCCGCCCTGGCAACAATCATTTAGGACTTTTTGGAGTCCTCAATGTCTATGGCATATTGTTCCTGGTCTGTAGCACAAGTCCACTTTATCACAATAATTGAGTAGTCTAGCTTGTGTTTCCAGCTGCCTCTTAGGGTCTACAATGTTGAATTTTAAAACACCATAATCCCTGTATTTAAAAAACAAATAGGCAATTAATCAATTTTTTTTAAAAAAAATCATGTAGGATCTCTGTCCTTAATGTGCTGTACATTGTGAATTAATACTATAACTAGTACTCCAACAGTATTATCATTTTGTGTCTCTATGCGAGGGCAAACCATTGAAATCTTTACGTAATATGTACTAAATTGATCTTCTGTGTATAAAGAGAATTGAAAATGAATCTTGATGTGAACAGAAGGGGAGAGGGAGCGGGAAAGGGGAGGGTAGGGGGAGGGAGAGAAGTTGTGGGGGGGGAGCCATTGTAATCCATAAGCTGTACTTTGGAAATTTATATTCTTTAAATAAAAGCTTTATATATATATATATATATATATATATATATATATATATATATATATAAAGAATGTAAAGATAAAAAAAAATCGGGTGAAGAATCCACTAGCCTACTTTGCATAATGTAGTAACAAAAAGGTATAAAATTCATTTTCATAGTTGAAAACCAACATATTTTCATTATAGTAAAATGTGTGAAGAAATAATTATATTGTCAGTATTTCAAGAACTTTACTTAATGTCAAGTAGTATTAAATAAAAATGATCACTTGTGTATTCAGATCATCTGCTAGCCATGAGTTTTCTTTTCTTTGAAAGGCATTGTACCACTGAAGACCAGTATGAACTTCATACAAAAGGTGAAGTTGCTACAAAGAATATTAATGTTTTCTCTAAAGACAAATATATCTACTTCAAACAGATTTAGTAGGATGCCATCTTTAATAATCTGAAAGATGTTTCTAGAAACAAGTTACAAAAGTTAAATGCCCAAACTTCATTTGCTCAGTCTTATGGTTATATCACAATCTTTGCCACTGTCCATGTCTTGCAATATTGTCCAAATTGGAGCTTCTTTGTGACTT
Source organism: Sylvilagus floridanus (assembly GCA_949820135.1). Taxonomy (NCBI): domain Eukaryota; kingdom Metazoa; phylum Chordata; class Mammalia; order Lagomorpha; family Leporidae; genus Sylvilagus; species Sylvilagus floridanus. The sequence continues at coordinate 40,623,820 of OX463227.1, forward strand.
CTACAGAATAGTTTCTTGAGCTCTTCATATATTCTGCTTATTAATCCTTTATCAATTACATAGTTTGCAAATAACTTCTCCCATTCTGTTGATTGCCTTTTCACTTTGCTGAGTGTTTTGTGTGTAGTACAGAAGCTTCTCAATTTGATGTAATCCATTTATCAATTTTGGCTTTGATTGCCTGTGCCTCTGGGATTTTTTTCAAGAACTTTGTGCTTATGCTAATGTCTTGCAGAGTTTCCCCCAATGTTCTCTGGTAATTTGATTAGATTTATATCTTTAATCTATTTTGAGTTGAATTTTGTGTAGGGTGTATGGTAGGTGTCTTGCTTCATATTTCTGCATGTGGAGATCCACTTTCCCCAGCACCATTTGTTGAAGAGACTCTCTGTTTTGGGGATTGATTTTAGCTCCTTTGTCAAAGGTAAATTATTTGGAGATGTGTGGGTTGATTTCTGGTGTTTCGATTCTGTTCCATAAGTCTATCCATCTGTTTTTATACTAGTACCAGATTGATTTGATCATAACTGCCTCGTAGTATTTCTTGAAATCTGGTATTGTGATGCCTCTGGCTTTGTTTTTATTGTATAAGATTGCTTTAGTTATTCAGAGTCTCTGCTGTTTTCATATGAATCTAGCATCATTTTTTCTATATCTGAGAAAAATGTCCTTGGTATTTTGATCGGTATCACTTTGAATCTGTAAATTGCTTTTGATAATATGGACATTCTGATAATATCGATTCTTTCAATCCATGAACATGGAAGATTTTTTTCATTTTTTGTGTCTTCTATTCCTTTCTTTAATGTTTTATAATTCTCACCGTAGAGATCTTTGACATTCTTGGTTAAATTTATTCTGAAATATTTAATTCTGTTTGGAGCTATTGTAATGGGGACACTGTCTTTGTATACAAAAGCTATTGATTCTTCTGTGTTGATTTTACATCCAGAACTTTACCAAACTCTTCTATGAGTTCCGGTAGTCTCTCAGTGGGGCCTTTGGATCCTGTATATATGGAATCATGTCATCTGCAAATAGGGATATTTTGACTTCCTCCTTTCCAATTTGTATTCCTTAGATTTTGCATCTAAGGAATATTTAAAAATAAACACTATAGTATCAAACCGCAAAACATAAGCAATAATTTCTTAATGTCACCAAGTACTAAGTAAAATTTAAATATTCCTTGTTATCTCATAAATTTTTCTTTTTTAAAAAAGATTTATTTATGTATTTGAAAGTCAGAGGTACACACAGAGAGAAGAGAGGCAGAGAGAGAAAGAGAGAGGTCCTCCATCTGCTTGTTTATGCTCCAGTTGGATGCAACAGCTAGAGCTAGAGCTGGAGCTGTGCTGATCTGAAGCCAGGAGCCAGGAGCTTCCTCCAGGTCTCCCACGCAGGTACAGATGACCCACACAATTGGGCCATCCTCTACTGCTTTCCCAGGCCACAGCAGAGAGCTGGATTGGAAGTGGAGCAGCCGAATCTCGAATCAGTGCCTATATGGGATGCTGGTGCTTCAGGCCAGGGTGTTAACCCATTGCACCACAGCGCCAGCCCCTCATAAAATTTTTCTTACAAATTGGATCAAAATCTAAATAACCTGAATACATTACAGTTGACTGGTATGTTTTTATGACTCTTATAATCCATAGTTTCTTTCTATTTTGCTTTCTCAATATGTTGGAGAAATTAATTTTTTTTCTATAGAGTTTACCACATTGTGAATTTTGCTAATATATTCACATGACTGCAAATGAACAGAGTCCAGATAGTTTTCCAGTGGCCAGTTACATTGAGCCACTCATGTAGAAGCTTGAATTAACTGGTGATGTTCTAGTGCCTTTTGTTGTGTTCCAAACAACTTCCATCCCCAGCTTCAGATACTCTTCACCTGATCTTCCCTTGTGTTTCTTTTTTCCTTGTTGGCATGTCATCTATTTTGCAGACCACATAGTTTACATGGCATATTTGCTAAGATTGTTTTGTCTGTGAGTGGATTTCCTCCCAAGATGTTCTTCTGTCTGATTATCTGTGGATTGGTAGGTAACTAAAGAGGCTTTGTATATTTTAGTTTGATTTTTGGGGAAGACTACTCCACAGAGGGAGCTGTGTGTTTTCCTAAGGAGTTACATAGCATTTCGTTATTTCTTTTGGTGAAGTCAGCAGCTGTTTCTGAGCATTCTTTTTTTTTTACCATTTATTTATTTATTTATTTATTGACAGGAAGAATTAGACAGTGAGAGAGAGAGAGAGAGAGAGAGAGAGAGAGAGAGAGAGAAAGGTCTTCCTTTTCCATTGGGTCACCCCCCAAATGGCCGCTACGGCCGGCGCGCTGTGCCGATCTGTTCTCCAAAGCAGTTGCAGGGCCCAAGTACTTGGACCATCCTCCACTACCTTCCCAGGCCACAGCAGAGAGCTGGACTGGAAGAGGAGAAACCAGAATAGAATCCGGAGCCCCAACCAGAACTAGAACCCGGAGTACTGGCGCCACAGGCAGAGGATTAGCCTAGTGAGCCCTGGTGCCGGCCTGAGCATTCTTAATTCAACATTGTTGGGAGGTTCTGGCTTCTGGATCTTGTTTTTGTTTTCAGATACTACATGCCTTTGACTCTGAATACCCACTTGGAGTTATATAGTCACGTACTGGGTTCCAGTGAATTGAATTTAACTGCGGATTTAATGAGCCTGGTTAAGTAATTTGAAAATTGCATTTTGTAGTTTATATAAACTAAACCTCACAAAATGCACAAGTATCTGTTTTTGAAAGACATTTATTTATTTGAAAGGCAGAATTACAGAGAGGAAGAAGCAGAGAGATCGAGAGAGAGAGAAGACTTCCATCTTCTGGTTCACTCCCCAGGTGGCCACAATCGCTAAAGCTTCTTCTGGGTCCCCTGCGTGGGTGGAGGGGTGCAAAGACTTGGTCCATCTTCCCCTGTGTTCCCAAGGTCATAACAGAGAGCTGGATCAGAAGTGGAGCAGCTGGGACTCAATCCAGTGCCCGTATGGGGTGCTGGCACTCAGGCCATGGCTTTCCCCACTACGCCATAGTGCTGGCCTCACGTGTATCTTTAAAAATTGCTGAAAACCGCTTGTAATTGAGAGACTTTCCTACTAGCCTTGCCATTAAGGAGTGAAAATGTGAGCTACAGAGCAGGGGAACTCTTCACAAAAACGATAAGAGATACTAAAAAGGACTTGTATTCCAAATAAAGAACTTTTACCAATTAATTATATACAAATAGCATAGTAGAGAAAGCAGGCAAAACTCTGTACTAGATACTTAACAAAATGGATATTTCACAAGAAGTATGTTCAGTGACCAATGTAACAGTGAAAAGCTATCTGATCTCATGGGTCATCTGAGAAATTATAAATTAAAACCACAGTGAGATATCATCAGCAGCACCACAGAATCACTCGAATTATTAAATAGACAGATGTAGAAAAACTGGAAGCTCATATACTCCTGCTGAGCGTATGCTACTTGGGAATTGCAAGAGCTACTAAAGCTGGTCATACACATATGCTGTGACCCAGTCTTTACAGGAATTCCCACAGGAATGCATATATATGACAAAGAGAAATATGTTACATGTGAACAAAGTCATGTACAAGTCATAGCAGCTTATTTGTAGTAGCAAAAAATTTAGAAATGACTCAAACTGTCTTCAATAGTAGAACAAAGGAAAGCACCTTGGTGTATTCGTACAATGGAACACTCTATAATGTTGTGGATGTAAAGAAAGAAGCCCAACACAAATGAGAATATACTATAGAGGCAAAGTGTACAGAGTTCTTAAACCTGGAGGGAAATTAACCTATGTCATTAGGTGTCAGGATAGTAGTTAATTTGGGGGAAAAGAATTGGAAATGTGACTGTATGAGAGCATCAGGGGGCTGCTGGGAGCTATGAACACTCTTTTCAGGTCTGAGTGATAGTTACATGGATGCGTTCAATTTGTGCTTAGTCATTGAGCTGTGACCTTATTGTTCATGTATTCTGAAGGTATTAATTACTATAGCAAATAAAGTTGTTAAAATATTATACTTAAAATGTCAAGACAACAGTTATATTTTTAAGCAGTATTGACAGTTTTCATACTTCTAGTAGTTCTCCATCAGGCACTTTTGAAGACAGAAAAGTAAGGTGAAGTAATTATAGTCATCAACATGTCAGGCAAAAATTTGAAATTGCAAAGAAGATTGAAATGCAGATTTACAAACATTCTAAATGACAAGAAATTTCCATACCTTGTATTCTGCTATGTGATACTAGCAACTAAAAATTAAAGTCATCATGATTAACAATATATTTTAAAACTAAGAAATAAGAATATGAAGATAATGGTCCATAGTTTTCACGGCAGTTTAGGTGTGTTACACTCAATCTAATACATTATATATTTAAAAAGTCACTCAATAAATATTTAACTCTTTTCAATCTTTTTAAATAAACCTAAAGAAAAAGCTCCATGTTATTAAAAACTCTGATTCTTCCTTAAAGCAGTCAAAATAATATAAAGAAGTTATATAGTGATAAATTAAAATCATTTATTTTTCTGAAAATATTCTTGAAAGATGCTTAGAAAAAATGCTGAAGCTTTCAATATGCTAATACATGGACAAGCTTACAAGAGTGCCTGACACTTAGTAAGCACAAAATAAATGTTAGCTCCTAATAATATGTGTTTGAACAAATAACTATAAAGTCGCATTAGGGTTCAGTTTTTTTTCTGACATATCTGTTTATTATATTTGCTAAATTGTTTTTAATAATAAAATACATAAACAAGTAATTTTTGTACACTGGAGAAACCATTATTATGTCCTTTAACAACTTATTTTGCAAGAGTATTGTTTTTTTTAAACCTTTATTTAGTAAATATAAATTTCCAAAGTACAGTTTATGGATTACAATGGATTTTTCCTCCTCATACTTCCCTCACTCCCACAACCCATCTCCCGCTCCCTCTCCCATTCCGTTCACATCAAGATTCATTTTCAATTCTCCTTATATACAGAAGATCAATTTAATATATATTACGTAAAGATTTCAACAGTTGGCACCTACAGAGAAACACAAAGTGTAAAGTACTGTTTGAGTACTAGTTATAGCATTAATTCACATTGGACAACACATTATGGACAGAGATCCTACATGAGGAGTAAGTGCACAGTGACTCCTGTTGTTGACTTAACAAATTGACACTCTTGTTTATGATGTCAGTAATCACCTGAGGCTCTTGTCATGAGTTGTCAAAGCTATGGAAGCCTTTGAATTTGTGGACTTCGATCTTATTTAGACAAAGTCATAGTCAAAGTGGAAGTTCTCTCCTCCCTTCAGAGAAAGGTACCTCCTTCTTTGATGGCCCCGTTCTTTCCACTGGAATCTCACTCACAGAGATCTTTCATTTAGGTCCTTTTTTTTTTTTTTTTTTTTTGCCAGAGTGTCTTGGCTTTCCATGCCTAAAGTACTCTCATGGGATCTTCAGCCAGATCTGAGTGCCTAAAGGGCTGATTCTGAGGCCAGAGTGCTATTTAGGACATCTGCCATTTATGAGTCTGCTGTGTATCCCGCTTCCCATGTTGGATCGTTCTCTCCCTTTTTGATTCTATCAGTTAGTATTAGCAGACACTAGTCTTGTTTGTGTGATCCCTTTGACTCTTAGACCTATCAGTGTGATCAATTGTGAACTGAAATTGATCATTTGGACTAGTGAGATGGCCTTGGTACATGCCACCTTTACAAAAGTATTGTTTTATAGATGACTTGAGTAAGGACAGTCACTGATAGAGCAGCAACATTGTCTAGAACTTTTTTAAGTGAACCTAAAAGAAAGCTAAGAAGATGAATCCATGTATGAAATGTATTACTACTGTCATTATAGACAAATTGTTCTAGAAAAGAAGTTGGCTCCAGAAGCTTTCAAAGTTTTCAAGGGTGCTCCAGATATTATTAATATGTAGAATTGAAACTGAAAAATGTAGCAAAATTCTCATGATCTTTTTTGAGATGGAGAATGACTATGGCACTCTTGTGTATCATTTAAACATTTGTTGACAAAACACTTTTGCAAAATTAAGGATGGGTTAGCATTAAGATTTATTTCACAAATTTGTCTGCTTGACCCATGGCATGTGTCTGTTGGTAGTCAGGAGAATACACCTACACAATGGAACTGGCCCTTTCATTAAAAGATGAAAAAAGAAAAAGCTGCAATAAAAGGAATCAGCCTACAGAGAACATTTTGAAAATGGAATGTTCTGGAATAGTTCTGATTGATATCCTATGCTTCCATTGTTGACAACAGTGTGTAACCTGTAAAAACGCCTGTCCTCTTGAACATTTTAAAAATGTGGAAATAAAATTTTTGAGTTATTGTCTTTCTTTTGCTTTTCTTTAAGATTTATTAATTTGAAAGAATATAAGAGAAAGAGGAAGAGACAGAGAAAGAGAGGTCTTTCATCCTCTGATTCACTCCCCAAATGGCAGCAGCCAGGGCTGGGCCAGGCTTAAGCCAAGAGCCAGAAGCTAGGAACTTCTCCCATGTGAGTGCAGGGCCCAAGAACCTGGGCCATCTTCTGTTGCTTTCACAGGTGCATTAGCAGAGAGGTGAACCAGAAGTGGAGAAGCTGGGACTCGAACTGGATCCCTTATGGGATGCTGGCATCTCAGACAGCAGCTTTACTCACTATGCCACAATGCATGCCCTGGAAATAAAATTTCTAACAATTCATAAAATCATCCAAAGAACTGTAGTGGGTTTTAAACCTCATAATTAAAATATAAAGTAATTAAATATTCTCAAATCTATCTAGCTTTTTAAAGGGTTTGACATCATGATGGATAGGAATTTGATACCCAACTTCAACAATATCTTTGCAAAATTAGCAGACATTATTGAAACATATGCCTTATGAGTTAGAACATTTAACAATGTACTGTTCCTGCTTGGATCCATGCATTTTTGTGAGATGGAATTTTTAGCAGTGACAGTCATTACAACTCAGTTAGTCAATAAATTCAATTAGGAAGCAAACAATTCAATTTCTGTAACACAATGTGTTAAATAAAAATTTAAAACTAATAATAACCATTTAATAATTTTCTCAATGTGCTGTCAATAAGTGAGGTAAAATTTTGCTTGAAGTGTGTTTATCTCGATACTATAATATTTCTAGTTTGAGTTTGTCTTGTAATACAAGAGATGTGTCAGTAGAACAAGTGCATATTAATTACATAAGCGAGATATTTCCAAAATTAGTATAGAAATAGAATTACAAGACAAAGGTCAAATTGGTGAAATTTGTTTTGAAGTCCATGCATAGTTTTCTCATCATACACATGGTCAGGAACATTTTGAAGGCCTCCCATGTTGCTAGGGTACATGTATGGAATTTTATGCACATTTATAGGCAAGACATTTATGTTTTATGCTTAAAATGTTTGTTAAGAATTGTAATCACAGTAATTTACAGATCACTGATTTATAAGTTGCAAGAAAAGAGACATAATGACAAAATGGATAAGTGTATGAAGACCCAAGAGTTGGAGAGTGCACTGTGACTGAAGACTGAGGGGAATACCGTTGTTTAAATTGATGAGATACTGAGCAGCATTATGTGCATCAGAAAGTTTAGGAGCCATGAGGGATGAGAAAAGACCATGGGATTTATGACTGATGACTAGAAATTTATTGTTGATAATATTGTCAGTTAAGTGGTAGGAACAGGAATGAGATTCTATTGAAAATAAATACCCAGATAAGTGAATTGGAGAGAAGAAAAAGAGCACAGAGCATTGATTAGTCTCATTAAAGTCTATACTGGACAGGTAGGAAGAAGAGTAAATAAGGCCAGCTTGGAAGAGAAAGGATCACACTCAAATGAAGAGTCACTTTCTCTAGAAAGGGAAAAGGCATTTTCTAAGTCAGTAAGAAGGATAAGAGACCCGATACATTTCTAAGAAAAGTGGAGAGCTATGGGAATGCACTTCAGATGGCTACTATCTCAGAAAGTTAAATGATTAACTTCCTAAGAGTGTAGAATGCCAGATTGCGGCTGTGAACTTGATAAAAGAGGAAGATGCTGGAAAATATCTTCCCCAGGCCTCTCACAGAAAACGAAGTAGAGATCCTGAGATAACTGAGGAGCAGTGAGAACCAAGGCTTCATCAGGTAATATGAATTTATGTCTGAAACAAAGAGGAAATTACATTTTTTAAACCAGTAATATGCTGCCTCTGGAGATGAGAGAAGATACATTTTCTTTTGGAAATGGCAAACAGAATAGAACAGAAAAAGAAGTTCTTTTGGTTCTAAGAACCCCTTGAGCAGGCAGATAAGAGCAACAAGGAGGAGGGCATGGTAGAACGGAATCGAAGACAGAGGGAGGAGGAAGTAGCAGCAAGTGTGAGAACTGAGTGTGTCAGAACCCAAGGTCTTCATGATGAAGAAATTCTGAGGGGCAATGAGGTTCAAATTCCAGCCATACTTACAAGAGGCTGAGATAGGGTAAGACAAAACGTTAAGCAGAAATGTGAACATTAAGGTTGATCATGTTGTCAGACATATTGGGAGAGGGATGTTGGCAAATAGGTGACACAGAGTTGGACAGGGCCTGATGAGCCAAGTGTGGGGAAATTCTGGGGATGAAGGCTCATGCTTGTATGTTCCAGAAATTCAGAGAATGTATCAGATGGTGGTGCCAGATGATGCTTTCAACACAGAATGAGGGAGGTGGTCATTTGACATGATGGCTTGTCTTTACTTAGGAGGCCTTCTGGAGTGCTTGGTTCAAGTCTTGTCTCCGCTTCCAATCCAGCTGTCTACTAGTGCATTCTGGGAGACAGCAGATGATGGCTCAAGTAATTCAGTCCCTGCAATTTACATAGGAGACCCAGGTGGATTTCTGGGCTCCTGGCTTTGGCCTGCCTGGTGCCTGATATTGCAGGAACTCAGGGAGTGAACCAAGTGATGGAGAATCTCTTTCTGTCTCTGTCTCTCTGTTTCTCCTCCTTCTGGATTTTCAAATAAAAATGAAAATAAAGACATTGTTTTAAAGCAGAGGTGGTGGTGATTGTGAATAGGATCTGTGAATCAGAAGCAGTGAAATAAGAGCCTGTATGAGAAAGGGTTTCAAAGAAATGTTGGAGGCTTGAGTTGAGGTTGAGGAGGTGTAAGCACCCTATGAGGACCACATCCTGTCTTGGGCATTGTTCACACAGCATAAAATTTTATATTTTAGCGACAATTTGGTGACAAGAAAGCTATTTAACATTTCCTATAATGTGAACACTTGAAGAAAGAGTGAAATGAGTCACACTCATGAAAGCTGTTTCTAGCTCAAATAAAAACACAGCGATACTTTGAATCAGCTTGCTGGGATGTATAGCTTCCAAAGACTCATGTTAAAGCTGGTTTTTTAATGCTCAAGGTAAAGATGATTCTTGTTGCAGTTGATTTCTGAACAATGTTGCAGTGGATTCCTTTCTGAGAGGAGCAGCGTGGTGGGGGCAAGAGGCGTGGAGTCACCACACAGACCCCCCCAGAGTCGGGTGAAAGCAGGCTTGAGGCGAGCAGCCCACAGACTCATTTATTACAGTTGGAACCACATCTTATATAGCCAAGACCAGCCAATCCGGTCAAGGGGCGGTCTATGCCCCAACCAATCACAGCCTGTTGCCAGGCAGGCTCCGTTGCCAGGTGGGTTTCAAAGCCATTCCTGAGTAACTGACACTCGCTTGCCAGTGGCCACCTTGGCATGGCCTTCTCATTCCACCACAGATTCTAAGTATAATTTAAAATAAATTAACCTGGAATAATTTCCCTTGATATAGTGCTCTAATTACTACATAGTACCCTCAAGTTCCTATCTGACATTGCAGCTGCACTGTCCTGCTGGACAGAATTCAAGTGATATTCATATATCCACTGACTCAAAACGAATTTCACCCTAAATGAATGTAGCCCAAATAGTTCATACCATTATAACTTCCTATTCTGTAATTCAAAATAAGATTAATTTTCTCAGCTTTGGTCATAGATTACCTTCACAGAATCCAGGAGTTATGATTTCTCATTTTTACAAGAGCTATGAAAGTTATGTCAATAATCATGTAAACTATTTATACTTCTAAATTTTCTGAAAGGCAAGCTAGGGAGCAAAAAATAAGATTTGTCTGTTAAGTCAAGAGCAACTCTAACATTCAATAACATCAGAACTTGAAGAAACTCACTTGGCATTTTGAAGGGGGGCATTTGCCATAGTATTTGACTTTTCATGCTTGTCCCATGTATGGAATGACAGCACTAAGATCTTTGAGGGTGGCAGGAATTCTTGTTGATCTTCTTAGAAATAAAAATTCTACAGATAATCTGTCTACTCAGCATCCATTTTAAAATAAAAAAAAATTTAGGCCGACGCCGTGGCTCACTTGGCTAATCCTCCGCCTGTGGTGCCGGCATGCATATGGGCGCCAGGTTCTGGTCCCAGTTGGGGCGCCGGGTACTAGTCCCTGTTGTTCCTCTTCCACTCCAGTTCTCTGCAGTGGCCCGGGAGGGCAGTGGAGGATGGCCCAGGTGCTTGGGTCCCTGCTACCGCATGGGAGACCAGGAGGAAGCACCTGGCTCCTGGCTTCGGATAGTGGCCATTTGGGGAGTGAACCAACAGAAGGAAGACCTTTCTCTCTGTCTCTCTCTCACTATCTATAACTCTCTCACTCTCTCTCTCTCTCTCTCTCTCTCTCTCTCACTAACTCTGCCTGTCAAAAAATTTAAAAAATAAATAAAAAAATTTTAAAAATTGGCTAGGCATTGCTTCAAATGCCTATTTCTTCTTTGTCTAAATTCATAGAACATTAGAAGAACAAGAAACAAATGGAAACTTTCATAGAAGGATTCTGCACAGAGTACTCTGAAAATTCTTCAGAAGTTGCCACAAAACAAAGTGTGTGATTATGTTGAATCCCCCCTCTATACATGACCTAAAATTTGATATTTTCCCCAGAGGATAGTCAAATCAAGATCAAATCATGGTGTTGGGATATCAAGGTATCAAATTAGCTCATGCTCAGTTTTCAGGTGAGAAAATAGAAGATGCCCTTGAGAAATATAACAGATATATAACTGAAATCTAAGTATTGCTCGTCTCTTAATGCATAGTGTGTTCTTGACACAGGTCTGTGAAGATCTGAAGTCGTCTTAATAGTAAATGAAGGTTTTCTTTCCAAGAGAACATGGCAAGATCTTTAATACAGAATAAGTCATGACTTCTAATCCTAGTTCTAGCAGGGATGGTTTTTCCTTGCTTCTAATTCCAGCCAGTATAGGAGGAAGAGGAAGCTCTTGAAAGGGTGGGGATAAAAGGCTTTCATCTCTCATCAGACACATGTAAACTCACCAAGAGAGAAAGATATACCAGTATTCTTCTTATTAGTAAGCATATTGCCTCTTCTGTGACTCAGGGGAAAGGCAGGGCAGATAGACAACCTCAACTCTTTTGAAAAATACTTGACATTTTGCGGTGCATAGAACAAGCAGGGGACTAAGAGGTCTCTCCTGCCAAGCAACCACAATTGGGCCAGGAGTATCTAAGTGTCAAGCCACATACATGCTCCTGTGACTAGTGGTGAAGACCCTGATTGGTTGGCAGCTTAGAGCCCAGCCGGCAAGGTCCTTTGAAGATGGTGCTCATTGTCAATGAGGAAGTAGTTCTGGCTGAGGAGAGCAAGTGCTGCCAGCAAGGAGTCTCACCTGGGGCAGGGATGGGCATGGGATGGAACAGGTAGAGATGCAGTTTAAGTTCTTGGCTTGTGAAACCAGCAAAATACAGGCCTGAGCAAGACACCTGCAAACAGCATAGCGTTGTACGGGCAAGGAAAGATGTAAAAAGATAGCATGTGTTTGGCATCCGGTGGAAAAAGCTCAGAAGCATTCTCTTTCAGTTGGCATCCAGGACGTATTTCATGCAGAAAAAGCAGTTTATGAGTATGTTCGGATAATTGCATGAAACCTTGAAATATTATCTGAAAGAGAGGACTGTCTATGTGAATGATCAACTTGAGGTCCGTTTTCACAGTTTATATTCTTGCTTGTTTAAATATTTTCTTCAGAAAAATGAAGTACTTGCCTCTATTAAACTGGATCTTTATAATGCACAATGAGAAGTTTATTAGGTTTCAAAAACTCATTTGAGAATCTCCTAAATTATGGTTGCTTCAATCATGAAACAAAAAAAAAATACACATATACATGCACACAATAAAAAACAAATTGCACAGAGGATTGCATACTGTCACTAGGTTGTTTTTTAAACCACTTCATAATCTTTGAAATTATTGAACTGTTTATGGTGACTGGACTATATAATACACCAAGGAGAGAACACACCCACATACCCACACACACACACACACACACACACACACAGTAGAAGACAAATACTGTCTTTTGGAACAATTATTTGAATATACATATCAAGTATATGTGTCTTAGAATTAGAATTTGACCTTCCTGTATTTTAATGGTTAGGCTTTGCATTATTGCTATTCTTGTTTTAAGTCAAATTAAATTCTAAGGAGGAAGTTAGCTAAGGAGAGTTCTTTCAGAATATCACTTGAAATTTCCTTCTAAGTATCCCTTAAATTTACTTTCTGAAGTGAAAAAGCACAAGCAGTGGAAAGGAACAGTTGTTCATATAAAGCAGAGAAGGAGGTTAATTTTTAGTCAGTTAACATAGGATTGCTTTTTTACAAAGTAAAAAGCAAATTACGTTATCTGGGGTACTTCTTGTTGTTTGAAATATGAATGATAATTAGTCCTTGACCAAGACAGGCTCTGTGTAGGTCTCCCAGGAAAAGCAAGTCTATGTGTCCTTGGGGAGAAGGGGTATTGGGACTATAATTATGAACCACTAGGCATCATAATAAATTGTTTAGGAAAAGATGATTTTACCCAACTTCATGGCCTTAAGTATGAGATGAAAGATGAGTTTGAAGAATTCTTTCAGTTGTTTTCCATGGCTGGATTTAAATTTTTGTTAATGTTTAATTGCTTTCATCTTTGTTCATGAGACAAATATATAGTAACTTGTAATCAGATCATTACTTTCAGCAGGAACACTAAGAGCAACATGCAAACTATATGCTAAGAATAGCATGAAACATAATGTAGCAGTCACTTTATATTAGTAGACAGGATCCTAGTAAATCACTTCTAATGACTAGTTAACTGGAAATTACAGAAAATATATAGCATTTATATTTGAAGTATAACCATAGACTGCTTGTGAAGATCTGATGTATGTCCACTTAGATTTATCTATGTTCCTTGCCATTCTTTGGACGCATTGTAATTTTCTTATTTTCCTTGGAACCCTATCTTCAGGTTGAAGATTTTATGTCATTGAAGCAGTGCCTGACAGAGGATTTTATTTCTTCTGTTTTTGTTAAGCCATGATTTTGTGTTTGGGGAAAATGGGTCCACTGTGTTTACACAATCAATTCTCAAATCTCCCCTAGTATAACAATTCTTTGATTTATAGCTTCCATAGATAGTTGGCCAACACAATTTTAATCAGAGATATATGGTATATCATATAAATATAGTGTTTGCAATGATTGCAAAAAGGAACTGATTGAACAAAACATGACTTTAAATATATGGGCTCTCTCTCTCCCTCTCTCTCTCTCCCTCCCTCTCTCTCTGTGTTTCAGAGATAGATAGAAACAGAGTTTCCATGAACAATGGCTATGGCTGGGCTAAGCCAAAGCTGGATGATGGGAGCTCAATCTTTGTCTTCCACATGGTTTTCAGAGAGCTAATTACTTGAGCTATCATTGCTGCTTCTCAGAGTCTGCATTGACAGGAAGCTGGAATTAGGAGTGAAAGGTAGGTAGGTATCTTAGCCAAGTATTCTGCTAGGGGATGTGGGAGTTTGAACTGGCATCTTAACTAATAAGCTAAACATGTACACTGAAATTTCTGATTTTAAAAATAATGAGGGCTGGCGCCATGGCTCACTTGGTTAATCCTCCGCCTGAGGTGCCGGCATCCCATGTGGGTACCAGGTTCTAGTCCTGGTTGCTCCTCTTCCAGTCCAGCTCTCTGCTGTGGCCTGGGAAGGCAGTGGAGGACGTCCCAAGTGCTTGGGCCCCTGTCCCAGCATGGGAGACCAGGAGGAAGCATCTGGCTCCTGACTTCAGTTAGGTGCAGCTCCATCTGTCGTGGCCATTTGGGGAGTAAACCAATGAAAGGAAGACCTTTCTCTCTGTCTCTCTCTTTTACTGTCTGTAATTCTATCTGTCAAATAAAAAAAAAACTTAAAAAAAAGAAACAAGGTAAAAATATATATACCTTTTGTCTATATAATAAATAGCATGTTTAGGATTGATCAGGCACTGTGCATATAAAAATATGTGACTAACTGGTCAAAGAAAAAGTCATAAAAATTAAGTATATTTTATTCATGAATATATTCATTCATTTAACATGTAGTTGTTTTGTATCTACTAAATTCAAAATGCTGAGATAAGAACTTACAACAATATCTATGGCAGGGAGAGAGCTTCCTCTTAGGAGATTTGCATTTTAACCAAGGAGATACACATTACCACTAAACCAAGATAACTTGATTGCAATTGTAAAAATCAAATTGCACTAGTGTAAGATGATACAAAGACTAGAAAAGAGCATGCTGGCTAAAGTGAGGAGAAACTTAGAGGAACTCAAGTACCATTAAAGAGTAAGAGTTTGTGACGAATGTTCTAGGGAAATGCAATAGCCGGGAGTCAAGACTAGATGGGAGAGTCGTGGGCCTGTGGAGCTGAAAGTATGCTCAGGTTGGAGTCCAGAGCACATACCATGACACACAAGCATCTACCTCTCAACTCTCATCACATTGTATGAATCTTTAACTGAGCCCTAGACTCATAATAAGTAGATGGTAAATCAAATCATACTTTACTGAAATCCCCTAGACCTGATAAAAAATTATGTCAATAACAAAATCTTGAGAATTTTAATCTTCACTATTTAGGTAAAAGAGGTTGGTCCAGCAAAGGAGACAAATGCTCGGAGTGGCAGGTGGAACATCAGAAGGCAAGCTGAGGCAGCAACTGGACATGCTGGTGCTGCTGAGGAGTTAAACAAGATGCAGGCTGACAGTGACAGGCCAGATTGAAGTTTCTGAACTGGAATGGATTTTGGGTGGAGAACAAATGCCAAAAAGAAAGGATATGGAGAAATTAGAGGAATATATGGGGGCCAGGGCTGTGACAAAGCAGGTAAAGCGGCCACCTGCAGTGCTGGCATTCCATATGGGAACCAGTGCTAGTCCCAGCTGCTCCACTTCTGATCCAGCTCTCTGCTATGGCCTGGGAAAGCAGTAGAAGATGGCCCAAGTCCTTGGACCCCTGCACCTGTGGGAGACCTGGAACAATCATGAAGAGAGTTGTGGATACAAATAGTCTTCGAGTTAGGAAATTTGACTGGGGCAGAGGAAATGAACCAGAATATAAAGATTAGGTGAGAAGAACATACTTTCACAATTTTTGTGTGGAACTATTTCAGCCAATGACACTTCAGATGTGACTCTGGTAGTGAAAGGATGAGGTAGAAATACAAAAAACTTTGCTTGTAAGAAAGAGATCCAGCTGAGGTATAGAATGTGCTGTTTGTATGGACATTGTCCAGGATCATGGTTACATTGAGGCTGGAGGGGATATCACTAATCCAGGAATCATTCTTTGGAAGGATGCTTGGTAACTGCAGATTAGCAGGTAGATGTTCCCCATAAAAGGGGAGCGGTATGTGATTAGATAGCAGGAATATCAAAGCAGCAGGTACTTTTCCCAAGGAGTTAAGGATGCAAGAAGCAGCACTCAGGACAAGGGGCCTATCAACGTAAAGACAGCTACAGTGTGGAGGAAAAGGCAGCCAACATCACGTGCTGAAGTGTTATCTTCAGTGGGGAGTAGAATTTTGGTTGAGAGAGGAAGGTAGAGACAATGAGAACAGAAAGAAAGTTGAATATGCTCTAAAGTCTGAACACCAGGAAGCAAGTTCTCAATATGAGGAATATTTGAGAGATGGGAAAGGGGAGATAGAAGGGAGAGAGTTGGGGATATTTGATGGCAAAGAAGAATGCAACATTCTGGGACTTTTTTTGTAGCTGAAAATATATGCCTTAGTATGATGCTTGGGATGTGGTATGGGAAGGAGGAGCTAAGTAAAGAAGAAGGAAGAGTATTTCAGAGTCAATAACCTAAAAGACACCTAATCCCTTTTAGATCAGGAGCTAAGGAAAGGAGTCTGGCTGTGATAAGCAGAGCATAAGAGAAGCTAGCACTCTGGCAGGGCTTCACTGGAGAAGACTCCAGGGTGAGGCCTGCCTCTAGGAAATGGGATGGGGTTCTTAACAGTGCTGATATGTGTTCAATCTGCCAGGGGTTTGTAGCAGGAAACCCAGTGCATTTGCAATACTTGACCTATTCTCATCACGTGTTGATTTTTCTCTCCTTAAGCTCTCATGCCAATGGCTTCAGGCTTAAAGATTTTAAAAAAATTCAGTATTTCTTCTTTGCAGTCTAGGATTTACTATGATATACATAATTTTCATGAAATTTTCAATTTTCTCTTCAATGTTTTAATATTTTCAATTTTTCTTGGTAAAAAGAAGCAAGAAACTATGTTTTTTGTTGAATCTGGCTTATTTCTCACTACTGGGAAAGTATGACTTAATATTAACCCAATAACTTGAAAAAATCATATATTTTCCAAAGGAATCTAATTCAAAATCAGAAGTACTTTGGTTCTTGTTAATTCTGATTCTTTCTAAAACCTATATGATAACATAGACCTGCCAATATATTAAAAAAAGATTCTTCCTGCAGCTGGCGTTTGTGGCACAGTGGGTTAAACCACTGACTACCAGCATCCCATATCAGAGTGCCAGTGCACATCCCAGCTGCCTGCTTCTGATCTACCTTATGGCTAATGCACCTGGGAAGCCAGCAGAAGATGGTCCAAGTATCTGGGCCCCTGCCACCCATATGGGAGACCGGGATGGAGTTCTGGGATCCTGGTTGTTGCAGCCATTTAGAGAGTGAACCAACAGATGGAATCTCTCTCTCTCTCTCTCTCTCTCTCTCTCTCTCTTTCCCCCTCTGTTTGTCTCTCTCTGTCTGTCTCCCCCTCCCCTTCCCTCCCTATCATTATGCCTTTTCAAATAAATACATTTTAAAACTAATAACAAATTTTTCTTCCTGGGTCAAATGAAACATGGTAGTTCATGTAAAGTTAATACCAACATCAAAACTATGATTTTCTGGGGCATCCTTTGTCGATAGAAAAGGAGTTTGGGAATTATCTACACTTAGCACATTCTATTTTAACACTCCACTTAAACTATTTAAGAAATTGTGTTGTAACAATTTTAAATTCTTTTTTATTTTTAAGATAACATTTTCAATTTGCATTATAGTCAAAGGTTTAACTCTCCACTAAATGGTTTGATAAACAAAAAGAAAAAATGACCATAGTTTATCAGGAACAAAACATGTAGTGTTTTGTCAAACTTTATTTGGAATCTTTGTCAATCAAATGGTTAGGAGTTAGTGTAGTTTTGATGATCTGTGACTATCCTGAAGTTTATTGTATATTGGTGAAGTTGACATCTTTTCATTTGTTTGTTGTTTATAGCCCTTGCCTGTTTTAACAATTTAAGAGTCTGAGAGTGTGTGATATTTATTTTGTATTCTTACACCACACCCTGCATCTGAGACAATATACATAAATAGTTATTGAATGTATCAGTTCCCTACTTCCACACAAAGCAGCATGACCACCAAAAAACCTTTATAATCCAAATTGCATTTGCTTATGCTGTGGAATTAAACTGACTTGAATTGGTTTCAGATAATCTAAATTGGTTTTGCCCAAATATCTGGGACTTCTCTGAGTGCTGGTTGTCTCATCTTAGACAAACGGAGTAAACCAACTTTTATTCCATCTCATGCTCAACCTACAGCATGCTAGTCCAGTCATGGTTTGATGGCATAGTGGCCCCATGAGAAGGAGCAAAACCAATTATGCAACCACCTTTCAAACCTCTTTTTATGTCAATATTCTATTTGTCCCAAGAAAGTTACATGGATAAGCCAGAAGGGAACTGAGAGATTGCACAGAAAGGACATAGACGCAGAGAGGAGAGAAGAATTGGGGCCATCGGTGCAGCCAGTCCATCACATTGTAAAACTGAACATATTAATCATGGAATGTCTTAATCAGCACTGTACCAGAGTTGGAGGACATCCCTGAGGCTTGGCACTGTTCATTTTGTTAATTTGGGTGAATTATTTAATTATCCTAGATGCTAATTTCCTTACTTACCCTTTGTAAGTTTTAAAAACCTTTGATTCTATAAAATCAGGCTTTTAATTGATTTAATGCTATATTGTCTGCAGAAGGAACTTTAAAGTAATCTATTAACTAACTTATCTTTTAGTGAATCAAAATGACTAGTGTGGGGAGCAGGCATTATGGCACAGCAGATAAAGCCACTGCCTAGGACTCTGGCATCCCATGTTGGTGCTGGTTTGTGACCCGGCTGCTCCACTTCTAATTCAGCTCCCTGTTAATGGCCTGGGAAAAGCACTGGAAGATGACCCAAGTTCTTGGGTCTCTGACACCTACATAGGAGGTCTGGCTGAAAATCGTGGCTCCTGGCTTTGGCCTAGCCTAGTCCTAGCTCTTTTGGCCAACTTGGGAGTGAGGATCTCTCTTTCTCTGTCCCTCCCTCCCTCTCTGTAACTCTGCCTTTCAAATACACTAAATAAAATATTTTCTTTTAATGATTAATGTAGATGGCCAAAATTGATTGGCTAGTTTTGACTCGATGAGTCTTCATATATATACAAGATAATACCATTCTAGTCTGAATTTTGGTATGAAGTAAAGTGCTAAGATTTTAATTTCCCACTTAGGTCTTCATGATTCTTTTTAAACACACAATGTGTCAATAAAACATCAAACACTATTCCATCTCTTAAATGTGAAATTAATTACAGGGGCCATTGTTGCCATGTGTAAATAATTCATTATTATTGTGAATTATTATTCTTAAAATGACTAGAGGAGCTTTCTTAAGTTTGCATAATGCTGATAAGAATGGATTATTTTTGGAGTAGTTATTATTGGTTTGTTTATATACAGAGTATATATCACACAGAAATGAAACCTGATCTTCATTAAATTTAAATTAAATTTCTATATAATTATATAAGAAGTAGAAAAGTGCAGGATTATTTAACCATAAAATTAAAAATGAAAAATATTTTATAAGCTTCACAAGAAAACAGTAATATACACAAATGGTCTTTGCAGATGATTTTCTGTGTCTAAAACTTCTTATCCTGTTCACTTAGATTGCCTGAAAAATGCCATAGCTAGATTACCAAAATATATTGGGAACGAATCATTTGTAACTTTCTTTGGCTTCTAGAATGTTCTATTTCAGATGCCCAGAGATGATATGCCACATGATATTGTCATACATCCGGGAAGCAATTCTTTTGGATTGATAATTTATTTGTGAAATCAATCACTCTGCCTTTATCATTTCAGAGACACCGCGTAGCAATATCCAAGAAACTTCACTCAAATCAAGGTGGCCTGGATTCAGGAGTACTAGCTGGTTGTCAGAGTCATTTGACTGATGTGGAGAGAGAGAAGAAGAAACAAGGGGCACCACAGTGTCAGGCATCAGTGTGACTACAGGTCAGATAACCCAAATGATAGTGCTTTTAACCACCTGCATGAAAAAGGCACAGTTTCTGGATCCTTACTACTATTTTGTTTGGAATTATGTGTCATCCAAAGTGACCAGCTGCTCTGAAAATATCACTGAAATGAAGTTTTAAGTGAGACCTGGTACTAAATACTCATAATAAAAAAGACTATTTCCTGTTATTAGATTTTCTCTTTAGGTATTGGTTTTCATGTACAAGGAAATATTGTAAGATTGCTTGAATTGTCATGATTATAAGGTTTTGGTATTTTCCATGGGAAATATGAGCAACAAGCATAAATGGCTTGAGAAGAGGTTAAATAGTTGTGATGATTTTAATTTAAGGAAGTGTCAAAAGTAATCAAGTGTAGCTTTGAATTATGATTATTTAGTTTGTAGATATGGTGATCTGATTTTTTTTAATCTCTACCAAGGGCAAAACAAGAACAAATGGACATGTGGAGGAATTGATACTATTAAATTGAGCTACCCAGACTAACTTCCTCATGGTGGAAATCTGGGATGAGTTAGCAAGGGAAATAAGAATTTTCTTTCTTGGCAATATTTTAGACACATGAAACCAGCTCAATTTCTATTACATTTTATCTTTGAAACTTTGCATTTAGTTTGTAGGAAAATTGAAACTGTAATTATTCTTAAGCATATGGTTTGTTCCTTTTCACTCCTTATTTGGTTTTGTCGCTAGCATACTTTTTTCTCCAAGGACATGTAAAAGTCAAAATACTAGATATAAAGTCTCTGAAGTGTTTCTGCTCCAGACTCTGTCTGTACAATCTGGGTTCTTTCATGTAGTTAGCTTACTGGCTTCTGACACTCCTATAAAAATATCCTATAGAGCTTTTCTTATTACCTTTTCATTGACTCTCTCTGAGTGATAAAAAAATGAAATTCTGTAAAGGGCTTTGAAAACTATGCATATTGCAATTCCTCCACATTTCAAATACCAATCAAGTATGCCTATAAAAGAAACAACCACTGCAGTGAAAATTGCAGCAGTGTGTCGAGTCTCAAGCCATTATTAATTCATTGGAAATTATTTTTTTCTTTAAGAGTACAGATCCTAAAAAGTACCAGATAACGCAATTCCTGAGATCAAAGGTTTTGTTTCAATCATAGGGAAACTTGTTATCTTATCTTCCCCTGTGTGTGCATCTTTTGGGTTGGTACTGCGGCAGCTCTAGCTTTGCACTCTGAGTGAATAGTGTGGAGTGTGTTAGAGACCAGGGCAGCCTCTGCTTTCAACAGATTGCCTGTAAGAAGTGATGACTTTAAGGACATAGAATTAAAGTAGTAGTTCTAGGCAAGTGAGATTCCTAACTTCATTCAAGAGAACAACACGAAATCTCCTTTTTTAGGCGAAGCTAATTTCAGTAGGTATTTATTTAGAATTTACTCAGTATTCACATTTGGAGGATATTTTTGCTTTCCTCATCTGTATATGTAATACATCACAGATTCTTTCCTTGTTTTGAATTGTAATTATGGAACAATTCCTTACATAAACATAAAGAAGTGAAGAAGAACAGGAATACAAGTTTCAAACCTCATTTTCATTTGAATGATATAGTGTATGTTTCTTCAATTGGAACAAAAAAGACTCATTTGACCCATACTTAGCATCAAGAATACTCGATGTGGGTAGCTCTGAATACAACTGGCCTCCTTTGAATTCAGGATGAGCAAATGAGAACTTTCTGAGCTTTCCTCTCTTTTCCATGCTTAGACATATGAGCAATCATTTCCTACGTTCCCTTTTGGTAAGAGTAGCAGTGGCAGAGCCTTTGTAGGGTATCATAGATTAGGAGGGGAAAAGTGTCCGATTAAGATTGGAGGCTGATTTTAGTCTGTCAGTTAGATAAAATGGAAGCTTTCAAATATGGAACTAATAATTGTACTAAAAGGATCTCTTTATCTTGGTACTCACTGTAGACTCTCGAAGATTTACTGTGAGTGCCTGAACATGAATCCTGTAGTCAGAATTGACTCCATTGCAACCAGCAGTATAACAAACTACGTAACTCAGGAAGGGTGCTGCCAGTCCCCTGTTCCCCTTCACTAGCAAACTGATGAAAACCCTTGTCCAGAATTCACTGATGGTTTTTCTCTGTGAGTTCTTGATTTTTTCCATTTGGTTGATGTTGCCAATGTCTTGTTTTAGGAATGTTGTTACTAATATTGCACATTGTTTTGTCCATAGATCTCCAAGACAGCAGTTCTTTGAAAATAGGATGCATAAGTGGCAGCATGATAAAGTTCAGACCTTTGGAGTCTGAACTGAGACATCTGGGTTTAAGTTTTGCCCCCCCCCCCCCCCCACACACACTCAGTACTTGGCTTTGATGATCCATCATTAAAGGCTCCTGTGTTTTTATTTATGGAATTGGTCTAATAATAATCTCACTCCATAGAATATTTTGAAGATTACACTAGATCAACTAGAAAAAACATTAGGATAGGACAAAACAGCCCCCATAACCTTTCATGATTGAATCTTTCTCAGGAGTTGGTGACTCTACAGTATCTCAATAAGATGCTGGCTGTGGCCCCTGATGTGAATCTTAGAGTCTCTGAGTCTGTCTGCACATTTCTTTGCTCTGAGAACTGTAACCTCTTGGGAATGTCAGGGCCTTCATGAATGCTGTGAACATAGCAGGGGGTGAGAAACTCTCTTGATGATTTTACTAATTTCTGTGAGTCCAAAAATCTCCAATTGTGTAGAGGCATAGATGCCCTAACTCTAATAGAGTCATTCCCCTGTTCCTACAGCAGCGGCAGCAGAGCTATTTTTAGATGATGTGATGTGTGAGAGGGAAATGTTTGCATTAAGCTAGGTATTGCACCTCCAGTTCCTTGGGTTGATTTGCATGAGGACAGCTGATTGGACAGCACTCACTGCCAGGAACAATACCACAGCGGGGATAGCAGAGGCAGGTCCAAGCTGAAGGAGAAGTTGACTCCTGATACAATAATAAAGACTTTCAGTTTGTGCATCCTATAGGGAGCTCTAGGATTGGCAGGGCTCTTTCGAATTGTCCTGAATTGGAGGGTAGGGAAGGAATCTTTATACTCCCAGCATCAGTTAATCATTGGACACAGCTGTCCCTGGGAAAGGCTGCTACTGTTAGGCAAGGTGGTTTCCTTTAGCCAAGGGCAAAGTCATTTGGTTTAAGAGGATTATTATTTAGTTGTGAGGAGGATCTGGTTATTATGTAGGTCACTTATTAATTGCTGCAATTGCCGCCTGGCTAAAGGAACTGTTTTTCTTGTTCCTCCTTGTGTGACCTTCTAGAAACTGAAGTCTTTGCCAGAAAAGATAACCTTTCAAATATGCGCATTTCTGCTCTACATAAATGTTCTCTATTAAGCGAATTTTATACACTCCTAATCCATGTTCTCTTATATAATAGCCATTCTTTTGAAGCTTCAACTGTATTCTTTGAATTATCCCTACATCTTTATGCTAAATCTGTACCACATTTGTCCTCATAAATTAGGCTACTCAAGTAGTGAGAGGAACTCTGGGCTAGAAAACAAAACGCAAGTGCTCTAAATTCTAGTCTCAGCTCTGCTGCAACCTAGGAATGTAGCCTTTCATAGACCATTGCATTTCTCTGAACTTGGATTTCTTTACCAAAATAGAAAGGACACTAGGTAATCTTTATGCCCTATCAATTCTGAAAGGTTGTTATTTGTGGTGCATTCTCATTAGTGCATTGAGACTGTTGGACTCAAACCAGCTCATCTCTAAGTAAGACTCACAGATGATCCACCACATCTGTGATCCTGCTTAGTTTGGTAAATGAAACAGGTGAGAGCAAACAAGATCCAAGGAACGCTCTCCACTGAGGCTAAGCCAGAAGCCAGAAGCCAGAAAATAAGGAGTGGATCTGTAGAAAAATAAAGTATTTGTGTTGAGCCTTAGCTTAATCAAAATGTTAAAGCTACACTTCACATTTTACTTGTATGATGGGGAATGAAACATATTGGTTCTGTATCATGACTATTTTTATTATTAGACTGAGCATTCTATATTGAAGACTTTAAATGTCTACATGATATCAAGAGGTAGGTATTTTACATATCATCATAAAACACATTGTTTTTTTGTCTGTTTTATTATAAGAATGCCTCAATCATTCAGTGTCTCTAGTACTATTCTAAACACAATCATTTACTTATATTCCAAAGACAAGACAATCTGTTATTTAAAATATTGAATGGGTTGGGCACATACGTGGGGAACCTTTTATCTTACAAGGGTCATTTGGATATTTATAACATCATTCATGGGCCATATAAAATTATCAGTTTAAAAACTAGCCTGCTATAGGTATTGAATTTCCAATCTTTCTTGGGGTTCCTTTGGCAGAGCTGGATCCATTGGTAAGGCCCAGTGGCTGGAAGTTCCTCACCCTGATCTTACATATCAGTTAAGATGCTCACAGCTGGGGCTGGTGGAGTGCTACAGTGGTTAAGATGCTGCCTGTGGCCGGCGCCATGGCTCACTTGGCTAATCCTCTGCCTGCAGTCAATAATTGCTGGTACCCCAGGGTTCTAGTCCCGGTCAGGGCGCCGGATTCTGTCCTGGTTGCTCCTCTTCCAGTCCAGCTCTCTGCTGTGGCCTGGGAGTGCAGTGGAGGATGGCCCAAGTCCTTGGGCCTTGCACCCACATGGGAGACCAGGAGAAGCACCTGGCTCCTGGCTTTGGATCAGCACAGAGCACCGGCCGTAGTGGCCATTTTGGGGGTGAACCAACAGAAGGAAGACCTTTCTCTCTCTCTTTCTCTCTCTCTCACTGTCTAACTCTGCCTGTCAGAAAAAAAAAAAAAAAGATGCTGCTTGCCTCCCATATTGGATGCCTATTCGAGTCCTGGCTGCTCTGCTTCTGGATGCAGTTCTCTGATAATGTGCTTGGGGAGGCAGTAAATGATGGTCCAAGACTTGAGCCCCTTGTACTCATGTGGCCGATCCAGATGGAGTTTGTGGCTCCTGGCTTCAGCCTGGCCCAGCCCTAGCTGTTGTGACTATTTGGACAAGGAACCAGCAGACAGAAGAGCTCTATGTCTCTGTTTCTTTCTCTCTGTCACATTGTCTTTCAAATAAACAAAAAAAATCTTAAACAAAATGCTCATATCCACATTAGAATTCTTGGATTCAATACCCAGCTCCAACTCGTAAGTCTAGCTTCCTGCTACTGATGACTCTGGGAAGCAGCAATGTCTCAAGTGATTGGGTTCTTGCCTTCTACACTGGCATCTTGATCACATTCTCAGATTCCAGTTTTGGCCAGCCCCAGCCCCAGTAATTATGAACATTTTGGAAGTCAGCCAGTAGATCGTATGAGAGTGTTTCTTTCTTTCTCTCTCTCTCTCTCCCCCTCTCCTTCTATTCTCTCTTCCTCTCCCTATCCTCTTTTTCCCTCCACAAACAATAATTTTAAACTTGTAATAAAAATATGATAAATATTTCATGTTTCTATTTAATATCAATGCAGATTGTTCATAATCTAAACATAATCATGATATTGGTAGAATTTCTTACAATTCTAGGGAATGTGATTTTAGTTTGGAAATACTGACATCCTAAAGTAAAATCTTCTAAGACTCCTCTTCATTTTATAAAACCTACAGTCTTTCTCATTTTTCAGAAGACTTAAAGGTTTAAGAATGTGCTGGAAGGAGAATCCACAGTCATTTCATTCTTTGAACAGTTCTGAAATATCATTTCCTATTAGGCAGTTGTGTGAGCACTGACAACTTTGCCCTTCTTCCTCCCTAGAGATTAATTTATTTCCTGCAGCGCTTGCTCTTCATGGAAAATCTCACTCGTCAGCCTTCACCAATGGGAGATCTCATCAGCAGAATGTTAATTATAAAAGCAAAACCACATACCATATTGAACGGGAAAAACGTTGTCTATATAAAGCAAACTTTTTCTTCCTTTCATTCCAGTCTTTTCTCAGCCTGGCTGGACAGGAGCAATATCCACCAGGAAAATATCTCACAAGTTAATAGGGCATACGGGCAAGCATGCACACTTTGCTACCAGTCAGATCCAAGAAGGAGCTCTAATTCAAAGAATGTCATTTTTATTTGTGATCATATTTCCATCTTTAAAATTAGATAAAAACACCTACCTCAATGAAATTTGTGTGCTTAAATAAGTGACATAATATGCATGTTAATATGCTCCTTTAGAGCAAGACTGACAAACCACATGCCCTGTAGGTCGTCTCTCTCACATCTTGTTTTTTTTTTTTTTTACAATCCAGAAGCTAAGAATGTTTTTTTAATGTAATTTTAAGTGGTTCAGAATAATAAAAAGCAGACTATTTTTTGACAAGTGAGAATTACATAAAATTCAAATTTCAAGGTCTATAAATAAAGTTTTATTGGAATACAGCCACATTTCTTCATTTACATATGGTCTATGACTGCTTTATGCAGCATACTTTAAGTTGAGTGTTTTTGAAAGACATTTGCTATCTGGTTCTTCAGAGAAAAACTTTATTAACTTCTGAACTGGAGAGTGGCTCAGAGGTTCTCAGGAATCTATTTCAATACATTTCTCAGGTGATTCTGTTGCAGGATATTCATGAACTGCATTTGAAAAGTAATGCAACAGAAGACCCATGAATAACCTTTCTCTGTTCACTCCTCATACCCACCCTGTTAGCAAATCCAATTAGTTTTGACTTCAAACAATATCAAGTGCGATTATTGCTTTTTTGCCCATGTCCATTGCTATTCACCTTGTCTGAGTTATCTACTGCAGTCAATAATTGTATCTCATCAGGATTATTGTAATGGCTTTCTAACTAGTCTATTTGCTTATGCTCTTTTCCCACAGTGTTCATTCTCAACACAACAACTCTGTAAGTGAAATAACTTTCCCGCAGACAGCCACATGGCTTTTACCTTTGTGTCTTTTAGGTCTTCCTGCAACTGTTAACTTCTTTATGATCCCTCCATAAGCATATTATTGGAAAGTATAACCATCTTTCTGGGACTGCCTATCTCCTTGATCTAACATATTACATCGGACATATTATGTACACTTTACTGTACTGTGATATTTGATAATGGTCACCTTCCTTATATCAGGGAACCACAAGGGCAAGAATTTTAATCAGTTTACATTATCATCAGATTTTAGGAGAGTATCTGGTTCCTAAAATGTCTTAATATTTCTTAAATAAAGATATGATTCCTAGACTCCTATTCTACACTTAGTAGATAGGTAATGGATGGCAATTGGCAAACATTTTCTGTATGCAAAAAATAGTTACCAGGAGCTTAAAGATAAAACTAATCCCTTAAAATGATTAAATATCCACTTATGACACACTGCAAATAAGAAGGAATATGGCTATTACTTTGTATCATTTGTTCATTCAAACTTAGCCAATGATTTAATTACAAAAGGTACTAAAAAAGAAAGTAGAAGGTGAATGCAGATTTGAAAATAGGGGTGAAAATCCAGTTGAAAATGTTGGAAGAGATTCCAGGAAACCACAGCTAGCTGCCTTAAGGAGAAGGTAAATGGTTTGCTATGTGTTTGACTGTTAACAAGTTGAACAATTTGAGGGGACTAACACAGTTCCCAAGAGGTAATGTGAGGTGTGAATAAGCTTGGTTCAAATTAATATTTTAGGGAACATACAATTTATAGGAGAATGTAAAATGAGTTTTAGATATACTTACACTTGATTTCTCTAAAATATGAGAAAGCAGAGACTTAATTTTAATCTTTTCATTCAAAGAATTATCCATCTAATTTTATGCTTATAATTTGTTCATCAAATAGCAAGTCATGGACTCTGAAAATGAAGGACACTTCTTCAATGTAGCTTTTTAGAATCAAAGTCAAAGTAAAATTCCGCTTTATGTCTGTTTTTGTATGGTTAAAGGGATTCACTTACTCTACACAACCCCACATCCCTCAGTTAAACTGATCATCTATGTAATTGGATCAGTGAATATTCAGTTATTTTATTTAAAATTTTTTTATAAAGTCAAGGAAAGAGAGAGAGAGAGGGAGAGAGAGAAGAAGAAGAAGACGAAGAGGAGGAGGAGGAAGAGGAGGAGGAAGGGGAAAGGGAAGGGGAAGGGCAAGGAGAAGGGGAAGGGGAGGAGGAGGAGTTAGATAGGGGGAGAGGTGGAGAGAGAATGCATCTGTCATAGGGTTTACTCCATAAATACTCACCATAGCCAAGGCTGGGCCAGCCCAAAGCTTTGAGCATGGAATTCAATTTGGGTTACCCACATGAGCAATAGGTGGGCAAGAACCCAACGGCTTGAGACATCACCTGCTGCCTCCAAAGATACACCAGCAGGAAATGGGAATTAGAATCAGAGTCTGAACTAGAATCCAGAGCATTCTAGTATGAGACATGGGTGTTCCATTGTGACATTTTAATTACCATGCCAAGTACTTGCCCCTGAATAGTCAATTCAATGTGAAAAACATCATCTCCATATTAAATTTGTGACAGTTAGAAAAATGACTGATAAATGCCAAAAGAGATATGGAGTTTAAGTGAATTTGTGTTTTAAACTATAAATATTTTTCAGGGTACCAGTGCTCTGGTATAGCAGGTAAAGCCACTGCCTGCGACATCATGGCACCAGCTCATGCCTCAGCTGCTCTACTTACAATTCAGCTCCCTGCTAATGGCATGGGAAAAGCAGGGGATCAAGGTCCAAGTGTTTGGGCCCCTGCAACCCACATGGGAAACCTGTATGAAGTTCCTAGCTTTGGCCTGGCCCAGCACTAATCATTTTGGCCATATGGGGAGTAAACTAGTGAATGGAAGATTGATCTCTCTCTCCTTCTTGGTCTTTCTCTGTAACTCTGAGTTTCAAGTCAATCAATCAATCAATCTTTGAAAAAAATAATGATTTTCGGAAAAAAGTAATTCCTCTACATTTGGGGATTTCTTGAAAGTCAATGGCACAAACAAGACGTTCTATTTAATATGAAATTTTCAACTAGAGTAGGACACCAGAACATGGTGCATCCTGACTGGATGGAAGATTGGGCTTGATCAGGCAGGGTGAATGACTTGTAAGCTCTATTATTTCATTTTGGTATGATTTAGTTATAATTTCCTCACCTCTCATTTTCTGACTATGTACTATCTTAAATCACCTTATTGACAAGGGATAGTGAGACTAATAACTGTCAAAATGACAGACTGAACTTTCAAACAACAGGCTTAAAGTGGCTTTGAGTGAACAACATGAGGTGGTAATAGCAAGACTACTGCTGTAGTACCTTCCCATTTTACAAAACACTTGTGGGTCCAATATTTCATTTGCTATTTCCTCAGCCTTTGTGGCTCAGTTATTATTGTCAAAGGCTCATTCTTTTTGGAAATAGAATTCAAAGTTTCCTCAAGACACAGCTGGTGAATTCAAGTCTCTGGAATCAGACCTGGATTTTCAGATCCTAGGTCCTGCACCATGATGCAACAACTGTTGGACTCTCCCTTCCCTCCTCTCTCCCCCAAGAAAAGCAGGACTGTTTTAGCAAATGATTGTTGGTTTCTCTTTTTACAGATAAGGTCACCAAGGTAAGTGAGGGATGTGGGAATTCATTCTGGGCATACTTCTAAAATATCTTGTGTTCTTTCATCTATAATGGTGGGCAGTTATATTGTCATGTGTCTAGTAAGAATGACCTAATAATCTACTGACAGTCAATGGGGACAGTGGATCATAAGGGGAGGAAATGAAATCCAGGAAATGGTAGAGGCCAGGTTGGTTTCCCTGGTCAGACACTAACAGCTACTACTGTTCTCCCACACCCACCTGTTGGGCCCTAGGAATTGACAGAGGAAAATAATTTGAGGACATTAGCAGAATTAGCATACGTGTAGGTAAATGCCCATTCTTTTTATGTTGACGTCACCTTTATTCTTTCCCAATGGGTTTGTGAGAATCTCAGAAATTGTAAAACTATCTTCATCTTGATATTTTGCATATATGGTAAAACTTGCAAGCAGTTGGTGAAATACTTGTAGGTGCTTCATCTTTATTAGTGCATTTAACATTTTTAACCTTCCCATAAATTTTACATTATTGACCTTTCCCCACTCCTGTATTTAATAAGAGGAAAGGAGGCCCTTTAGAGTAAATAACATACTTTAGGTTATATTCTTAGGGGCAGAAAACGAATTCAAAGAAGGATGGAAGCAAGAAGGAGGGGAGAAGGAAGACAGGAAGAAAAAGAAGAAAGGAAGAAGGGAGGGAGAGGGGGAAGAAGCCAGTCAGTCATGGGCTAATGAGTGCTGTGGAGCCAAAGCTGCGGATGGGTCCTCTGCAGGTCCAGATGGCAGGCACTTCATAATAAAGCCGCAGGAGAACTGCAGCAAGTTCTGGTTTTCTGTGACACGCTCCCATTGCCGTGCTTACTAACAGAGCTTTTAAAAACCCCTCCTCTCTCAAACCCCGTAAAGGCAGCTTGGAGAGGGATGAAGTATCTTGTCTGAAGATTTAGGTCTGATTCCAGAGACTCGAATTCACTGGCTGGGTCTTGAGGAATCTCTGATTTCTGTTTCCAAACACAGAATCCTGTTAGTAATGTTGCTTACTTTAGCTGAGAGCCTGATAAGTCTGTGTATATATTAATTATGATAATATGATAATATTGATGTAACTCATGCTTAAGACCTGTTGCTTTTGCTTCAGCTTAGCATTTCTTGATTCCCATTTCCTGTTCTATAGTTCATAGAACTCTCTAGATTTGCACTGCATTTTGCAGGCACAGTGCTGTAGACAAGAGTGTCGGGTCTGGAATCAAACATTTTTAGATCATGATCGGCTTCAATCAGTTACTAGCTCAACTTCATTTTGGCCTCAGTTTCCTACCTTATGATATCCATATCATAGAAGAATAAAGTAGGATGCAAAGAAAAGCATTTTTTTCAATAGCAACAAAAATACTTCACAAATTTAAGATACTAGCACCCACTTCATAGGAAAAAATATCTACCTCATTTCAGTAGATTTTATCTTTCTTCCTTTTGTTTTATTTTCTGGTTCTTCCTACTTTGCTCCCAATTATTTCTCTAAAACCATATATGTGTGAGAAGATCCTATAAGCAGCAGTTGAAGTCATACTTTTTCCTTCCCAGTTATTTCCGACACATATTTCTAATGGATGCCTCTTATATTTTTCTTTACTTACAGAAACCTTCAAAAATGAAAAACATCAAAAAATAGTGAGATGTGACAGGAGGCATTTGGACAGTGAACATAAATGTTGCAATGGAGATGGAAACTCAGCCTTCTAAATGAAAAACAACCATTCCCAAGCAGACTGCAGAAGAAACTCAACTGGCCACTGTAAAGGAGAAAACAACTTTAAAAGTTTTAGCAGATAAAACTCAAAGAGGAATCTATGACATGGAATTCACATATTCTACTCTGCTGTGCCCAAATCTGCATGTATCACTTCATTGTTAGTCAGGACATATTTATTTAATGTGCACACTTTTTTTTGGCTCTTATTTCTACCACCAACAATTAAGCAACTGAAAAACATTTTATATTTCAGAGTAAAATCATTCTACAGTAGGATGAAAGCTCACTGAATATTGTTACTTTTTATAAATTGTTTTGATGTTTTTCTACTGTTATCATCATTCCTGTTCAGGCTAACTTGGAGAAAAATAATTGTATGTGAGAGTGATTTAAAATACCTAGGTTTCTTATCTGAGTCCCTTGTAACTCTGGAAATGAGTTTGCCTTCACAACAGCAGTTTATTTTTGTAAATAAATGTGTTCAAGTCTCAAGAGCCAAAGGTATTTTGAGTCATGGGAATTTTCCATAACTTCTTCCTTTGCCCCAACAGCACAAGATCACAACTTAAATGTCACCAAAGTTGTGATATTATGTCTAATTCTATGTGTATACTGCATAACCCTTTAGAGGGAGCTTTACTAGGTTTGCAAGAAAACCATTTAGTTAATCCTAATATTTGATGGAAAGAAAAAAGGCAATAGAATTGTAAAAAGATACAATAAATTTGCCTGACCAGAAACTAAAGTGATTGCTAATTATTACATACCAAAATAAAATTCTAATAGTTGCACAATCTGTAAAAATTACCACAGCAGCTCTCACATTTTGATAATTTGTCTTTCCATGTATTTTTTCATGCTAGAAACTATTTACTTTTAATAAAGCAAAGAGAAAGAAAAGTTATTTGGCTAATGTTAGAGAGAAATTTAATGGCAAATTTTGGACTTTGTTCACAGGTCATACTATACAAAAACTAACTTATTTAATCTCCCATCTCCTAATCATTTTATATTATGTAAACAAATTAGTCATTTGTTCCAAAACATTTCTGAGGACAACAAATCATGAGGAAACTTATCAGCAGAAACAAAATACAGCTAAGTTTTTTCATAGAATGTTTATATTCTGATCTAGTTTATTTTAGTGTTTTTTTTTCTTTTAAATGGCAATGAATCCTGATTTTCAATACCCTAAAATTGTTCAGTGATTCGGTTGTTATACTCCATTTGTTATCTGTAAAATCTGATATTTTATGGATGGTTTCACTTTTATTTATCTTGCTTTCCATTCCCCTAAGAACAATAGCTTAAAATGTCTGTTCCCACACTTGATCATTGATCACAGAGAATTTTGACTACCACCAACCTTGGCAAACTGTATAATAGATGTTTTGGGATTCATAGTATTTGTTATTTTTCAAAAAATAGTGAATATTTAGTATTTCTTGACTGGTGTGTGAAAACAATTGCATTTTTATTTTTGATAAGTCCAAATCTTTGATTAAAATTCAAGGGAGGTCTCTGCTTGGTTTGGACCCAACTTAGCTTCTACACCTCTCTTTTTCCCCTAAGTAAAGCCCTCATTTCCCTGTGCATTTCTCTAACTGAATAAAATCCTTAAAAACTTTCCATGTTGTCTGGTCTATTTGAGCCAGTATTCAGAATTCTTTGAATACATGGCAAGAACCCACAGGGTTATTAATGTTGAAGATTATTAATAAGCTGTCCACTATCACTCCTATTCTCCACTAAGATCCATTTTCAATTAACTTTATACACAGAAGAACAACTCTGAACTAAGGGTTCAACAATTTGCACACACACAAAAGAAAAACCTTTCTCAAAAGTCAAGACAAACACTATTCAAAGTTGTTTTGTCTTGAAGTTAATTTCACTCCTTTTTTATTTTTGAGAAACTTAACTTTAAAGAAGCACCAAGACTGATATATCTTTTGTAAGCATTTAGACATAACTATAACTTATGAGACATAAGACCTTCATTTAATACATTAAAAGGAAATAAGTCATTGAGAACAAGTTTTATTATTAATTAAGGAAGCACCTAAGAAAACAAGCAATGGAATTGATCACAAAAGCATAACTAAAACTTATGGAACATAAGAATATCCTCAACTTAATACAATAAAGCAAAATAAATCTTTGAGAACAAGTTTTACTGTTAACTCTCATAATACAACTCTTTGAGGACAAAGGTCCTGCATGGGAAGTTAGTGCACAGTGAATCCTGTTGTTAATATAACAATCAACACTCTTAAGTATGATGACAGTGATCACCTGAGGCTCTTGACATGAGCTGCCTAGGTTATGGAAGCCTTTAGAACCCACAAACTCTGTCAGAATTTAAATAAGGCCGTAAGTGAAGTGGAGGTTCTCTCCTCCCTTCAGAGAGAAGTACCTTCTTCTTTGATGATCACATCTTTCCACTGGGGTCTCACCCACAGAGGTCCTTCATGTAGGACATTTTTTGCCTCAGTGTCTTGGCTTTCCATGCCTGAAGTGCTCTCGTGGGCTTTTCAGCCAGACCAGAATGCCTTGGGGGCTGACTCTGAGGTCAGAGTGACACTTAAAGTGATTGTTACTCTATGAGTCTGCTGAATAGACTGTTTCCCATGTTGGAGCATTCACTCCTTTTTAATTCTGTTACTATTATCAGATACTTAATCCTACCCATATTATCACTTTAGCACTTAAAATGCTATTTTTACTACCCAGCTTAAGGGGATTTGGGGTTGTATGGCAAATTTTTAAGCTGTACCTTTAGAAGTAAGTCAGTAGGAATGTATTAGACAATAGTTTTTAAAGATTGCTTTAATGAAATACAATTATATTCCATAAAAGCCATCTATTAAAAGTATATGCAATTCAAAAAAAAATAATAAAATTCAAGGGAGGGCATGTCTTAGGTCTTAAGTCATTAAGAGCTTTCTAATGGAAATCATATGTAACATTTCTGACTTAAAATAAGTTCTTTTATGTAGTGTGCTTCCAGGTATCTTGATTTTGAAAAGTCTAATAAACTTCATGTTCACCTGTGGAAGATTTGGGCTATTGATTATAAATGTCCTAATTTGCATTCGTATGTGTGTATGTGTTGTGTTCTGTGCTTATAAAATAAACATCTTCCTAGAGCAATTAAGTTAAAATATTCTTTAGATTAAATGGATTCTTTATTGCCAAGGATGAATAGTAGTAGTTGTCTTGCATTAATCCAAGAGAAGAGTCCTTCCTGCTCTGCCTAGTCACAATGACCAAATTTCACAATATGCTCAAGTGGTGTAGATGGGGGCCGAGAATCAGTCATGTTTCCCTCTTCCTAACTGAATCATAAAAGCAGTTTTGGGAAGGAGCATGGATGGGAGTGAGAAAGGAGAAAAGAAAATGTATTTTTTTCAAATGGGCTCGCTCAACTCTTAAAACTAGAACATTAACATAAAAACTGTTCGTTTTAAGATCAAAGTCAACATTCCTACCTGGAATGCTTTCTACTCTGCCTTCTATTCAGGTTACTCCCTCACTTCCTTCAGGTTTTATCCCTTGTTCCCTTCCTAGGGTGGTTTGCCCCAACCCTCCTATCTCAAACTTAATCCTTCCTGGTCATTCCTGCCTCCTTCTTATTTACTTTCGTTTGTTAGAAGTGATTCTATTGAACATACTATCATATGTAATTCACATATCTTGTTTATTTTGTCTCTTACACTAGAAAGGAAACCCTGTGAAGGCAGAATTTCAGATTGAGTTTCATACTGTATGCAGCCACATGGACTAGTGTCAGATACATATTTGCTGCTCAATATGTTTGCTGAATGAATTAATGAAAATTAAAAATATGAGGTCTGAGGCCAGAATGTATAGGTCTGAATATTAATTCCTTAGATTACTAGTTCACTTTGAGTTTCTTGGCCTCATATGGTTCACATTCCTTTATGTCTAAAATAAGGATGAAAATAAAAGGTATACAATTTTATGAGTAAATACATGTGAAGTACCTAGAACTTTACCTGGCAAGGACTAAGTTCTCATTAACATTATATGCTATTGTTTTATGAAATGTATATCACCAATCTCCCTAAATAACATTCAAAATATTAAAGAAGGACCATATTCTTGTTGCAGACTGGCATCTTTTCTCTTAGGAGCTTTCTTCCCACTTCCACTATTATATGACATGAAAAATACCCACCTAATCTTGTTGCCTTAGCTCTAGTCCCCTAGAATCACAGTCTAAGATGGAAATTCTCATAAACTGGATTATTGACAGTGGTCTTAAGAGAAATCTGTGTGGAAGTGAAAAATGCAGGAGAGGACTGAAGAAGAATCTAGGCAATTAAATG
Organism: Sylvilagus floridanus; assembly: GCA_949820135.1. NCBI lineage: Eukaryota > Metazoa > Chordata > Mammalia > Lagomorpha > Leporidae > Sylvilagus > Sylvilagus floridanus. Next base: position 40,659,293 of record OX463227.1, read on the forward strand.
GTTTCATGGACACCTAACTTCATCTTTCCAGCCTGACCCTAAGAGCATCCTGGAGCATGAATTGCACAACTGTACTAGCATCCCCACTGAGACTTCAATCTCCTTCAATGTCAGTGGCTTCCAGATGGTGTAGTGTGTGATGGGAGAAGAAATTCCATGTATGTGTTCCTCTGCTATGCCTCCCTTATGATAGAATGCTTCCTTTGGCCTTGGGTAAAATGGCCAAGAAATTATGTTCACCTTCAAATGCTGGCACTGGCGAAGGCACTGTGCAAAGGAAATGTATACCTATAACTAGAATATGCATTAATTCCAGTTAGGATAAACCATCAACTTTTCCAAGATGAAAGAGATATAATGAAATAAAATTGTTACCAGATGTGGTAACCACTTGGATTGCCCTCATCTTATATTGTAATGCTTCATTACAGTTCCACCTCCACTTCTGATCCACCTTCCTGCTAATGAACCTGGGAGGCAGCAGATAACAGCCTGCATACTTGGGTTCCTGCCACCCATGTAGGAGATGCAGATGGAGTTCCTGGATCCTAACTTTGGCCTGGCCCAGGCCTAGCTGTTGCAGGTGCTTAGAGAATGAAATAGAAGATGGTAGACATTTCTTTCTCTGTCTCTCTTCCACTCTGTGCCATTTTGCATTTCATATAATAAATAGATAAATAAATATCTTAAAAAGAAGATGTGGCACCACATGACTAAGTGGTCTCTTTAAAACTGTACTGTATCAGGGAGACCATAGCACTGTTTTTTGCTGCAAAAAAACAACTGAATAGCAGTAGCTAAATTAGCCTTTTTGAGAAAGATTTCATACTGTTGGCCCATGAATTATCTTAATGTCTGACACTCTGGTGTTTCTACTCATGAACCCTTTGTGCAAGGATTAGGGTAACTAAGAGTCTGGTTGGTATTGATTGATTCAATCATCCTGTCTAATTAATTGCATAGTGCATCCTATGCAGTGGACGCTCTGTAAAGGACACGAATTTGTTACACAAAATTTCACCCTTTTTGCTCACTGTCACAGGTATAGTCACATACTCTTTTGCAGACATTTATAAGCTTCATCTTTTAAATTCATCTCCTTCTAGCATCTGGTTAACCAGCTAAATGATTTTCCACTGCAGCCGCTTGTCAAGGAATTTGCAGACCATTTTTCTATAAATACAAAAGGTAGACAACCAAGTGTACTGCCTGAAAGTATTTCTACTTGGAGGATTTCCCTTCATCATTGTCTGCTAGGCTCACTCCTTGGAGACAGTATAGTGTACACTAACCACTTTTGGAACTCTGTTAATATTCAAAGTTGATTCATCTAGATTTCAATCCAGTTTATTTTATAAACTGTTTATAGAGAACTATCTGATAGACTCTGTTAGTGTTTGGTGAGTAAAAATTGTGGACAAAACTGTGGTAAATGACTTGATAATCTGGACCACTTGTTCACACACTGAATTGTGTCTTCTGGATCCATTCAACCCCAGTCTTGCATGTGTCATTTCTATCTTACAATGAAAACACAACTAGGATTACCTGATTTTATGAACTAGCATATCTTATAGATATGAACTCCTAAGGACAGCTTTGGTGTTCCATTGTCATATATTCAATCTCTACCATGGATTCATGTGGCAGCATCTTGACTCTTGGTAAGATTTTCTAATAATTTTTGGGTTGTACTAACTACCAGATTATATTTCTTTATATCTTTTCAAAGTGCTACAATATTTTCCAAACAGAAGGTCTACTATGATCTACTATACAGTTACCAGAGTCCTTGAGACTCTATGGCAACTAACTCGGAAAGGTGTGTTAGTATTGCACTGGGATGAACTGATGTGAGAATTGTTTTTGATTCTTCTTCTGAGGTATTATTACAAGGAATGTATTTGAAAGATCAATATTCATTGGCATATAACAGAGACTTTTCAAATCTGGTCTAGTACAATAAAGCAGCTATAACTAGGGATACTAAATGGCTAAATCCACTCAGCTACCATAATATGTCACCTTTTTGTAGGAACCAAAATTACATTAAATGGGAATGTTATGGAGACTGTATCCCTGCATTCTTTAAACCTTTAAGGATTTTACTGATTTATTCCAGTATTCCTAAAATATGATATTGCCATATTGCCATGTTTACTTTCCTGGCCAGAATAAGTAAAGGTTGCTACAAAATATCCAGCTAAACTTAAGCTTTCTCTACTAAAATAGCTCATTCTCCACTGATTGAGACACCATTGGTATGGTTTCAACAGTCAATATGTATACTGTTTTAATTATAAATTGAGAAAAGAGAAAATGACTACCTCTAAGGTCTGTGGACCCATTGTGAAGTGGATCTGGCCCTGAAGACTACTTATTATCTGGCCAGCATATGCACCTACTCTAAAAGTAATTATACTGAGTATTTAAGAAAGCATAAATAGAAGCACTTTGTACATGACTTATAATTACAATGTAAAGGTATATTCTATCATTAACATACTATAGCAATACTGGACAAAGAATGGAAACTAAAGTTGCAGAGCGAGAGAGGGAGAGAGAGATATTCTCCATCTTTTCATCACTTCTCAGATGGCCGCAATAGCCAGACCTGGGTTTGGTGGCAGGGGCACAAGTACTTGACATTTTCAGCTGCCTTTTCCACTCCATTAGAAGGTATCTGGATCAAAAGTGGAGCAGCCATCACATGAACCGGTGCCAATGTGGGATGCTAGCATTGCAGGCAATGGTTTTCTCCACTGTGCCACAACACTGCCCCATTCTCAATTTTTGGGAGAACTGTAATGGTTGTGTATCTGAGCAGATGAAATTGTGTGGATGATATTTCCATGAATTTCTTGTTCTAAATATGCTTTCTATATGTTATGTACCCCTTATAAAGCTAATTTAATTTGGTTTTTGGTGAATAAATAATACATTACATCAACTGAATTAAGAATTAAAATTATATAATCATATCAAGCAGAAAAAGTATTTAATAAAGTTCAATATCCATTTAGAATAAAAATATTGAATAAATTAGGCATAAAAATAACATTACTCAACATAATATAGATTATATAAAACAAACCCGTGTCCAAGATTGAAAGTAATAGGGAAAAGCTGAAAGCATTATTTGTGAAATTTGAAACCAGACAAGGATGTCCACTCTCACTACTTTCAAAAATTTAATATAGAACTGGAAGTTTATCTAGAGCAGTTAGGCAACAGAAAGAAATAAAAGACATACAAATTGGAAAGAAGAAAATCAAATTATCTCCATTGATTATTTGATTCCATCTGTAGAAAAACTCAAAGATCCACTACCACTAAAAGACTATAAGAATTGATAGTGCGAACCCTAAAGGCTTCCATAGCCTCGGCAACTCATGACTAGTGCCTAGGGAGATTACTGACGCCATAAACAAGAGTGTCAAATTGTTAAATCAACATCAGGAGTCACTTACGTCTCATGTGGGATCTGTCCTTAATGTGTTGTCCAATGTGAAGTAATGCTATAACTAGTACTGAAACAGTATTTTACACTTTGTGTTTCTGTGTGGATGCAAACTGATGAAATCTTTACTTAGTATATACTGAATCGATCTTCTGAATATAAAGATAATTAAAAATGAAAAAAAAACTTGGTGTTAAATTGGAAATTGCATAGAATATTAATCAATTTAAAAAATATATATCATGTAGGATCTTTGTCCTTCATGTGCTATACATTGTGAGTTAATGCTATAACTAGTACTCCAACAGTATTTTTCACTTTGTGTTGCTATGTGAGGGCAAACTGTTGAAATCTTTACGTAATATGTACTAAACTGATCTTCTGTATGTAAAGAGAATTGAAAATGAATCTTGATGTGGATGGAAGAGGAGAGGGAGCAGGAGAGGGGAGGGTTGCAGGTGGGAGGGAATTTATGGGGGGAGAAGCCATTGTAATCCATAAGCTGTATTTTGGGAATTTATATTCTTTAAATAAAAGCTTTATAATAAAAAAAGAACTTATAGATAAATTCATCAAAATCTCAGGATAAATGATCAACAATCAATAGTTAGTAGGATTATTATACACTAATGAAATCACTACTGAAGAAATTATAAGATTCATGTCATTTACAGTAGGTAAAAACAAAAGATAAAATCTAGATATACATTTCATCAAGTAAGTGAAAGAATTTGATAATGAAAATGACAAAACACTAATGAAAGAAATTGAAGAAGATATGCAGAAATAGAAAACCTCCCAGGTTTGTAAATTGAAAGACTTAATATCATTAGAATGTTCATACTAGCGAAAGTGATTTATAAATCAAATGCAATTACCATAAAAATATCAATGATATTCTTCAGAAAACTAAACAAAATTTAAAATTCATATAGCTCAATAGTCTCCAAATAAACAAAGCAATCTTGAATAAAAATAATCAAACTTATGACATCATAGTATCTTATTTTGAGACATAAATTGGAGCCTTAGTTACAAAAACAACAGTCTACTGTCATAAATATAGTCACATAGACTAATGGGACATAACAGTGATCCCAGAAATGAAACCACAGGAGAATCAACAGATTCTTGACAAAGACATAACAACCATACACGGGGCCAGTTCTGTGGCACAGCAAGTTAATGTTCTGGCCTGAAGTACTGGCATCCAATATGGGTGCCGGTTCAAGACCTCGCTGCTTCACTTCCCATCCAGGTCTCTGTTGTGGCCTGAGAAAGCAGTAGAAGATGGCCCAAGTCCTTGGGCCCATGCACCCATGTGGGAGACCTGGAAGAAGCTCCTGGCTCCTGCCTTCTGATCATCACAGTTCCAGCCATTGCAGCCAATTAGGGAGTGAACCAGCTGATGGAAGACCTCTCTCTCTCTCTCTCTCTCTCTTTCTCTCTCTCTGCCTCTCGTCTCACTGTATAACTCTGACTTTCAAATAAATAAAAAAATCTTTAAAAAAAATACATACACTAGAGTTGTGGTCTGTTCTAGAAACGATGCTGGGAACACTGGGTATTCATATGCAAAAGATTAAATTTTGAGCCTCCACCCACGTTTCATCCTATACAAAGTCAACTGAAAATAGATGAGAGATCTAAACCTAAGATCTGAACCTAGGAAAATACTGGAAGAAAACCCAGGAAACACTTGAAAACATTGTTACGAAAACTGGTATTTTTATGAGCATTTTGGTGTCGTTTTTTGTGACACAAGCAATAAAAACAAAAATAGATATTGGGATTATATCAAACTAAGAAGCTTCTGCATGGCAAATGAAAGAAACAACAGAGTCAACAGACAATTGACATAAAATACAAAACCTCCCAGTGGAAAGAATGGGGCCATCAAAAAAGGAGGTACCTTTCTCTGAAGGGAGGAGAGAACCTCCACTTTGACTATGACCCTGTCGGAATAAGATTGAAGTCATCGAACCCTAAAGGCTTCCATAGCCTTGGCAACTCATGACTAGAGCCTAGGGAGATTACTGAGGCCACAAACAAGAGTGTCAAATTGTTAAATCAACTTCAGGAGTCACTGTGTACTTACGTCTCATGTGGGATCTGTCCTTAATGTGTTGTGCAATGTGAAGTAATGCTATAACTAGCACTGAAACAGTATTTTACACTTTGTGTTTCTGTGTGGGTGCAAACTGATGAAATCTTTACTTAGTATATACTGAATCAATCTTCTGTATCTAGATAATTAAAAATGAAAAAAAAATCTTGGTGTTAAATTGGAAATTGCCTAGAAAATTAATCAATTTTTTAAAAAATATATATCATGTAGGATCTCTGTCCTTAATGTGCTATACATTGTGAATTAATACTATAACTAGTACTCCAACAGTATTTTTCACTTTGTGTCTCTATGCGAGGGCAAACCATTGAAATCTTTACTTAATATATACTAAACTGATCTTCTGTATATAAAGAGAATTGAAAATGAATCTTGATGTGAAGCAAAGGGAGAGGGAGTGGGAAAGGGGAGGGTTGCAGGTGGGGGGGAAGTTATGGAGGGGGAAGCCATTGTAATCTATAAGCTGTATTTTTGAAATTTATATTCTTTAAATAAAAGCGTTATAAAAAATAAATTAAAATATTTCCTTATGGTTTCAAAAAAAATAAAATAAAATAAAATACAAAACCAATTTTCAAGCTAGTTACCTAACATAGGTTTAATAACCCCAAAAATAAGGACTTCAAAACTACAACAGAAAAAAATAACCAGTTAATAACTAGGCAAATAGATATTTCTCAAAAGAAGAAATACAAATAGCCAACAACTATATTAAAAAATTATCAACATTACCAGCTATTAGAGAAGGGTAAATCAATTAACAATGAGATAACATGAAATAATAACTATTATCAGAAAGACAAAAATAATAAATGCTGATGAGGATGTGGAAAAAAGGGAACCCTTATACACTGTTGGTGATAATGAATATTAGTAAGTCATTTTGATGCCCTGTATGGAGGTTTCTTGAAAACTAAAAATAGATCTTCCATGTGGTCCAGCTATCCCATTTCTGTATATATCTAAAACAAATGAGACCAGTATACAAAAGAGACACCTGCACTCCCATTGTCTTTTGCAAATTATTCATAATAAACAAGACAGAAATCAACCTAGGTGTTCATTAGTGAATGAATGGATAAAGCAAATGTGGTGTACATGTACTGCAAGTATTATGCAGCACCTCCAAAATGGTATCTTCTCGTTTCCAGCAAAATGAATGGAACCAGTGGTCATTATGTTAAGCCAGCCATAGAAAGGAAAATATTGCAGGCTCTCTGTCATAAATGAAGGTTAAAGAAAGTTCAACTGTGTAGCATAGTGATTACAAGAGGTTGAATACAGGGAGGAAAAAGGGATTGCAGGAATATTGGGTAACAGTTGACCAAAGCATAGTCAGATAGAAGTAATAGGTTCTTGTTCAATAGCACAGTGGACAACAATGTAACTATAGTTCACAATAATGTGCTATATACTATATGAAAAACTGGAAGAAAGGATCTGATAGTCTCCCAACACCAGGAAAAGATAAGGAAATGGAAAAGTTATAAGAAATAACAAACTCTCCAGCATACACAACAGAAAAGAGAGTTCATGAGGTGGCAGACCTTAGCAATTATCCAGAAAACAGCAAGAAAAGAAAATGCGTAAATTAGATGTTAGGAGAGACATTGAGAATAGTTTAAGAAGCATATTATTTGTTTAATCAGAGTTAGAATAGGAGCAATTAATGCAAGGCAGGGGTAAGTAACATTCAAAAAGATGGTGTCTGAGAACTTTCTAGAATTGATGAATGATACTAATACTCAGATGAGCAGAGGAGTACATTTCAAGAAAGCTAAAAAAGTGATTTTCCCTTAAACCAGAGTAAAATTTGAGACAATGGATAAAAAGATATGACTGGGGCATCAACTGGACAAATAGTAGGCTTCTCCATCTCCAAAACAAGACTGGCAGTTGTGATGCTGCAGGGAAAAAACTCTCAAGTAAGTGCTATGAATCTGCTTCTATTATTTTCAAGAATAATAGTCAAAGAATTTATGGAGAGTTTAATTGAATTATCAATACAGCAATGTCTAAATATGTTAACTGAGAAAAAATAAACAAATAAATGATCACAGACATACAAGCAAATAATATGTTAAAAAACAATTAATAGAAGAAGAAATTTACAATATATATGTCCAACAAAAGAACTGTATCCTACAAATCATCACATGAATTGTTTTGTTAGAAATTTGTATTGCAAATGACTTAAGCAGACATTTCATAAATAAGGATATTGAAATGGATAATGAATATATGAAAATGTGTTCAAATCACAGTAGTCTTTAGGAAAATGCAAATTAAAATCATAATGAGATATATTATAAAAATGATCAGATGGTTAAAATAAAAAAAAAGCAAGTTTTGAAGAATGTATTGAATAATTAGAAGTCTCACATGTTGCTGGTGGGAGTTTAAATTTACCTGTCTATTTTGGAAAATTGTTTAGTAGTATCTACTAAAAGTAAATACTTACCTAGTCTATGACCCAGAATTTACTCTTGGTGAAATTCAACAAAACTGTGTATGTGCTTATCAATAAGACATATTACAAAAATGTGTCCACCTTATTCTAAGTACCTGCAAGCTACAATTCATGCTCTTAATTAGTAAAACATACAAATGACTTTCAGTATAGATTTACAGTGGAAAATGAAGTAGCAATGTAAGAAGTTAAGCTACAGAAATATATAATTCAAAATCATAGCGTTGAATGATGGATTTTAGACACAAAAATAGTATGTACTGTAGGATTCCACTTATCTGAATTTTAAGGACAGGGGTCACATCTTTATGATAATAGAAGAAGATAAATCTTTGACTTTTGATTTAGTAATGACCGTGAGGGAGCAAACAATAGCTGTCTGTGGTACTAGAAGAAAACCATAATCTGTCATCTGGTTATATGGAAACAGGTATTGATTTAAATTCATCAGATTTAAAATTTAGAATTATGCACTTTGCTGCATGTATTTATGTGATATAGGAAAGGATTAGTAATCATAAATTTAGGAATAGTACTTATCCCTAGAGTAAAAGTTAAGAGTTGGGGATGGGAGCCTAAGAAACCTAAAGGGTATTTATTGGGAGTGTTGTTTCTTATTTAGTATATACATATGTTTTGTGTGTCATATTTCATAATAAATAGAAGATAAAAACAAAATGTTGCTATTTGGTTAACAGAAGAGGCAGAATTTCAATAAACCTTCCTCAAAATCCATATTATAACTTCCTGCACTAACTTTATTTTATCATATGTCATATTGTTTGGCACATATTTTTGCTTGGCTACCATGCTGGGATGCATTTTCCCATAGGGATGATCTCATAAACATTTTCTTATACTTATCCCACATGCTAATAGAAGATAAGAAGCACATTTTCTTCCTAATGTTCTTTAAAATGCCCCCAAATCCTCTTGTTGAAATAAATGCTTTCTACATTGTATGTCAATTTCTTATCTGTTGCAGCCTTCAAAAGTAAAAACTGAACACTTTAGTTTGTTATCAAAGTACTTAAAGTAGTTAATGCATATGATATTTATACACTTTCAGACATAACTTTGACATTTTATTCATTTATTCAATTTTCCTTTTGTGCATTTTGTGGAAAGCTCCAGGGTTGGTTGAAAATATCTAATATACAGAAAGATATGTGAAGAGTTCTGATTTCTGTTAGAGTTTCAAAGTGAAATAGTAGCAAAAATGTTTATAAATGCTCACAGCCCTGATTAGACTTACAGTATACTCTTGGAGGAGTGGTGGTGCAATAATTTCTTTCTCTCATTACATGGAAATAATTGAATTCATCTAGATTCCTGACTTTGAAACTAAAACTACTAAAATATAAAAGTTATTCAAATATATATCAATTATGTTCTGAAAGTCTAAAATATAAATTGACTCAGAGTTTGTTTCAAATAGGTTGCTCTTATGAAAGTGGAGCGTAAACCATATATTTTATTTCACATATCATATTACTTTTGGTCTTATACTTGAATAAATTATTTATTATTGGTACAGTAGTCAAAATAATAGTATATCGCATTCTCACAACAAAGATATAGAGAAGTGAAATTTTGGGCAAAGGTTTACAAAATCCTGGAATGAGCAAACAGGTTCAATCAGTCCCCAATTCTGATACCCCAAGTCATGAAAGTTAGAGTTGAATGTATATTTTAAATTAACCCATAAATCAGGGGCTGCTAATGTGAGCAATAAACAAAAACGCTAAGAATGTGTTCCTAAGACCTCAATAGACACCAGCAATTTAAAGTTAACAAATAGAATTTTGGGAAATCTGGGGAATTCCCCAAATCATAGATATTTTGTATTTAAAAAAAGTATTTCTTTGTTTACTTCCATCTTTATTGAGGTGTAATTTGCAAATAAAATTGTATATATGTAAGATGTATGAGATTATTGGATCTAGACATAGATTATAAAGTAATTTTCACAATCAAGACAATTAACAAATCCACCTCTACATTTTGTGGGTATGGTTGGGGGCTGAGAACACCTAGATTTATTCACTTATTAAATTTCAAGCATACAATGTACTATTAACTACAATTATTGTGCTACACATTAGATTTGCAGCATTATTCATTTTATAGTGTAAATTTCATAACTTTTGACCAAAATACCCCAATTTCTCCCACCCTCCAGGAAACAACCACCTTTCTACTTTTCTGTCTCTATGACTTCAGTTACTTTAGGTACCATATCATAAGATCAGGCAATGCTTATTTTTATTTTTCTGTTATATTTCACTTAGCATAATTTCCTATGGATTCAACTATGTTGTTGCCAATGATAGAATTTCCTTAATTTTTAGTGTTGGATAGGATTCCTTTGTGTGTGTGTGTTGGTGCTACATTTTATTTATTCATTAATTGATTCCATATCTTATGTTGATTACACATCTTATGTTGATTCCATATCTTAGCTATTTTGAATAATGATGCAATGGAGGAAGGAGTACAGATAGCTCTTCAATAGCTTCATTTACTTTCTTTGAATAAACACCCAGATGTGGGATTGCTTGATAGAATGATAGTTTAGTTTATCTTTATGTCATTTTATTTATTTGAAAGGGGAAGAAGGAGAGTGAGAGAAAGATTTCCCTCTTGCTGTAAGCTCCCCCAGGTTCTCCCACAGCCAAGGTTGGGTCAGAAATGGAATCCAGGTTTCCTAAGTGGGCAGCAGAGACTCAAATACTAGAGTAAATATGTGCTGCTTCCCAAGGTGTGCATTAGCAGGAAACTGGAATTGGAAGCTGGGCTGGTACTTGAACCCAGGCACTCCAAAATGGGATTCAACCATTCCATGTGGCAACAAAAACACTGTGCAAAATACATATCTCAATAATTCTGCTTTTTGAGGAACCTCTATAATGGCTGTACCAACTACACTCCCAACAATAACAAACCAGGATGCCCTTATCTCCGCATCCTTGCCAACATTTGTTGCTATTTGACTTTTTGATAATCTCACCCTAATAAGTATGAGATGATATAACATTGTGGGTTTTTTTTTGCATTTTCCTGATGATTAGTGATTTTAAGCACTTTTTTATATATTTGTTGTCAGCTTGTATGTCTTTGTAAGAAATTTTATTCAAGTAATTTAAAAATTGGGTTTTTTGCTTATTTTCAACTGAGTTTTAAGAGTCACTTATATAGTTTTCCCCTATATGATATATGGTTTGTAAATATTTTCTCCCATTATGCAGGTTGCTTTTTTTAATTAAAATTTATTTATTTTAGAGGCAGGATAATAGAAGATAGGTAGATGATAAATAGATAAAGGATATAAGTGATAGATAGATAATAGATATATGAAACTTATCAACTGGTTCATTCCGCAAATGCTTGCAGTGATCCTTGGCCTGGGACCAAAGCCTGGAGCAGGGAATTCAATACAGGTCTCCCATGTTGTAGGTGTCAAGGTGAGCACACAGCTGCCTCCTAGGATTCACATTAGCTGGAAGTTGGAATCAGGAGCAGAGCTGAGTATTAAACCTTGCCAATCTGATACAGAATGTAGCTATCTTTTTTTTTTTTTTTTTTGACAGGCAGAGTGGACAGTGAGAGAGAGAGACAGAGAGAAAGGTCTTCTTTGGGTCGGTTTACCCCCCAGTGGCCGCTAAGGCTGGAGCACTGCGCTGATCTGATGGCAGGAGCCACGTGCTTCTCCTGGTCTCCCCTGGGGTGCAGGGCCCAAGCGCTTGGGCCATCCTCCACTGCACTCCCTGGCCATAGCAGAGAGCTGGACTGGAAGAGGAGCAAGCGGGACAGAATCTGGTGCCCTGACCGGGACTAGAACCCAGGGTGCTGGCACCACAGGCGACGGATTAGCCAAGTGAGCTGTGGCACAGGCCAGAGTGTAGCTATCTTAACTGGCTTCTTAACTGCTAGGTCAAGAGATCCAAGATGGCTGAAAAGTAAAAAGCTGAACTAACTTTAGCCATAGAAAAATACAAGAACCCAAGGCAGGATTATGTTCTCAGAGGACTGGTAAAAAATTACATTAAGAAGTGTCAGCACAGCATGGAGACTCCTTAAGGCAATGAGGAGTGAGGACAGATACACTACCACTGCTGGCCACTCCTGGCCACTGCTGCCTTTCATTGCAGTATCTACCAGATCAACTTCCAGGTGGAGAGCACTATTTTACTGGGGAAAGAGAAGTAGATGACCTGCCCCCTACAACTCTAACTGTAGGAGAATTCCACAGTCCTTACTGACTTAGAGTCTATCCTAGAGCACTGACTGGCATCTGGGCAAATATTTGCTCTAAAAAAGAAAGCCACATGGCCTCCTTCACCTTCCCAAAGTGCCAGTTTGCTGTTAAAAAGTTGTTGTTGAACTCTGTTCTGACTTAGGGGACAGCAAGCATTCTTGCTGCTACCAGAAGCCACAAAATCCAGAAACAGCACACTTTCCAGGGTTGGGAGTACTCCACCCTACACCCTGTGACTATTGGAGTCTTGGGAATAAAACACAGAGCTACAAGTGCTCACCTAAATGATCGTGGCATGATTCCTTCGGCTTCTTGGGGCTAACACAACAGCAACTCATCAAAAATTCGAGAGGACCAGACTTGAAGACGTTCCCTTTGTACTTCCTAGCTCTGGGAATCCAGGGTCAAGCCCCAGCCCCATCATTGCACGCATAGTGGGAAACTGGGGGCCATCCATCTGTGCCTTGCAGAGCTGAGATCATGGATGTTGCTACTAGAATCTCTGGAATAATTTAGAAATTACTAGTGTATATAGAGATCACTATCTGCATTGCTATGCTTTAGTGAAGTTGCTGCCAGTTTTTGCAATATACATGCCTCTCACCCTGGGGAAATTTGAGTAATGACCTTGCTACATTCTGCAGGACTAGCATTGTGATAGAGGCAGCAACTTGACTAAAGCATACAATGCAGATAGTGCTCTCTATATACACTAGTGATGCTTAAGTTACTCCAGACAAAAAGCTCTTTTCCATCAATACCTACTTGATAAACAAGGAACTATTACACCAGATGTGCAGACATCAATGCATGAACACAGGAATCCTGAAAAACAAGGAAGCATGACACCTTAAAAAGAATATCACAGCTCTCTAAAAATAAATCCTGTTCTGAAGGAAATCTATGAAACGTCAGAAATGGAATTCAAAATAGTGAACCTGTGGTAATTCAATGTGATGCAAGAGAATCCAGATAGTTTAAGGAAATGAAGAAAACATTTTAGATACTCTATTAGTTATTGCAAAGCAGGGAAAACATGGTATTTTTCTATTTAGGACTGAGTTATTTCACTGAGTATAATGGTTTCTAGTTGCATCCATTTTGTTGCAAAAGACAGAGCTTCATTTTTTTTTTACCACTGAGTAGTATTCCATAGTGTATATATACCAAAATTTCTCTATCCAGTTAACATCAATAGACATCTGTGTTGATCCTATATCTTAGATATTGTGAATTGAACTGCAATGAAAATTGGGTTAAGATAACACTTTCCCATGTTGATTTCATTTCATTTGGGTAAATTTGCAGAAGTGAGATTGCTGGGTCACATGGTAGGACTATATTCCGATTTCTGAAGTAGTTCCATAATGTCTTTCACAGTAGTTGCACCAGTTTATTGTCCAACCAACAGTGGATTAGGGTGTCTAAAATATAATGTATCAGAGTGAAATTGACATTGGAAAATTCAATAATTGTTACAGCCCTTGTCTTTACTATTGAAGAACAGTATTTTTTTTAATCATGCTATTTGTTGAACTCTTTACTTAGTATAGGGTTAATCTTATGAGTATATAGTAAACTGAAAAAAAGATCATTGTAAAAATTAACAATGGGAGTAGGAGAGAGAGGAGGAAGAAGGGTGAGAGGGTGGGGTAGGAAAAATAACTATGTTCCTAAATCTGTATATATAAAATGCATGAAATTGGATATCTTAAATAAATTTTTTAAAAGTTCATGGGAAAAAAGAATAAATCATGCTCACAGGGCCCAAAAAACAAAACAAAACAACAACAAAAAAGAAAACAAGTATTGACATGTCTAATAAATTCACTGAGGAGATAGAAATCATTAAAAAAAAAAAAGAGCCAAACTAAAACTTTGGAGCTGAAAATTTCAATCAATTAAATAAAAATTATAATTGAGAACTTCAACCACAGAATAGACTTGATGGAGGAAAAAATTCTGAACTGGAGAACAAGACTTGAAACAACAGTATCAGACAAAACTAAAAAGAAAACGCTTAAAAAGACTTAAGAAAGCCTAATTGAAAAATGAGATATCATTAAGTGACCACAGAATCATACTATAAGAATTCTTGAAAGAGAAGAAAAGTAAAGAGGTATTTACAGCTCATTCCATCAATAATATAAAAGATCTTGAATCTTGAAAGAGATATGGGCATTTAGCTACAAGAAAGTCAAAGGACTCCAAGCGGATTTTCCCCCAAAGAATACAGTAGCTAAATTAAGGACAAAGAATCCTAAAGACAGTAAGAGAAAAATGTCAAAGTACATATAAACAAATGCAATTAATGTGAAATCAGTTTTCTCAGAAGAAACTGTATAGTCCAGAAAAGAGTATGATGATATAGTCAAGATCTTAAAAGAAACACAGGCTTCCAAGCCAGGAGCCAGGAGCTTCCCCTGGGTCTCTCACTTGGGTACAGGGGCCCAAGTACTTGGTCTGTCATCTCCTGCTTTCCCAGTCCAATTAGCAGGGAGCTGGATGAGAAGTGGAGCAGCTTGGACTTGAAAAGAAAGAAAGTATTCAATATGAAGGAAAATGATTGCAAATGGAGGACATAATATTGAGTGAAATAAGCCAGACAGAACAAGACAAAGCATTGTGTTTTCCCTTACATGTGGGAGTTAAAATTTATTTGAAAATCAAAAATAGAAAATAGAGATGCAAATGTGTGTCAGTTTTGCTGCAAATAAAGTACCTTGTCAAATTATAAGTGTGCCAAAAATTAATATAGTAGCATTATTAAAAAATAATATACTAGTGTTACATGCTACTATAGTTTTAATGATTTTGTGACTATTTTAAAATGTACTTAGTAAGTGTGAAATTAAACATACTTTCATTTGATTATTATTTATAACCCTTGTCTATTTTTTGGCTTAACTTCTTTTTTTCAGTTTTTTATTTGTTGAATTCTTTGTTTACTGGATCATTGTCCTTGATTATAATGTAAATTAAAAATAAGCTATCCCCAAAACAATAAAAAATTAAACTGAAAAAAAGCTATTAGCCCAAATGCCTAGCCAAACATTTTTAATTTTTATTATTCCCTTTGATATGCAGAAAATTTTAAATTTAATGAAGTCCCTTTGGTTTAGTTTTGGCTTTGCTGTCTGTTTCTTTAAATCATATTCATAAACTCATTGTAAACACCAATGTCCAAGAGCATTTCTTCTATATCTGCTTTTAAGGATTTTAGGGTTTCAGATTTTACATTTGAGCTTTTCATCATCTTGAGTTATTTTTTTTTTTTTTTTGACAGGCAGAGTGGACAGTGAGAGAGAGAGACAGAGAGAAAGGTCTTCCTTTTTGCTGTTGGTTCACCCTCCAATGGTTGCTGCGGTGGCCAGCGCACCGCGCTGATCCGATGGCAGGAGCCAGGTGCTTCTCCTGGTCTCCCATAGGGTGCAGGGCCCAAACACTTGGGCCATCCTCCACTGCACTCCCTGGCCACAGAAGAGAGCTGGCCTGGAAGAAGGGCAACCGGGACAGAATCTGGTGCTCCGACCGGGACCAGAACCTGGTGTGCCAGTACTGCAAGGCAGAGGATTAGCTTATTGAGCCGCGGCGCTGGCCTTGAGTTGGTGTAATATAAGTCCTGAAAATTAAATTTTAAAACATCCAAAGCAGTAATTACCCTAATTCATATCCTTGATTTTTGTTTTCAGAAGAAATTACACAGATAGAGGTTTGCATTAATGATGGTTGAAATTACTATGTAGTGTTAATAAACATATTGTTTTATGTACAATAATTTCCTTTTTAATATTTGTTGGATTGTCATGATTTTTATTTGCCATTGAAGTTAATATTGCCTGGGATATAAGATCTTAGATAAGTTCCTGATTTCATGACAGGGTTTTCCCTACTTCAAGTGAAAAATAGTTACAAAAAGGGAAAGCATATAGCAAATCTTTAAACATTGAAAAATGCCTGCTCATATTACCAGGATTCTGTAACCACTGAGCAAGGTTAATAACACTCCACAGAATCATGTGTTAAAATTGTCAAGTTTAGGACTACTTTAGAACTAAGTTCAGAAACTTGATATTTTTTGGAACATAGGTATGTGTAAAATATATTAGACATATAAACTTATGGATTTTTATTTTATTTAAAAAATGATATTCATTAAACGAGAGAGTCACACACATCCATTGATTTCTTTTTTTAAAGATCTATTTATTTATTTGAAAGAGTTACACAGAGAGAAAAGGAGAGGACGAGAGGGAGAGAGAGAGGGAGAGAGAGGTCTTCTATCTATGGGTTCACTCCGCAATTGTCTCAATGGCTGAAGCTGCACCGATCCAAAGCCAGGAGCCAGGAGCTTCTTCCAGGTCTCCCACATGGGGGGTGCAGGGGACCAAGCACTTGGGCCATCTTGTACTTCTTTCCCAGGCCATAACAGAGAGCTGGCTTGGAGGTGGGCAATTGGGACTTGAACCGGCACCCATATGGGATGCCAGCACTGCAGGCGGCGGCTTTACCCACTATGCCACATCACCAGCCCCCACTTCCAATGATTTCATCACAACAGCAACAAGGACTGATTACATAGCAACTGCTTCTCTCCTACATGCTCCTGCTCTGATTCATAGATATATAATTTATAAACTTAATTATGGGGAAACATACATTAAAGCATAAGTTACAAAAAAGGAAGGTCTGTAAGTTCCCTGATTTCTGGCAATAAAAATTTCACTGATATCTAGTGTTAATTATGATTTTAAAAAGTTGTTCAGTAAATTTATTTCTGAATATCAACCACCTATGATATTTATAGGAAGTATATTTAGAAGAATCATAAAGGAGAATTTCAGTAAAATTATGAAGACAATAGAATTTTATATAGTACAGAATTGTCTTTTGAATTTTCCAAATTAATTTTATCTAAGTCAATTTTAAATGTGTTGGACAATAAGAATGCTTAGTACTTTAAACATATTGTTTCTCTTATTTATTCAAAATTCTTATGATGTGAAAATTCCAGGTTTGTGACTTGCTTCACCAATATATACCAACAAAGCAATAAAATTTTAAGTGTATGCAAAAGTAAGGATACATTAAAAAGAGAATGAAATTGTAATATATTTTAATATTTGTATTTTAATAATTTTTAATTATAATTGACATAAAGAAATATATCTATATTGGAAATTTTAATAAATTTGAATATATATTTATAGCCAGGAAATTGTCACCTAATCTAGGCCATGAGCATATCTATCATGATACATTTTCCTTGCATGACCTTGTAGTCATTCCCTCCTGCTCCTCCTCATCCCTCCCAATCCCTTGGCAACTATTTTATAAGTCCTTTCTATCACTGTAAATTAGTTTATATTTTCTAGATTCTAATTAAATGGAATCATTTCTTTTTTTCTGGCTTGTTTCCTGGGTGTAATAATTTTGGTCATCAAATAGTAAATTACAAATACCAAGAGTCAATTTCTATTTGTTGTTGTTGTTGAGTAGTTTCTATAGTTGAACATACCACAGTGGGTACATTCACCTATAGATGGCCATTTGAATTGTTTCCACCTTTTGGCTCTACAATTAAAGTATATAGGAACAATTTGTATTGAAGTGCTATGAATATATGCTCCCATTTCCATTCAGGAAATACTCAAGACTGAAATGCCTGGGTCATTATAGATAAATATCTGACTTTTAAAGAAACTATAAATAGTCTCAATATTATCATATTGTATTTCACTTGCTAAAGAGAGATTTTCAGTTGTTCCACATTCTTCCTAAGTGGTTAGTCTACCTATTCCATTTCTCCTTGGTGTGGTAAATATTTTTATTTTTAGTCATTCTAATAGATGTATAGTATTTTCTTCTTTGAATTTGTGACTAGTTTTATGATCTTCTAATGTGTATATCTTATTTTATAAAGTGTATCTTCAACTCTTTGTCCATTTTTAAGTCTTATTTTTGCTATGATTGAAATTTTAGAGCTTATAATTGATATACACCATAGTGTATTTATATAACATAACTCTCAAGTTGACATAGATAGATACATGATGCAAATTATTTATCAGAAATATGATTTGAAATTATTTCCACTCAATCTATGGTTTAATTTTCATTTTCTTAAAAGAGTCTATTAAAGAGCAGTTCTTAATTTTAATTTTGATTGATTTTTAATATTATACTTTCTGTACTATATGTAAGATATATTTGCCTAAACTAAGTCATAAAGCTTTCCTTTATGTTTTCTTCAAGAATTTTTGTTACATTTATACATATGATATATTTGAGTTAATATTTGTATTTTATATTGAGTGATTTAAAGGTGTTTTTTCTTTCTAAATCTCTTCCTTTTATCATTTTTTAAACAACTCTACTGTGAAATTGGATGGATTTGTTGATCAATAGGCATTTTTTAGAACATCCTCTGTCTTCAAGAGGTTAAAACTATATATCCTGTTGATCCTGTGTGATGTGAAATTTAACTCCTTTTACTGGAATATTATAATGAAGAAATGTTCTAGGAATATGAAGAAAGTTAAGATATAAATGTTGTACTGGATCTTAGCCGGTAGAAATAAATGTTAGATTTATTTCTCTGGAATTTCTAGAATACAGAATTATCTCCTTAAATTTTGATTAATTTTCCAGGTATGAGTGATAAATTAAGAATACATGCATTGTCACAATACTCATAAAGCTATCTTGTATGACATTAAGACAGCAAGTTTTTAAAATAAGCTTTAAACGTAGAACCTTCTTTCATTTTTCTGAACCTGGGAAGGGAAGTCTACTAATTAGGAATTTGTGTTCTCAGTCTGAGTGTAATTTCTTTGAAATATGCCAACTCGTACCAACCACGAGAGAACTGGACTGTATCAGTGTTTCATGCTTCTGCTGTTCCTGGTTCACAGCTGACTGAATAAAGGATGGGCACTGTCTCAGAAGAGAAGAAATTTATATTGCTTTCATCTAGGAAGAATACTCTTTAAAGCAATGCCTAATAAGCGGCATCTCTGAAACAGATGTGAGTGAAGGGGGAACATAACCTTATTACTTTTACATTCTTTTTTTTAAACTTTTATTTAATAAAAATAAATTTTAAAAATACAACTTTTGGATTATAGCAGTTTTCTCCCCATAACCTCCCTTCCACACACAAACCATCCCATCTCCTACTCCCTTCTCCCATCCTGTTCTTCATTAAGATTCATTTTTAATTCTCTTTATATAGAGAAGATCAACTTACTATATAATAAATAAAGATTTCAACAGTTTGCACCCACACAGACACACAAAGAATAAGTACTGTTTGAATACTAGTTTTACCGTTAATTCACATAGTACAACACATTAATGACAGATATCCAACATGGGGAGTAAGTGCACAGTGACTCTTGTTGAATAAACAATTGACACTCTTATTTATGACGTCAGTATTCACCCAAGACTCTTGTCATGAGTTGTAAAGGCTATTGATGCCTCTTGAGTTTACAAACTCCGATCCTATTTACACAAGGCCATAGTCAAAGTGGAAATTCTCTCCTCCCTTCAGAGAAGATGGGTCCTTTGCCCATCTCTTAAGAGGGTTGTTTGTTTTGTTGTGGAGTTTCTTGATCTCTTTGTAGATTCTGGTTATTAATCCGTTATCAGTTGCATAATTTGCAAATATTTTCTCCCATTCTGTCGGTTGCCTCTTCACTTTCCTATTTCTTTTACAGTACAGAAACTTCTCAATTTTACGCAATCCCAATTGTTAATTTTGGCTTTAACTGCCTGTGCCTCTGGGGTCTTTTCCAAGAAATCTTTACCTATGCCTATATCTTGCAGGGTTTCTCCAATGTCCTCTAATAATTTGATGGTGTCAGGTCATAGATATAGGTCTTTAATCCATGTAGAGTGGATTTTTGTATAAGGTGTAAGGTAGGGGTCTTGCTTCATGGTTCTGCACATGGAAATCCAGTTTTCCCAGTACCATTTGTTGAATAGACTGTCCTTGCTCAGGAATTGGTTTTAGCTCCTTGATCAAATATAAGTTGACTGTAGGTGTTTGGATGGATTTCTGGTGTTTCTATTCTGTTCCATTGGTCTATCCATCTGTTTCTGTACCAGTACCATGTTGTTTTGACAACAACTGCCCTGTAGTATGTCCTGAAATCTGGTATTGTGATGCCTCTGGCTTTGTTTTTGTTGTACAAGATTGCTTTTGCTATTTGAGGTCTCCTGTGTGTCCATATGAATTTCAGCATTATTTTTTCTAGATATGAGAAGAATGTCTTCAGTATTTTGATGGGTATTGCATTGAATCTGTAAATTGCTTTTGAGAGAATGGACATTTTGATGATACTGATTCTTCCAATCCATGAGCATGGAAGATCTTTCCATTTTTTGTATCCTCTTCTATTTATTTTTTGAGGTTTTGTAAATCGTAGAGATCTTTGACATCCTTAGTTAAGTTTATTCCAAGGTATTTGATTGTTTTTGTGGCTATTGTGAATGGGATTCATCTTAGAAGTTCTTTCTCAGCCATGGTATTGTATGTGTATACAAAGGCTATTGATTTTTGTGCATTGATTTTATATCCTGCTACTTTGCCAAACTCTTCTATGAGTTCCAATAGCATCTTAGTGGAGTCCTTGGCATCCCCTAAATAAAGAATCATGTCATCTGCAAAGAGGAATAGTTTGACTTCTTCCTTCCCAATTTGTATCCCTTTAATTCCTTTTTCTTTCCTAATGGCTCTGGCTAAAACTTCCAGATCTATGTTGAATAGCAGTGGTGAGAGTGGGCATCCATGTCTGGTACAAGATCTCAGTGGAA
This sequence comes from Sylvilagus floridanus, assembly GCA_949820135.1. Classification (NCBI taxonomy): domain Eukaryota; kingdom Metazoa; phylum Chordata; class Mammalia; order Lagomorpha; family Leporidae; genus Sylvilagus; species Sylvilagus floridanus. Next base: position 40,680,429 of record OX463227.1, read on the forward strand.
ATGCTACCAATATTTCTGCATTTAATATGATGCTGGCCATGGTTTTTTCATAAACTGCCTTGATTGTGTTGAGGAATGTCTTCTATACTCAGTTTGCTTAGAGTTTTCATAATGAATGGGTGTTGTATTTTATCAAATGTTTTCTTTGCATCTATTGAGATTATCACATGATTTTTCTTCTGCAATCTGTTAATGTGGTGTATCACACTGAATGCTATGTGGTGTATCACATTGGTTGTGAACGTTGAACCATCCCTGCATACCAGGGATAAACCTCACTTGGTCTGGGTGGATGATCTTTCTGATGTGTTGTTGCATTCAATTGGTGAGAATTTTATTGAGGATTTTTGCGTCTATGTTCATCAGGGAAATTGGTCACTAATCCTTTTTTCCTGGTGCATCTTTTTCAGGTTTAGGAATTAAGGTGATGCTGGCTTCATAGAAGGAATTTGGGAGGATTCCCTCTCTTTCAATTGTTCTGAATAGTTTGAGAAGAATTGGAGTCAATTCTTCTTTAAATGTCTGGTAGAATTCAGCAGTGAATCCATATGGTCCTGGGCTTTTCTTTGTTGGGAGGACCTTTATTACTGATTCAATTTCTGACACAGTTATGGGTCTGTTTACGTTTTCAGTGTCCTCTTGGTTCAATTTAGGTTGGTTGTATGTGTTCAGGAATCCATCCATTTCTGACAGATTACCCTCTTTGCTGGCATACAACTCTTTGTAATAATTTCTGATGATTCTTTTTATTTCTGTGGTGTCTGTTGTTACATTCCCTTTTTCACCTCTGATTTTATTGATTTAGGTCTTCTCTTTACTTTTTTTGGTTGGTTGGGCCAATGGTGTGTCAATTTTTTTTATTTTTTCAAAAAACCAGCTCTTCACTTTGCTGATCTTTTGTAATGTTTTTTTTTTGATTCAGTTCTGTTGATTTCTTCTCTAATTTTAATTATTTCTCTTTTCCGACTATTTTTGGGTTTTGTTTGCTGTAGATTTTCAAGATTCTTGAGATGCATTGATAGCTCATTTTTTTGTTGCTTTTCCAATTTCTTGATGTAGGCACCTATTGCTATAACCTTTCTTCTTAACAATGCTTTTGCTGTATCCCATAAGTTTTAATATGTTGTGTTGTTATCTTTTTTGCTTCCAGAAAGTTTTTGATATCTCTTTTGATTTCTTCTATGACCCACTGTTCATTCAGGAGCATGTTGTTCAGTCTCTGTGTGTTTGCATATGCTCTAGGGATCCTGAGTTGCTAATTTCCAGGTTCATTCCGTTGTGGCCTGAGAAGATATATGGTATGATTTCGATTCCTTTGAATTTGCTGAGACTTGCTTTATGGCCTAGTATGTGGTCAATCCTAGAGAAAGTTCCATGCACTGCTGAGAAGAATGTATATTCTTTAAGTGTAGGGTGAAATTCTGTAGAAATCTGTTAGATCCATTTGGTCTATAGTGCCAATTAAATCTTCTGTTTGCTTGTTGATTGTCTATCTGGTCGATGTGTCCATTGCTGAAAGTGGAGTACTGAAGTCCCCCAACACTATTGTATTGGAGTCGAAGTCTCCCTTTAAGTCCCTTAACATATCTTTGAAATAGCCTGGTGCCCTGTAATTAGGTGCATATACTTTTATAATAGTTACATCTTCTTGTTGAATTGACTCTTAATCATTATATAGTGCCCTCTTTGTCTCTTTTAACAGTTTTTGTCTTAAAGTTTATTTTGCCTGATATTAAGATATATATGCCAGCTCTTTTTTGGTTTATGTTGGCATGGAAATTGTTTTTCCAAACTTTCACTTTCAGCCTGCATGCATATTTGTTGGAAAGATATGTTTCTTGTAAGCATCAAATAGATGGGTTTTGTTTTTTAATGCTTCCAGCCATTCTGTGTCTTTTAAGTGGAGAATTGAGGCCATTTACATTCAATGTGCCTATTGATAATTTGTGACTTTGCCCTGCTATTTTTCCAGATATTTCTTATGTATACTTTGAACTTCCTGTGATCTTTTACTGAGACATTTTCTTCCTTTACCTTTTGTATTGATGACTATGTTTCTGTGTTTCTGTGTGTAACATATCTTTAAGCATCTTTTGCAGGGCTGGAAGAATGATGACAAATTCTTTCAATTTCTGTTTGCTATGAAAGGGCTTTATTTCACCTCCATTCACAAATGAGAGCTTTGCAGGACATAATATTCTGGGCTGGCAGTTATTTTCTCTTAGTACTTGGGCTATAGCTCACCATTCCCTCCTATCCTGTAGGGTTTCTGATGAGAAGTCTGCTCTGAGTGTAATTGGAAATCCCCTGAGTGTAATCTGGCATTCCTCTCTGTACATTTTAGAATATTTTCTTTATGTTTAACTGTGGTGAGTTTGATTACAACGTGTCCTGGTGAGGATCTCTTTTGGTCATGTTTATTGTGGGTTCTATGAGCTTCCTGCACTTGGATGTCTCTGTCCTTCTCCAAACCTGGGAAGTTTTCTGCTAGTATCTCACTAAAAAGGCCTTCTAATCCTTTCTCTCTCTCCATGCCTTCAGGAACTCCTAGAACACAAATGTTGAGTTTTTTAGTAGTATCCTGTAGATTCCCAACAATATTTTTTAGATTTCTAATTTCTTCTTCTTTTCTTTGGTTTGTACATTTTTCTGTGCTCTGTCTTCTAAGTTCGATATTCTCTCTCCTATCTCACTGAATCTGTTTTTTAGGCTCTCAAATGCATTTTTATTTGTTCTATTGAATTCTTAATTCCATTTTGTTTTCTCTTCAATATCTCAATTTTATGTTCTATTGAACTCTTCATTTCATTTTGATTACTCCTTAAGATTTCATTTTCATGAGAGAGATTTTCTTTCATGTTCTGCATGGAGTTCAGAAGGTAGTGTGTTTGTTTTTGATTACTTCTAAGTATTCTTATCATCAATATTTTGAATTCCATTTCTTGCATTTCTTCTATCTCATTATCTTCATAATCTTGTACTGAAGTGTCATGTTCTTTTGGGAGCATAATGTTGCCTTCCTTGTTCTTGTTTCCTCAATTGTTTCATTTGTTGTTTTTCATTTGTGGAGATACTTGTTAATTTCTTCTTTTTTTTCTGCTGTGGCAGCTTTTTTAGTTGTACTATGACTCTGTAGATAAGTGGACTGTGTGCTTTCATGCATTTCAGTAGGCTTGTGGTGAATATGTCCAGAGAGCTCTGTTCAGTTCTTTAGGGTTAAGGATGTGCCTAAGGTGACACACCCAGGTTTGGCATGGTAAATCTTCTCTCTCTCTTTTGATCAGAAGGGAAGTAATTCTGCTCAGCCGAGCTCTTCTCCTTCATGGCGATCTGTGCCTGAGTGCTAGCCCCAGTGGTATAATATTTGTCTGCTTTGTCCCAAGGACCACACAGAGGATCTGCGCATTCCTCAGTGTAAGCTCAGATTCTCCTGCAATGTCTCTCACCAGGCAGCCAGGGCCACCCGAGCTTGTGGTGTCTCCCACTGAGACTACTCATATCTCAGCCTCACCATGAGTTCTCCCACACATGCTCAGCTTTTTTTTCCCACAGTCTCAGTTCATATGCTCCACACATTCATTTGATCTTTTAGTCTCCTGTTATTACTCCCTACCAGAGTCAGGTTTATCTGCTTGGTTGATTGTCGGGCACATCCCCGAGCTGCCACAGCTGTTACATATGTCCAAAATGGTGCCTGCTCTATTGGCTGGTACACATTTGTAAGGTGAGAGGAGAGGGAGAATCATGCCTGTACCTTCACTTTTATTTTTTTTTCTCCTCTAGTTAGGCTGGTGTACTTTCCCCCATGGGGCTTCAAGCCTCCTTCCCTCTAAGCTTTTCCTGCTGATTTTCCATCAGTGTCTCATGCTATTGCAGTTTCATCTCACCTCACTTTCCAGCGCTGGTGTGGAGGCTCTTAGCAGCTAGAGTCCCAAGCCATGGGCGCCTGTGCCTTCCACATATGTCCACTGTGTCCCTCTAATTACGGAAGTGTTTCCTCTGCCGTTTTTTCCCTAACTCTTCTCTGAGACTACACTATCTCCACTTATATTAAACTATTTTCTCCTGGGCTATATCAGCAAGCTCCCTCCCTATTCTGCCATATTGAAACTGCCCTCTCTTCCTTTAGTCCTTACTCTTACATTCTTGCTAAAAGAAACTCTGTCCTTGTTGTTCTTTTAGAAGTATTAGCCAACCAAAATAAGACATTTACAATATAATTGAAAGATTGTTAGGACTAGCATTATGCAAGTCTGAAAATGTAGGTGATGTGTTCTGTTTTCCATCCCAAGTTTAAGAGTTCTAGAAACTTCTTTCATGTATTTTAAAGTATGAAAATCTGACTAATACAGGTATGAACTTCCTAATGTTACAAGATATATACTTTTTTCCCCAAGTTTTTTTCTGAGGAAAAAGACTAATCAGAAAAAAGTTAACAAAAAGCTTGAATTAAAGGATAAAGCAACATTTTCATGAACTTTTTTATGATCCCCCAGAGCTTAAGTTTTTGTTAATAAATATATTATGCTTATAAAAATAATGAAGGAATACTATTACAATAATATGAAATATTTTTACTAAAATAGGGAATGAGTAATTCTGGACTGTAGTGTTGGGAAAAGGGAACAGGTCAGTTTGGTCCAGTCAGTGTGCCAGACAGAAACAGGTTCTCTCACCAGGCTCTGCTGTTGGAGAAAATGCACTAATATCTTGGAAGAGTTATTAACATTGCTTGATGTATTATTATCTTTTATTTATTTTTTATAACGCTTTTATTTAAAGAATATAAATTTCCAAAATACAGCTTATCTATTACAATGGCTTCCCCCCCATAACTTCCCTCCCACCCGCAAACCTCCCCTTTCCCACTCCCTCTCCCCTTGCTTCACATCAAGATTCATTTCCAATTCTCTTTATATACAGAAGATCAGTTTACTATATATTAAGTAAAGATTTCAACAGTTTGCCCTCACATAGCAACACAAAGTGAAAAATACTGTTGGAATACTAGTTATAGTATTAATTCACAATGTATAGCACATTAAGGAAAGAGATCCTACATGATATATTTTTTTAAATTGATTAATATTCTATGCAATTTCCAATTTAACACCAAGATTTTTTTTTCATTTTTAATTATCTTTATATACAGAAGATTGATTCAGTATATACTAAGTAAAGATTTCATCAGTTTGCACCCACACAGAAACACAAAGTGTAAAATACTGTTTCAGTGCTAGTTATAGCATTACTTCACATTGGACAACACATTAAGGACAGATCCCACATGAGACGTAAGTACACAGTGACTCCTGAAGTTGATTTAACAATTTGACACTCTTGTTGATCCTGTGATCCCTGTGAAATATAAGAGTGGGAATAAGAGAGGGAGGAGATGTACAATTTGGGACATGCTCAATCAGTCGTGCCCCAAATGATGGAGTTAGAAATGTGCCAGGGAATTCCAATACAATCCCATCAAGGTGGCATGTACCAAGGCCATCTCACTAGTCCAAGTGATCAATTTCAGTTCACAATTGATCACACTGATAGGTCTAAGAGTCAAAGGGATCACACAAATAAGACTAGTGTCTGCTAATACTAACTGATAGAATCAAAAAGGGAGAGAATGATCCAACATGGGAAGCGAGATACACAGCAGACTCATAGAATGGCAGATGTCCTAAATAGCACTCTGGCCTCAGAATCAGCCCTTAAGGCATTCGAATCTGGCTCAAGAGCCCATGAGAATATTCTAGGCATGGAAAGCCAAGACACTCTGGAAAGAAAAAAAAGAAGACCTAAATGAAAGATCTCTGTGAGTGAGATTCCAGTGGAAAGAATGGGGCCATCAAAGAAGGAGGTACCTTTCTCTGAAGGGAGGAGAGAACCTCCACTTTGACTATGAGCCTGTCGGAATAAGATTGAAGTTGGCGAACCCTAAAGGCTTCCATAGCCTCGACAACTCATGACTAGACCCTAGGGGGATTACTGACGCCATAAACAAGAGTGTCAAATTGTATTATTATCTTTTAAATATCTCTCAAATACATCTATTTCTCTCCAGATCTTTATTGCCTTTACTTAACTCCTTTTTTTAAAATTATTTATTTTTTGAAAGGAAGAGTTAGAGAGAGAGAGAGAGAGAGAGAGAGAGAGAGATGTTCTCCATCTGTTGGTTCACTCCCCAAACGGCTGCAATGACTATGCCTGGGCCAGGCTGAAACCAGGAGCCAGGAGGAAAGAGCCAGGAGTTTCTTCCAGGTCTCATACATGAATGACAGAGGTGCAGGAACTTGGATCATCTTCTGCTGCTTTCCCAGGCACATTTGCAGGGAGCTGGATCAGAAGTGGAGCAGCTGGGACTCAAATCAGCACTCATATGGAGTGTCAGTACTGCAGGCCATGGCTTAACCAGATGTGTAACTGCACTAGCACTAGCTCTTTTGCCATCCCTACTGTGAATTCTGTAAGACTCATCCAAGCAGATATCACCACACCCTCCTCTCCTTTACCACAACAGTGAAGGTGGCATAAAAGTTTATCTTCATTTTTTGAATATGTACATGTCTGTATATATTTTCAATGATGTTTCCCTCGTGTTGAAACTTTTGGGTATCTGCAATGGTGCATAATAGTTGAACAGCTTAATCATCACCTTTACATAGATGTAGCTCTAATGTCATATGAATTTAATTTAGTGTGCCACTTTTAACTAAATTTGTTATCTTATGCTCGATATCTGAGATATACATTTCCAAGTATTATGTATTTTCTCCTTTCATGTTTAGCAGTTTTATCACCTTTTAAACATGTTTTATCACCCAATTATAAAGAAGGTTCAAAAAAAGCTGGCCCTATCTGTCTTGTTCTCCAGTCCTATGAATGCCTGATATAATAGCTGAGTGAATGTGTGAAATGAAGAATAAAATCTGATATGATCAGTGGAACACCTGTCAAAATAGCATGTGAACCTGGAGACTTTTTTTTTTAGGACTTGCAAAACAGTGACAAAACTAAGTAAATGATCATATTGTATTTCAAAATTTTGGATTAGGCTATCTATTTCATGTACACGATGAGCTGACAAACTCCAAGAACATTGACTTGGGAGTGAGACTGAGTTGAATTCAGATCTATCTTTGTCTCTTGCTACTTGTGTGAACACAGGAGTGAGTGAGCCGCTATTTCATTATTTATTAAATGAAGGACAAAGAAATCTTCCTCCACATTTATCATGGGGATGAAGCCTGATGATGTGTGCACAAGAGGCAACACCCCATTCTGGCACTTGATGCATGCGTGATTGTCAGTCACTTTCCTCCATTTTTCTTTCCTGGTTTTAGATGGTAATGCTGCATGTGTTTTCAGTATCAATACAATGTATTGTTAAACAATCTTTCAGAGAATGGGAATTATGTTAGTAGGAAGCACCCATTTTTAATGCTTTCAATTTTTTATTATTTAATTGCAGAATGGTCATGAAAAATATAGAATCCACAGGCTACATTTCTTTTGCCACCAAGTAATAACTAGTTGTTATTGTTTCTTAGCATGTGTATAAAACTTCACTGCCAGACTATGTGTATTAGAGGATTGAAAGCTGCTATGATTATAGCTCAATTTCAAACAATTGAGTAAAATATTTAGTGGATTTAATGGCTCAAAATCCATGTCAATTCTATCAGTTAAAATAACGGAGAGTTATATATAACAAGAGTTTTAGAATATCATTTTAGCTTTTAGGATTCAAGTTCCCCAAATTAAATTTTGTTGCATGTATAGCAAGATCACAATCCTTATAACAAACATGATGACTGAACACTATCTTACATTGGCTTTAGCCAATATATTAAATTTTGTTGATCTGTAACCAAATAGTTGTAAATGATAGTGTATGTGTTGTATTTACATGACATACATTAAAATAATACTTAATTTCAGTTTTGTTATATTTTCTTTATTAATTTTTTTTACTTAATTCAAAGTCCAGTTAAAAAAGAAATGCCTGTGTGTATTAGTTTTGCAGTAAATACAGTGATTCATCAACTTTTGTTTTAAATATTAATCAAATTGATAAGAATTATACGCTACTATAATATTAATTATTTTGTGACTATTTTATAATTTTCTATATGTGAGTGAAGTTTAACATCTTTTCTTTTGATTATTGTAATAGGTCTTGCCTATATTCCTGCTAAATTCCAGTCTTTTAACTTGTTTCTTGTTTAACTGTTTAGTGGTGCATTAGACTTTGACCATAATGAATGACCATAATAAAATTAATAACATATTATCTCAAAAGTGAAAAGTGAAAAAATCACATAATAAAAAGATTGTAATATGTAACTGAAATTCAGGCAACAATGCACGAAGAGATTGACTAAGAGAACGGCCACTAGATGTTGCTAGTGTTCTAGGTTATAAATCTAAGCAGTTGCTTTTCTCAAAAGCATTTTCCTTTTCTCCAATGTTTTTAATAATATTATCTAATTCGATAAGTTTCAGTAAAATTAAAGCATAAAAAGCTAAAATTTGTAAGATCTGAATTTACAAGTCACTTGCAATTCTTCACTCATTCTTTTTTTCTGTGCCATCTAAAAAGTTATTCTTAATATCATCTTTAAAATGTATAATGAACTTCCTTCCAGACCCATACAGATTTCAGTATTTTTGTTGCAGAATTACAAGTTATTTAATTATGTTATAACTTGCACTGACTGGCTGGCCACATTTATTCTGCAACTAGGCTAACAATAATTTTCAGTGTTTCAGTTAGAATTAATTTCTGTTTTTGCCTCCGCTACACAAGAGTTGGGGAGAGAATCAGGACAAGAGATTTTCATTATTCTTGAAATTCATAGAACTGGGTAAGTAAAATTCTGATAAGGCAGTTGATTGTTGCTTGTATTAATCTAGCAGTTTTTGGTGTGTGTGTGTATGTGTGTGTGCATGTGTGTGTGTGCGTGTGTGTGTAAGACTTTTTTTTTCTTTAGAGCAATGGAAGAAGCAAACATCATAAACCCCAGAAAATGAGTAAAGAGGCTTCATATTATCTCTAGGTCAATCGAAGAGTATTTCACAGGAGTTTGCTGTCTGAGGATGTTGTGAGGACAGCAGATCTATCGTGAGAAGTCCAAAAAGATGCCAGTTAACTATTGCAGATACATGGACAAGATTGCAAAAGGAAGTCACATGCTTTTCTTTAGGGATATAGTGTAATCATTTATATCTATGATTACACTTCTAGTTTTTCACATATTCATGCCATTTAATGCAAAATGTCCTGAAGACCTGCAGAATTAGACAGCATGTGAACTTTGTGGAAAATAATCACTAATGAAGGGGTCTTTAGCTTTCATAAGCATTCCTGGTGAAAAGTCCACTGGGAAAAATATTGATTAAGGTGACAAAAATAAGAGTTGTCATTATGATAGACAGCCCAACATTTTGCAAATTTAGCTTCATTATTTTCAAATTTAAAAAGCAGAAGTAAATACATAGTAGCTTTCCTAATTTTCAGTGAGGATGACTGGATAATTATGTTACTAAACTAGGTGTGTAAGCTCACTGGATAGAATAAATATTTGGGGAGCTGGTGATGACTTTAACCTTTATTCTTTGGAAATGTGAAGCAAGATTGTTAGATTTATAAATTAATTGAGGATTATTTAACCAACTGCTCATCTTTGGCTTATTTTTTTCCTTATGTAATGATATCTAATACAAATGAATACCAGATAATATCACTGTTCTGAGTAACAGCTAAATGGTATTCTGAAATTATAGAATTAAAATCAAAGACACCAAGTTTTTTAATCATTTTCAATTATCTTTATATACAGAAGATCGATTCAGTATATGCTAAGTAAAGATTTCATCACTTTGCATCCACACAGAAAAACAAAGTGTAGAAATACTGTTTCAGTACTAGTTATAGCATTACTTCACATTGGACAACACATTAAGGACAGATCCCTCATGAGACGTAAGTACACAGTGACTCCTGAAGTTGATTTAACAATTTGACACTCTTGTTTATGGCGTCAGTAATCTCCCTAGGCTCTAGTCATGAGTTGCCAAGGCTATGGAAGCCTTTAGGGTTCACCGACTTCAATCTTATTCTGACAGGGTCATAGTCAAAGTGGAAGTTCTCTCCTCCCTTCAGAGAAAGGTACCTCCTTCTTTGATGGCCCCATTCTTTCCATTGGGATCTCACTTGCAGAGATCTTTCATTTAGGTCTTCTTTTTTTCCAGGGTGTCTTGGCTTTCCATGCCTAAAATATTCTCATGGGCTCTTGAGCCAGATCCGAATGCCTTAAGGGCTGATTCTGAGGCCAGAGTGCTATTTAGGACATCTGCCATTCTATGAGTCTGCTGTGTATCTCGCTTCCCATGTTGGATCATTCTCTCCCTTTTTGATTCTATCAGTTAGTATTAGCAGACACTAGTCTTGTTTGTGTGATCCCTTTGACTCTGACCTATATACTTTACTTAGTATATACTGAATCAATCTTCTGTATATAAAGATAATTGAAAATGATTTAAAAACTTGGTGTTAAATTGGAAATTGCATAGATAATTAATCAATTTTTTAAAAAAAATATCATGTAGGATCTCTGTCCTTAATGTACTGTACATTGTGAATTAATACTATAACCAGTACTCCAACAGTATTTTTCACTTTGTGTCCCTATGAGAGAGCAAACTGTTGAAATCTTTACGTAATATGTACTAAACTGATCTTCTGTATATAAAGAGAATGGAAAATGAATCTTGATGTGAATGGAAGGGGAGAGGGACAGGGAAAGGGGAGGGTTGCAGGTGGGAAGGAAGTTATGGGGGGGAAGCCATTGTAATAGATAAGCTGTACTTTGGAAATTTATATTCTTTAAATAACAGCTTTATATTAAAAATGTAAACAAAAAAAGTTTTTAGCAAAATAAATAAATAAATAAATAAATCAACAATGGGAGTCACTGTGCTCCTATTCCTCATGTAGGATCTCTGTCCTTAATGTGTTGTCCAATGTGAATTAATGCTATAACTAGTATGGAAACAGTATTTTACACTTTATGTTCTTTGTGTGTGCAAACTATTGAAATCTTTACTTAATATATACTAAATTGATCTTCTGTATATAAAGATAATTGAAAATGAATCTTGATGTGAATGGAATGGGAGAGGGAGTGGGAGATGGGAGGGGTGCAGGTGGGAGGGAAGTTATGAGGGGGGAAGCCATTGTAATCCATAAACTCTACTTTGGAAATTTATATTTACTAAATAGAAATTTTTTAAAAAGAAAAAAAAGAATTAAAATCAAAGACACTGAAGCTAAATTTCTGTTAGAATCTGATACATTTAAAAATTCGTAATTTTATTAGTTTTTAACAGATTCAATGTGGTTTGTAGATGCAATTCTAGTTACTCCTTTCCTCCCTGCCTCCATCCCTCCCTCCCTTCCTCACCCTTTCTCTCTCTCCCACCTTTTATCTTCCTTCATTCTGTCTTTTTCTAGTTTTTGAGATAATATACTTTAAATTTATATTACAGTAAAAGGGCTTAATATTTCACCAAATAAGTTTAACCAGTAAAAAGAAAAAATAACCTACTTTGGTGGGAATATAGACAACATCTGTAGATAATAATTGAGTGGAAAAATGACCACTTCACCCATATATAGCAAATTTTAAAGTAATCACAGATCATTAAAGTTATAGTAGTATAACTTTCTTAACCATTGGTTTGACATACGTATAAAAGAAAGCTTTACAAATCTGCATTTGCAGTGATACTGAATTTGATAAGGAGTCAGCATGGGAATGCTAAAAAGAAAGAATAAAAAAACACCCTGCAGAAATGTGGAACATTTTCTAAATCAAGCTGAGAAAGCTGTGGCAGCTACAAAGCAAGTGTGATACCGAAAGAAAATTAAAGAATTTAGGAGAGCCCCAGGCTCGGCTTGCCAAGGTCTAGCCAAAGGCCAGGGGGCTGGAGTCGCACGTGCCCAGGCTCAGAAGTGTGCTCAAGACAAGCTCCTCCTTGACAGGCCATGACATAGAATTTTCTCTCTATCCTGTAAACGTCACAAGCAAATTAGAGGAACAGGAGACAAGAAAGCAGGATGAGCTCACCTCACAAGATACACTTTTCTTAAAGGACCTCGAACAAACTTTCCAATGGGAATAAAACCCCCAGATCACTTTCTTTCAATGGCTTTTCCCGTCTGAAGAAGCTCCTCTTGGCTGCTTTCCCAAAAGTGTTCCTTCTGCTCTTTTAATCCCTTTGCTGTTTATAAGAAAACTCTTTTGCTAAAAATTTGTCATCTCGGTTTGTTCAGCTGCCTCATACTTCGTCGTGGGTAGAACAAGTTCACGATCAGCTGTAATATCTTGCTGCGTTGGCTGGGACATCTCCCCATCGCTCTTTTTCCTTTCCTGTCACCTCTGATTTCCTTTCTGGACAAGCCTGTGGATGTGAGTGGCTGGGAGGGATTCTGGAGGCTACTCCCTGGTGTGACCCAAAAGTTCCCTGACGAAACCCAGCCACTGACAGCACGTGAGGGTGCCTGAGAGCAGAGTCCCTTGCTTCCTGTCATTTCTGACGAGAATTTCTCCTAGGTGGAGGGAGGGTGCAGCTCCAGAGTCCCCCTCAGTCACCCTCCCGCTGGAGTGACTCAAGTGGGCTTCAGAAAAGCCTCTCCAGGCTTCCCAGAGGAATTGACAAGGACACTCATCGCTTTCTCTCTGTGCCAGGCTGTTCCCATTCCCACTGTATGGCTTTGGGTAACTTCTCTTAGTCTCATCGGCTCTCCTTGCTTTCTCCACTCAATCCTTCAAACACAAATCTCTGAGCCCAACAGTTGGGCCAGCTGCTCTAAGGGAGTATGGCCACTGAGGCTGGTGACAAGTGACCTGCTGGTACCACAGCTTGACCAAGGCCAGCAGGCTCAGGTTGAGGGTGTTCCCTTCACTGCTGTAGACATGGGCAAGGGGGTCTTACCCTATAGTGTGGTGAGGGAAGGGAGAGGGATGGTCTACTTCAGACTGAGGGAGAAGAAACAGGGACGCCTTTCTTTCCTCAGTGTCTTAGAGATGGGCAACACAGAATCCAAAACCACTTCAGTCACATCCCTGCTGCCATGTACCCTTAAAAACTGGAGCACTGTTGAATCCTAAACCTTACAACAAAGACATTTGACCAGAAGAAAGTCTGGCCTTGACCTACATATTTCTTCTCCCAGCCTCTGTCTCCACTTTCTGTCACAGCGTGTTTTCATTTCAGACAATCTCCTACAGGATAATTCAAATATCCATTACCAGGTTATGGAGCCAAACTTCAGTTGTGCTTATATAAGGGTCTAAAAGGTTAAATCCCGTTCTCCCCTCCTCAGCTTCAGTCTTTGAAAACCTGCGGTTTGAACAGTTGGTTTATTTCCCTTGCTCTGGAACTGCCATGTATTCATGCCACCCTTTGCCAGGTGGGAAGGGGTAAGGAGGGAAACTTTATCTCAATGTCTTTTATGCTAATTTGGTTCTGCTGTAACAAGACACTGGGTTTTATAGAGGTTTCTCCCTTTTGGAGCTAAAAAATATATTACTGCTTTAAAGAATTGCATTGTAACTTGACAAACTTGTTTTGTAATTATGTTCAACAGGTCCAATCAAAAGAGTGTTCAGCGTTCAATTTTTATAACCTTTAGGGTGTATTTTGCCTATTAAGAAAACTTGCATGTAAATCTATGAAAAAATGTTGGCATTTTACTGCAACACCACCTGGCCTCAATACTCTGAAATTAAATGAGAAAATGCCACTTAATGGATCTCTAGATTATGTCACTCTCTTCCAGCTAGAGTTGCTTTATGGGAAAACATGAGAGAAAGTTTCATAGAGGCAAACATTTATGCTGTTATGTCAAAATGAGCCAATACAGAATGGTCCAAAAAATTATGTGAATCAAAATGCTTGTTGGTTCACGTGGCTTATGTAGATCTTTAATTTGCTTTATTTTTTTAAAAGAGATAAAGATGTTTTCAATCTTATTATTATATGTTTGTGCTTGTATTTGTTGATCAAGGATGTTATGCTTACCTTTACCAGTTATTTACAATCATAAAAGTGTAATTTTACCTAAGAACAAATAATTCAGATAAGGAATAATATTTATTATGTTCTGTGTTATTGAATACAATAAACTAGAGTTTAGATTTTTCTTTGACAAAAAAGTCATATAAAATTTTAACTGTGCTTGTCTAATATCTCAGTTCTTTAAATCCTCTTAGTTGCTAAGTATAAAGTGAGTAAAGATAAAGGAGGTAAATATCTCTAAAACCAAAACTACATACTCTTAACATCTTAAATTCTTTGGAAAAGTGGCTATTTGGGTTTGTTAACAAGTACATTTTCGTTGATTGTCCAGGTATGACAAATAATTCAAGACTGCTTAGAAGTAACTAAGGTTGAAGTTTGATATGCTCTTTTATCTAAATAAATTTTTGACTTAATTTGCAGATTTTAAAAGCATTATTTCAAATGTAAATTTTAATAAATTGGTAGATGGGAAATAGAAATAAGCAAAGTTGTAAGAATGAGAATGTGTTTTGGGTATGAAAGATTAAAAAGGAAAGAGAATTTTCTTTGCGGATTAAAAGAAGAGGTTGATTACAAAGATATTTGCCTTAAAGTAAAACAACTGGTGTTCTGCAAATGAAAAACAATACAGGAAAAATAACTGAGAGAATATAAGAATGTTATAATATTCTTGTCAAAGATGAATCTTGTGTGAGATTAGTTTGACTGAGATTAAAGGAAATTTGTTTAGAAGAGTTTCTGAATACTGAACATTGTTATCAGATGTACACTGACGTAAGATTAAAATCTAATCTGTCAGAGCAACCAGGTTTTTAAAATATATGTGTATCGCCAAGTGAGTAAATATTGGAAAATAGTATTGATTTTAAATGTAAACTCTTCTTTCTGTAGAAATAGCAGCATGTTTGTTTAATACTTTCTGTTACATTGGTTACTCTCTGTCAGTCCCCTGAGAGCACTGGGGTGACTGGGGACCCCTCACCCCAGCTCCCCAGCTCCAAGCTGCTGGATCCCAGTCTCCCGGTGCCGTGTTGAGATGGGAGAGCTGTGTTGTTAAGGAAGTAAGGTAGATATTAACAAAGGTGTACAAGAGGGGCCGCAGAAAAGGAGAAGTTTAAAGCAAATAAATTGCTGTGCAACGGGATCAGAAGACAAGTCCTGAAAGCAGGACTCGGCCTCTGGTCTGTCTCCCCTAGTCCTAGATGTCCTCGCCTGTCCTTTATCAAAGGGAATTCACTGGATTAGGGAATGCTACAGCTGGTCTGACAAGGTTCAAACCATTGGACTTCTCCAATATATGACAATCTTGATGACAAATACTGTCTGGAGGGGTTTGTTTAGGTGCATTCCACGTCCAAAACTTGCTCCTTTAGGCTTTCTCAGAAGAGAGATGAGGGAGAAGAAACTGGGGTCTTGTCTATCAAGCTATTTAAAGTCTGTTGTCATCTAAGATTTTGTATTTTTCTCTAAAAAAAAACTTGCGTTCAGATTTACAAAAGATGAATTTAACAATTGTTCTTAAATGCAGATTTTGTGACAGTTTTGAGATAAAGATTTAGATAAGAGACTTCAAAACTAAAAAAAAAAAATCCAAAAAATTCTCATAAAAATTAAAACACTGATTTTGTGTTTAAATATTTCCTCTTTGAAATTCCAAAGGACTTTTTTTTTCCTGTGAATTCTATTGTACTCAGTGTTTTGGGACAACTTTATAAAACAGATAAAACTGTTTGTTTTTCATTCTGTTAAATTCCTCTAAAATTCAAAACTTTTCTGAGGCATTTCGTATTCTCAAGAAATGTTATTGTGCCTGTATGAATTCAGCAAAAATTTTTGTTCTACCCATAATAAGGTATAGTTAAACAAATAGTCAATCAACAAACTAAAACACATCTGCTTTTAAAATGTGAATGCTGGGTGTTTCAGGCTTGCTAACCCTGAGAAATTTCTAGGTTTGATTACTAGGTAGCCCTGTTTATAATTTTTAACATAGAAGTTTGATTTATTATGTTTTTGTTGGCTTTGTTATATACTTTCTTTTTTGAGCTTTGTGCTTAACACATGTCAATATTCCATAGAAGCACAATTCCTCTCAGGGTAATGCTGGCCTGACACGTGGAGAGGATGACTCGTGTCTACAGAACAACAAAACTTAGGTTTAATGATAGACTCCATGTACAGTTGCCTAAATGCCACTGCTCCTAAAGCTTCTTTGTTGATTAAATATGATTAAAGGGGTTATTAACACTGACTCCTAGTCATCAAATACTTCTCTCCCTCAGTGGGACCAGATCAACGCCCAGGTCCAATCTGACCTGGCAATGAGAGACAAGTACAGGATGATTGATCTGCAATGTGTTCAAAAAGAACCTTAATGAAAAGTGAATAAGAATCAAGATGATATGGCTGGTGTCAACCCTAAACACAATTAAAGAAACCTGAGGGCTGTAGAGAAAGTGTTCTTACGCATGGTTGCCTAATAAACGCCCTTATTGAAACAGGTCACCAAGTTACTCTGAATGCCTTTACCAGGGCTCCAGGACAAACATTAAGTGGGGCTGTTGAGCATCTGGCTAAGAAAACAGCTGTGATTGTTTTAGCTCTACAAAATTCATAAAATCTCTGACAAACGTAACAGATAGTAAAATAGCCTTAGACTACCTCCTTGTCTTGGCAAAGGGCATTTGTATCATGCTGCACGATCGTTTAACATATCCAGTGATGTGTGTGTCGTAGTTTTAGACAAGTAAAAACTTGGGTCAATCACACCTCAAAAGGGTGAACAGAATCAGAGCAGGAATGGTGAAAAGGAAGAGAGACAAAGAGCCTCTCCAGGAATGTGGAACATTTTCTTAATCTAGCTGGGAACCCGGACTGAGCTACAGAGAGGCTGGCTCTGCAGCCACGGCCACACAGAGGGAAGGTCAGGTGGCTGGAGTTTGCCTGTGCCATCTCGGGAGTGTACGGAAGACAAATAGCTCCCTCCCAGATGGAACTTTCTCTTCCCCCTGTAAAAGCCACAACCAAATGGGAGGAATGGCAGATGAGAAAGATGAGCCCACCTCCCAAGAAACACTTTTCTTAAGCACTTGTTACGAACTTTCCACGAGGTGAAAAACCCCAGATCATTTCCACCAACGGCTTTTTCCTTCTCAAGGTGCCCCTCCTGGCTACTTTCCCGGGAGCTTTCCTTCTGCTTTTTTAAGCTCTTTGCTCTTCATAATAAAACTATTTTCCTAAAAAGTTGCCTTCTTGGTTTGTTCAGCTGCCTCATACTTCGTTATGGGTAGAACAAGTTCACGGGGTCACGATCAGCTGTAACATCTTGCTGTGTTGGCTGGGACATCTGCCTCATTCTGCATCATGGATATAACATGTTCCTGGGGTTCACGATCAGCTGTAACAATATCACATTGTAGGGATTCCTATAGCTTTATAATAAGTCTAGAATTAGGGTAGTGACAGGCCTCTGACTTTGTTCTTCAAAATTGTGTGGCCAATGCTTTTTTTCAATATTACTGTAACAGCTGAGATGTCTATGCGTGACGAAGTACAAAGCAAGTGAGCATGTAAGAAGGTGATTTTAGCAAAAAAGTTTATTAGAAAGGAAAGGTAGGAAACTCCCATGAATACAGCTGGTAGGGGAAAGAGAGTTCCATTGCTTTCCTGTGCTGGGGATTTATATGAGAAACAGCAAATATTTCCCACAGAACAAAGAAAAACCTTGAATTTGGTGCCTGCCAAGGGTGCTATTTATCATCACCAGACACTTGAGACCGGTCACAGGCAACTCCAGCCACCTGGCCTTCTATGTGACCTTGAGGCCAGAACCTGTTTTACTCCCCACTAATCAATGAGATTCTTTATGTCACCTTTATTATCAAACTTGCTTCCTCTCTCAGGTTAGTTTCCCATCTATATTAAGAAAATTTTCCACATTATGATGAGGGGCCCTTTGTCCTCTGAACCTTCCTTCTGTTCCATTTTCAATGACTCCTTTCATTAGCAGAGTTGCAGATCAAACAGTAGAGTCGAAATGTAAGCCTACAAGTACAATGAGTAAGGACAATAAAGTCTTAATAAACACACATCTAGAACATTAAACAAACTGCAACAGAGTAGATGAAGCATAATGAGGAAGATATTCAGCTGACTGATACATCAAACAGATCACAAGGGTAAGAGAAGATCAGTGGAAGCCTTCTAGATACCATTATGGCAGGATAAAGGAAGGATTTAGCAGCTGATTCTAAAAAATGCATAGAACATAGGATCATAAAACCAAAAGATATCAATAAAATTTAAGCATTTCATTCTGACTTAAAAAGTCTTAGTATCAACCAGAGTTGTTCCGTCACTGCAGCCTATACTTTTCCTGGCCAATTAAACTTCAGTTTTGTTTTGTATTAGTTACTTAATGCCTTGTTTATGATTTAGTAGCTAGGTTTTTACACTAAATAAAATCTAAGGATTCCTGAGAACTAATCTGAGTTTTTCTAGGATTTCCCAAAAGCTTTTCTAACCTATTTCATCTTAAAATTTTTTATTTATTTGGAATGGAGAGAGAAAGACAAAGAGAAAGAGAGAGCGATTCCGTCTGCTCGTTCATCCCCCAAATGCACGCAACAGCGGCATGCAACCTGCTGCACCAGGCAGAGGTGGGAGCTGAGAACTCTATATGAGTGTGTCATCTGGGTGACAGGGACCCAAGTGCTTGAGCCATTAAATAATGCCTCCAGTGGTGCACATTAGCAAGAATCTGGAAATGGAAGCAGAACCAGGACTTGAGATAACTATTTTACATATTCAGAAGCTTCTAAATGTATGCCTGGATTCAAAATTGTCATTTTAAGAGGCTCATTATTAAAAGTCAATGAGAGGCCGGTGCCGTGGCTCACTAGGCTAATCCTCTGCCTGTGGTGCAGACACCCTGTGTTCTAGTCCCGGTCGGGGCGCCGGATTCTGTCCCGGTCACTCCTCTTCCAGTCCAGCTCTCTTCTGTGGCCTGGGAGTGCAGTGGAGGATGGCCCAAGTGCTTGGGCCCTGCACCTGCATGGGAGACCAGGAGAAGCACCTGTCTCCTGGCTTCAGATCAGTACGGTGCACCAGCCGCAGAGGCCATTGGGGTGAACCAACGGAAAAGGAAGACCTTTCTCTCTGTCTCTCTCTCATTGTCCACTCTGCCTGTCAAAAAAAAAGTCAATGAGAAGCTTAGCAATTAATTGATTGAAAGTAGAATTTTATTAACCTTCTTTGTAGTTATCATCCCATTCTGATATAAAAATTAAAGCTGGGTCTCAGGTCACCCAAGGTTGATTCTTGATGCCTGTTAAATATTGAGCTAGAGATATCCACACTATGCCCAGAAATAAAAAATGCTATGTCTCCCTATTTTTTTAATGGACACTTTATTGAACTTAGTAATCAAGTTTAAAAAAGAGGCTGAGATAGAAAACCTCTCATTTCTTTGGTCTCTTAATAGGCTTTGATTGGCTTCTAGCTGGGTATTTTGAAAAGTCTACAAGAAAACAAGCCCTGTCTTTTATGACCATGTTGTCTTAACTGGGCTTTATACCTACATTTTTGTTTGTTTTGAAAAACTCAAGTCTTAATATAACACTGCCAAAAGTTGAGCAAGGACCCCTACCAGTCTTCCAACATTACTAGGCCCCAGATCACTCCTCTTAAGTTTATCTATTTGAAGACATTTGAGTGACTGAAAGGCAGAAATTGCAATAAAAATCTAACTGATAATGCTTAGGGCAATCAACAATCAGGCAGGTTAACTGAGATAAGATTCAGAGACAGGTTGTCTAGGTTTGCATTTCATGCATCTGAACAAATACTAGCAAACATTTGTATGAAACCTGATCATTTGCGGCTCTTCATAAGAAAGCTTAGTCGGGGCCAGTGCTGTGGCACACGAGGTTAATCCTCCACCTGTGGTGCCGGCATCCCATATGGGTACCTGTTCTAGTCCCGGTTGCTCCTCTTCCAGTCCAGCTCTCTGCTGTGGCCCAGGAAGGCAGTGGAGGATGGCCCAAGTGCTTGGGCACCTGCACCCACATGGGAGACCAGGAAGAAACACCTGGCTCCTGGCTTTGGATTGGCGTAGCTCTGGCTGTAGCAACCATTTGGGGACTAAACCAATGGAAGGAAGACCTTTCTCTCTGTCTCTCTCTCTCTCACCGTCTAACTCTATCTGTCAAATAAATAAATAAATACATAAAAAAAGAAAAAATAAAATTTAAAAGATCCATCCAGGTCTTCCACATGGGTGGCAGTAGCTAAAGCACATGCCATCATTCGTTGCCTTCCTGGGCTCATTAACAGGAAGCTGGATTGGAAGTGG
This sequence comes from Sylvilagus floridanus, assembly GCA_949820135.1. Lineage (NCBI taxonomy): Eukaryota > Metazoa > Chordata > Mammalia > Lagomorpha > Leporidae > Sylvilagus > Sylvilagus floridanus. The sequence goes on from OX463227.1 coordinate 40,700,872, forward strand.
AGTAGCCAGGAATAAAACTGACACTCTGATTCGAGATGTTGACATTGCAAACTGCAAGTTAACTCACTATGCCACAAAGCCAGACTCTATTTTTATCTATCTGAAAAGCAGAGAGAACACACACACACACACACACGCAGAGAGAGAGAGAGAGAGAGAGAGAGAGAGAGAGAGAATCTTCTTTCTCTGGGTCACTCTCCAAATGTCCTCAATAGTGGAACTGGGCTAGGCAGAAGTTATGAGCCTGAAATTTCACCCAGATGCCTCATGTGAGTGGCAGTGATCCAAGTATTTGTGCAATCACCTGTTGACTCCCAGGGTGTACATTAGCTGGAATTGGAAGTGGAAATGGGACTCAAACCCAGGTGCTCATATATGGAATGTGTTCATCCCAAGAAGCATCTTAACTGCTGTGCAACATGTCTACCACAAGTATGTATTTTGAAAAATATTCAACTGGTCCATTTAGTTACACAGGTTATTTTGAAAGAATTTAGATTTGTGCTGAAGTCTTTTCATACATTAAACCCTCAATGATTGGGTGCTAACATAAAAATCTTATCAATGAGCAATAAGTATTCTGAAACATAAGAAGTCCTGTGGTTGGGAACTCTCACCATGAATAATCTTGTAAGCACATTCTAAGGATCTGGGACTTGTGTCTGTGAGACAGACTACAACTTGCTGAATTTGATCTTTGAGGCTTACATTGAAATGTTGTTCCCTTCTGCCCTAACTGAAGTCAACTTATTTTTTACCTGCATAGCTTATGTATGAGTGTGTGCACATGTACGTATGTATGCTTACATGTTTTGTATAAAGGGTGCTTTTCCAGCTCCAGAAGACATAACCAAATTTTAATTTAAAAATCTTGTGAGGGAGCTATTTTCAAATTGATGTAGACATAAATGAACATTCATAGATGAAGTGTTCCTACAACTCTCAGAAATGTAGCAACTAGCCCAAATGGCATTTTTAAATTCACCTATCCTGTAGTAATCTTTGGTAAATAAACCTAGATGAAAAATATTTTCAGAATTATCAGCAATAAATTTAAAAACACATACAAAGTTTGCTTGGATTTACTAGTCCAACTAGGTTACTCCTAGATTATTAAGATCATAAAAATATAAATCCAATGTTTCATGAAACCATGTTTCACTTTTTTAGATGTACCTTTGATATTTGCCTGACTGAACAATAAAAATAACTTTCATATGATGAATAGCTTTTGTTAATGTGCCATGAATGTTTAGTGAGCAATTCAAACATACTTCTTAGGAGTATGTGAATTAAATGAAATATAAATAGGATAAAAGTTCAAAAATTAACTTTCTATAATAATGATGTTGTAAAAGATGCTTAGAAATATTTTCAAGGAAAGAGACCAAGATATCCAAATACCCAGTATCCACTTCCTCTACAGAGAACAAATTAAAAAAATAAAACTGCATTTTAAAGTGAGTGCTGGAACAGTAGAATTCAGAAAGGTGCGTTGCGGGTGGGAGGGAAGTTATGCGGGGGGAAGCCATTGTAATCTATAAGCTGTATTTTGGAAATTTATATTCTTTAAATAAAAGCATTAAAAAATGTCCATTTTACTCCAATATATTACATTTTAAGTACTCTATTAGTTATTTCAAATCAGGGGAAACATGTGGTTCTGTCTTTATGGGACTGGCTTATTTCATTAACTATAATGGTGTCCAGTTGCATCCATTTTGTTGCAAAAGACAGGATTTACTTTTTGTTTTTTTAAAGCTTATTAGTATTCCATAGTATGTATTTGCCATAATTTTTTCATCCAGTCAACACTGAAGGACATCTGGGGTGATTCTATATCTTACCTTTGCGAATTGTGCTGCAATGAACTAGGGAGTTATACATAACTATTTCATATGCTGATTTCTTTTGGTTTAGGTAAATTCCCAGGAGTGGGATGACTGGATCATATGGTAGGTCTATATTCAGATTTCTGAAGTATGTTCATGCTGTCTTCCACAGTGGCTATACCAGTCTACATTCCCCGCAACAGTGGATTAGGGTACATTTCTCCCCACATCCTTGCCAGCATTTGTTGTTTGTTAATTTCTGTATGAGAGCCATTCTAACTTAACCATTACCATTTTAAATCTTGCCATTCATGTAGATAACTTTTATTTTCATTCTTCTTGGAAAGTGTTTGAAATCAGATATTGTCCAAAATTGATTTTTCTTTTAGAAGATTAATGAAAAAAGAATCTGAAAATACTCTGAAATTTAGAACACAGGTGATAACTTTCAAGTCAATCTTTAGATTGGTTAAGAATTTTTTAAATCTAATGATGAAACTAAAAGCTTCAGGAAACAGCTATCCCCAGTCAAGCAAAATAAGAACTAACTACATGACACTAAAGGAACTGGTGAAAATATTTATTTACATTTGTATGTGATGTTTTGTCTTTATTTTATTTTCCATATGTAAGGAAATTTACTTTTTTCTCTTGTGTGTTCCTTACAGAAAGTTGGTAACATATACTTTTGTAAACAAATTGAAATATTTACCTTTTTTCCTTCCCTGATCCTGCGGAATTCATAAAGTTCTAATAAGAGTTATAGTTTTTATAACAGAATACAATTGTAATGGTTGATAATATTATCAAAGCTTTGACTTGGATACCATATGAATATTTGAGAATATTTTAGAATATCTGGCCTCTGGGATTCCCAGCCCTATAGTGAGTAAGGATTATGCCTTCCTCAAAACACCTTGAGAAAATCACGAAAATCTATAGGTATTGCCAGCAAAATCTGATAAATCATTAGCGTGGCATGTCAGCCTTGAGGGACTTTAGAAAGTCTAATCTGAGATTCATTACAAAAGTTCCAACAAAGTAAACTTAAAAAGAGCATGCCTTATGTATATAAACCCAGCCCATAACTAAATTCTTACTCTCTGCCAGGTGTTCGCTCTGTGTGCATGCCAGTAGTTAATCACTTCTTTGAATTTATTTCTCTTGAATAAATTCATTTTGGCTGGGAGGAAAAAAATAGAGCCCATGTGATCAATCACTATCATTGCTGTACTTGTGCAAGTAAGCAGGTCAACTTTGATGAAACTAAATTTATTTTGCAAGCAAATTAGTTTGCTTTGATTATCTTTGGTAGAAGTGGGCATGACTATAGAGAAAAAATGTGTTTTAGAAGAAATATAGCATATTAGTTATTAGATTATACCTTTGGATCACTATTCTGAGTTTTTATTATCTACCAGTAGACTAAACTAAATCCTGAGAGCTTCTAGTTTCCTCCAACAGTTGGGTTCTATTTTATTGACTTGGAACCACTAACAAGATCCACTCTTTTCTCAAAACTCAATAAGAAAAAAAAACTCAATAAGATAGATCTGGACAACTCAATGTAAATTTCTAGCAAAACTCAGGCCTACTGCATGGATCACCGAGAGTTCACTGAAATGCCTGAGGCCATAACCAGAAACCATCAGACTGCAAACCATAATGAAAAGTTGACAGTTTCAGTCTGTGGACAGTTTTCCCCAAGAAGTTAGAAAGACTCCCCATTAAGAGATTCTTACTCTTCTTAATTTTCCCTTTGCATATGCCTTCTTCTTTCTCTTCACAAGATAATATTATAATTAAAATCTCAGTCAATAGCTCCCCTGGATAACTAGATGAAATACTGTGTCTGCATTGTCAAATTCAAATATTTGCATGACCTTTAGTCCACACAATGACTAACTTCAGCACTTTACATCACACAGTTGTTGCTCAAATTATACTGCTGGTCACTATTATAGAACCAGATTTCTAGGCTGACTTGTTTTTAGTCCTTGTTTTAATTTAGCCCAGTAATGGGATACTATATGACATTTTCCTGTAAAAAGAAGATTCATTGCAATCAACTGAAAAGAGCCAGTCAATATGAACCAATGGAATGAAGTTCTCTCCACTTTAACCATTAAAAGTTATCTGTGGGGCCAGAGTTGTGGTACAGTGGGTTAAGCTGCCCCTTGCATTGCCAGCATCCTTGTCAGAGTGCTGATCGGAGTGTTGGCTGCTCTGTTTCCAATCCAAATCTCTGCTAATATGCCTGAGAAGGCAGCAGAAGGTGACTCAAATACCTGAGGAGTCAGTGCTGTGGTGCAGCAGGTTAAAGCCCTGGCCTGCAGCGCTGGCATCTCGTATGGGCACCGGTTCTAGTCCCGGCTGTTCTACTTCCAATCCAGCTCTCTGCTACTGCTTGGAAGATGGCTCAAGTCCTTGGGCCCCTGCACCCAAGTGGGAAACCCAGAAGAAGCTCCTGGTTCCTGGCTTCGGATCGGCATAACTCCTGCTATTGCTGCCATTTGGGGAGTGAACCAGCAGATAGAAGACCTCTTTCTCGATCTCTACCTCTCTCTGTAACTCTTTCAAATAAATAAAATAAGTCTTTAAAAAAAGAACCTGAGTCTCTGCTACTCAAGTGGGAGTCCAGGATGGAGTTTCTGGCTCCTGGCCTTGAAGAAATAGATACATTCATGAATACTTATAACCTTCTAATATTAAATAAAGATATAGAAAATCTAAACAGACTCACAACAAACAATGAGATTGAAGCAGTAATTAAAAGTCTTCCATCAAGTAAATATGTAGGATCTGATGGCTTTTACTACTCAATTATACAATACATTTAAAGAGGAACCAAGTTTAATACTGTTCAAACAATTCTAAAATATGAACAGGATGGAACTCTGATAAAACTCTTTTCATTAGCCCACAGATATTAAAGAAACTTTTATAAAATTCTCAAACATGCGAAGTGTTGATCTAAGATACATTTAGTTTTTTCTGATAGATTCCTCTTAGATTTAACTGTATTTTTAAATCCTATTTTTATAGCTGTTATTCTATATATAACAAAAAGAGTATCTTGATTAATTTTAAGCTATATTTGTTTTATTTTTAAAAGTACAATGATATCAATCTTCTTACTCATAATTAAAAGAACATGATCTAGATTATTCATAAAAATCATCTAATGAAGAACAGAACTAAAGGGTAAATGATTAGAATACAACTTGTCTGAATATGCATAAAATTAAGGTAGAAGAAAATTTAAAATCAGGCATAGATATTCAGATTTCATAAACTGAGAAATAGATATAATTGGTAATAAGTACTGAAATGCATAACAAAAGGCATCATACAAAAGGTAAAACATGAAAAGTGATAAATTAAAAATTCTTTGCTACTAGAGAATGAAGTTGGAATACAAAAAGCAAGATGATATCACAACCTGATAAGAAAATGAAAATTGGCAAAAACAGTCAAAGCAAAGAAGATAAAAGGGAAATTTTCAATGAACACATGAAAATTTTTTCAATCTTACTAGTAATTGAATAATGTAAATTATGAATAGACAAGCAAGAAAATGGTACTTTTTTAATCATTAGATTTGTCAATTTAGAAAATAATATGAGTAAATTCATAGATGAGAAGATGCAAATTTTAATTACATATATAGAAATTATCCAACTGTATCAAAAAAGTACTTCAAAAATTTGTGAAAGTGGAATTATAAGGTAAGTTTAAATTAAAAAGTAAGTTTGAAAAGTTTTAAAAAGTGTTAAGTTTTAAAAAGTTAAAAGTGTGAAAATTTTTGAAATCTGCATATTAAAGGTGTTCAATTGATCATGAAAAATTCATGTTATAAAAAAACCTGCATGGATTTCAAAATTTTTGCACGATATTAAATTTATTGTTTACTTACATTTTTCCATGAACATTTTAATGTCCCCTCATGTAAGTATGTATGAAAAAATACTTTTTTTATTTGAAAAACAGATCACTAATACCTAAAGTTAAACCATGTTTTGATTTATTCTTACTCAAATAAAAGTGAAAGTAGACTGAAAACAAGAGAGAACCATGCCCTGATTTATAAATGAAAAAGACTGGAGTGAGGTAATGTAACCACCTTTTTCAGTTCATTCTTAATTGAAACAAATAAATCAGCTGCATTTCTATTGGCCATAACACTTCTGTCAAGGGAGAATAGAATAAATAGAAGTGGTTGTTGATGAGATAAGTAATAACTAGTCATATCTTTCTTATCTTTGTGGCCAAAAATGCAACTGTGTACATCTTACTGACACATGTTCTTAGGTTACCTTTGTGATAACTTTTGTTTGAAAATAGCCCCCCCCCAAAAAAAAAAATAAAGTTTTATCATCCTGGTGACAACCCTTGGAAAGCAGGAGTTAGAAATACTTAATCAAGCTATGTAACTAGCTCTCCTGAATAATCACCTGTGGCCTCAAGGAGAGTTTATTATTTCAGACAGGTGGCTAACAAAATAAAAATGGGCTCCGTCAATTGTTTCTGCACAATACACACATATGAGCTACAAGTGGACTTCTGCAGTATCACTGGCACACTGAGATGGAGCTCTGAAGAACCGTATGCATGGGCAGTCTCCCAGGGTAGGAATTTGAGCAGGGAGTCTGGCCATTCTCTTTACCCAGACGGAGGCATGATCAGAGCTACAGATCTGTTGCATTGTGAGAAGAAGTCAGAGGGACTTGTGATTCTGAGTGAGAAACTATACATGGATCTTGTCAACTTAAATTTTCACTAACCACGGTTGATCTGACAGTTGTTACAGCTGGGCGTTTACTCTTCAAACAGATAACAACTCTTTACACTGAATGGGGTAAAATCTCCTGGGTGGTGGAAGTTGATTGTGGGACGCTGCTTCCACCACAGAAGGAGCAGGAATTTGTGCTCACTGAGACTACCACTAACTCTGCTTGTGAATATACTCTTCCCATTTACAGAAATTCTGTCTGCTTTTATAAACTTTCTCAACATTTTAATCACTGTCAGGGTATATCACATGTATAGTTTCTCATTCACAATACTAAGTCCTCCAATTTCTTCTCACTTCCAGTGCAACAGATCTGTACCTCTGATCGTGTCTCCTCCTGAGTACCCATTTTCTTTTTCCTTTTAAAAATTTATTTTATTGGCCGGCGCCGTGGCTCAACAGGCTAATCCTCCGCCTTGCGGCGCCGGCACACAGGGTTCTAGTCCCGGTTGGGGCGCCGGATTTTGTCCCGGTTGTCCCTCTTCCAGTCCAGCTCTCTGCTGTGGCCTGGGAGTGCAGTGGAGGATGGCCCAAGTCCTTGGGCCCTGCACCCCATGGGAGACCAGGAAAAGCACCTAGCGCCTGGCTCCTGCCATCGGATGAGCGCGGTGCGCCGGCCGCAGCGCATCGTCCGCGGCAGCCGTTGAAGGGTGAACCAATGGCAAAAGGAAGACCTTTCTCCCTGTCTCTCTCTCTCACTGTCCACTCTGCCTGTCAAAAAAAAAATATTTTATTTATTTGAAAGTCAGAGTTACACAGAGAGGAGAGGCAGAGAGAGAGAGAGAGAGAGGAGAGAGAGGTCTTCTGTCTGATGTCACTCCCCAATTGGCCTCAATGGCCAGAGCTGCGCCGATCTGAAGCCAGGAGCCAAGAGCTTCCTCCGGGTCTCCCATGTTTGGGTGCAGGGACCCAAAGACTTGGGCCATCTTCCATTGCTATCCCAGGCCATAGCAGAGAGCTGGATCAGAAGAGGAGCAGCCAGAGCTAGAACCGAACCGGTGCCCATATGGGATGTCGGTGCCTCAGGCTAGAGCGTTAACCCGCTGTGGCACAGCGCCGGTCCCCTGAGTACTCATTTTCAATAGAAGAAAATCTTAGAAGGGTTCTGGACTTTCCATACACTTTTAGTGGAAAGGCCTATAGAAACCTCTGTTAAATACTGTTAAATACCACCTAATGAAGTTTTGGTGCTGGTATGATAGAATGATACTTTTCAACAGTGACTAATATATATTGACTTTTCTCAAATTGCTGGAGTAGATAACCTGTGAACTCAGGAGGAGGAAAAATGAGAGTGACTGCTCATTTTATCTAACAGGACACTTGCAATTTTTCTATTTTTAATTATATAATTTTGTGCTCTTCTCTAAGGTTCCATAATTACCAGGAAATAAAAACTGTTTCTATTGAACAATAACAGGGGCTATTGCTGAGCCATTATAGACTTCTTATGTTGTGAAAACAAATAAGAAGGTTAACATAGGTCTAGGTAACTGGCATTGATTTCTCAAAAGAATTATGATTCCTGTTATACAAGAGGAATATGAAGATATAAGTTTGATATTCAAAGAATCCTCTGGCCAGTTCCTAAATTCAATGGTTAATTTCATAACAAACATCTGTAATAGCTTAGTAAAAGAGTGAGTATTGTAGGGACAGAGATATTATAAATAAAAATTTGGGTCATGCCACAAAGAACAGTTTATGGGTTTGGAAAAGGTATATTATCATTCCTATGACCAGTTGCAGTAATGGGAGTATCAGAGATATGTATATTTCCTGGCTCAGTTGCTGAATTACATATTTGCATTTCCACATGCCTTTTTCCTGTTTCATTCTATATCATTTTAAGTAGTTTAAACTCTAATATATTATTGTTGCATTGCAGCATATAAAGGTGAAATAAAATTTATCCAGGAGGAAAATTATTATCTTCCCAGAGAAAGAAACAGAGTTAGAATATTTTACTTTCTGCTTGATGGAGAATGGCATTGCTTTTATTTTTAGTATTTGAGAATTGAACAAAAGTATCAGGGTGTATAGGTATGGTGGATATGACGAAGATGTAGAGTGTGCCCTCTTGCATAGTCTTAGTTTGTTATAATTATCCTTTTGACTGTCATGAGAACTGTATTTCCATGGATTGCTTGTGTATTAATCATCTTTTCATCATTATAACTACCATTTCTATGAAGAGGTTCTTAGGAAGGTAGGTTTATTTTGGCCAACAACTTTGGATATTCAAAGTCTATTATTGGGTGGCCACATTGATCTGGTGTCTCTGTCCTTCTTTGAATGTGTTACTCATTGCTGAACTGTTAGAACTACCAACTCCCACACCATTTCCTGGGGGCTCATCTGGGATTGTTGGAAGGGTGAGTAAAGATGGATTGTTTCTGCTTCTCTCTCTCTCTCTCTCTCTCTCTCTCTCTCTCTCTCCACAATAGTCCTATATCAATTAAAAACACCAGTGAGAGGGGAGGGATGAGAAAATAGTCACAACTCTGGCAGAGGTCTTATGGCCACACAGACATGAGGATCCCCAGGAGTCTTCAAAGTAGTTGTGGTCATACAGAACATGTCAAGAAGGAATACACACATCACCCAAACCAGAAAAAAAATCCCTTAGCCCTGTGCTCTTTGCAGTGGGGGTAATTGGAGGGCTGAGTACCTCAAGAAAGTAAAGCCTCTGGTGTTGGTCTCCCATCCTCAGATGACCCAACAGCATTGTAATGGACTGGGGCTTTTCCTATAGCAGTCTACCATCCAGCCCATCAGCACTTTGGAGCCCTAGGTAGTTCTACCTCCTGAAGGACAGAAAGTTGATTTACACCAAAACGTTGGTGCTGCCTTTTCTGTCCTCCTGTGAAATATGGGCCTCTCCTATTCCCTTAACTTGCCAAGGAAAGGTTGCTCAGGGAATCCTTTCTTTTCTCTTAACTTTTATTTAGAATATAAATTTCCAAGGTACAACTTATGGATTACAATGACTTCCCCCCCATACATCCCCCCCCCCGCAACCATCCCCTCTCACCCACTCCCTCTCCCCTTTCATTCGCATCCAGATTCATTTTCAATTCTCTTTGTATACAGGAGATCAGTTTAGTATGTGTTAGGTAAAGATTTCAACCATTTGCCCTCACATAGCAACACAAACTGAAATATACTATTTGAGTACTCGTTATAGCATTGAATCATAATGTACAGCCCATTAAGGACAGAGATCCTACATGATATATTTTTTTTAAAAATTGATTAATTTGTTATGCAATTTCCAATTTAACACCGAGGTTTTTTTTCATTTTCAATTTATCTTTATATACAGAAGATCGAATCAGTATATACTATGTAAAGATTTCATCAGTTTGCACCCACACAGAAACATAAAGTGTAAAAATACTGTTTCAGTACTAGTTATAGCATTACTTCACATTGGACAAAACATTAAGGACAGATCCCACATGGGACATAAGTACACAGTGACTCCTGTTGTTGATTTAACAATTTGACACTCTTGTTTAGGGCATCAGTAATCTCCCTAGGCTCTAGTTATGAGTTGCTGAGGCTATGGAAGCCTTTAGGGTTCGTCAACTTCGTTCTTATGAGAGAGGGAAAAAGAAAGGGAGGATATGTACAATTTGGGACAAGCTCAATCGGACTTGCCCCAAATGGTGGAGTTAGAAACATGCCAGGGGATCCCAATACAATCCCATCAAGGTGGCATGTACCAATGCCATCTCACTGGTCCAAGTGATCAATTTCAGTTCACAATTGATCACACTGATAGGTCTAGGATTCAAAGGGATCACACAAACAAGACTAGTGTCTGCTAATACTAACAGATAGAACCAAAAGGGAGAGAATGTTCCAACATGGGAAGTGGGAGTCACAGCAGACTCATAGAATGGCAGATGTCCTAAATAGCACTCTGGCCTCAGAATCAGCCCTTAAGGCATTCAGATCTGGTTCAAGAGCCCATGAGAGTATTTTAGGCATGGAAAGCCAAGACACTCTGGAAAGAAAAAAAAGAAGACCTAAATGAAAGATCTCTGCGAATGAGATCCCAGTGGAAGGAACGGGGGCACCAAAGAAGGAGGTGCCTTTCTCTGAAGGGAGGAGAGGACCTCCACTTTGACTATGAGCCTGTCGGAATAAGGTCGAAGTCAGGGAATCCTGAGTTAGAATTTCATGCATCCCCTAAGCTATAACTGGAATATTGTGTTTTCCCTCATTCCTTCCTGATCTGTTGGAGAGTCCAACACTCCTTCTAGGGAGAGATCTCTTACAGGAGATAGGAACCACTGTCCTCATGACACCAGGAAAATCTTTATACCGTCCCCTAATTGAAGCAGATATTGTTCCAGAGGTTTGGTTAATTCAAGAAAAATATACTTGACTCCTCCAAAATTCAAAAAATTCCATAAAATTCTGAATGTCCTTCTAAAATGCACCTTTCTTTTCATTGTGTTAGAGGATTGTTTCAGAATGTGAATTAAGGAACCAGTAGGTAGAAAAAAGTTGTGGAGAAAGCTGTAAGTGTGAGAATGTTTCCTTGATGAGAAAGGTTAAGAAAGACAAAAATAAGGAAAATGTATATTGTGGAAGTTAAATATCATGGAAGATGGGGAAAAAGATGTGATGAAAGCTATAAGCATATGATTGTATTTTTGATGAGAAAGGTTAAGAAAGAATATGTTTTAAGAAGTTTTGGAAGTTAGATGCTGTGAGAATTGAGGATGGATGAGAGTAGAGTGGAATTACTTTGAAGGTAGTTACTGTGTCTAACAGAAAACAGGATTGCCTCATTCTCTATGATATATTTAACTGTTCTGAGCTTTGTGCTCCAGAAACAATGGGATGTAATTCCAGAGCAGACCCATCCTATTTTGTTTTGCAGCCATTGCCAGATAAAGGAAAAAAAGCATCCAGCTGCAAATGAGACTTTAACCTGATGCACAAGTGAACAGTTTCTTCTACAAAGGGTCCTTAGACAGATTGCTCTAGGGAGTATTTCTCTCTCTTGACCTTCATTCCCACCCCTTACCAGCATGAAGCAGCTAAAGCAGTTATCGCCCTCTGTTCCCTAACAGGAGCTAGAGATACCTATTCAGAAATGAGACTTATATTCTCAGCAGACAGCTAAGATGGATGCCTAGGCAGGGATACAAAGGGTCCAAGAGGCTCAAGCATGATGTAAAGAAAGAGACTCAAGCCAGAAGTGCAGATGGAGACTGGAGTCTGATGTACAGATGAATACATGTGGAAAACAACACCCCAATTTCCCAAAACAAGGTAGATAAACTGAAACAAAACAGGATGCAGTTAAAGCTGGATTCTTTTAGTTCCAGATATCAACAACACAGCAGTGAGAAGGTCAACAGTAATTAAATGGTATGTTTACAAAACCCTGTATATAATTCCTAACAGCCCGAAAAACATATGCCCCTAGACAACTTCCACTTAATGGCATCTCTGCTCTGGGATCCCTCCCACTGTGGGAGCTTTCCTTTGCTTAAATAAACTTTGTTTCCCTGCTCACTTGTCTTTGTCCATAATCCTCATTCTTCATAGTCACAGGACCCAAACCTGCATGGATAGAACTACTAACTCCCGCAAAACATTAAAAACTAATCCTGCCTGTAATTAACCAGATTAGGGGTTCATACCAGGCAGGTTTCTGGAGGACCCAAAACCAGAGTTCCCAAGGAAGTTATAAACCACAGAGGAAAGAAGAGAGAGAAAACTGTGCTCTTGGGTTACTCACCAAAGTTATCTTTTTCCCAAAGTGGTTTCTTTGTTTAAAAGGAAGCTACATATGCTAAAACTTAATGGCTGTGCTGCAATTCATAATATTTATATTGTTTGTTATTTATATCATTATTTATTAATCCCATAAATAAACCAAATTATCACAGAAAGCATGTGAGTTTAGACTCATCTCAGTTAAAATTACAGGATTACTTTTATAGTACATTAAATATCTATGGTCATGCTGCTTTGCAATAGAACCCTAGAACTTTTTCCCATATCTAATTATGTTAATACCTATTAACATTTTTCATCTCTTCTCCCCACACCCTCTATAGTCTGATAATCACCATTATATATTTATCTTCTAAAAGATCACTTCTTTCCTAGACCACACATATCAGTGAGATCATGTGGTACTTAATATGCACGACTTACTTTACTTAACATAATCACCTCCAGTTATATTCATGTTGCTGTGAATGATGTAATCTGATTCTTTTTATCCTAAGTGGTATTCCATTTTGTGTGTGTGTGTGTGTGTGTGTGTGTGTATAATTTTCTTTATCTAAAACTCCTGTATAAAGTAGATAAAATAGATGGACATTTAGATGGTTTCTACTTGTCCATTGTGAATAGTACTGCAATAAACACATGTGGACACGTGTTTCCTTGACAGCCTGATTTCACTTCTCTCAGATATATGCCTAGTAAAGAGATTCCTTGGTCATATTATAGTCCTAATTTTAGGTTTTTGAGGAACAACCACATTGTTTTCCATAATTGACACACTAATTTACCTTATCACCAAGAGTGTGCATGTCTTCCCTTTTCTCCACAACTTTCCCGACACACATTTTCTTCTGCCTTTTTGATAAAAGTGAGATGATGCATTATTACAGTTTTGATTTGCATTTCACCAGATTAATGAGGTTGAGCAATTATTTTTCATATATCATTGGCCATTTGTAGGTTTGCTTTTGAGAAACATCCATTTAAATATATTGTCAATTGTTTGCTATTGAGTTGTAGGAATTCCCTAATATGTTCTGGATATGGATATTTTGTCATTTATTTAGCTTGCAAGTATTTTCTGTAGATTGTTCCTTCACTCTTGGCTGTATCATTTTCTGTGCAGAAGACCTCTAATTTGATAAATTCCCACTTGTATATCTTTTTGTTTGCATTGTTTTCTCTTTTTTTGTTTTTTGTTTCCTGTGCCTTTGAGTCTGATCCAAAAAAATCCTTGCTCATTTTAATGTCTTGAAATGTTTCCCCTATGTTTTCCTATAGTAGTTTCAAAGTTCCAGTCCTTACATTTAGGGGTGCAATCTACTTTGAATTCAATTTTGCACATGGTAAGAGATAGGGATCTAGCTTCATTCTTCAGCATGTGGATCTCCATTTTTCCCAACACAATTTTCTGAAAAAACTGTTCTTTAACCAGTTCAACTTTTTAGCACCTTAGTCAAAAATCAGTTTGCTATAGAAGCATCGCTCTACTTCTAGAGAATCTGTCTAGTTCTATGTTCTATGGATATTTTTACATCAATTTCATAATGTAGCTTTGTAGTAAAAGATGTATATGAGCTCTTAGTTGACAAGAGTGGACTTGTCTTGGTTAATATTAGATGCTGACTTGGCCGAGTTATTATTGGTGGTGGTTTGTGAAACTGTTTCCAAATTAGAGTAACATGAGATTCTGAATTGACTGACTGGTTGGAGAAGATGTGCTTTTAATGCAGGTGGGCACAATCTATTGGCAAAAGGTCCAGAAATAGTAAATACAGAAAACAAATAATTACAGATATATAAATAAATATGTATAATATTTATTTATCTCAATACTGGAATGTGTTTATCTTCTATTTTGTACATCTTTTTTTTTTTGACAGGCAGAATGGACAGTGAGAGAGAGAGACAGAGAGAAAGGCCTTCCTTTGCTATTGGTTCACCCTCCAATGGCCGCCGCGGCTGGCACGCTCTGGGTGGCGCACGTGCTGATCCGAAGGCAGAAGCCAGGTGTTTCTCCTGGTCTCCCATGGGGTACAGGGCCCAAACACTTGGGCCATCCTCCACTGAACTCCCAGGCCACAGCAAAGAGTTGGCCTGGAAGAGGGGCAACCGGGACAGAATCCAGCTCCCCGACCAGGACTAGAATCTGGTGTGCCGGTGCCTCAGGTGGAGGATTAGACTATTGAGCCACGGTGCTGGCCTTTGTACATCTTCTTTAAAAGTCATTTACTGCTATTTGTTTTATTTTAAAGATTTATTTATTTATTTGAAAGTCAGGGTTACACAGACAGAGGAGAGGCAGAGAGAGAGAGAGAGAGAGAGAGGGCTTCCATCTACTTGTTCACTCCCCAAATGGCTGCAAAGGCCGAGCTGGGCTGATCTGAAGTCAGGAGCCAGGAGCTTCTTCCAGGTCTCCCACATGAGTGCAGGGACCCAAGGACTTGGGCCATCTTCCACTGCCCTCCCAGGCCATAGCAGAGAGCTGGATAAGAAGTGGAGCAGCTGGGACTTGAACTGGAGCCCATATGGGATGCCAGAGTTTCAGGCCCGGGCAATTACCTGATGTGCCACAGTGCTGGCCCCTGTACGGCTATTTTGACTCAAGACTTGTATCACTGATCCCCTTGATGATATTCAGGTTTTTGCCTTCAAACTGAGAGTTATAGTCTTGGTTCCCCTGATTCTGAGACCTTCAGGCTTGGACTGAGCCACACAAGCTAGCAGCATTTCAATGACTTCCATTACAAGATTTCTCAGTTGCTAATTCCCATTAAAAAACCCTTTTCTTGTCTGTATATATATCTGATCAATTCTGTCTCTCTATAACCTTGAGTAATAAAGAAAGTAAATCTGTCTTATTCCATCTACCACTTCAATCCAATGTTACTCTCATCCAGAAATACCCTTTCAGACACACCAACAAATGTCTAACCAAATATCTGGATATTGCATGATCCAGTAAAGTTGTTACATGAACTTTTCACATGTTCCCAGACAAGTTTTCCAACTAGGATCTTGATAAAGAAGTCTTAGAATGAAGGCAAATGTACAGGTTTGGAGTACAGGTTTTAGAAAAGTGTGATTGCCCTAGAGTGTGGCATGTGCTCAATTCTTGACTGCACTTCACTTAGGATCATTGTAATGCACTGGTTATGCACAAAGTCTGGTGAGGGAAAGCCATATCCCCACCTAAGAACTTCCAGGTGAACATTTGTATTTTTCTATGGTTATGACCAAAAGACCATACTTAGAGATTCAAATGTGGATATTTGGGGAGGGGAAATCATGTGGTTATAAATTTATTTCTTCCACTTGAACACATTGATTTTGTGATGTCTTGTTCACCAGCACAGTAGTTTGTCAATTTGTGGTTATCTAAATGCTTCATTTTCCTGAATCTATATGTATTTTTTTGTATTGAATTGATTCAAAATCCAGTATATACCTCAGGTGAAATAATAACCACTACCTACCTCTAGGGAAAGGTCAGGAATCATGGAAACAAAATACTTTGAAGGTCAGGACAAAAACTTGCCATTGATTCCTGGATTTTTTTGCATAGTTTGAGAATGCATGAGAGAATCTTGGAAAAAGAGCCAAATATTTTTCAGGTGTAATTGGACAAAATTATTAAGGCAATATATTACCATAATTTCGAAAAACTACATAGATCATTTGTAAACATGATCATTTCTAGGAAAGAGTATAATTCTTCCTGAAAGGAAATACCTGAGAATTTTAAATGATGCAAATCCACCTAATGATAGTTGAATTATTTAGTTGTTGAAGTGTCTTTTCAGTAACATCTCCCAAAAATTGATTTCATTCTTCAGATATAGATATATTTAGTTGATATTATATATGAGGGAAAAATATAACATATGTTAAAAATCAATTCATAATATGTTACAGTAGAAAAACAACACTTCGGGAAAATTTCCTGAGTACCTTATAAATTCATATGTGTGTCTGTAAATGTGAGAATTATAAAGAACTATGGTGTAGGTTGGAACTGTGGCTCACTGGGCTAATCCTCCACCTGTGGCGCCAGCACACAAGGTTCTAGTCCCAGTTGGGGCGCCAGCTTCTGTCCCGGTTGATCCTCTTCCCGTCCAGCTCTCTGCTGTGGCCCGGGAGTACAGTGGAGGATGGCCCAAGTCCTTGGGCCCTGTACACTCATGGGAGACCAGGAGGAAGCACCTGGCTCCTGGCTTTGGATCAGCGCAGCATGCCGGCCGTAACGTGCTGGCCATAGTGGCCACTTGGGGGGTGAACCAACGGAAAAAAGATCTTTCTCTCTCTTAATCTCTCTCTGACTGTATAAATTTGCCTATCAAAAACAAAACAAAACAAAACAAAAGAACTATGGTGTATTATTTTATTTTAAAAAATCTATAATATAGACATTTCTGGGGTCAAAACCTCCATCACAGATTGAATCAGTAATAAAGACCCTGCCAACAAAGACCAAATCCTAATGGTGTTACTACTGAATTCTACTAAACATTTAAAGAACTAATTCCAATTCTTCTCAAGGTAGTCAAATGATTTTGAAAGGGAGTGAATCTTTCCAAACTCCTTCTAAGAGGCCACCATCACCTTAATTCCAAAACCCAGAAAATGATAAAATAAATATCCTTGATGAACATAGTTGCAAAAATCCTCAACAAAATGCTAACTAGTCAAACGTATCAATACATCAGAAAAATCATTCATCTGGATCAAATGGGTTATTAGCTCTAGTACACAGAGATGTTGCAACGTAAGCAAATCGATAAATGCAATACATCATATTAGCAAATTGAAGAATAAAAACAATATTATTATCTTAACAAATGCAGAGAAAGCATTTGATAAAAATACAACACACTTTCATAATAAAAATCTTAAGCAAATTAAATAGAGCAGGAACATTCATAGATACAGCTAAGGCAACATATGACAAACACACAGCCAGTACCATATTGAATGGGGAAAAGTAGGAAGCATTCCCAAAAATTATGAACCAGAACCAGACAAGGATATCACTTTCAACATTGCTATTCACTATAATCCTGGAAGTTTTAGCCAGAGCCACTGGGCAAGGAAAAGAAATTAAAGGGATACAGATGGGGAAGGAGGAAGTCAAATTATGCCTGTTTGTAGATTACATGATTCTACATACAGAGAAACCAAAAGACTTCAATATGAGAAAATTGGAAGCCATAAGAAAGTTTGATAAAGTTACAGGATATAAAATCTGCGCTGACTGTTCCTCGCCACCATCGGAGAATTAGGCAGGCTGCCTGCAGCTTGCCTTGACCGAGGAGGGGAAAGTGCGCCACCCGCCACTCAGCCTTCCCCAAACCTGGGGGACAATCAGGCGTGGTGTGGAGCCCAGAAGAAGCAGAGTCTCATTTATTTCATGTGTAACAGAACCTTTTATAGCACAAAACTGCAGAGTCATTGGGGCAGGGCTAAGAACCAACCAATCACTTAAAAGATCACTTTACGGGGCAATTTCTATAGGACTAGCCATATGTCTATACACTTGTTACTAGTTTTGTTACCTCCCCTGATGTTGCATAGCCAATTAGCTTTTGAGTTCCATCCAACTTACTTCCTCTGGGTGCCATCTTCTTTGCCCCTCTCGCAGGGCCTGCTGGGGAGGAGGCCACCGCATCATCGTCAGCAGCCTGGTCCCTCTCCATCTGGTTCCCAACAGTCCTCTTGCTGGGGAGCAGGGAGCTGTGGTGGCCATGCGAGCTGCTCCAGGATCCACTCCCCCCAGCTTGTTCATGGCCGGCCCTGGGCACAGCGGCATCATGGCGGCAGCTGTGCACACGCTCCAGCCCACAGTCCTGCTCCTCCAGTGTCTGCAGGCTGTAGATGAAGTCCTCCTGCAGGCGTTACAGCTGGTCCTGCACCTCCTGGAGCTAGGCGCTCTCCATGTTGACCCCTCCTTGGTGCCACCCGGTCCAGGGGCCAGAGCCGCCACCACCGCACATCCCGTAGGGTCACTGTCCGCCATGTTGGTGGCCAGGGCCACATGCGTGCGTGCCGAGTCCCTCCCTGCGCTGCCATCCTTGGGACATCCGATGACTGGCTACGCGGGCCCTGGCTCAGGTTAGTTCGCGGGCTCAGCTCCGCGCAGCTCCATTCCTTGCAGCTCAGGTGGTGGGCACCCAGGGGGCAGCTGCGCATGCGGAGCCCCTGGGCCTGGCCTGGCCGCCATGGCCATGCTCATGCCCCGCAAAAATCAACACACAAAATTCAATAGCCTTTGTACACACATACAATGCCAAGGCTGAGAAAAAATTTGTAAGTTCAGTCCCATTCACAATAGCAACAAAAAACGTGTAACACCTATACAACAGAAATTGCAAAAAATAGAAGAAAGAAATATAAGACACAAAAATGGACAGGAAAAACTTCTGTGTTTGTGTATTGGAACAATTAATGCCATCAAAATGTCCCTACTATCAAAAGCAATTTATAGATCGAATGGAATCCCATCAAAATACCAATGTCATTCTTCTCAAATCTAGGAAAAATGATGCTAAAAGTTGTATGGAGGGGTTGATATGTTGGTGTAGTACACTAATCCTTAACCTTTGGAGCTAAGATCCCATATGGATATTGGTTCTGTGTCCTGGCTGCTCCCCTTCCAATGCAGGTCTCTGCTAATGACCTAGGAAAACAATAGAGCTTGGTCCAAGTGCTTGGGCCCCTGCACCTGAGGGGGAAAGCTGGAAGAAGCTCCTGGCTCCTGGCTACAGATCAGCTTAGCTCCAGGAGTGTGACCATTTGGGAAGTGAACCAGTGGATGGAAGATCTTTCTCTCTGTCTCCCCCTCTGTTTGTATCTCCACCTCTCAAATTAATTAATTAATTAATTAATTAACTTTTTTTAAAAAACTCATATGCAATCATAAGAGACTTCAAATAGTTAAATCAATCTTATTCAGCAAAATCAAACCTGGAGATTTCACAATACCAGACCTCAAGACATGCTACAGGAGAGTTATAATCAAAATAGCCTGGTACTGGCACAGAAATAGACAAGTGAAACAGAGGAACAGAATATAAACCCCAGAAATTAATCCACACATCTACAACCAATTCACCTTTGACCAATGAGCTGAAATCAATACCTGGAGAAAGGACAGTCTCTTCAACTATTGATGCTGGAAAAATTGGATCTCTGCATGCAGAATTATGAAACAAGACCCCTACTTTACAGCTTATACTAAATCAAAAAATCAACTTAAAATGGTTTAAGGAGCTAAATCTACTTCCTGATACCATCAAATTTCTTGAAGAGTGTATTGGAGTCTCTAGAGAAGAACAACACATCAGAATGCATAACTGAATCAATGGGATATGTAGGTTTATAAAATGAGATTTACTAGGGTAATAGGCTCATTAAATTATGGCATCTGAGAATTTCCACAACAGGTTATCTTCAGGCTGGAGGCCCTGGCATGACACTTGCATTATTCATTATGAGTATGTGGGTCTCATAACCAGGGAAATCATGGGAATAGCTCTCAAATAGTGAAAGCAAGAGGGCCATTGCTTTAAGACCTGGAGTGCAACAACCCACAATATCATCCAAGGCAGGAGGACTCGAGCATGTCTCATTTCTCAGAGCAAGACACCAGTTTGCCTTCTGCATTGATTCTCTCCAGATCCCCAGCCAACTGAGGGTGGCCACTTACATTAAGGCTGAGTCTTCCCATCTGGGCCACACTTCCTTGCATGCTAATCTCCTTTGGAAACACCCTCACAGACACACCCAACATAAAACTTTTCCAGGTATCTAGATATTCCTTAATCAAGTGATACCATAAAATTACCCATCATATGAAGTATATAAGGCTATTCACACATATATATATATATATATATGTAATGTATTTGTGTTTATATACCAAATATCTAAAGTGACTGATTATCTCATCAGAAAGCCAACTGATTGGACATAAATACAAGACATACAAGCTATTGAAATAGATGGAGTAAGCTCAGAACAATGAATTCCTTTGGAAACAAAGTTACCTCAGTTGAGATATATCCAGAGGCAGTAGCTTTGTGACTTTAAATTAAAAAAAAAATGTAGCCATGAATATCGAAAACAAACACACTCGAGTCATCATTACGTAAGAGGAAGCAAAATGCAAGAAAATTGAAGAAAGCAGACATGGAAAGTGAGTTAGAATGAGAAAGGCAGGGTGTCACAAAGGGGAGCCTGGAGAGTGATGGCATTTAAAAGCCAGGATTGAAAGTGGGAGCCCGTCAAAATGCTCCTGAGAAGGAATAATCAGAAGATACAACTGAAAACAACACTGCTGTAGAAGCTAAGGAGGTAGTAAATTTGAGAAAAAGGAATGATTTGCAGATCTTAGATGCTTCAGATATTCCAAGTTTTATAGGTCTACAAATGCATCCCTTGGATTTGGGTATTAAGAAGTAGTTAGTGATAGTGAGGAGATAAGTGAAGGACAGGATGAAGTGCATACACCAGGCTTTCCTGGCTGAGGACTATAGATCAGAAATAATAAGTGAGGAAAAAAGATGTAGATCAGTACTTATCATCATTGAGAGAAGTGAAGTTGGACAAATATTTAGGAAAGAATCAGAACTTCAGCTAAAACCGACCACTAGTGAAAAAGATTTGTTTTCAGCATGGGAGCCATGTATGTTATATGAGCATCAGGACAATCAATACCAACAACAAACAGAATGAAGACAGGTTTTTCATTTTCTACAATGATGTATCAGCTTGCAGCTGACCAATACTTTGATTAAAACAATGTGTAATTTTGGGGGAAAAAAAGAGTAAAATTGTAAGATGTTAGAACCTACCCAGACAGCCAGAATATTGTCTAGATGCCTGAAAAAAAAAAAGTCACCAGAGTAAAACAGGATTTGTGTTTTCTCTTTGGCATTTGCCAATTCTAAAAGCATAGACTTAAGACTTAAAAACCATGTAGAAAAATTTTTAAGAGGAAGAGTTCCTGAACAGAGCTTATCTGTGTATGAAAAGAAAAGAATTATTGTTTACAAAGTAAACAGGATTTGCTGACATTTAGAGGCAGCTATTTCCTGATTATCAAGGATTTCAGGCCAAGAGGGATGCAAGTCAAGCATAAATCAAGATCTTCAAAGGTCACACAGTCTGAGGGAGATAATACTTGGCATCTGCTTGTTTTGCTAGGCCCTCACTCAAAGTACTTAAAGGTGTTCCATATCAGGATAAAATGTAATACAGGGTATGATATTTGAATTCTGATGTGTAATACATGACATGTGAAATAATGTATAATGTCTAATTCACAAAGCATAAAATATGTATCAATATGTATATCCACACATATAATATAGATGATAGAAAACAATTCTATAATGGAAAGTGCATAATCTCCATACATCATATTTATATATGAATATTATATAATTTGCAATATATATGATGTACATAATCAAGTGTATCAGATGATATACAATATGGGTATGAATATGCACAGATTTCATGCAATACAAAGCATTGTGAAGTATCATTTAGACACAACATTCACCATATGGCAGAACAGTATAGAATATAAAAAGAGGTAGAAAAATGACACTAATAGCCAAGAAAAATATTATACAAAAAGGAAAGTGCTGGCTACATCTTGGATATTGATGTTTTCAATGGCTTTAAAAAGGTTAACTTAAATGTTATTATATCTAGAGAAAAATACTAATATAGTGGGTTAAGAGAAGAACAATTTTAGAAAGTACATGAAAATATAAAAAACAAAGAATAGAAAATGTAACATATGGCACAAATTGAGTAGAATTTCTCAGTTTATTGATCATTACAGAGGAATGAATGAATTTGAAGACAGAACAACAAAGAAAGGTAAACTGATGTATAAAGAAGAAAATATTAAAGGAATGAAATTCAATATCCTTAAATTATTGAATCTTAAGTTCAATAACATAATGTACAATTTGAATTCTAAAAAAAATTATACAACATGGGACAGAAAAAAAGACTTGAAATAATGGTGGTGGAAAGTATTCCACATTTTGTAAAATCTGTAAATCTACTGATGTAATGAGCTCCATGATTCCAAAGCAGATTAAATACAATGAACATCACCTCAATACATATTATACTCAAACTGCTGAGAACAAATAAAAGGAATTCTTATGGTAACCCCAGAGGAAAATCATACCTACCAGGCCAACCAGGCCAGAGGACCAGTTGTGAGAATGACAGTTGGGATTTCACACGAAGCGATGGAAGCCAAAGTGAATGAAAACAAATATACAGGAACTGAAAGAGAAGAGTTAGCCTGGACATGTACAACAGACCAAAAAATTGTCTTTCAAGAAAGAAGGCAAAATAAAAGACATTTAGATTTAGTTTAATTTGAGAGAATTGTTGTAAGATATCCTGTATTATAAGAAATGTTAGATGTACTTCAGAATGGAGGGAAATGATGACAGATAAATGAATTGTAAAGGAGGAAATTATGATTTGGTAGCTATGAAAGTATTTACTGGTAAAATATGAGGATTGATAAACAATTGGTAAATATGTAGGTAAATAAAAAGAAGCATTTATTTGCCTTGTCTTAAAATCTTGGAGAGCACATATTTAAATTTCAAATAACAAAAGTACATTATGAGGTTTAGACATATGTAGAATTATACAATAATCAATGATAAATAGAATACAATAGAATTATACATTTTTGAATTTTTATATAAATATATAAAGTACAATATTAGATAAGTGTGGTAAGAATGCATTATATAAGATGTTTTTCAAACACTGCTTTAAAAATAATAATAAAAAGAGCTATAATAAAAAGCTGACGGATTGTTGGTTTCCAACCTAGCCTGAGTATCTAGTAATGGATTTGTTCCTACTGTGAAGAACTACTTACTGAATAAAATTTAAGATAGGAAAGTTGTTTTCAGATATTGGACAATAATACAAAACTGCAAACTCTGAGAGAGCAAAAAAATAGACGAGATGAGTTTTATGATTACTTAGTTTATCATCAGGATATTTTCCTTACAGTGGGGAGAGAGAGAGAACCCAAACCCCTAAATGGGGTGAGAAGTGGAGGCCCAAGGAGCTGGAATTTGTCAGGGAAGTGCCACAGCCTACCCTACAGAGAAAGAGCCCCTGAAGTATGTGGAGGGCTCACCTGTTGGGAAACTAACAGCAGAGTACTGTCCAGAGTTCATCCAAGGTTGATTCATGTTTGAATTCCAATCAGCCCAAGAGAAGAGAGACTGTTGAACGCCTGAGACACTCAGTAGAAAAAGGACAGGGCATAGCTGTGGAGCTATTCAGGCTCCAGAGCGAAGGCTGCATGTGACAGCTCAGCTGATGAGGGCTCTCCTCTTGGCTTACACTCTCCCATCTTCTCACCTTGTCCTCAAATGACTTCTTGGTGTGTGCTTCTGGAGAGAGAGAAATCAGTCTTCCTCTTCCTAGGCTCAGGGCTATCTGATTAGGACACACAAACATAGGATTTCATTTAACCTAATTACTTGTGAAAAGCCCTATCTCCAAATACAATTGCATTGTCATGATTTTAATATATAAGTTGCAGGTGGGGACACAATTTAACACATAGCATGATTTTGCATCCATATGAATAAGACCCCCTAAAAATGGTCAAAATCATTAGGGTGAACAATAAGTATTTTAACAGCCAGAACATTGTTCTCCTTTTACAGAGTGAAAATAATGTGAGAAATTTTTAATCCTTAACATTATGACATCTACCATGTCCAGCATCCAAACAAACAAAGGAAACTAACAAATAGAGCAGGTGACATCCCCCCACCCAAAAAAAAAAAAAAAAAAAAAAAAACCAGTCTATGGAAAGAGGCCCAGAAATGGCAAAGATAATAGAGTTGGTCAAAAATGAATTTAACATAGTAGTCACAAATATGCTACAGGATTTAAATGTAAAACTAAGTCTAAAAAGATGTGAAATAAAAGATTAAAATCTACAAATCAAGCATTGTAAATATACTACATAAAAGGGAAAATTCACTGGATAGGTAGAAAAAAGTTTTTATAGGAGGAAAGAATTAGTAAGTTTAAAGTCACAAAAACTAGATGAGAACACTAGGAGGAAACAAGACTGAAAGGAAACAGGAGAAACCAGCATTGTGGTACGATGGGTTAAGTCTTCTCCTGTGGCACTGGCATTCCTTTTAGGTGCTGGTTCAGTCTCAGCTGCTCCTCTTCCGATCCAGCTAACCTCTTCTAGCCTGGAAAAACAGTAGAAGAGGCCCAGGTTCTTGGGCCCCTGCACCCATGTAGGAGACCCAGAAGAAGTTCCTGGCTCCTGGCTTCTGATTGGCCCAGCTCCAGCCATTGCTGCCATTTGGGTAGTGAGCCAGCAGATGGAAGAACTTTCTCAATCTCTCCCTTTTTCTGTCTGTAACTCTACCTCTCAAATAAATAAAAAGAATCTTAAAAAAAGAAGAAAGTATGAAAACAGATTCAGCAACTTAACCTATGTGTAAATGGAGTTCTCAGATCATAAAAGGGGAAGATTAAGTGTTGGATGCAAATATTCAAAATTTGGTGAAAACATCAAACCCAAATGTCTAAGGAGCTCAGTGATATGAAAAAATGATGAAAGAAAGAAGCTCCTTCAAGACTTCTCATAATCAGATTACTGAAGACTGGAGATAAAGATGGAAAAAAGTGTGGAAGAAAGATATATAAAGTGTAAAGATATATAAGAATTTTAACTTAATCATTTCAGAAATGATGCAAGCCAGATGGTGGAAACAATGTTAAAATCTCTATCCAGTTACTTCAATCTTGAGAATAAAGGCAAATGAGGACTTTTTTCAGGGAAAAGTTGCTGAATTGGTCACAAGGAGCTTCGTATCACAAGAAATGGTAAGTTCTTCAGGCTGAAGAAAACATTGCCAGTTGCAAATCTGATATACGTGAAAGAATGAAGAGTGATAAAAATGGTAAAAAATGAGGGTATCTGTGAAATAATTTCCCACACTATCTGTCTTGGGATTTTTAACTTTTTCAAAAAAAACATGTTCATTTAAATAAAAATAATAATGTATTGAGGGGGTTTTAAGGTATATAGTTATATATAATACACATAGTTAGAAGTATATCATTGCTAAATTCTTATTTTAGGTCCAAATTCCTGTAATAGTATTCAGTGTGGACAATAAGAAGTTAAGGATAGATATTTTAAATTCAAGAGCCACTAACAAACCATACTTTGTGGGACATATGGCACCATCATATTTGATGAAGCATGATGTCGTTTTAATGTTGGCATTTAAAAGTTAAATGAGGTTAGAAGAGTGTTTATGTAACGATGAGTTAACAAAGGGTGGACTGTACTAATTCATCTATTAGTTCATCACCATCTTTAACCCTTTTGATTACAGAAGAGATTATATTGCATTTTCTTGCATTGGTTGTGAAAGAAGTTCTGGGTTATCTCAATAATAGATACATGTGTAATATTTTAAGGGTGGAATTGAAAAGTTCTCTGGCAGATGTGGGAAGATGTTTGGGGAGATTGAAAATGAGGTCAGAGCCAGACCCTTGGATTCTCTGTGACAAACCTGCTTCAGTACTACAGGCAATGGGATCATTGCTGGCATTTTTCTACATTGGCAGCCACTGGGTATCCTGAACTCAGGTGGCAATTTTCCTTTAGCAGCCTTGATATCAGTACTATATGCACTTTTTTGGTGTTAAATTTTTCTTGCTTGAAATATCTATATACCTGATATACTGAACATGTTTAGATTATTACATATTCATATATTAAAATATTTTCTACCGCTTATATGTTATTTACACTTACAGGGAATTTTTAGCATGTGTACACATATACATATAATTATATGCTTACAACATAAATTTTTATATTGTTTTCTAGTTAATACGTTTTTGTCACGTGCTAGTACTACAAGATGACCAGGTGTGATTAAATTCTCCCTCCCTTGCCAATTTTATTAGTATTTCAACTAAATTAACAATTATAAGTAAATTATGATAAAATTGCAAGTATTTCAAAATAAAACAAGAAAAAATTTTTAGAGGGGTTGATCACTTACGTTCACTAAAAAAATAGAAAACTTAGAAAATTTAGGTTTTTATTTATAAATTTGTATAAGCTAATGCCTATAAGATTTTCCCCATAGTGGAAATCAGTGCAAATTGTTTCAAATTTGTAATTAGCAAACAGTGGTTATGGATTTCATCTTCTTACCTAAAATACTTTGCAGTTTTGTTCTTGTTTGTTGCAGTAATGGAGCTCCTATATAATTGTGATTTAAATATACATAATCTAAAATATAGTATATATAAATATATAGAAATATACACATACACACATATGTGTGTATATATATATATATATATATATATATAAAACTTGCCTTAAAAATCCAAAAGTATGCTATGGAACAACACCATAAGGAGGAGTTGGACCCAGTCTTTAACGCCAGTCTCCAACGCTAATTTGGTCAAGGTCTCTTTAATTGTCCTATTCATTCTTTCCACCTGCCCTGGGGTCTATAGGCACAGTGAAATTTCCAATTTATGCTTAATGTTTTGGCCACCAACTGACTTACCTGGGAGACAAACGCTGGGCCGTTGTCGGACCCGATTACCTTAGGCAAGCCAAACCGGGGGAAGATCTCCTCTATGATCTTCTTGACGACCACCTGGGCGGTTTCCCGTTTTGTGAGGAATGCCTCAGTCCATCCGGAGAAGGCGTCTATCACCTAATCGTCTTCTTCCAGGGACAGGATTGGAATTGGTCTCTTCTTCGGTCCCTGTGGTTTCTTCGGGCAGTCTTTGACCCAGTGTCCTCTTTCTTTACAATAGGCACATTGATCTTTTTCCACCCGGGGCTTTCACTTGTCTCCCAAGTCCCTATTCTGCCCTGGTCTACTCCTTTCTGTATCCTGCACTACGGTGGCCAAAATTCTACTAAGCTCTCATTTACGTCTTTTGTCTCT
The DNA here is from genome assembly GCA_949820135.1 of Sylvilagus floridanus. Lineage (NCBI taxonomy): Eukaryota > Metazoa > Chordata > Mammalia > Lagomorpha > Leporidae > Sylvilagus > Sylvilagus floridanus. Next base: position 40,728,276 of record OX463227.1, read on the forward strand.
TTTGTCTTCCCTTTCCTCCTGCTCCTTGCAGATCCTTTCCTCTTTCTCCTCTCAGGTTTCCCTTTTGTTGTAAATCTTTTCCGCCTCCTTCATTAAATCTTGTGTAGTATACCCCTGAAGCACCTCTGGCCACTGCAATTTATTGCGGATGTCCGGCGCTTATTGTCCTACAAAGGACATGATTACATCTCTCTGCCGGTCCTCTGCCAGGGGGTCAAACGGGGTGTACATACGGTAGGCCTCCATTAACCTTTCTAGGAAGCCTGCTGGCGTTTCCTCAGCCCCCAGCAAGTACCTTGGCCAAATTGGTGGGGCACTTTCCAGCCACTCTGAGACCCGCAAGGAGAATCTGGCGGTAAAGACGAAGTCGCTCCCTACCAGGAACGGTGGTGTAGTCCCAATCAGGACGGGTTAAGGGAAACACCTCCTCAATTTCGTTTGGCAGTAGGGTCAGTCGGCCATCTGCTCCAGGGACATTTTTCCGTGCCTCGAGGTAGACACACTGCTTTTCTTCAGTAGTGAGGAGGGTCTGCAGGAGCTGCTGACAATCATCCCAGGGGGGCCGATGAGTCAATAAGATTGACTCAATCAGTCCAGTCAGGGCCTGGGGGTCCTGAGAGAAAGAGGGGTTATGGGTTTTCCAATTATAAAGATCGGGAGCAGAAAATGGCCAGTACTGCATCTGGCCGGCCACCAAATGAAGAGAAAAGGTCTGTGAAGTCCAGACGCTTTCCGAGCCCCCTGCTTGCCTCTGACAGAGGCGCAGGCGGCTGGAGGGCAGGGAAGGCACTGAGACTTCTTCTCCTGCCCTCGTGGAATCAGGGGATGGTGCAGAAGGTTGCACGTCCCGCTCTGGATGTTGTGGGGGTTCCTGCGGGGGAGCAGGCCGGCCGGGAAAGTAGGGTGGGGGAGAATCAAAGAGCAGAAGGTCCTGATCTGCCGGAAGAACCCACGGTTTGTCAGGTTTAGGATCTTGAATCTCCTTCAGAGGGTATAGGGAGGAGGTCGGCGCAACCGGGATGGGAGGGAGGGGTATCGGGGAGGAAGGTTCCGAGGGGGGAGGTATTAGAGGAGTTGGGGATGGCTGAGGAAGGGGTAATGGGGTCCGTTTGGGCTCCATCGGAAAGGAGAAGGGTTTTACCCAGGGAGGGGGGTTACATGAAAGATCCTCCCACGTGGTAATGTAGGGCACCTGATCAGGGTGCCCATCGGATCCTGGCTGAAAGATTCACGCCTTAATCTGTGAAATAATATCGAGGTTAAAAGTGCCATTCCTTGGCCAGCCGACCTTGAAGGCCGGCCATTCTGAGGAACAGAATTTTGCCCATTGTTTCCTTTTAACCTCCACTGAGAGGTGGCGCGCGCGTTCTCAAACATCCTTCCAGTGATCTAGAGTGAGACTTAAAGAGGTGGTTATTCGTTGACCCATGGGTGCAAAGATTTCAGCCCAAACAAAAAGAACAGCTAATACACAGACGCATACAGTAAACAAGACAAACCGCACGGCACCAGATCTAGGACAAATCGACAATGCTACCTCAGATGGAAGTGGCCGCTTGGCAAGGCTTTTTCCGGGAAGGAGGGAGACTTGGTCCCTGGCCTTCCTCCAGACCATTCCAGGCGCGTCTAACCAAGCAAGAAGGAACAGCCAACAAACCGCGCGGCAACAGACTTACGACAAGTCAAACACTATTGCGCTATTTGTGGGAGCGGCTGCCTGACCAGCCCTCCCTGGGAAGGAGAGAGACTTAGTCTCCGACCCACCTCCAGACCTCCTCGGTGAGCATCTTCCGGGGGAACTGACCAAGGGTTTCCCCTACTGGTCCCACAAACTGGAGTGTCCTCCGGGGAACGGACCAGGGGTTGCTGGGCACGCCTGCCTCCCCCCTGGTCTCACAGAGTCAGGTACTGGCCAGTCAGGTTAACACTTAAGATAAAGAACAACAAACAGAGAACACTTAATCGTACCTCCAACTGGTCCGTGGGGAATGGGTCTGAGGGCGACCTAAAATCCCGGATGAGCCCCCAAAATGTTGGACCTCTCAGTAGCAGAGATGCCCACTTGCTCAGGAGGACGCCCAAAGATCCAGACTTCAGACGAGTTGATGCAAAAACCACAAGGTTTTTATTGAACATTTGCGCAAACGGTCCCCACCTCAGGTGGTGAGGAGCCCTGAGCGGCAGTTTCACATAGCTTATATAGGCAACGAATTAGCATATTCCTAGGCGGAGAATGCTGAGGTGCTACAGGATTGGTCAGTTCAGAGGGACCATTAGCATATGGGAGAGTGCTGACGAAGAATGCTGAGGGAGAGTGCTGAGGTGACACGGGATTGGCCGGTCGCAATGACATCATAAGAGCACGCCCAGAAACTCTCTGAAGGGAGGGGCAGCTCTGCTCTGGGTTCACCTGGAGGTCACCCAGAGAAGGGAGGGGCAGCTCTGCTCTGGGCGCAGTCGGAGGCTTCCCGAAGGGGAGAGGCGGCTCCACTCTGGGCGCGGTCCCTCCGCACCGGCGCCTGTGGCCTTGCAGGCGTCCTGAGGAGAGGCCCGACCCGCTCCGGCACCCTGGGCCCAAGGAGACCCAACAATCACCCGCGGCCGGGGTGTCCTGAGGACGACTCGGGGGTGGGGAGACCCCTCGGCCACTGGCCGAGGGCGAGGAGTCTGGTCTGGGGGCGGCCGGGCCCGTGTAGACCCTACGATCATGCGCAGCCGTGGAGCCCCGACGACGACCCAGGGCTGAGGCGGCCCTACCATTCCAGAGTGGCCCCGCCACACGGGGTCAGCGTGGGCCGGGGCGATGCTGTCACTGCCTGCGGGCCGCTAGACGAGGGGGCGAGGGGCCCGGGGCCGCCGCAGGGCCTGGCGCCTCTCCCCGTAAGGGTCCTTCAGTGGACTGCACCCGCATGGGAGACCAGGAGGAAGCACCTGACTCCTGGCTTCAGATTGGCGTGGCGTGTCGGCAGCAGCAGCCATTGGGTGGTGAACCAACAGAAAAAGAAGACCTTTCTGTCTCTCTTTCTCTCTCACTGTCCTCTCTGCCTGTACAAAAATAACTAACACCCTTTTCACAGAGATAGGAAAGTCTCACTACTTCTCTCCTCAAGAAGAAAGAGCAGGTTCCTCTCAAATCCCTGATAGCTCACTATTCACAGTCTTTGGCTGATAGGACTTCTGGACCACCTGTTTCACATAAAATTCTTCTTTGTATGATTAATGATAGGTGAAAAGATTTGTTTTCTCTTTTGCAAACACCTCTCATACTTACAATACAGTGTTCATAGGGAGTAGAATAATTGTAATATAAACTTCCACTCAGAAAAGAGAAGAATGGGAAATCCAGTATTCACTTCTCAGGAGCTTCCAATCAACCCAGACTGTGAACACTGACCAAGCAGATTACTGGTGGTGCGCTCTGAGAACTTCTCTATTTGTTATCCCTTGGCACCTGGTCACCCAACTTTCTTTGTTCTATGGTCTTCCTTGTCCAAACTTTTTCATAGCCACAGTGAAGGTGAAATTGAAATTGAAATATGAGCAGATGGGAGCTAGAGATTTTAGACAGTCATTTTTTAAAAGATTTATTTATTTATTTGAAAGTTAGAAAGTCAGAGTTACAGAGAGAGAGGTAAAAAGAGAAAGAGAGAGAAAGAGAGAGAGAGAAGATATTACAAACCCTGTTTCACTTCCCAAATGGCTGCAAAGGCCGGAGCTGGGCCAGACCAAAGCCTGGAGCCAGGATCTTCTTCAGGGTGCCCCACATAGGTGCAGGGGCCCAAGCGCTTGGACCATCCTCTTCTGCTTTCCCAGGCACATTAGCAAGGAGTTGGATCAGTAGTAGAGCTGTCATGACTCAACCTGGAGGCCCTATAGGATTCTGGCCCTGCAGGCAGCCGTTTTAACCTGCTGAGCCACAATACCTGCCCAAGAAGGTCAGTCTTTGACAGATTGTTAGCATAGAGCCTAGGAAGTGACTTAGGCACAGGCATTAGAAAATCATGATTGCAACCATAGAATATTTTAAAACTTAGAGCCATTCCAGTTTTGTAGCTTCTGATATGTTCATTGAAAAATGGAATTATTATTTTTTTTTAGCTTTTATTTAAAGAATATAAATTTCCAAAGTATAGCTTATGGATTCCAATGGCTCCCCCCCTCACAACTTCCCTCCCTCCCGCTACCCTCCCCTCTCCCGCTCCCTCTCCCCTTCTGTTCACATCAAGATTCATTTTCAATTCTCTTTATACACAGAAGATCAGTTTAGAACATATTATGTAAAGATTTCAACAGTTTGCCCTCACATAGAGACACAAACTGAAATTATTGTTGGAGTACTAGCTATAGTATTAATTCACAATGTACAGTACATTAAAGACAGAGATCCTACATGATTTTTTTTAAAGAATTGATTAATTATCTATGCAATTTCCAATTTAACACCAAGATTTTTTAATCATTTGCAATTATCTTTATACACAGAAGATCAATTTAATATTATAGTATGTAAAGATTTCATCAGTTTGCACCCACACAGAAACACAAAGTGAAAAAATACTGTTTCATTACTAGTAATAGCATTATTTCACATTGGATAACACATTAAGGACAGATCCCTCATGAGACGTAAGTACACAGTGACTCCTGAAGTTGATTTAACAATTTGACACTCTTGTTTATGGCGTCAGTAATCTCCCCAGGCTCTAGTCATGAGTTGTCGAGGCTATGGAAGCCTTTAGGGTTCGCCGACTTCGATCTTAATCTGACAGGGTCATAGTCAAAGTGGAGGTTCTCTCCTCCCTTCAGAGAAAGGTACCTCCTTCTCTGATGGCCCCGTTCTTTCCACTGGGATCTCACTCGCAGAGATCTTTCATTTAGGTCTTCATTTTTTTGTTTTTCACAGTGTCTTAGCTTTCCATGCCTAAAATACTCTCATGGGCTCTTCAGCCATATCCAAATGCCTTAAGGGCTGATTCTGAGGCCAGAGTGCTATTTAGGACATCTGCCGTTCTATGAGTCTGCTGTGTATCCTGCTTCCCATGTTGGATCATTCTCTCCCTTTTTCATTCTATCAGTTAGTATTAGCAGACACTAGTCTTGTTTGTGTGAACCATTTTACTCTTAGACCTATCAGTGTGATCAATTGTGAGCTGAAATTGATCACCTGGACTAATGAGATGGCCTTGGTACATGCCACCTTGATGGGAATGTATTGGAATCCCCTGGCACACTTCTAACTCTATCATTTGGGGCATGACTGATTGAGCATGTCCCAAATTGTACATCTCCTCCCTCTCTTATTCCCACTCTTATATTTCACAGGGATCACTTTTCATTTAAAATTTAAACACCTACGGCTAATTGTGTGTTAGTTGCCAGATTCAACCCATAGTACTAGAACGAATACAAACAACAAGGGGAGATACTAAATTGGGTAAAGATTTAGATTGTACATCAACAGTACAGACAGGAGCTGATCATGTCTTATTTTCTCATAGTGTTCATTTCGTTTCAACAGGTTTCCTCTTTGGTGCTCAGTTAATCATCACCAATCAGGGAAAACAAATGATATTTGTCTCTTTGGGACTGGCTTAATTCACTCAACATGATGTTTTCCAGATCCCTCCATTTTGTTGCAAATGATCGGATTTCATTGTTTTTGACTTCTGTATAGTATTCTGTAGAGTACATGTCCCATAATTTCCTAATCCAGTCTACTGTTGATGGGCATTTGAGTTGGTTCCAGGTCTTAGCTATTGTGAACTGAGCTGCAATAAACATTAGTGTGCAGACGGCTTTTTGGTTTTCCAATTTAATTTCCTCTGGGTAAATTCCAAGGAGTGGGATGGCTGGGTTGTATGGTAGGGTTATATTCATGTTTCTGAGGAGTCTCCCGACTGACTTCCATAGTGGTTTAACCAGTTTGCATTCCCACCAACAGTGGATTAGTGTCCCTTTTTCCCCACATCCTCTCCAGCATCTATTGTTGGTAGATTTCTGAATGTGAGCCATTCTGACCAGGGTGAGGTGGAACCTCATTGTGGTCTTGATTTGCATTTCCCTGATTGCCAGTGATCTTGAGCATTTTTTCATGTGTCTGTTGGCCATGAAAAATGGAATTAAAAGATGTTCATGTTGATGCAAAAATATGTAAATCCATGCATAGTGTTTTCATACTAAACATTTCCAGGAACTTTTTGAAGGTCCTTCCTATGGGAGTTACTGCAGCCAAAGTCCTCAGTTTTCAAGTCTATGGATTTTAAACATTTTCTTACTGTAATCTGTGTCTGGTCATTTTGCTCTCTAGTCATCAAATTCCCAGCCTGAAATGTCTATTACCCAATTGCTCACAAACACAGGCACAACATGCCCACAATACCAAACCTTCTGAACTCTCATTTCCTATATATGCTTCTGGCTAAAAATCTGCAGTATTTTTATCTTTATTGTAGATTTATCTGGATGTAACAAATATCTAAATACCTGTGCATTAAACAAAATAAGATATAATCTGATTCTGATAAATATTCAATGGTAAGCTAAGAGGAAATGGAATCTTATTTTCTGGTTAGGGAGCCCAATTTATACTTTCCTGCTTGTTTTTACTCTTAGGGTATGTTTATGAGAAGGTAAATCAAGGAAGCCCACCTCTACCTTCACTGTCTAGAATTCAGGAAAAGGAGAGGCTCATTAGTGACAAGTTCTCCCTAATTGACCATTAAGAAACACAGAGAAATTGTCTGTTCTGATCCCATGTGAGAATTTTATCACACAGTCACATCTGCCTTCAAGGAAGCAGGAAAAAGTTTTTTTTTTTTTTTGTCATAGTCATGTATCCAATTAAAAACTGGATTTTTTCAATATTATAGAGAAAAAGAATGCCTTTTGGAGTACAAACACATTACATTAATGAGGGACCCAAGGAATCAAAACTACCTTAAGCTTATTATATGCAAAACAGGGATGATAGTATTGTATTATTGGTATTATTAAGTAGGGTTAAATGGAAAATGTGTATGTCCATAGTAGAATTAAGGATATTTAAAAATAGATGGTGAGGGCCAACGCTGTAGCTCACTTGGTTAATCCTCGGCCTATGGTGCCGGCATCCCATACGGGCGCCGGTTCTATTCCTGGCTGCTCCACTCCCAGTCCAGCTCTCTGCTGTTGCCTGGGAAAGCAGTAGAAGATGGCCCAAGTGCTTGGGCCCCTGCACCTGTGTGGGAGACCAGGAAAAAGCTCCTGGCTCCTGGCTTTAGATCGGTGCAGCTCTGATTGTTGTGGCCAATTGAGGAGTGAACCAGCGGATGGAAGACCTTTCTCTCTATTTCTCCCTCTCACTGTCAATAACTTTAATAAAAGCAAAATAAATAAATAAATAAAAGAAATAACAAGAACAGATGGACAATTTCAAACTAACTCCCAGTATAACAAAGATGCTCTCTATATTTCTGTTGGCTATGCCCAAAGGAAGCTATTAAATTACTGTTATATAGTAGATACGGAATAATTCTAAAATTTTGGGGATAACAAATATTCTTCTACCTGAGACCAGAAGTTGAACAAGCTGCTTTTTTTCCCCTCATGCCACTCATGGCTCTTCCTTCTAATTTGCCTTTTTTCCTAATTATGCACAATTAGATTTGATGGAATCAACTTTGATAGTCATTTCCTTCTTCTGCCTAGATCTCCTTCTGTATTGACTCCCTTAGAGAGGAGCAGAGTGGAGACAAAAACTTGCGAACCAGACTCCACTGACAGAAACGTCTCGTTGAATTAATGTCTTTCTTTTCTATTTTGCCATGGCCTGTACCTTAATTTAGGCATTCACATTGACTTGTCACATTTTCTTGCAGTGTATCCCTACTTCCAGTTAGTGTCCCGCTGAGTATAATCCCTATCCTGTATTTCATTTTTTAATATTGGGAAAGAAGAGTGTTGTTATTTTCATGGTATGATTTAGTGAAGAAAATTTATAACTACCCAATGAAATGACAATTTGTATACTCTGTCTATATATATTGACTACCACAAATAAGAGAAAACATGATATTTATCTTTTGTCTGGCTATTTCACTTACTTAGAATAATGATCTCCAGTTTCACCTATTTTGTTGCAAATAAGAAGATTTTATTCAATTTTATGGCTGATTAATATTGCATCCTGTATATATACAAAATTTTCTTTATCCAAACATTAACTGATAGACATATAGGTTAATTCTATACCTTTTCTATTGTCAATTGAGCTGCCATAAATGTGGGAGCAAAGGTACTTATTTCATATACTGATTTAATTTCTTTTGGCTATATTCCCAGTAGTGCTTTCTCTATATTTGATTAGAGAGTTAGTTCTCAAGTCCTATGGTACTATGCCTCTTTAAGATTATTCATGATTTTAGCCGGCGCTGTGGCTCAACAGGCTAATCCTCCGCCTTGCGGCGCTGGCACACCGGGTTCTAGTCCCGGTCGGGGCACCGGATTCTGTCCCGGTTGCCCCTCTTCCAGGCCAGCCCTCTGCTGTGGCCCAGGAGTGCAGTGGAGGATGGCCCAGGTGCTTGGGCCCTGCACCCCATGGGGAGACCAGGAAAAGCACCTGGCTCCTGGCTCCTGCCATCGGACGAGCGCGGTGCGCTGGCCGCAGCGCGCTGTCCGCGGCGGCCATTGGAGGGTGAACCAACGGCAAAAAGGAGGACCTTTCTCTCTGTCTCTCTCTCTCACTGTCCACTCTGCCTGTAAAAAAAAAAAAAAAAAAAAAAAAGATTATTCATGATTTTTTCCACAGCTTTTAGGATGAAGTTCTGTTTCCCCAATTAATAATTACTGCCATTGAATGTGTCTGAAGTGTACCTCTTCTCAGCCTTATCTTTTATAATTTCCTAAATATTCTCAGCAATCTTTCTTTTGTCAATTATTTCCAAGCTGATTACTCTTAATATTCTTCCCTTCACAATAAATGCTTTTTCTGAATTTTAATAGCTTAAGTAATTTTTGTAGATAATGTTACCTATCTTCACATATGAATTTGAGAAGAAACTCAACATTATTTTACCACAAATAGGAAACAGAAAGCAAAGAAATAAATTTATAATATATGTATTCTGATATGTATAATGCTTGACACAGGGAGTGGACACTTAGCCTAGTGGGTAAGATACCTAAGTCTCACACGTTAGAGTACCTTGGTTCAATTCCCAGCTCCAGGTCCTGAATCCAGTTTCCTGATAATGTAGATTCTTGGAGAAAACAGTGACACTTCAAGTAGTTGGGTTCCTGCTACCATCATGGGAGATCAGATTGTATTCTAAGCTCCTGACATTAACTGATGCAGTCTTGACTATTGTGGACATTTGAGGAGTCAACCAGCAGATGGGACTGCTACTTCTGCCCCTCTGAAAAGCATTAAAAATAATTTAAAGAACTAAAATAAAATGCTTGGCCTAAGTATTTAAGAAACATCACTGAATTAGTAAAATATTTACACTTACAAGTCAAGCTCCATGACTGAAAATGACAAATGAGGTCTGATAAATATGTGTGCGGTGATTTGAACATTACAGAATGTAGACATGTGTCTAAACTTCAAGTTAGGTACACCTTTAGTTACCTTACCACAGATTATGGAAAACATGATATTTGTCTTTTTGGAACAAGCTTATTTCGCTAAGTATAATGGTTTGCAGTTGCATCCATTTTTTTGCAAAAGTGAGGATTTTTTAACCACTGAATGGTATTGTATAGTGTATATATACCATGATTTCTTTATCCAGTTATCAGTTGATGGACAGCTTGGTTGATTTCACAAAATATAATGTATAGAAGTGAAATTGACATTGTGAGTTTTGATGATTGTTTATAGCCCTTGGCTCAACTGGAACAGAGCTTTCTTTTTCTTCACACTATTTGTTGAACTCTTTACTTAGTGTAGCATTAATCTTATGAGTATGAAATAAACTGAAAACATATCTATAAAAGTTAAGAGTAGGAATAAGAGAGAGAGGAGGAAGAAAGTTGGGAGCTTGGGCAGGAAAGAGTGTAGGGTGGAAAATATCACTGTGTTCATAAATCTATTTATGAAATACATGAAATTTGAATACTATCAATAAAATTCAAAAATAAATTAATCAAAAAGAAAAAACCCTCATATTTTATCGCATAAATATATACTTTTGAATGTGTCAATTAAAAGTAAAATAAATGTCATGGATGAAAGCGTTTTTGATGATTACATTTACTAAACATGTTGAAAAAACAGCAGAATAACAGAATTCTGAACAAAATTTAACAAAATTTTCCTTTGAAGCATGGCAATTACATTACTAAAAAATTAAACATATATTTAAGGTGAAAAATATTTTGTATAATTAAAACAAGTTTCTTTCTGGACTCAAGTAAGTGTTAATAGGTTTCAAATTTCATGATTGTCCAAGAGGTCTTTTGCAAGTCCTACAATATGTGGAAAAACTGTTTACTATGTGAGACTAGCTAATATACTTATTGTACATTTCATCTCACACTAAACTGCTTTAATGTTTAACGGAATACTAATGCTGGATATGCTAAGCTTGTGTGTTTTGTTCCTTATAGCAATTTTATGAAGAGTTGGTACTTTTTTAAGTTAAAATGAACACACAAGCAAATAAGTAGGGATAGAACTCAGAAGTCTATCAAAAAGTTATACTGGAAATAGCAAAGTCTACAACTCAGAGGTTCTATTTTGTAATCATTTAATGCTTGTAACTGTCATTCTTGAAGAAACAGAACTCTATTTAGTGTCGCCATTAGATAAAATGGGAGATAATATATACTTTCTTTTTACATCATTATCAGTACACATTTGAAAGTGTATCTCCTAATGCCAGTCTGACAAAAACTAGTGAAATAGAATAACTTGGATAATAAACATTAAGAGCCATATGAAATGGGGGACTCCTTGATTCAAGTCCTCATGAAATAAGCAAGGAAACTACAAAACAAAACAAAAACCTGATAAACCGACGACTTACCTGAACACGCAGTGTGTAGCCAGGCTAGAAAGTGGCTTCATGGAGTTTTCTTTTATGGAACATTTTGCAGACACATCAGACAATATTTTTATTTTTCCTTTCAGGAGTTATCTAATTTTAACAAAACAAATAAATACTGAGGAGGGGCATAAAGAAAAGAGGATGATCTCTCCTCTGACTTCACCATGATCTCACCACCAGATGTGACCATGAGTAACAATTTTATTTATCTTTCCATAAGTTTCTGGTTCTACAAAACACAAATAGATTGTTTAGTTGTTAAACAGTATTATAGTGAAGAATTTATATTGATAGATTTTCCTACAAAAATATTATACCTCTTGGTTCATTATTTTTCATAAAGCTCCTATGTTGCATAATGTGATGTATCAATTCATATTAGTGGTTTTTCAATAAAGTTAGGTTCTCCTCTTGCTTTACCAAACTTATGCAACAAGAGTTCTCTTTCATATAGCTTTCTTTATAGATGAAGTTCAGATGCATCTTTAGGATTGATGAATAAGTGTAAGTAGTCAGTTCAAACATAATTCCTATGGTATTGACTTCAAAATACATGTTGTTGCTGAATTAGATTCCTAAATCTAACTGCCTCCTTGACATTTCCTCCTTGCATGTTTAACAACAGTCATCTTACACTTTCTGTGCCCAAAACAGAGGTCTTGGTCCCTCCTCATCCAACCCAGATTGTTTATTCCTTATTCTTCCTAACTACTGCTCAATGGCATGGTCAGCCTTTTAGTTGCTCAGACCAAAAACTTTGATGTCATCTTTTTTTTTTTTATTTTTTGACAGGCAGAGTGGACAGTGAGAGAGAGAGACAGAGAGAAAGGTCTTCCTTTTGCCGTTGGTTCACCCTCCAATGGCTGCCGCGGTCGGCGCACTGCGGCCGGCGCACCGCACTCATCCGATGGCAGGAGCCAGGTGCTAGGTGCTTCTCCTGGTCTCCCATGGGGTGCAGGGCCCAAGCACTTGGGCCATCCTCCACTGCACTCCTGGGCCACAGCAGAGGGCTGGCCTGGAAGAGGGGCAACCGGGACAGAATCTGGCGCCCCGACCGGGACTAGAACCCGGTGTGCCGGCGCCGCAAGGCGGAGGATTAGCCTGTTGAGCCACGGCGCCGGCCTGATGTCATCTTTGATTCCTTTCTGTATCTTTTTATTTATTTATTTTTGAAAGTCAAATTTGAGAGAGGGAGAAACAGAGAAAAAGAAGTCTTGAATCCATTTGTTTGCTCTCCACATGGCCACAGTGGCCAGCACTGGGCCAGACTGAAGTCAGGAGCTTCATTTGAGTCTCCCAGGCGGGTTCAGGTACCAAGGACTTGGGCCAACTTCTGCTTTTCCCAGGTTATCAGCAGGGAGCCAAATCGGAAGTGGAGCAGCTGGGACAGGATCTGGAGCCCATTTGGGTTACTGGCATCGCAGGCTGTGGTTTTACCCACTACACCTCAATGCCAGCCCCTTCTTTATCTTACAGTCCACATTCAGTCTGTCAGAAACTGTTCTCTGGAGCTAGCATTGTGGCATGGCAGCTTAAACTGCTGCTTGGGATACCTGTGTTCCATATCAGGGTGTCAGCTGGAGACCCAGCTCCTCCATTTCCAATCCAGTTCCCTGCTAGTGTGCCTGGGAGAGCTGTGGATGATGGCTCAAGTACTTAGGTTACTGCCGCCCCACATGAGAGACCCAGATGGAGTTCCAGATTCCTGGCACCTGGCTAATGCAGCCATTTGGAGAGTGAAGCAGTGGATAGAAATATCCCCCTTCCCTCTCCCCCTTTCAAATAAATAAGTAAACCTTTAAAAAATAAAAACTAGGGGCCGGCACTGTGGCCCACTTAGTTAGGCCATCATTGAGGTGCCAGCATTCCACATGGATGTTGATTGAATCCCAGTTGCTCCACTTCCAATCCAGCTCCCTGATTGGTGACCTGGGAAAATCAGCAGAAGGTCACTCATGTGCTGGGCCCCTGTCACCCACATGGGCGACCCAGAAGTTCCTGGCTCCTGGCTTCAGCCTGGCCCAGCCCTGGTACATTGCAGCCATTTGGGCAGTGAATGAGTGGATGGAAGATCTCTCTCCCTGTCTGTCCTTCTCTCTCTCTTTGTAACTCTGCCTCTCAAATCAATAAGCATTCCTTAAGGAGTCAGCGCTGTGGTACAGCAGGTAAAGCCGCTGCCTGGAGTGTTGGCATCCCATATGGGCATCGGTTCAAGTCCTGGCTACTCCACTTCTGATTCAACTGCCTGCTGGTGTGCCTGGGAAAGCAGCAGAAGATGGTGCAAGTCCCTGGACCCCTGCACCCATGTGGGTGACCTGGAAGAAGCTTCTGGCTTCGGATTGGGTCAGCTCCAGCCAGCCGTTGAGGTCATTTAGGGGGTGAACCAGTGGATGGAAGACCAACCTCTCCGTCTCTGCCTCTCTGTAACTCTGCCTTTCAAATAAATAAATCTTTTTTTTTTTAAGAGTAAGTAGTCAGTTTAAAAGTGTATTTATATATTATATATAATGAGTAAATAATACATTATCAGGCTACTTCCAAAGCTACTGTAGCAATTCACAGTCTAACACTAATGAGAATGTCAGATTTGTCACATCTTTGCTATCACTACATATCACTTTCCCTATACTACATGCCTAATTAATGAATGAAACTACCATACTTCATTTTCTTACTTTCTGTTTCTTACTTTTGAAGTTTGACATATTTTTATGCTGGAGTCATCCAGAGTTCTGTGAGCTCTTCTATCATATTCTCAAGCCTCAAAGGAATAGGGGGTTTTTAAGAATCCCCCCACTTTGTACTCAAGTCAGAGCAGTGTCAGTCACCTGGGGGTCTGATAGATTGAACTGTAAGACAACCAGCAGGTGTTTGTCGAGTTGGAGGAATGTATTTTAAAGATTTACTTATTTATTTGCCAGGCAGAGTTACAGAGAGGAAGAGACAGAGTCACAGAGCAAGAGAGAGAGAGAGAGGGAGAGGGAGAGAAAGAGGTGGGGGGAGAGAAAGAATCTCCCATCCACTGGTTCATTTCCCAAATGGCCGCAATGGCTGGAGCTGGGCTGATCCAAAACCAAGAGCCAGGAGCTCTTTCTGGTCTCCCCTGTGGGTGCAGGGCCCTAGCGTTTGGGTGTCTTCTACTGCTTTACCAGGCCATAGCAAAGAGCAGGATCAGCAGCAGAGCAGCCGGTTCTCAAATCAGTGCCCATAGGGATGGTAGCACTGCAGGAGACAGCTTTACCTGCCACGCCACAGCACTGGCCCCGAGTTGGAGGAATTTTTTGATGATAAAAAAGCTTACACATTTTCTATCTGAAGCCTTATGAATAGAAATAGCTTACAATAACACAGAAATGACTGCCACATCCAATGACCTGGAAGATTTCCCTATTTTTTTTCTTTTAACCATTTTATAGGCTTAGCTTCTACTTTTTGCTTGTTGTTCTACTTTGAGTTATCTTTGGTATATAGTGTAAGGTAAAGTTCCACCCTCATTCTTTTGAATGTCTTATACAGTTTTCCACTACCAGTTTCTGGAAAGAATGTTCTTTCCCCATTGAATCACCTTGGCATGCCAGTTGAAGATCATTTAACTGACTATGTATGTGAGAGTTTATTTCTTAGCCTTCTTTCTATCCTATTAAGTTAGTCTATATGTTGACCTTTATAACAATATCACACCATTTGGATCACTATAGCTTTGTAGAAAGTTTTGCAATTGGGAAGTGTGATGCCTCCTACTTTGTTCTTTTGGTTATTTTGGGTCGCTTGAGATTTCATAGACATGCTGGGAGGGACTTTTTTTTCTATTTCTGCATTAAGTATTCTTAGGAGTGTTTGGAGAGTTAATTAAAGCTATAGATAACTTTGAGTAGTATTGATAGGTTAACAATAATCTCCCAAAACAAACATAGGCTATCTTTCTCATTCTAGAGGAGGCACATCATAGGGAAGGAAGTAATAAAATTTAAACACTTGCTCTACTGTTTTCCCTGGGACTGGCTGCTGGACAAAGTTGTCATGGTTGGAATTTTGCGGGATAGTTCAGACTACTCACTTCAATGATCATATCTTTTGTGCTCTTGAAATGTTTGTACCACCTTCCACGTTCTTGACATTTTCCTGAGACATTTGTATAGTACCTGCTGTGCACAATGGAAGAAACCATACTCTGTGAAATTGACAGGCACTGCTTGGCCATTGAGCTCTCATTCATATCTTTCAGTAAGTCCTTCAGAGCGTTCCCCAATCATTGTTTGGAAGGCCAAGTCTTTTAGTTTGGGGCAACTGTGTAACTTAATTATCAACAGGATCACAGGGTGCACATTTTGACTCTTGTCTGCTTCCATAGCAGAGGGGCATCTGTCACAAAAGACAGTGGAACTGGACTCCACTTTTTGAACCCAGGTAAATAATTGGCCTGGGTAGCACTGCTCTGTGAACAACCTAGTGACAGCAAAGCCATTTCTGTCAGCTGATTGAATACCATACGCTTTCTCACCAACACAACTTCCACATGCTCCTCCTTGCAGTCATATTCAATGGTATTTTCACAATGTTCTACTGCACAGAACATGGGTAGCATGGATCCTTTCCTAAGCTTGGTTTTCATCAGCTGGCCAAGTATATCAAGGCACTTCCTGCTTTTTTGCACTTGTACTACCAAGGGTTCCTCTTCCCAGTGGGCTCTGGGTCTGTCAGAGTGCAGTATGGGTTGATAGACCCTTTGTATCACTCACGTTGTTAGATATTTCTTAATGATCTTTCCCCTGAGTTATTTATTCAAATGATTCATACTCATTCACTGTCTAAAGATCACCAGAAACTCACACCTTCAAAACTTGACAGCATATGAATAACAGAAACAGTAACTATGACATTGTATGTCATGGATTAGTATAGAATTATATTACATAATAATTTTAGAAGTTCTAGAAGCAATCACAAGTAAATGAGTAAAGCATGTATATACATATATAATTTTAAAATTTGAACTTAATTCCATCCCATTAAAATCACATACATACATACTTATGCATTGTATTTTTACCTATGAATACCAAAAGCCCCAACACTCAAAACAGTAAAACTTTTCTTGTTTAACATCTAATATAAATTCTCTGAATGACAAAGTAGAATATTTCCAATTTATTTCTAATTCTTTCTTCCTTACTACTGACACCAAAAGAACTGCCTTGTAAAAACACAGGAAAGAGTTATGTTTCTTCTATTAATCTGTTCCAGGAAAAATGCGGTTTTCTTTCCCTCACTTTTCTCGTCTTTTCTTTCTTTTTTACTTTTATCTGCCAGAGGGAGGAAATTTTTAAAGTGAAAGAATTCATTTGAGTTAAATAAATAGGTATAACATTGTTTAGAAGAATTGAACCAAGGGAAATAACTGGCCATTTGACTACCTGCAATAAATTGTCTGACCCGACTATTTACTTGAGAAGCAGTTGGAAATGGCCTATAGTCAATTTAATGACTAAATTTGACAGTTGCCCTTCCTCAGCTATTTCTCATTATGTATGCATGTGATCTTCCCTTAGGTATTGTCTGGTTAGAGATCTGTCATTCTAACTTAAAAGAGGGATAACTTAAAGAGGGATCACTGGGCTTCCATGGATGTTTGCTTCAGTCAGAGACTTCGGGGAAGCACAAAGAAGAGTGAGAGGATGTGGGCTGCTTTGATGATCCCCACTTTTCTTTTCCTAAGCCTCTTTTCTGTTGGTTGTGCCCAAGATCCGGTGTCCACCACAGATGGAAGTGATAACTGCCCCATTCTTTGGGACCAGATTAGTGGGAGCATAACAGAATTTCCAGTACAGAACAACAAAATAATCATTGATATCTGGAAGTATATTGATCGCCTGAAAATGTATAAGATTCTTATGAGAGAATCAGACAAATATTTTGCTCAGTTTGGAAAAAACAATTCAGAAAACGTGCTGTGGGCACTAACCATATTTTATGGAAGACTGTATAAGACAGGTATGTACATCTGAATTATTCCCAAGGAAGCAAGCTTTTCCCTTCTCTGTTACTCAGAGCACTGAAAGTGCCTAACTAATGTGTTTAGATGTTCCTGTCTGAATGTTTATGGAATGCAGAATCAATACAATCATTTATTTTCCAGTACTCAGAACTTCTAATGGTGAATTAATTACTCTTTCCTGTAAGTAAAATTATGTTGCAGACCAGGTGGATTTATTATAGAAAATATGACAAAGTCTTTTAATTCTGAAACTCAGGGAGAAATCTGGTGCTAGATAAAGTTAAAAACATACTGTCCCTAAAATTCTGGGCTTTGCCTCATATAATGCTAATCAACGTAAGACATGACACTCAATGAAAGAATTACACTTTGTATTACATGTTAGCTTGAGTCAGCAGAAATGAACAGTTTTAGGCTTAGTAACTAGATCACTCTGTATGAACCGAAGTAGGTAGAATGAAAGCAATGGAGACGTGATGCTTCAGCTTGGAACTTTGTGTTTATCTAAACATCATCTCTTTTCATTGTGTGTTTAGGGGAATTCCACTATTCTTCCTGGTTCTTGAACCAAGTTTTTTTTTTATTTGAAGTATCTTACTATTTTCATGTTTTGTCCCCCAAATTTGTGTTCCTTGTAAGAAACTAGATGCCAAAGAACCCCAGTTGAATGAAGAATAACAGTATAGGATGCAGTACATT
The DNA here is from genome assembly GCA_949820135.1 of Sylvilagus floridanus. Classification (NCBI taxonomy): domain Eukaryota; kingdom Metazoa; phylum Chordata; class Mammalia; order Lagomorpha; family Leporidae; genus Sylvilagus; species Sylvilagus floridanus. The sequence continues at coordinate 40,745,997 of OX463227.1, forward strand.
GAAACTTCACATTACTTCTTGTACATTTTAAATTTTCAAGTCACTCTCCATTGGGGAGAAAGATCGAGTGAGTACCAGAGGCTGCCTGTGACAGGAGATGCTTTGCTGAGCCTGCTTACCCACTGTGTGAGCTTTACAACTGGTGTTTCTGAGAAGCTTTGACTCGCCAAGAGCTGGCCAGCACACGGAAAGCTATCAATGGACCACATTATGAGAAAGAATTACAATTCCTTTCCTAATTTCTGGAGTGGACCATGTGTATCTTTTCCCCTCTTTCTCATGATTTTCTACTGTAAGTTTGCATTTCCATGGTGGGGATCTTTAGCTTCTCTCTTTGCTCTGCAGATCGGTTCTCAGACCCTTCGAACAGTTCAGTCTGCGCTTTTGGTGGTGGCCGCATATCCAGCAGCAGTGGCTGGGGAGGTAAGTGTCACATTTGCCTCCTGTTTCTTTCCTGGTCTGTGGACCTGTGGCTTGCTCTGCTTTTTTATGGGGTAGGCTAAATTGAGGTAAACTTTGAAATTTGCTTTTTTTAAAGATATACAATTTTCTGTGCAATTTCCGAGGAACTAATCAATTTATGCAACCAACTTGAAACAGGTAAACTCTCATGATGGCCATTTGTAAATAGTAATTTATGGAGCATTATTATTTTTAGTTAGATTTTAAAGGAAAGTATTGTACTTTGTTATCTATTATTTCAGAGTTCCTGTTGTTGATTATACATATTTTCAGCCTCTTTCCCAAACATTTAACATTTATTCCACATTTATTTCACTTAAATAGATTATTTAAGTTATTCAAAGATGTGCTTAAATCAGTCCCTACCCAAGAATTAATATTAATATATTCATGATACAGATAATCTTACAAAAACTGATAGAGTATGAGTAATTTCCTCTTTTCATAGAGTAGTAATACAATCTGGGTCGGCACCGTAGCTCACTTGGTTAACCCTCAGATGGAGAGGCGGCATCCCATATGGGCACCAGATTCTAGTCCTGGTTGCTCCTCTTCCAGTCCAACTCTTTGCTGTGGCCCGGGAAGGCAGTGGAGGATGGCCAATGCTCAGGCCCCTGCACCTGCATAGGAGACCAGAAGGAAGCACCTGGCTCCTGCCTTCAGATAGGCAAAGCGCGCCGGCCTTAGTGGCCATTTGTGTGGGTAAACCAACAGAAGGAACACCTTTCTTTCTGTCTCTCTCTCTCCTGTTTAACGCTGTCTAATAAAAAAAAAAGTAATACATTCTAAACTCTCTTCCTTCTATTTTAAAATAGCTTTCATGTCTTAAAATTTTTGTTTATTTATTTTCACTTTATTTGAAAGGCAGTGAAATACAGAAAGAAAGACAAACATCTTCAATTCACCGGTTCACTTCCCAAATGCCTGCAATAGTCGAATTAGTCCATGACAAAAGCAAGAGCTAGGAACTCAATCCCAGTGTCACACATGGGTAGCAGGAACCCAAGTACTTAAGCAGTCATCTGCTGTTTTTACCGGTTTTGTATTAGCAGGAAGCTGGATCAGAGGCAAAGCCAGGTCTCAACCCAAGCACTCTCTTGTGGGATGCAGTTATCCTCAGCTGCACTTTTTAAAAAGATTTATTTATCGGAAGGTTAGAACTTATAGAGAGGAAGTTAGAGAGAGAGAGAAGGAGAGGGAGAAGGTGATTGAGAGAAAGAGAGAGAGAGAGTGGATCAAAAGTAGAGTGGCAGGACTCGAACTGGCACTCATACAGGCTGCTGACATGACACATCGTGGCTTCACTCACTATGCCTCAACCCTGGCCCCCCAAGCAGCACTTAACCAGCACACCAAATTAACTGCCCATAAATGAGTTTATTAATCAATGATAGTTTGCCTTTCTAAACCTGCCACTAACTGCAAAATTTATTTAATTTCTTGCACTTGTTATAATGTATTTGCTGATTCTCAAATATTTATTCATATATATAAACCCATTAGAAATGAAATTTTTTTTAAAATGTATATTAAAAAATAGATCATATTGCAATGAACAAAATTGTTTTAGGCACACTCTAGACCATGTTAGGTTTCCCGGTTTTAGGGCTTGAAAATATGCAACATGGAAGCAGTCTGGGACAGGATTGTAAGCCACCCAGAGAGTGGGCAGAGAGGCTGAAAGTGAATGTTCAGCCCCACTAGCAATGGGTGGCTGCTTATTTTTGTGGCTTTTTGGGAAGGGTGCTGTTGCAGAAGGGCTGGATGGTAAAGTCCCTTTTCTACACTGTCTTGTCTCAGCAATCTGGAATGTCCAGGTGAGGGGCTTTCCCAAGCAATGGGCCTTCCACTAACCCTTAGATCGTCTGTGCCCAGTTTTATCAGGTGTGAGAATTTTGGGCCTCCGTGATCTAATGTGTTATATCACATCTCAGAGGCTTAATAGTTTCTAACAGACACCTCAGAGTAAACTGTATCAGCAATCCTTCACTCAATTTTAAGCATTCAGATTAAAAATACAAACAAGTGGAGTGGGGAGGTCACCTAGTGTACCAGATATTAAACAGTGAGAAAATAACTTGCCATCTAAGACTGGAGAATGTTTGATGAAATTTCTGTCTTTGCTCTCACGTTCTGTGCCATTAGGTATCCTAGCTTTCCTGCCAACAGCATGGGCAATCAAAATGCTTCTCTGGTCGTTAAGCAGAAAGGTGGGAGGACGTGTTTCATTGGAACTAGGCCAAGACCCAGGACACCAGCCCGTGGATGAACCTAGGAGTGAGGAGATCTAGTGCTTTCAGGTTTCTCCTAGACAAGCTGAACACAGGCATTGAGAAGCAGAGGAACAGTCCAAAGACAGAATACACACCGCTACTTAGAATCTGAGTACTTGGCTGAGAGGAGTTAGCACCAAGAAGCTGAACAAAAATACTAAATCTAAAGTTGAAGAAATGCAGTAGGCATTTCTGGAGAAGGGAGTCGGAAACATGAAGCTCTGCAAGAATCGAAAGTACACACCAAGATAGTTCATGCTGAGCTTCTTAACGTAGGCTGTGGTTCCTAAGTCACGTACCGAGCACCATCTCCATACACACCAAATGGTAAATTGGTTTCTCAGGCAAACCCTGTGATCTATTTCCTACTTGAAGAGTAATAAGTACAGAACTTGATCCCTTGGAATTCACTTGCATGAAGTTCATTTATGTACAGCTCTCTGCATCCAGACTGTGCCCCTACAGTGGAGAATTTCCCGACTGTGATTCACTCCAAGTTTTCCTACCCTCAGATGTTTTCTAGAGCCAGTAAATTTAATAATATTGCTTGCAAGATAAACTAAATGTATATATACAGCGACTTAAGCTTTTCACCTGACTCTTCTTTTATTAAATAGTTGGTGATTCCAGACAACTTTCTTCTCTGTTACACTGCAGGCATTAATTTCTATGTGATTGCTATGAATTTCCTTGCTGCAGTTGAGTCTGGGTTTTTAAGAGATGTACCGTATATGATAGTTATTATCTGGAGAGGAACGCAGATCTGACTTCTGTTATTCAATTGAGGAATGTCGTAGAGCATACCCACAAGCTATGGATGCAGCCAAAAGGTTTTATCAGGTAAGAGAATGCAGTGTTTTTTTTTTTTCCCTGAATGGTATCAATAAAGACATTTATAATTTCTCAATGAATGTATTACTTAAATATTGACAAAACTTCATATTAATGTACATATAAAACTGTAAGTATACTGTAATGATCCTTCCCTTGGAATTATTTTTGTTAGTGTCCTGATATACCACTGAGTGGATGATTAATAGAAAATTAATATAATTTCATGTATCATGTTTTTTCAGTATAATTGCTAAGAATAATTACCAAATCTTGCTTACATGTTCAAGTAAATTAGTAGAAATCTTTGTAAAATATATAAAGTAGAATGTCCTATTCAATGCAGTAATCAATTCTGAAAATACATCTATTTCACAGAAACGTATTTCAGTAATCGATGGGAATTGTGATTAAATTTATTTTAATTACCTGTTGGGTTCTTCTATTTACATAAAACACATTATTTATTCTGTAGTATATGCAGTCAAGGATGACCCTTTCCAAAGCTGGAACTATTCCCATTATCAACGAAGATGATACTACAGTGATCAAATACATGTGGGATGCCCATCAAGCCGCCATTGATGTTGCAAAGCCGAAGTTCAATGACATGTAAGATGACCACTCTTTATGATAGATATTTTTACCTCCAATAACCATTTCCTGTTTTTCCAAAACATCTCAGCAAATGAGTCTTTCACTTTTATTTGCAATCCATATAAAAGCCATCTAAGTAAAGAAATAGATGAAAAGACGGCTGTATGTACACCTTTTCTAGTAGGAAGTTCATAGCATTTTCTTATAGTTAGTTCATAGTAAATCTGTTTTTATGACCATTGAATTTTATTGAATGCAACATGCAATAAATGTCTGTCTGTTCTGGGATTCCGGATGACATACGTAGTCACTCCTCACCATCTGTTGGAGATTGGTTCCAGGATCCCTGCAGATACCAAAATCTATTAAAATATCCTATATAAAATGGTGTTGTATTTGCATATAACCTATCCACATCTTCATGTTAACTTTAAGCCATCGCTAGATCAATCACATAATACAATATAATGCTGTATAAATATTTGCTATATTGTACAGTTTAGAGAATAATGACAAACAAAGGAGTCTGCACATGTTCTTCTAGTAGAGATACAATTTTCTTTCTCAGTATTTTCCAACTGAGGTTAGTTGAATCTACAGACACAGAACCTGCAGATATTGAGGGATGACTGCACAAGGTAGTGAGTAAGGTGGTAAAATTCCAAGCCAGATTTGTTATGCTCTATCACCACCAAATAAAATAAAAAGGTTTGAAGTACTAACCTCTCTTAGTTTATGTTTAACAGGTTACTACTTAATGAGGTTTTAATATAAGAAAAAAAACGGAAAGAGAAAATTTAAGATTTATTTATTATGTCTTTTTTAAAAGGCAAAGGGAAAGAAAGAGGTGAGCAGAGAAGGGAGAGAAGAAGAGAGATAAGATGAGAGAGAGAGAGAGAGACAGATAAAGAGAGAGAGATCCACCTGTTCACTCTCCAAATGCCCACAAGCAGTCATGATTGTGCCATATGAAAAGCCAGGAGACAGGAGCTCCATCATAGTCTCTTACATGGGCTGCGGGGATGCAGGCACTTAAGCCATGATCTACTGCATCCCCAGGCATGTAAGCAGGAAGCTGGAATAAAAACAGAGAAACATTGGAACCAACATTAAATGTGGCATGTTGGTGTCCCAGTGTTAAGCAAGTCCCAAGCTTAAAACACTGCTCCACAATGTCCTTCTCAGTGTAAAAATTTCTTAGTCTTGACCAACTTTTGAATGTTTTCTTAATGATTTAATGAGTTTTTCTGATTTTAGAAAAAAAATCTATCCTGAGATTGTGCAGATCTTCAGCCTCTTGGTATTTTGTTGTGTTTATGCAAGACTCAGTTTTTTTCAATCCTTTTATTTGTTTTCTATGAGTTTTACAATGTCTTCATGACCAAATTTACAGTGTAACCTGTTAATAGATATTGTAATTCTTCCAAACGTGTTTCTCATTTCAAGATTATCTTTGGTATATTTCACCATTTGCATGTTTACAAATTTGGCATTTGGCAAGTTAATACCAGCAGAAAAAAAATGTTGAGATTTGAGTTGGGATTGCATTAATTTGTAGGTCAATTTGAGAATAATTTATATCTTCGCAATACTTAGTTTGTATTCATTTGTTATGCTAAACCATATCAAGCAGTTAATATATACATTTCTTTATTTCTAGACTTCTATCTAATAGATTTCTATTCTATTTCTAGTAACCATATCATGGGATTAAGCCTAATATTTATATATATATATATATATATATATATATATATATATTTGATGATGTTTTTAGAATAACTGTATTGGTTTGTTTAATGTATTTTTTAGAATTATTATTACAAATTTGATGATTTTATGTTGCTAATAACTATGATTTTATCTAATTTTTCATTTATTTTTTGTTGGCATATGAAAATACAAGTGACTATTTTAATTACTTTGTTTCTAAAGTTCTTATTATTGTCATATCAATTCTAATAGATTTTATATTGTTTTTTTACATCTACATACAAGTAATTTACTGTGAAGACACCAAGAGTTTATTCAGTTCACATTTTGATATTTATCTTCCCATTTATGTGATATTGCTTTTTACTTACTATGTTTCTAGGTAGAAACAGTTACAATGGTTTCCTCTGGGCCTTTCCACTGTAATTGTCAGGAAACCTGTGGAAAAGGAGGGATTCCAGCTCTAATGAGTACATCACTTCCACTGTGTGCTCTGGAACTGAGAACATAACCAGAGACCCACTGGGCTTGCTGAGAGATGGACTAGAGCTAAAACGTCATTGATCTCCTGACCTGTATGAGTCCCTTTGCTGCCTGACAGACCACAGGGAATGTTAGAGCTCTTTTTAACTCCTAGATAAAGAACATTAAATGCCGAGTTTCTGCTAAATGAGCTCTAATCAATAAATTTGGCTTGACTCAACTTTGTTACTTCCACCATTACCTCACACCCTCATTAACCATTACTCCAAAGGTTCCCGGGTTTCTGCCTGTATAAATTACAAAATGCAAGTAGTTCTTTTGGAGTACATCACAGCTTCTCATGGGTCATATTTTGTATTTCATATTTGTAGATCTGCTGGGACTTCGGTTAGTTATAAATCTAAAAGCAAGCCATGGAACACTCTGGAAGGGTCAGATGCGTAGCAATGAGCACAGACATAACATATGACCCCAACAGTTGAGAGCCAGAGAAAGCATTAGCTTTAGAGAGCAAGGTGAGATCAGACTGCAGCAGCCCATGCACTGGTGATACAGCTGGAAGGAAAGCCTGGCAGAGACTAGACTGTCTTTGAGTCTGGCCTGGGGCCCTAAGGGGGACAGGGTACCCACTAATCCAGCAAGAAATGGGGGCAGGTTCTCAGTCTGCGTGACCACCATTATGGTGCCAGGCAGCCGGCTAAGAGAAGGCAGATTCCATTTTGGACCTAGGTAACAGCTGCAGCAGTTCTTGTGCACATGCCCAGCAGCTGGCTGGGATAAGACACCATCTGGACAGCAGTAGTGGTGGCAGCAACTTGGATGTGTGCACCAGCAACCAGCAGGGAGAAGTTATCATTCTGACATCAGTATGGGGTATAGAGGCTCTTGTGCATGTCTAGCAATAAGCAGAGAGGAGGTAATTGTAAAATACATGTTGCTGCCGGCAGGTTTTTTTTTTTTTTTAATTATTTATTTTTTTTGACAAGCAGAGTGGACAGTGAGAGAGAGAGACAGAGAGAAATGTCTTCCTTAGCCATTGGTTCACCCTCCAATGGCCACTGTGGACAGCGCGCTGCAGCCGGTGCACCGTGCTGATCCAAAGCCAGGAGCCAGGTGCTTCTCCTGGTCTCCCATGGTGTGCAGGGCCCAAGCACTTGGGAAATCCTCCAGTGCACTCCCAGGCCACAGCAGAGAGCTGGCCTGGAAGAGGGCAACCGGGACAGAATCTGGCACCCCGACCGGGACTAGAACCCTGTGTACCAGCGCCACAAAGCGGAGAATTAGCCTATTGAGCAGTGGCACTGGCCTAAGCTGGCAGGTTTTGTGCATGCATGTGATCCAGAGATTTTACCAGAGGGAAAAAATCTGCATTCCCCACTGACTTTGAGTCGCACTGGGAGGAGACTGACAGGAGGCTGGACACCCATATAGGACTGTGAGGTGCCCACAGCCTCTCAACATTTCACAAGCTCCTACGTGGAACACCCACAGACAGCTGGCTGTGGGAACATCTCTGCTTCACCATGGATGGGAAAAGCCAGCAGGGAGAACTGGATCCTCTGCACCCCATGACTGTGGGATTCTTGTGTGCTGACTGTGGGAACTCTGTGACTGTGAGAGGGTGCAAGGTATAGGTGGGTCTCCGGGCAATCACTGCGTGTGTCCCCACATGCTCAGACTTCATGATTGCCAGGGGTAGATAATTGAGGCAGGATCAGTGCTCACACTGAGGACTGTATAGATCCTTGCATGGCTCCTGTAGCAGCATGGATAAGTATTGCATGCACTGTGGGCTAACATATGAGCACTGATCACTGTGGAAGAGAGGAGCTGAGGCTATGAATATACCAACAGAGGTGATCATACCCTCCTTCCTGCTAACAAGAGGATATTTACCACACCCAAGTTGGGTGTCACTAGAGCACTGACCAGAGCTTTCTGGCCATGCTCAGTAGATGCCATTGGGTATTCACTGAAGGAATAGACACCCTACTAAGCCACAGAAGCATAGTTCAAATATAAATCATCAGAGGATAAAACCAGCAAGCATAACCACACGTACATAAAAATAAATGCAGAAATTCAAGAAACAAAAATAAGGAAGACAATATGACCCCACAAATAAAACAACAATACTGCAATGTAAGAATGTGAAGAAGAAATTAATGAAATGCCTGAAGTGGAATTCAAAAGATTAATCATAGGATTACTCAGAAGCAATGAGAAGCATATCATAGGTTCAGGAAATCTATACATGACATGGATGAAAAATTTTCCCATGAAATTGAGATTTTGAAGATAAATCAATCTGAAAGGTTAGAAATGAAAAATTCAAGATGGCAGAAATGAGCGGGAGCTTACTGCTCTAAGCCAGGGTAAAATAGTTAAAAAAAAAATAAAATAAAGAGAATGCAATCTCAAGGAAGAGTTAGGAAGAAAACTGCAGTGGAAATTCCATGGAAGAAAGAGGGAAACTGTAGATTTACATGGAGTATATGAGCGTATGGACACAAAAGATGAGCAAGGACACAACACAGGACTCAAGCAGCCGAGAGCCTGAATGCCAACATGGGAACGTGAGGTGAGACCAGACTACAACAGCCAGTGCCACTGGATATATAGTTGAGGGGAGGGACTGGAAAGAGCTCATCCTGGAGCTCTGTGGGGGACAGGTTAGCTGCCAATATAGAGGCAAAAGAGGCACATTTTTCTTTCCCCATTCCCCCAACAACATTGCCCAGCAACCAACTGAGAAGAGACACCTGACTCTAGCAAGGAGGAATGATAGGAAGCTGGGAACTCATGTATGACTGTAAGGTGCCCTCAGCCTCTCAATGCATCACAGGCTCTGGGCTCAAACTGCCTAGCTAGAGCACCCAAAGGCTGCTGGATCTGGGAGCATCTCTTGTTCCCTGTGGACAAAACAGACAGATAGAGCAGAGCAGATCCTTGGCACTTTATGACAGTGGGAGCCTTGTGTGCTGAGACCGTGGGAACGCTCGGACAGCACAAGAGGGTTCAGGGTGTGGCTGGGTCTCTGAGCAATCACTCTGAGCCACTCCACAAGCAGAGCTCCCTGATTTGGCGGGGTGAGTAATTGCAACAGGATCCATGCTCACACTGAGGACTGCAAAGATCATTTGTGCAGGAGTTACAAGGGTATTGCAGTCACTGTGGGCTAACACCTAGGCATTCTTCATTTTGGAAGATAGGAGATGAGAATGTGTCTATGCCAAAGAGCTAATAAAAAGAGATCTACCATGTCCAACTTGCATGTTACTCTGGATACTCAAATGACCCTGGAGCATTGACTATTCCTGGCCATACCCACCATGCACCTCTGGGTAATCACAGAAAGAGAAGACACTCCACTAAATCAAATAGGCATAGTCCAAAAATAAAAGCTATCACAGGAATTAAAAAAAAAAGAAGTATTTCCACAAATGCCTAAAAATAAATGCAGAAATTCAAGAAACAAGAATAAGGAAGCCAACATGAACCCTGCTTCTGAAGGAACAAAATAATGCTAAGACATTAGAATGTAAAGATGAAGAGATTAATGAAATGCCAGAAGTGGAATTCAAAAGATTAATTCTAGGATTACTCAGAAGCAAACAGATGCAAATCCATGAATTAAAGAAAAACATATAAGACATGAATGAAAAATTTTCCCATTAAATTTAGATTTTAAAGAAAAATAAAAATGAAATATTAGAAGTGAAGAACTCAATAGATTGAATAAAAGAAGAGGAGGAAAGCCTTAACAAAAGATTGGATGAGGAAAAGGAAGAATATCTGCACTAGAGACAAATCTTTGGAAATTTGACAGATCAAAAAAAAAGAAGAAGAAACTAGAAAAATTAAAAGTAGTATTGGAGATTTATGGATACTATCACAAAACCTAACATATGAGTAGTAGGAGTTCCTGAAGGTGTGGAAAGAGAGAATGGACTAGAATGCCTAGCTATTGAAATAATTACAGAAAATTTCCCCAATTTGGAGAAAGAAGGGGACATACAAAACCCATTTATTTGCTAACTACAATAAACACACCTCACTAACAAAGATACCAAGAGTGAAAGTGAAAAAATGGAAAAAAAATTATTCAATGCAAAAAGAAAGCAAAAAAAATTTAAAATTTTGTGTAGCCATCCTAATATCAGAGAAAAAGACTTTAACACAAACATTGTAAAATGAGACAAAGAAGGGCATTATGTAATGGTTAAGGGATCAGTTCAACAGGAAGATGTGGCTATAATAAATGTACAAGCACCCAATTACAAGGTGTCTGGCTATAAAAAAAGAAATATTAATGGATGTAAAGGAACACATAGATGCAATACAAGAGGAATGGGGGACTTCAACACCACATTTTCAGAAATGGACAGATCCACCAGATAGAAAATTAATAGAGAAACAACAGAGCTAATTGATACTATGGACAAAATGGATCTAACTGATAATTTATGGAACTTTTCATCCTACTGTTGCAGAATACACATTCCACTCCCCAATTCATGGAACTTTCTCCAGGATAGACCACATGCTAGGCCGAAACAAGTCTCAGAAAATTCTAAAAAATCAATATCATACATGCATCTTCTCTGACCTCAATGGATTGAAGCTAGGAATCAACAACTCAAGAATCTCTAGAATATATGAAAACATATGGAGACTGAACTTCATGTTCCTGAATTAACAGTGGATGATAGACAAAATCAAAAGAGAAATAAAAAATTTCTGGAAATGAATGAAGGTGACAATATAATATATAAAACCCATGGGATATAGAAAACATTGTCAAGAGGAAATTTTCTAGCAATTGGTGTCTACATCAAGAAATTGGAAAGGCACCAAATAAGTGAGCTATCAGTGCATCTCAAGGACATAGCAACACAACAACAAACCAATCCCAAAATTAGTAGGAAGAAAGAATTAAATTAAAATTAGAAAAAAATATAAACAAAATGGAAACTAAAAATAAAACAATACATAAGACCAGTGACATGAAGAGCTGTGGTTTTTTTTTTTTTTTTTTTACAAAATAAATAAAATAGATATAAGATTTGGCCAAATAACAACAACAACAAAAAAAAAAACCTAGGGGAAGTCCTAAATCAATAAAATAAAAGATGAAAATGGAAATGTAACAAAAGATACCACAGAAGAAAACAAGAATCATTAGAATTATTACAAAGAGCTGTTTGCCTACAAATCTGGAAAACTAGAAGAAATAGAAATGATTCCTGGAAACATACAATCTCCCAAAAGTGAGCCATGAAGACACAGGAAACCTAAAGAGACTGATAACCAAGATGGAGATTGAGTCAGTAATGAAGACCCTCCCATCAAAGAACAGCCCAGGACCAGATGGCTTCACTGCTCAATTCTACCAGACATTTAAAGAAGAACTGGTTCTTTTCAATCTATTCAAAACAATTGAAAGGGTAAGGATCCTTCCAAACTCCTTTTAAGCAAGCATGACCTTAATTCCTAAACCAGAAAAAGAACAGAAAAAGTGAAAAAACAGACCAATACCTCTGGTGAACACATACATAAAAATCCTCAACAAAATATGAACCAATCAAATACAATTCATCAGAACGCTCATTCACCTGGACCAAGCGGGATTTATCCCTACTATGCAAGGATGGTTCAGCATTTGCAAATCAATAAATGTAATATCATATGAACAAACTGAAGAACAAAAACCATATGATTATCTCAGTAGATGCAGAGAAAGCATTTGATAAAATCCAACATCCTTTAATCAAAACAGGTATAGTTGGGACATTTCTAAAGACAATCAATGCAATTTATGACAAACCCAGAGCCAGCATCATATTGAAAGGAAAAAAATTGGTAACGCTCTCTCAAAAATCTGGAACCAAGATAAGGATGCCCATGCTATATAACTCTGCCTTTAAAATAAATAAAAGTCTTTTTAAAAATACTTGAAAATTATATGTAGAAAGAATGTAACTCAACACAATAAAGGCAACATATGACACTCCTTCATCCTATGTACTAATAAAAGTAGAACACCTGAAATTTTTTTTTCTAATATCAGGGACAAGACAAGGAGTTACAGCCAGAGCAGTGAGTGAAAAAATAATAATAAACATCAAATAGCAAGGGAATTCAGCTAATCCCTACTTGCATAAAATAGAATTTTATATATAGAAAAACCTATAGATTCCTAAAAAAATCAAATTCAGAATTGTTGCCAGATACAAAATCAATGTAGAAAATAGTAGCTTTTCAAATACACTGATAATGAAATTGCTGAGAAAGAAATCAAGAATGTAAACATGTCACAATAGTTATGAAAAAATACAGAGAAATAAAATTAAGGAAGGAAATGAATGACCTCTGAAAGGTGAATTATCAAACACTGATGAAAAAATTGAAAAAGACACAAAAAATGAAAAAAATAGTCCATGTTCCTGGATCAAAGCTGTTGTTAAATTGTTTGTATTCTTCAAGGCAATACACAGAATGAATACAACACCCATCAAAATGCTCATGACATTCTTCACAGAACTAGAAGGAACAATCACAAAATAAATGTAAAACCACAAAAGTGTCAAAATAATCAAAGAAATACTAAGAAGAAAAAGAAAAAGCTGGAGGCATTACAATTCCCAATTTAAAAGAATACCACAAAATTGTAGTTAACTAAAAAAGCATGGTAGCCAGAACAACAAAATCCACATAGGTCAATGGAACAGAAGAGAGAACCACAAATAAATCCACATAGTTATACTTAATTGTTTTCTGACAATGGTAACAAGAACATACATTGGAGAAAACAAATCTCTTTGATTAATGGTGCAGAAAAAATAAATATCCATATGCAAAGAAAAAAACAATTTCATCTTTCTCATTAAATACAAAAATCAACTCAAAGTGTATCAAAGAATTAAATGTAAAACCTGAAGTTATGATATTATCAAAAGAAAACATAGGAAGAATCCTTCAGGGCATTGATTTAGGCAAAGATTTTTGGATATGACCGCCAAAGGACAGACAACAAAATCAAACATTGGCAAATAGATTTACATTAAACTAAGAGGGTTCTGTACAGAAAAGGAAAGAATCAAGAGAATGAAGAGATAAAGTAAAGGATGGGAGAAAATATTTGCAAACTATTCATTGGACAAGGATTAACATTCAGATTATAGAAGAAACTGAAATAATTAAACAGTAAAAGCAAATCAAAGCAAATAAGAACTATTGCCAAAACCCACAAGTAGTCTGATACAAAAATTGGCAAATGACTTAAGCAGACAATTCTCAAACAGGATATACAAATTGCCAAGTATATGGAAACATGCTTCATCCAATCAATCATCAGGGAAATGCAAAGGAAAATGACAATAAGATACTATCTCACCCATTGCAATAGCTATTACCTAAAAGACAAGAAAGAACAAATGCTAATGAGGATACAGAGAAACTAGGACTTTCATTCACTGTCAATGGGAATACAAATTATTAGAGCCATTATGGAAAGCAGTATGGAGTTTCATCAAAAAAAAAAAAACAGAAATGGAAATACCATATGATCCAGCAATCCCACTATTATATTAGGAATTAAAATCAGTATGTTGAAGAGTCTCATGCTTGTTGCCACACCATTCATAATAGTCATAATAGGAAATCAACCCAGGTGGCCATCCACAGATGAATGAAGAAAAACATATGTACCAAAGTAAATATCATGCAACCACAACAAAGAATGCAATCTTTTCCTGTGCTGTACTGAGGATGTCACTGGAGGACATTAAGTGAAATCATTCAGGCACAGAAAAAGAAATACCAAATATTATTATTTGTCTAAGCTAAAAAATTGATCTCATAGAAGTAGAGGATACAAATAGTGGTTATCATAAACAGGGAAGGATGTGGGATAAGGGGGTTGGAGAAAGGATGGTTAGTGGGTACAGAGGTACAGTTGAATACAAGGAATACCTGATAACGTACTATAGCACAATGAGATAAGTATGGTTAAAAACGGCTTATTGAATACTTCAAATAGCTAAATAGAGAGGATTTGAATATTCCCAACACCAACAAATGATAAATGCCTATGAATATATATATATATATATATGTCAGTCCCCCTGATGTGATCATTACACACTGTACACATGAATTAAAATACCACATTATGCTTCATTAATATGTATTATTATTTTTTCCATTAAAAATAAAAATATTTTTCCATTTGTATATTGTAACAAATGTATGCAAGTGATCAAACAATATATGAAAAGATGGTCAACATCACTAATAACTAGAGAAATTCAAACCAAAACTATAATGAGATATCAAGTCATACTCTCTGGAATACCTACTACCAAAACCATGGAAAATAATAAATGTTCACAAGGATGTAGATAAATTGGAACCCTAAGGTATTATTGATGGAAATGTAATTTTTTTTTTTTTACAGGCAGAGTGGACAGTGAGAGAGAGAGACAGAGAGAAAGGTCTTCCTTTTGCCGTTGGTTCACCCTCCAATGGCCGCCGCGGACGGCGCACTGCGGCCGGCGCACCGCGCTCGTCCGATGGCAGGAGCCAGGAGCCAGGTGCTTTTCCTGGTCTCCCATGGGGTGCAGGGCCCAAGCACCTGGGCCATCCTCCACTGCACTCCTGGGCCACAGCAGAGGGCTGGCCTGGAAGAGGGGCAACCGGGACAGAATCCGGCGCCCCGACCGGGACTAGAACCCGGTGTGCCAGCGCCGCAAGGCGGAGGATTAGCCTGTTGAGCCACGGCGCCGGCCTGGAAATGTAATTTGTAACCACTATAGAAAGAGACACAGAATGTCCTAAAAAAATAAAAAATAGAATTATCACATGATATAGTAATCCTACTTTTGTGTTTATGTTCAAGATAATTGAAAGCAGGATTTTGAAGAAATATTTGTAAACCCACATTTTTTAATTATTTACAATAGCAAAGAGATAGAAGTAACACAATTTCAAATTTTGCTCTTTTTAAATAGAAAAAGTAGGTAATAACAGTAAGGCATTAAAAGACATTAATAGCATTAACAAGTGACTTAACTGGGACTTACATATCTCCATGCAATATACCAGAACACATATTCTTCTCAAGCACATGGAGAATTCACAAAGATATTTGCTGAAACATAAAACAAGTCTCAGTAAATATAGAAAACCTTGCAGAGAAACTTTGCTTTCTTATTACATTAGAAGTAAATTAGATAGCAGGGCCGGCGCTGTGGCGCAGCAGGTTAATGCCCTGACCTGAAGTGCTGGTTCAAGACCCGGACGCTCCACTTCCGATTCAGTGGCCTGGGATAGCAGTAAAGGATGGCCCAAGTGCTTGGAACCCTGCACCCACTTGGGATACCCAGAAGAAGCTCCTGGCTTCGGATTGGTGCAGCTCAGGCCATTGCGGCCATCTGGGGAGTGAACCAGAGGAAGGAAGACCTCTCTCTCTCTCTTCCTCTCCTCTGTGTAACTCTGACTTTCAAATAAATAAATAAATTTTAAAAAAGAAGTAAATTAGATAGCAATCTTACGATATATCTGTAATATTTATAAATGTTTCCAAATTAGCCAACACAAGATAAGAGTGGAAGAAGAAAAATACAGAACAAAAACTAATGTTCAAATACAGTATGTAATGCTTTAAATTTTTATAGACATCTTGTTAAAATGATTAAAGGCATCTACAATACCATTAGTGGGTAAAATATTAACCAAAAACTGACATAAAGAATATTTTAACACTATTTTTTTTCCTAACTAGAAAAGATATGGGATTTATAAGGAATGCAGATATAATGATACCTTAACCCTGTTGTTTTACAAATTCAGTAATAAGAGTAAATTCATGGGGGCTGGCGCTGTGGCTCACTTGGTTAATCCTCCACATGCGGTGCTGGCATCCCATATGAGCGCTGGATCTAGTCCCAGTTGCTCCTCTTCCAGTCCATCTCTCTGCTGTGGCCCAAGAGGGCAGTGGAGGATGGTCCAAGTGCTTCTTGGGCCCCTGCACCTGCATGGGAGACTAGGAAGGGGCACCTGGCTCCTGGCTTCGGATCAGCGCAGCACCGGCCATAGTGACCATTTGGGGAGTGAACCAAAGGAAGGAAGACCTTTCTCTCTGTCTCTCCCTCTCACTGTCTATAACTCTACCTGTCAAATGAAAAAAAAAAAAGTAAATTGATAAAACACAGAAAAGAAGAGCAAGATTTCAAGAGAAAGATCTAGTAAACATTTGAATTTGGGATGCCTCAAACTCAAAAGGGTTCACAGTGCTTATAAGCACTCTCAATATTCTCATCCTCTAAGTAGTTCAAATCTTTATTTTATTTCTAATTTTATCCAGAAATAAAAACCTAATTCACTACATAATTTATTATATCAATTTCAGCTTTCAAGTATACAAGTAATGCAAACCCAAGAATTTTCTTTTGTGGCAACAACACACTATTGTCTGAGCTTAAAAGACAGGGAAAAATTCTTTTAAAATAACTGATATACTCTTCTGCCCAAAGACCTAAGAATTAAGACTTAACACTGTAATCACACAATGGTATGCAATAAGAGAGGGAAAAAAAAAAGATGGTTTATAATAATCAATCTCTTCTTTTCAAAAATATTCAAAAGCAGATTGCCTTAATATGTGGCTAGATCTCCAATAACAAGATATTCTGAAATCTAAGGAACTACTGAAGAAAAAAACAGAATAAGTTCAATTTCCCTGTCATTTTTCTATAAATGTTCCAGTTTACTTTGGATTTCCTCTGTACTTTTACTGGAATATTGTCTGACTTCACTTTCTTTCATAGTGATGACTATGTTTCTGTGTGTAACCTATCTTTAAGCATCTTTTGTAAGGCTAGACTAGTGGTGGCAAATTCTTTCAATTTCTTTTTTTTTGTTTTTTTTAATAACTCTTTTATTTAAAGAATATAAATTTCAAAAATACAGCTTATAGATTACAATGGCTTCCCCCCCCCATAACTTCCCTCCCACCTGCAACCCTCCCCTTTCTCACTCCCTCTCCCCTTGCATTCACATCAAGGTTCATTTTCAATTCTCTTTATATACAGAAGATCAGTTTACTATATATTAAGTAAAGATTTCAACAATTTGCCCTCATATTGAGACACAAAGTGAAAAATACTGTTGGAGTACTAGTTATAGTATTAATTCACAATGTATAGCACATTAAGGACAGAGATCCTACATGATATATTTTTTTAAAATTGGTTTTCTATGCAATTTCCAATTTAACACAAAGATTTTTTTTTCATTTTTAATTATCTATATACAGAAGATTGATTCAGTATATACTAAGTAAAGATTTCATCAGTTTGCACCCACACAGAAACACAAAGTGTAAAATACTGTTTCAGTACTAGTAATAGCATTACTTCACATTGGACAACACATTAAGGACAGATCCCACATGAGACGTAAGTACACAGTGACTCCTGAAGTTGATTTAACAATTTGACACTCTTGTTTATGGCGTCAGTAATCTCCCTAGGCTCTAGTTATGAGTTGCCAAGGCTATGGAAGCCTTTAGGGTTCACCAACTTCAATCTTATTCCGACAGGGTCATAGTCAAAGTGGAGGTTCTCTCTTCCCTTCAGAGAAAGGCACCTCCTTCTTTGATGGCCCCATTCGTTCCACTGGGATCTCACTCGCAGAGATCTTTCATTTAGGTCTTCTTTTTTTTCCAGAGTGTCTTGGCTTTCCGTGCCTAAAATACTCTCATGGGCTCTTGAACCAGATCTGAATGCCTTAAGGGCTGATTCTGAGGCCAGAGTGCTATTTAGGACATCTGCCATTCTATGAGTCTGCTGTGACTCCCGCTTCCCATGTTGGATCATTCTCTCCCTTTTTCATTCTATCAGTTAGTATTAGCAGACACTAGTCTTGTTTGTGTCATCCCTTTGACTCTTAGACCTAGCAGTGTGATCAACTGTGAACTGAAATTGATCCCTTGGACTAGTGAGATGGCCTTGGTACATGCCACCTTGATGGGATTGTATTGGAATAACAATTATTCTTAGGTGTTTAAATTTTAACTGAAAAGCGATCCCTGTGAAATATAAGAGTGGGAATAAGAGAGGGAGGAGATGTACAATTTGGGACATGCTCAATCAGTCGTGCCCCAAATGATGGAGTTAGAAATGTGCCAGGGAATTCCAATAAAATTCTTTCACTTTGTATTATGGAATGTTCTTATTTCACCTTAATTAATAAATGAGAGCCTTGCATGGTACAGTATTCTGAGTTGACAGTTGTTTTTCTCTTAAGACTTGGAATTTATTTCTCTATCTATCCTAGCCTGTACGTCCTATGAGAAGTCAGCTGTGAGTCTAATAGGAGAGCCTCTGAAAGTAATCTGGCATTTCTGTAGTGCACATTTTAGAATCTTTTCTTTATGTTTACTGTGGGGAGTTTGACTACAATGTGTCATGGAGAGGATCTTTTCTGGTCATGTCTATTAGGAGTTCTATGTGATTCCTGTACTAGGACCTCCCTTCTTTCTTCAAATTAGGGAAGAATTCTTTGAATACTTCACTAAAAAGGCCTTCTAATCCATCCTCTTTTTCCATGTCTTCAGGAATTCCTAAGATCCTTATGTTGGGCCCCATGATAGTATCCCATAAATCTCCAACACTATTTTTTAGTTTTCTAATTTCTTCTGCTTCTTCTTCTTCTTCTTCTTTTTTTTTTTTTTTTTTGGTCTGACTGTAAAATTTCCAACTATTTGTCTTCTACCTCAGATATTCTTCCTTCTGCCTCACTGCTTCTGTTGTTAAGGCTTTCCACCACATTTTTATTTGATTCATTGAATTCTTCATTTCCAATATTTCATTTTGACTTCTCTTTAAGATCTCAATTTCATGTGAAAAATTTTCATTCATGTTGTGTATGAATTTCTTCTGATTACTTATAAGTAATCTAATGATCAATTTTTTGAAATCCATTTATGGCATTTCTTCAATCTCTTTCTTCATTTTCACATTCTACTGTGGAAGTGTTGCTGTGTTCCTTTGGTGGAGTCATATTGTCTTCCTTATTCTTGTTTCTTGAGTTGCTGCATTTATTTTGGGGAATTTGTGGAGATTTTCCTTGTTGTTGTTGTTTTCCTTCATGATGGCTTTGATCTTTGGACTATGCCTCTGTAGATTAGTAAAATGTCTGCCATTTCAGTGACTACCCTGAGGTGTGTGCTGAGTGTGGCCAGGGAGCTCTGTTCAGTGCTCCAGAGTGAGGGGAGTGTCCAAGTACCCAAATTTGGTATGGTAAATCTCTTTTTCTTTCCTCAGAAGGGAGGATTAATCTGCTCTGTTGGTGATTAATCTGCTCTTTCTTTGGAGGAGACCAATGCCTGGTTGCTAGCCCCAGTAGGTATAATATCCATTTGCACTGCCACAAGAACCACACAAAGGATCTGTGTAGTCCTTGGTGTGAGTATGGATCCCTCAGCAATGACCCTCATCAGGGAATCCTGGGGCCCTGAGCATGTGGAGCCACCAACAGTGAGGATCTAAAGGCCCAGCCACACCCTATACCCTCACACACTGCAGCCACAGTATTTTCAGAGTCCCAGCACAAAAGGCTCTCTCAGTCATGAGTACCAAGCACCCTGTCAATTCTCCCAGTCAGACTCAGAAGTCTTCACTCAGCTGGTTGCTGAGTGTGAGGACACGAGCTTGTGTAGCTGTTGTGTATGTACAAAATGGGCCTACTCTCTCACAGCTAGTTACAGGACACTGGTGCTGGGTGGTCAGTCAGGAAAGAGAAACGTAACCCTTTCTTTTATCTTCTATGTTGGCAGGTACACTATCCCCTACAGGGCTCCAAGTCATATTCACTCCAGGTTCTTCAGCAACTTTATCGCCAGTGGCTTGGGCTGCTGCTGTCTGGTCTCATCTCACTCTCCAAAGCTGATGTTGAGGCTTTTGGCTGCTGGGGTGCTTAGCTGTGCATGTCCACACCTTCTTTGTAGATCCACAGTGTCCCTTTCATTTGCCTGAAGATTCCTCTGCTGTTTTCTTCCTAACTCTTACCTGATACTGGACTCTCTCCACATTTTTTTAAACTATCTTCCCCTAGAGTAGAGCAGTAAGTGCCCTCCCTATTCCTCCATCTTGGTCCAGACTCTAATGACATTTTCATTATGAAATGTCCCTCTTCTTCCTTGGGAACATTCTATATAAAGTTGACATTTCTGATTTTAATAGAGCCATTCTATTTCCTGTGCCTAGTGATTGCACATTATAAATTTTCTTTAAGCCATTTTATTGGGTCATTTTTAGTGTCCTTATATTTAAAGTGGCAGTTTTTAGAAAGAATTTAAATTTCTTTTTAAAGACATTTATTTTATTTGAAAGAGAGAGTTACAGAGAGAAGACGAAGAAGAAGAAGAAGAAGAAAGAGAAAGAGAGAGAGAGAGAGAGAGAGAGAGAGTCTTCCATCCACAGGTTCATTACCCTAATGGCTGCAATAGCCAGACTGGACCAGCCTGAAGCCAGGATCCAGGAGCTTCACAGGGTCTCCCATGTGGGTGGTAGGGGCTCAAGTAATTGGGTCATCTTCTGCTACTTTCCTTGGTACACAGCAGTGTCTTTGATATAATTTGGGTTTGCAGCCACCACAATAGTTATAACTCAACTGCTCCTAATCTTCTGATGATAGGAAGCAGGGATAAAATTATGACAAGGATCTTTAAAAGAGATGGTAAATGTCAATATTTTGAATGTTAAAAATTATTAATATAGATTATTTCTATCTATATGTTTTTGGGTGCATGTCAAAAAATCTATAGAAAAACACAACTTTGAATATAAGAAATATGAGTATTTCAAGTGGTTAAAATTCATGGAGATTGAAGATTTGTTTTCCTTGTAGGGATATATCATTTCTCTTACAGGCTTAGATATTCAAACTCATTGTATTTATTTCTAATTTAATATGATGCTACATTGGAAAAAATCTTCTTTTTTAACAGGTCCAATTTATCTTACAATTATTCCAAACTCACATACAAAATCACAACAGTGATCAAGTTTAAATTTGTGTATGACTATTTTGAAAAGAAAGATATATACTTGAAAGCATCCATTTCAAAAGTTGTTAGCAGAACATATATTCTCACTAATTATAAAAATATATTGTTTTAGATTAACAAATATTTTCTGAGCTTCTGCCTGTTTACTTGCCCTTATCTTTAGGTGTCAATAATGGCTCCAGTAAATGAATTATGACATTGACTTTTTTATTATGCTTTTAAATTGACCAACATATTTATGACAACAAAAATTTAGAGTATTAAAAATCGCGTATTAAGAGTAGCCTTTTTATCAGGAGCCGTCCAAGGGCCTTATTCATCTCTGATAAACTCATGAGCTTCTTCCACAATGTTAATAAAAAGCCACCTGGGAAAATAAAAGTATTAATGTTTTCAGTTAGTTATGAAAATATGAATATAATTTCAAAATCTAGAAGTACACAAAATTAAATAAATTTTAAATTATACAATGTATTATATTAGTACCTCCACTTGACCATTAGATTTAGCAAATTATGTAAGAAAATGTGTAGTATTGGGTAGTATGACAGCATAATTTAAGAACCCCTTACCTTAATCTAGAATCACATCTATTCAGAAATGATTGAATAAAGAATGATACTTTAGGCACAAAATTATATGGGAAAAATAAAGGATAAATTTTTTAAATGATTATTTTATTTCAAATAAAATATTTTAAGATCCATGGTAAGCCATTTCCTATTCCTGCTTAAAAGTTTTCATTTATTAGAGAGAATATCTTCCTGTGAGAAAAGAGACATGGTTTTTCTCCAACTCTCACTGAAACTGAGTAATATTTGGTAACTTAATGCCCCAAGGTCTCCGAGTTATTTCATGAAAAATAGATTGAAATCAATTTGTGTGCACAGTTTTAATTCTAAAAAGATGCAACTTAACATATATTATTTATTAAGCCATTGACGGTTTAATATTTTCAAGGAAGTAACTATTACGTAGTGAAAACAATTACCCAGGACTCAAGTTAAACAGCTACTGGCTTAACACTACTTCAGATTTAAATGAAGTTTTGACTTCAGACAATTAACTTAACTTCAATGAGTCATTTCACTAAAAATGAGGGTAATGTCACCTATTTTGTGCTATTGTTATTAATGTCTATAGACATTAAATATGTCTAGACATTAACCCTAATATCCATCATTTAAATTATGATCAACAAATACTATATAACTGGCTCTCTCTGTAGCTGATCTTTCTACTTCCATTTCAACTATATTACTTATTTTATTCTCTATCTCAGTGGATGACACCATCTTACACTCTTTCAGCAAAACAAAAAAATGATTGAATCATTGTCCCTCCTGCTCCTCAAATGCAGCCGTCACGTCCTATGGATCTGATGTTCTTCTGCCTGTTCACATAAGTCCTGTCACTTTAACTCCCACTGCAACTTGTGTATTAATGCATTTTTAAGTGCTAGAAATAATTCTAGATGCACACTGTTAGAATTTACTCTCCAATATTCCTAATATTTTTAGATATTTAATCTGAAAAATCAAATCAATTGTCCACTAAAAAGCTCTTAGCATTCCTTTATTCAGACCAAATACAAGGTAACTTAATATACAATACAATACATAATAAGTTCATAGGAACTCTATCAGCTACCTATCTTTTCTCATCTGCCTTGAGGCAACGATTTCTCCTCCTCTGATTTAGATTCATGGAGAAATCAACCTTGTACATCTCCTCCTGTGTTTCAATTTTCTTTCTTTCTTTCTTTCTTTCTTTCTTTCTTTCTTTCTTTCTTTCTTTCTTTCTTTCTTTCTTTCCTTCCTTCCTTCCTTCCTTCCTTCCTTCCTTCCTTCCTTCCTTCCTTCCTTCTTTCTTTTCTTTCTTTCTTTCTTTCTTTCTTTCTTTCTTTCTTTCTTTCTTTCTTTCTTTCTTTCTTTCTTTCTTTCTTTGACAGGCAGAGTTAGAGAGTGAGAGAGAGACAGAGAGAA
Organism: Sylvilagus floridanus; assembly: GCA_949820135.1. Lineage (NCBI taxonomy): Eukaryota > Metazoa > Chordata > Mammalia > Lagomorpha > Leporidae > Sylvilagus > Sylvilagus floridanus. The sequence goes on from OX463227.1 coordinate 40,769,414, forward strand.
AGGTCTTCCTTTTCCCATTGGTTCACCCCCCAAGTGGCCCCTACAGCTGCTGCGTTGCAGCCGGCGTGCTGCGCTGATCCGATGCCAGGAACCAGGTGCTTCCTCCTGGTACCCATGAAGGTGCAGGGCCAAAGCACTTGGGCCATCCTCCACTGCACTCCCGGGCCACAGCAGAGAGCTGGACTGGAAAAGGAGCAACCAGGACAGAATCCATCCCGGCGCCCCAACCGGGACTAGAACCCAGAGTGCTGGTGCCACAGGTGAAGGATTAGCTTACTGAGCCGCAGCGCCAGCAGCAATTGTATTTCAATGATTAGGCACTGGACCCTGGGCTAGTCACTTAGTGGTTAGCCTAGGCACTAGAGAAACAAGAAGAAGTCATATACTTTTCAGTCTGTAAAGGGAAACTGAGAAGGAAATCCTTATAGTTATATGATTACACAGTATGAAAATGATAATGGAAGAGATCCCCCATTAGTAAAAGAAGTGTAAGGCAGTTCATTATACTGATGTAGGTTAGACAACTGAATGATGGGGATAGTAGTCAGAAAAACTAAGCCTTCAGAAAATGGAAAGAGAAACAGGAATTTGTCACGCAAATAATGAGGGGAGGTGGATTCCAAGTAGCATGACAGTTAGGGACCAGCAATCCTTTGAACAGAGTATGGAGAGATAGATAATGAAAGACCTTATTTTCATAGACAAATGGGATGGAATCTTAATCTGAAAGTCAGACTGCTATTAGGATAAATTTCAGAAAAATTTAAGAAGAGACACATAAAAAGATATGTATTTTACAAATGCTATTACCGCAGAAACTAGGAAATATTGATGATGGTTTGACAGAATCTTATTAGGGAATAGAAGGGGATAGTGATGCAAACCAGGGGAGGAATTATAAGGATTTGCCTTAGAAAATCCAGATATTGGAGAGGAGGAAATAGAATCAACTCTTAGAAGTGGGGAAACGGATAGGACATCACTATTTAGGAGAACAGTTTATGGTTGAACATAACAGCTTGATATGGAAAATGTGAAATATCTGTAAAATGTGAAAGCAAAATTTTTGTATTATTAGTGTTCACAAGTGATGTCTTGCCTGGAGACAACATACTGGTACTTAATTCAATTAATGCATTTTGGAGTTTCACTTGGAAAGAAAGAAAAGAGTAGGAGATTCAGGACAAGTACAATCCTGAAAAAATAAGGAGCCAGAAAATGGGTGTGAAGCTTAGCAGTTAAGATACCTGCATCTCACACTAGAGTTCCTGGGTTCAATTCCTGGCTCTCCCTCCTGACTCTGGCTTCCTGCTAATTCAGACCTTGGGAGGCAGCTGTAAAGGCTGAAGTAAGTGGGATCCTGCCACCCATGAGAGAGACCTGAACTGCATTCAAATACCTGGTTTTGTCCCCAGACCATCCCAAGCTATTGAAGGCTTTTGGGGAGTTACCCAGAAAATGGGAGGGTGTTCTCTCTATGTCTCTTGCTGTCCTTCTGTCTCTCAAATTTAAAAAAGGAAAAAATGAAAAACTGAGGTGGACTAGAGGAACAGGATATCAATTACAAACTTTATCATTTATATGTAGAACATATGCTTTTTTCATATGCTTTACAATAAACTTACATTTTGAGTATAGTTATCAATGAAAATGTGTTGTGATAATTTGTATATGAATTTTATGTATTAAGCTATGAGTTCTTAGAATGTTAAACATCTTTATCACAATTGCTTTCCACTAACATAAAATACAGTAGATACTCAATAATTCTTGCTGAATAAACTATTAAATGTATTTAGATCATATATCAATAATTCATTTAAGTTTTATTCACATTATAATTCATAATCATACCTGTGATTTCATTTACTCTTGAAAGTGTTCTTATTGTAGTCAAATGTGTTTTTTCATATAAATTGAAGTCAGGGGCGAGAATTTTTGCATCTTGGTCTGTGAGTAACCTATGTGGGAACCCTATTAGTATTTCCACTGTACTTGCAAAGTATGGGCGATATTCTGCTGCTTCACAAAATTCAATGACAGATAGAAAATCCATGGTGAAGTCTCTTTCAGTTGCTGAAGAATATTCTGTTCTAAAAGAGCATAATTAATAAAATGAACTAAATAGTTCATTTCAAATACAAATTTAAGACCAGATATGTATTTTCATACATGCATTCTACAAAGAGTTACTGTGTAAGTTAGTGAATACTCACCAGGATCTGCAATTTTAGTATAATGGAATCAATCCCCCACAACAGCATTTACAAATTAAAACAATTATAGTGCATAGCAATCCCTTTATCACTTCCATAAGATTTACTCCTCTGTGTTTTTCATTGTATATCTCTAATTTCTATCCTGCTCACTTCTCTAAGCATCAGTCATTTTTTTTTAACTTCTATTTAATGAATATAAATTTCTAAAGTACAGCTTATGGATTACAATGGCTTCTCCCCCCCACCATAACTTCCCTCCCCTTCCATTCACATCCAGATCCATTTTTAATTCTCTTTATATACAGATAAGTTGAGTATATATTAAGTAAAGATTTCAACAGTTTGAAATATAGCAACACAAAGTGAAAAATAGTGTTGGAGTACTAGTTATAGCATGAAATCACAATGTACAGCACATTAAGGACAGAGATCCTAGATGATATTTTTTTAAAAAATTGATTAATTTTCTATGCAGTTTCCAATTTAACACCAGCATCAATCATTTTCTACAAAGGTAATTTGGGACTGTGTAAAATGAAGCAAAATAATGAGATCATCTGATAGTAATTTCTGAGAATTCTGCAAAAAAATTTAACTTATTCTATTATTTATCCATGAGTATGCATCAAATTATCTAAACTCATAAGGAATAATAAATGAATGAAGTATTTGGCTTGGTAACCAAAGCATTGTCCTGAAGAAGATTCGTGGCGGAGTCCTAAACCAAAAAAAAAATAAATAAATAAATAAAAAAAAATAAAGAGTTCAAACTCTTTTGATTCCATGCAAATGGAAGTTTCAAAGTAGTAATTGGAAAGTGATTATTTCTTGCTGAGAATTACGTAAAAAAGAATAAAGCATTAAAAACATGTTTGATAGAATCAAAGCTAAAATGAGTTTTGAGATTCATGATAAAAAAAAAACAGGAAAGAAGGGTGATCATAGACTGAGTATGAAATATGTGAATCTTTTTCCACTCAAAGAAATAGAGGACACTCAAAGCTATAGTTCAAATGTTGAGAAAATAGGAAGAGTCCTTGGTAATATTGTGGAATTAGAGAAGAAAAATGTTAGTTGATGAATAACCAAATTGAGAGGCCGTGATACACAACTCCATGTTTCACTTAGGAGTATGGGTTTTAGAATGAACAAGATGGGGCCGGCGCCGTGGCTCAACAGGCTAATCCTCCGCCTTGCGGCGCCGGCACACCGGGTTCTAGTCCAGGTCGGGGCGCCGGATTCTGTCCCGGTTGCCCCTCTTCCAGGCCAGTCCTCTGCTGTGGCCCAGGAGTGCAGTGGAGGATGGCCCAAGTGCTTGGGCCCTGCACCCCATGGGAGACCAGGAAAAGCACCTAGCACCTGGCTCCTGCCATCGGATGAGCACGGTGCGCCGGCCGCAACGCGCTGTCCGCGGCAGCCATTGGAGGGTGAACCAACGGCAAAGGAAGACCTTTCTCTCTGTCTCTCTCTCTCACTGTCCACTCTGCCTGTCACAAAAATTTAAAAAATAAAAAAAAGAATGAACAAGATGGGAGTACGTGTTTTAGAATTAACCAGAAATAAGCCAACTCACAAACATTTCAGCCCACTGTTGAATAACTATAATCCCCATTTTGATCTAAGATAATATGTTTCCAACCTGGCTGCCTGGAGTAAAAATTAATTCTCCCTGTAGTAAGACAGTATCATCTATGGACACAAATTTTCTCGTTAATTTTCATTTAAAGTGTCCAACACAGGAGACAAAACAGCCAAATAAATAAAATAATAACAATTGCCTAGATGACTAAAGAAACCACATGCACACAACCAGAAATGTACACATGATAAGATCTCTAAGAGACACATATTTTGGAGTTATGAAGAATGAATTTCAAAAACAGTTATGATAATAAATGGCCAATTAACTCATTTCAGAAGACAGCTTAAAAATACAAAAGCTAATCAAATGGGAGTTGCAGTAATGAAAACACAATAACAAATTAAGATCTCAGTGGATGGCTTTACCAGTATTGTAGAAAAGCAGAGGCTGGTGGTGTGGCAAGAGTGGGTTAAAGACCCAGCCTGCAGTGTCAGCATCCCCTATGGGCATCAGTTCAAGTCCCAGCTGCTCCACTTTTGATTCATCTCTCTGCTATGGCCTAGGAAAGCAGCAGAGGATGGTCCAAGCTTTTGGTTCCCTGGTATCAGCATGGGAGACCCAGAAAAAGCTCCTGGCTCCTGGCTTCAGATCAGCTCAATTCTGGCCGTTGTGGTCATTTGAGGAATGAACCAGTAAATGGAAGACTCTCCTTCTGGCTCTACCTCTCTATGTAAATCTGTCTTTCAAATAAATAAAAAAAAAAACTTAAAACTTAAAAAGAGAAAGAAGTAGCAGAAAATGGAAACAAAAGCCAAATTGTGAATTGAAAGATAAAACAAAATCCCCAAAGAACAAAGGTGAAAATAGTAGAAAGTCAAGAAAGTTGTGGAATTGATCAATGTTACATAGCAGAAAATGTTAGCATATATTCAGGGAAGTTTCAAAAGGGGAGAACTTATACAAAGTGGCAGAATAATATTTGAAAAGGAAGTGATGACAATTTTCTAAATTTGATGAAAGACACCATATTCTAGGACTAAAATAAATTTAGGTGCATCAAAGTAAAGCTACAAATAATATAAAGCTACAGAAGAGAAAGGACAAAGAAATCATGTCTTTAAAGATCTATTTATTCATTTGAAAGCATATTTACAGAGTTAGAAAGGGAGACAGAGACAAAGAGAGCAGAGAGATCTTCCATCCACTGGTTCACACCCCAAAGACCCAGATTGTCTCAGATTGGGCCTGGCATAGCCAGGAGCCTCTAACTCCATCTGGAACTCTCACATTGGTGACCCAAGAACTTGGGCCATTCTGCTGTTTTCTAGGCATATTACTAAGAGCTGAATTGGAAGCAGAGTAGACAGGAATCGAATCAGGACTCATAAAGGATGCCAGCATCATAGGCAGTAACTTAACCCACTGTGCCACAGTGCCAGCCCCAAGAAATAATTTCTAATAAAGTGAAAACATTACCTAACATGTATCAGCAATAGAATTAAATTCTTTATTCTAGACATTGAAATTAGAAGTCAAAAAAATTAATAAAAGCTAAAAATTTCTAGAAGAAAATATAACAACATATATGCATATATATGCACATTCATATGCATATAAGCACACTTCCCTGGTATGGGGCACGGCGGCCGTCCTGTCTCTGCTAAGCAGGCTAGGTGAGGGCATACCCTGCCAATGGAATGGGGCAGCAGAAGGCAGCAGCGGGGTCATCTGTACTTGGGAAGGAATGCTGATTTCCAGAGCTCGACACTATGATCAAAACTCTAGATACCCGTGACATAGGTCCAGATGTACTTGCAGATAAGAATCACCTGGCCGCCCCTTGTCACGGAACATAAAGCCCAGTTTTCTAATGAACTTTCATTAATCATTATTATGCTTACGTGCTTGCCTGCGTGTATATTTGTTTGTACCCAATAACAAAAAGTGCTCGCTGGGGTCTATTTGGCGGTGCTCTCCTGTGGAAGACTCTCATGTCCTGTCTAATCATTATTGACGGAACTTTTCAATTCATGCTGTAAGCCAATATTTCAAGAAAAGAAAATCTAAGGCCAATCTTGCTCAAGAGTGTAGATGCAAATTACAATTTCTGCTAGCTTACTAAAGGTAATAATGAATAAAAAGATAAATTTTATGGCCAATTTTGTTTATTTCATAGATGGGAGAGTCTCACTACATTTGAAATTAAATTGTGTATGCTTAACTGTGACAGAACAATGAAGAAAAACCAGGTGGCTTTCTAAATAGACAGACTTTTGTCTAGTTATATTCAGTATTTATTAATGAAAACTTCTAACAAGATTAGAGTAGAAAGGTAGGCTTTTTAAAGTTATTTGTCAAAATCCTAAATCTAATTTTAGCACATTTATTCAACAGTGTACAGCAATATAAGAAGACAAGAAAACTAATAAATATCAAAATGTGAACTGAATAAACTCTTAGTGTCTGCACAGTAAATTACATGTATATAGATGTAAAAAAAAAGTATATAAAATCCTTAGGATTGTTATGACAATAATAGGATCTTTAGAAACAAAGGCATTAAAATAGTCACTTGTATTTTCATATGCCATCAATAAAAGTAAATGAGAAATTGGATAAAAATCATAGTTATTAGCAACATAAAGTCATTAAATTTATAATAATAAAAAATACATTAAATAAAACAATAGTTATTCTAAAACATCATCAAAAATAAATACACAAATGTGAGGCTTAATCCCATGAAATGGTTACTTCTAGAAATAAACAAAAGTTGTATATTAACTACTTGATAGGGTTCAGCATAACAAATAGGTTCAAAAAAGTATTGTGAAGGTTTAAATTATTCTAAAATTGACCTACAGATTAATGCAATCCCAACTCAAATCTCAACATTTTTTTTGCTGGTATTAACTGACCAAATGCCAAATTTGTAAACATGCAAATGGTGAAATATACCAAAGACGATCTTGAAATGAGAAACATGTTTGGAGGAATTACAATATCTATTAACAGGTTACACTGAAAATTTAGTCATGAAGACATTGTGAAACTCATACAAAACAAATAAAAGAAATAGTTCTTGCATAAACAACAAAATACCAAAAGGCTGAAGATCTACATAATCTCAGAAAAGATTTTTTTCTTAAATGTGAAAAACTGATTAAATCGTTAAGAAAACATTGAAAAGTTGGTCAAGACTAAGAAATTTTACACTGAGAAGGACATTGGGGAGCAGTGTGTTAAACTACCACTTGGGACACCAACATGCCACATTTAATGTTGGTTCCAATGTTTCTCTGTTTTTATTCCAGCTTCCTGCTTACATGCCTGGGGATGCAGTAGATCATGGCTTAAGTGCCTGCATCCCCGCAGCCCATGTAAGAGACTATGATGGAGCTCCTGTCTCCTGGCTTTTCATATGGCACAATCATGACTGCGTATGGGCATTTGGAGAGTGAACAGGTGGATCTCTCTCTCTTTATCTGTCTCTCTCTCTCTCTCTCTCTCTCTCTCTCATCTTATCTGTCTTCTTCTCTCCCTTCTCTACTCACCTCTTTCTTTCCCTTTGCCTTTTAAAAAAGACATAATAAATAAATCTTAAATTTTCTCTTTACTTTTTTTTCTTATATTAAAACCTCATTAAGTAGTAACCTGTTAAACATAAACTAAGAGAGGTTAGTACTTCAAACCCTTTTTTTTTTATTTGGTGGTGATAGAGCATAACAAATCTGGCTCAGAATTTTATCACCTTACTCACTACCTTGTACAGTCATCCCTCAATATCTGCAGGTTCTGTGTCTGTGGATTCAACTAACCTCAATTGGAAAATATTGAGAAAGAAAATTGTATCTCTACTAGAAGAACATGTGCAGACTCCTTTGTTTGTCATTATTCTCTAAACTGTACAATATAGCAAATATTTATACAGCATTATATTGTATTATGTGATTGATCTAGCGATGGCTTAAAGTTAACATGAAGATGTGGATAGGTTATATGCAAATACAACACCATTTTATATAGGATATTTTAATAGATTTTGGTATCTGCAGGGATCCTGGAACCAATCTCCAACAGATGGTGAGGAGTGACTACGTATATAATCCGGAATCCCAGAACAGACAAACATTTATTGCATGTTGCATTCAATAAAACCAAATGGTCATAAAAACAGCTTTACTATGAACTAACTATAAGAAAATGCTATGAACTTCCTCCTAGAAAAGGTGTACATACAGCCATCTTTTCATCTATTTCTTCACTTAGATGGCTTTTATATGGATTGCAAATAAAAGTGAAAGACTCATTTGCTGAGATGTTTTGGAAAAACAGGAAATGAATATTGGAGGTGAAAATATGCATTATGGTTTACACTGCTAGGAAGAATGGCAGTTAAATCTATCACATGGAGTGGTCATCTTACACGTCATTGAACTTTGGCTTTGCAATATCAATGGCGGCTTGATGGGCATCCCACATATATTTGATCACTGTAGTATCATCTGCGTTGATAATGGGAATAGTTCCAGCCTTGGAAAGAGTCATCTTTGACTGCATATACTACAGAATAAATAATGTGTTTTATGTAAATAGAAGAACCCAATATGTAATTAAAATAAATTTAACCACAATTCCCATCAATTACTGAAATATGTTTCTGTGAAATAGATGTATTTTCAGAATAAATTGCTGCGTTGAATAGGACATCTACTTTTATATATTTTACAAAGATTTCTGCTAATTTCCTTGCACATGTAAGCAAGATTTGGTAATTATTATTAGCAATTATACTGAAAAAACATGATACATGAAATTATATTAATTTTCTATTAATCATCCAGTCAGTGGTATTTAAGGACACTAACAATAATAATTCCAAGGGAAGGAAAATTACTGTATACTTATAGTTTTATATGTGCATTAATATGAAGTTTTGTTAATATTCAAGTAATACATTCATTGAGAAATTATAAATGTCTTTATTGATACCATTCAGGAAAAAAAAAAAAAAACACTGCATTCTCTTACCTGATAAAACCTTTTGGCTGCATCCATAGCTTGTGGGTATGCTCTACGACATTCCTCAATTGAATAACAGAAGTCAGATCTGCGTTCCTCTCCAGATAAAAACTCTATCTTATACGGTACATCTCTTAAAAACCCAGACTCAACTGCAGCAAGGAAATTCATAGCAATCACATAGAAATTAATGCCTGCAGTGTAACAGAGAAGAAAGTTGTCTGGAATCACCAACTATCTAATAAAAGAAGAGTCAGGTGAAAAGCTCAAGTCGCTGTATATATACATTTAGTTTATCTTGCAAGCAATATCATTAAATTTACTGGCTTTAGGAAACATCTGAGGGTAGGAAAACTTGGAGTGAATCACAGTCGGGAAATTCTCCACAGTAGGGGCACAGTCTGGATGCAGAGAGCTGTACATAAATGAACTTCATGCAAGTGAATTCCAAGGGATCGATGTTCTGTACTTATTACTCTTCAAGTAGGAAATAGATCACAAGGTTTGCCTGAGAAACCAATTTACCATTTGGTGTGTATGGAGATGGTGCTCGGTACGTGACTTAGGAAACACAGCCTACATTAAGAAGCTCAGCATGAACTATCTTGGTCTATCCTTTCGATTCTTGCAGAGCTTCATGTTTCCGACTCCCTTCTCCAGAAATGCCCACTGCATTTCTTCAACTTTAGATTTAGTATGTTTCTTCAGCTTCTTGGTGCTAACTCCTCTCAGCCAATACTCAGATTCTAAGTAGCTGTGTGTATTCTGTCTTTGGACTGTTCCTCTGCTTCTCAATGCCTGTGTTCAGCTTGTCTAGGAGAAACCTGAAAGCACTAGACCTCCTCACTCCTAGGTTCATCCACGGGCTGGTGTCCTGGGTCTTGGCCTAGTTCCAATGAAACACGTCCTCCCACCTTTCTGCTTAACGACCAGAGAAACATTTTGATTGCCCATGCTGTTGGCAGGAAAGCTAGGATACCTAATGGCACAGAACATGAGAACAAAGACAGAAATTTCATCAAACATTCTCCAGTCTTAGATGGCAGTTATTTTCTCACTGTTTAAACTGAAAAGTGATCCCTGTAACATATAAGAGTGGGAATAAGAGAGGGAGATGTACAATTTGGGACATGCTCAATCGGAACTGCCCCAAATGATGGAGTTAGAAACAGGCCAGGGAATTCCAATACAATCCCATCAAGGTGGCATGTACCAAGGCCATCTCACTAGTCCAAGTGATCAATTTCAGTTTACAATTGATCACACTGATAGGTCTAAGAGTCAAAGGGATCACACAAACAAGACTAGTGTCTGCTAATACTAACTGATAGAATCAAGAAGGGAGAGAATGATCCAACATGGGAAGCGAGATACACAGCAGACTCATAGAATGACAGATGGCCTAAATAGCACTCTGGCCTCAGAATCAGCCCTTAAAGCATTCAGATTTGGCTCAAGAGCCCATGAGAATATTCTAGGCATGGAAAGCCAAGACACTCTGGAAAAAAAAGAAGACCTAAATGAAAGATCTCCAAGAGTGAGATCCCAGTGGAACGAATGGGGCCATCAAAGAAGGAGGTACCTTTCTCTGAAGGGAGGAGAGAACCTCCACTTTGACTATGACCCTGTTGGAATAAGATTGAAGTCAGCAAAGCCTAAAGGCTTCCATAACCTTGGCAACTCATGACTAGAGCCTAGGGAGATTACTGACGCCATAAACAAGAGTGTCAAATTGTTAAATCAACTTCAGGAGTCACTGTGTACTTACGTCTCATGTGGGATCTGTCCTTAATGTGTTGTCCAATATGAAGTAATGCTATAACTAGCACTGAAACAGTATTTTACACTTTGTGTTTCTGTGTGGGTGCAAACTGATGAAATCTTTACATAGTATATACTGAATCAATCTTCTGTATATAGATAATTAAAAATGAAAATAAATCTTGGTGTTAAATTGGAAATTGCCTAGAAAATTAATCAATTTTTTAAAAAAAATATATCATGTAGGATCTCTGTCCTTAATGTGCTATACATTGTGAATTAATACTATAACTAGTACTCCAACAGTATTTTTCACTTTGTGTTGCTATGTGAGGGCAAACTGTTGAAATCTTTACTTAATATATAGTAAACTGATCTTCTGTATATAAAGAGAATTGAAAATGAATCTTGATGTGAAGCAAGGGGAGAGGGAGTGGGAAAGGGGAGGGTTGCGGGGGGGGAAGTTATGGGAGGGGAAGCCATTGTAATCTATAAGCTGTATTTTGGAAATTTATATTCTTTAAATAAAAGCGATATAAAAAAAATATCTGGTACACTAGGTGACCTCCCCACTCCACTTGTTTGTATTTTTAATCTGAATGCTTAAAATTGAGTGAAGGATTGCTGATACTGTTTACTTTGAGCTGTCTGTTAGAAACTATTAAGGCTCTGAGATGTGATATAACACATTAGATCACGGAGGCCCAAAATTCTCACACCCGATAAAACTGGGCACAGACGATCTAAGGGTTAGTGGAAGGCCCATTGCTTGGGAAAGCCCCTCACCTGGACATTCCAGATTGCTGAGACAAGACACTGTAGAAAAGGGACTTTACCATCCAGCCCTTCTGCAACAGCACCCTTCCCAAAAAGCCACAAAAATAAGCAGCCACCCATTGCTAGTGGGGCTGAACATTCACTTTCAGCCTCTCTGCCCACTCTCTGGGTGGCTTACAATCCTGTCCCAGACTGCTTCCATGTTGCATATTTTTAAGCCCTAAAACCGGGAAACCTAACATGATCTAGAGTGTGCCTAAAAGAATTTTGTTCATTACAATATGACCTATTTTAATATACATTTGTTTTTAAAAATTTCGTTTCTTTTTTTTTTCTTTTTGACAGGCAGAGTGGACAGTGAGAGAGAGAGAGAGGGAGAAAGACAGAGAGAAAGGTCTTCCTTTACCGTTGGTTCACCCTCCAATGGCCGCATGGCCGGCAAGCTGTGGCCGATGCATTGTGCTGATCCGAAGGCAGGAGCCAGTTGCTTCTGGTCTCCCATGAGGTGCAGGGCCCAAGCATTTGGGCCATCCTCTACTGCACTCCGAGGCCACAGCAGAGAACTGGCCTGGAAGAGGGGCAACCTGGACATATTCCAGTGCCCCGACCGGGACTAGAACCTGGTGTGCCACGTCGTAAGGTGGAGGATTCATTTCTAATGGCTTTATACATATGAATAGATCTTTGAGAATCAGCAAATACATTATAACAAGTTGATACTGCATTAAATTAAATAAATTTTGCAGTGCTGCTTTTGATAACTGCATCCCACATGAGAGTGCTTGGGTTGAGACCTGGCTTTGCCTCTGATCCAGCTTCCTGCTAATACAAAACCGGTAAAAGCAGCAGATGACTGCTTAAGTACTTGGGTCCCTGCTACCCATGTGTGACACTGGGATTGAGTTCCTAGCTCTTGCCTTTTTCATGGACTAATTCAACTATTGCAGGCATTTGGGAAGTGAACCAGTGAATTGAAGATGTTTCTTTCTATATCGCTCTGCCTTTCAAATAAAGTGAAAATAAATAAACAAAAATTTTAAGACATGAAAGCTATTTTAAAAATAGAAGGAAGAGAGTTTAGAATGTATTGCTTTTTTTTTTTTTATTAGACAGCGTTAAACAGGAGAGAGAGAGACAGAGAGAAAGGTGTTCCTTCTGTTGGTTTACCCACACAAATGGCCACTAAGGCTGGTGTGCTTTGCCTATCTCAAGGCAGGAGCCAGGTGCTTCCTTCTGGTCTCCCATGCAGGTGCAGGGGCCTGAGCATTGGCCATCCTCCACTGCCTTCCCGGGCCACAGCAAAGAGTTGGACTGGAAGAGGAGCAACCAGGACTAGAATCCGGTGCCCATATGGGATGCCGCCTCTCCATCTGAGGGTTAACCAAGTGAGCTACGGTGCCGACCCAGATTGTATTACTACTCTATGAAAAGAGGAAATTACTCATACTCTATCAGTTTTTGTAAGATTATCTGTATCATGAATATATTAATATTAATTCTTGGGTAGGGATCTAATTAAGCACATCTCTGAATAACTTAAATAATCTATTTAAGTGAAATAAATGTGGAATAAATGTTAAATGTTTGGGAAAGAGGCTGAAAATATGTATAATCAACAACAGGAACTCTGAAATAATAGATAACAAAGTACAATACTTTCCTTTAAAATATAACTAAAAATAATAATGCTCCATAAATTACTATTTACAAATGGCCATCATGAGAGTTTACCTGTTTCAAGTTGGTTGCATAAATTGATTAGTTCCTAGGAAATTGCACAGAAAGTTGTATATCTTTTAAAAAAGCAAATTTCAAAGTTTACCTCAATTTAGCCTACCCCATAAAAAAGCAGAGCAAGCCACAGGTCCACAGACCAGGAAAGAAACAGGAGGCAAATGTGACACTTACCTCCCCAGCCACTGCTGCTGGATATGCGGCCACCACCAAAAGCGCAGACTGAACTGTTCGAAGGGTCTGAGAACCGATCTGCAGAGCAAAGAGAGAAGCTAAAGATCCCCACCATGGAAATGCAAACTTACAGTAGAAAATCATGAGAAAGAGGGGAAAAGATACACATGGTCCACTCCAGAAATTAGGAAAGGAATTGTAATTCTTTCTCATAATGTGGTCCATTGATAGCTTTCCGTGTGCTGGCCAGCTCTTGGCGAGTCGAAGCTTCTCAGAAACACCAGTTGTAAAGCTCACACAGTGGGTAAGCAGGCTCAGCAAAGCATCTCCTGTCACAGGCAGCCTCTGGTACTCACTCGATCTTTCTCCCCAATGGAGAGTGACTTGAAAATTTAAAATGTACAAGAAGTAATGTGAAGTTTCAATGTACTGCATCCTATACTGTTATTCTTCATTCAACTGGGGTTCTTTGGCATCTAGTTTCTTACAAGGAACACAAAGTTGGGGGACAAAACATGAAAATAGGAAGATACTTCAAATAAAAAAACTTGGTTCAAGAACCAGGAAGAATAGTGGAATTCCCCTTAAAACAAATGAAAAGAGATGATGTTTAGAAAAACACAAAGTTCCAAGCTGAAGCATCACGTCTCCATTGCTTTCATTCTACCTACTTCGGTTCATACAGAGTGATCTAGTTACTAAGCCTAAGACTGTTCATTTCTGCTGACTCAAGCTAACATGTAACACAAATGTAACTTACATTGAGTGTCATGTCTTACGTTGATTAGCATTATATGAGGCAAAGCTCAGAATTTTAGGGACAGTATGTTTTTAACCTTATCTAGCACCAGATTTCTCCCTGAGTTTCAGAATTAAAAGAAGACTTTGTCATATTTTCTATAATAAATCCACCTGGTCTGCAACATAATTTTACTTACAGGAAAGAGTAATTAATTGCACCATTAGAAGTTCTGAGTTTGGAAAATAAATGATTGTATTGATTCTGCATTCCATAAACATTCAGACAGGAACATCTAAACACATTAGTTAGGCACTTTCAGTGCTCTGAGTAACAGAGAAGGGAAAAGCTTGCTTCCTTGGGAATAATTAAGATGTACATACCTGTCTTATACAGTCTTCCATAAAATATGGTTAGTGCCCACAGCACGTTTTCTGAATTGTTTTTTCCAAACTGAACAAAATATTTGTCTGATTCTCTCATAAGAATCTTATACATTTTCAGGCGATCAATATACTTCCAGATATCAATGATTATTTTGTTGTTCTGTACTGGAAATTCTGTTACGCTCCCACTAATCTGGTCCCAAAGAATGGGGCAGTTATCACTTCCATCTGTGGTGGACACCGGATCTTGGGCACAACCAACAGAAAAGAGGCTTAGGAAAAGAAAAGTGGGGATCATCAAAGCAGCCCACATCCTCTCACTCTTCTTTGTGCTTAGCCGAAGTCTCTGACTGAAGCAAACATCCATGGAAGCCCAGTGATCCCTCTTTTAAGTTAGAGAATGATAGATCTCTAATCAGATAATACCTAAGGGAAGATCACATGCATAGATAATGAGAAACAGATAATGAAGGGCAACTGTCAAACTGATTCATAAAAATGACCAAAGGGCATTTCAAACTGCTTCTCAAGTAAATAGTCAGGTCAGACAATTTATTGCAGGTAGTCAAATGGCCAGTTATTTCCTTTGGTTCCAAATACCTAAGCATTGTCAGTTCTTCTAAACAATGTTATACCTATTCATTTAACTCAAGTGAATTCTTTCATTTGTAAAAATTATCTCCCTATGGCAAATAAAAGTAAAAAAGAAATAAAAGAGGAGAAAAGAAAGGGAAAGAAAACCACATTTTTCCTGGCACAGATTAATAGAAGAAACAGAACTCTTTCCTGTGTTTTTACAAGGCACTTCTTTTGGTTTCTTGGTAATATAGCAGTAAGGAAGAAAGAATTAGAGATAAATTGGAAATATTCTACTTTTTCATTCAGAGAATTTATATTAGATGTTAAGCAAGAAAAGTTTTACAGTTTTGAGTGTTGGGCATTTTTGTATTCATAGGTAAGAATACAATGCATAAGTATGTATGTGTGTGATTTTAATGGGATGGAATTAAGTTCAAATTTTAAAATTATATATGTATATACATGCTTTACTCATTTACTTGTGATTGCTTCTAGAACTTCTAAAATTATTATGTAACATAATTCTATAATAATCTATGACATACAATGTCATAGTTACTGTTTCTGTTATTCATATGCTGTCAAGTTTTGAAGTGGTGAGTTTCTGGTGATCTTTAGACAGTGAATGAGTATGAATCATTTGAATACAGCAATTTAGGAAAGAGATCATTAAGAAATATCTAACAACGTGAGTGATACAAAGGGTCTATCAACCCATACTGCACTCTGACAGACCCAGAGCCCACTGGGAAGAGGAACCCTTGGTAGTACAAGTGCAAAAAAGCAGGAAGTGCCTTGAAATAGTTGGCCAGCTGATGAAAACCAAGCTTAGGAAAGGATCCATGCTACCCATGTTCTGTGCAGTAGAACATTGTGAAAATACCATTGAATATGACTGCAAGACGGAGCGTGTGGAAGTTGTGTTGGTGAGAAAGCATATGGTATTCAATCAGCTGACAGAAATGGCTTTGCTGTCACTAGGTTGTTCACAGAGCAGTGCTACCCAGGCCAATTATTTACCTGGGTTCAAAAAGTGGAGTCCAGTTCCACTGTCTTTTGTGACAGATGCCCCTCTGCTATGGAAGCAGACAGGAGTCAAAATGTGCACCCTGTGGTCCCGTTGTTAATTAAGTTACACAGTTGCCCCAAACTAAAAGACATGGCCTTCCAAACAATGATTGCACATTGCAGTGGGGAACGCTCTGAAGGACTTACTGAAAGATATGAATCAGAGCTCACTGGCCAAGCAGTGCCTGTCAATTTCACAGAGTATGGTTTCTTCCATTGTGCACAGCAGGTACTATACAAATGTCTCAGGAAAATGTCAAGAACGTGGAAGGTGGTACAAACATTTCAAGAGCACAAAAGATATGATCATTGAAGTGAGTAGTCTGAACTATCCCGCAAAATTCCAATCATGACAACTTTGTCCAACAGCCAGTCCCAGGGAAAACAGTAGAGCAAGTGTTTAAATTTTATTACTCCCTTCCCTATGATGTGTCTCCTCTAGAATGAGAAAGATAGCCTATGTTTGTGTTGGGAGATTATTGTTAACCTATCAATACTACTCAAAGTTATCTATAGCTTTAATTAACTCTCCAAACACTCCTAAGAATACTTAATGCAGAAATAGAAAGAAAAAGTCCCTCCCAGCATGTCTATGAAATCTCAAGCGACCCAAAATAACCAAAAGAACAAAGTAGGAGGCATCACGCTTCCCAATTGCAAAACTTTCTACAAAGCTATAGTGATCCAAATGGTGTGATATTGTTATAAAGGTCAACATATAGACTAACTTAATAGGATAGAAAGAAGGCTAAGAAATAAACTCTCACATACATAGTCAGTTAAATGATCTTCAACTGGCATGCCAAGGTGATTCAATGGGGAAAGAACATTCTTTCCAGAAACTGGTAGTGGAAAACTGTATATGACATTCAAAAGAATGAGGGTGGAACTTTACCTTACACTATATACCAAAGATAACTCAAAATAGAACAACAAGCAAAAAGCCTATAAAATGGTTAAAAGAAAAAAATAGGGAAATCTTCCAAGTCATTGGATATGGCAGTCATTTCTGTGATATTGTAAGCTATTTCTATTCATAAGGCTTCAGATAGAAAATGTGTAAGCTTTTTTATCATCAAAAAAATTCCTGGCCGGCGCCGTGGCTCAACAGGCTAATCCTCCGCCTTGCGGCGCCGGCACACCGGGTTCTAGTCCCGGTCGGGGCACCGGATTCTGTCCCGGTTGCCCCTCTTCCAGGCCAGCCCTCTGCTGTGGCCCAGGAGTGCAGTGGAGGATGGCCCAGGTGCTTGGGCCCTGCACCCCATGGGGAGACCAGGAAAAGCACCTGGCTCCTGGCTCCTGCCATCGGACGAGCGCGGTGCGCCGGCCGCAGCGCGCCGACCGCAGCGGCCATTGGAGGGTGAACCAACGGCAAAGGAAGACCTTTCTCTCTGTCTCTCTCTCTCACTGTCCACTCTGCCTGTAAAAAAAAAAAAAAAAAAAAAAAAAAAAAAAAAAAAAATTCCTCCAACTCGGGGCCAGTGCTGTGGCATGGCAGGTAAAGCTGTCTCCTGCAGTGCTACCATCCCTATGGGCACTGATTTGAGAACCGGCTGCTCTGCTGCTGATCCTGCTCTCTGCTATGGCCTGGTACAGCAGTAGAAGACACCCAAACGCTAGGGCCCTGCACCCACAGGGGAGACCAGAAAGAGCTCCTGGCTCCTGGTTTTGGATCAGCCCAGCTCCAGCCATTGCGGCCATTTGGGAAATGAACCAGTGGATGGGAGATTCTCTCTCTCCCCCCACCTCTTTCTCTCCCTCTCCCTCTCTCCCTCTCTTGCTCTGTGACTCTGTCTCTTCCTCTCTGTAATGCTGCCTGGCAAATAAATAAGTAAATCTTTAAAATACATTCCTCCAACTCGACAAACACCTGCTGGTTGTCTTACAGTTCAATCTATCAGACCCCCAGGTGACTGACACTGCTCTGACTTGAGTACAAAGTGGGGGGATTCTTAAAAACCCCCTATTCCTTTGAGGCTTGAGAATATGATAGAAGAGCTCACAGAACTCTGGATGACTCCAGCATAAAAATATGTCAAACTTCAAAAGTAAGAAACAGAAAGTAAGAAAATGAAGTATGGTAGTTTCATTCATTAATTAGGCATGTAGTATAGGGAAAGTGATATGTAGTGATAGCAAAGATGTGACAAATCTGACATTCTCATTAGTGTTAGACTGTGAATTGCTACAGTAGCTTTGGAAGTAGCCTGATAATGTATTATCTACTCATTATATATAATATATAAATACACTTTTAATGGAGGGTGAACCAACGGCAAAAGGAAGACCTTTCTCTCTGTCTCTCTCTCTCATTGTCCACTCTGCCTGTCAAAAAAAAAAAAAAAGATTTATTTATTTGAAAGGCAGAGTTACAGAGAGGCAGAGACGGAGAGATTGGTCTTCCATCAACTGGTTCACCCCCTAAATGACCTCAACGGCTGGCTGGAGCTGACCCAATCCGAAGCCAGAAGCTTCTTCCAGGTCTCCCACATGGGTGCAGGGGTCCAGGGACTTGCACCATCTTCTGCTGCTTTCCCAGGCACACCAGCAGGCAGTTGAATCGGAAGTGGAGTAGCCAGGACTCGAACCGGTGCCCATATGGGATACCAACACTCCAGGCAGCGGCTTTACCTGCTGTACCACAGTGCCGACTCCTTAAGGAATGCTTATTGATTTGAGAGGCAAAGTTACAAAGAGAGAGAGAAGGACAGACAGGGAGAGAGATCTTCCATTCACTGCCCAAATAGCTGCAATGTACCAGGGCTGGGCCAGGCTGAAGCCAGGAGCCAGGAACTTTTAGGTCGCCCATGTGGGTGACAGGGGCCCAGCACATGAGTGACCTTCTGCTGATTTTCCCAGGTCACAAATCAGGGAGCTGGATTGGAAGTGGAGCAACTGGGATTCAATCAACACCCATGTGGAATGCTGGCACCTCAATGATGGCCTAACTAATTGGGCCACAGTGCCAGCCCCTAGTTTTTATTTTTTTTAAAGGTTTACTTATTTATTTGAAAGGGGGAGAGGGGAGGGGGATATTTCTATCCACTGCTTCACTCTCCAAATGGCTGCATTAGCCAGGTGCCAGGAATCTGGAACTCCATCTGGGTCTCTCATGTGGGGCGGCAGTAACCTAAGTACTTGAGCCATCATCCACAGCTCTCCCAGGCACACTAGCAGGGAACTGGATTGGAAATGGAGGAGCTGGGTCTCCAGCTGACACCCTGATATGGAACACAGGTATCCCAAGCAGCAGTTTAACCTGCCATGCCACCATGCTAGCTCCAGAGAACAGTTTCTGACAGACTGAATGTGGACTGTAAGATAAAGAAGAGGCTGGCATTGAGGTGTAGTGGGTAAAACCACAGCCTGCGATGCCAGTAACCCAAATGGGCTCCAGCTCCTGTCCCAGCTGCTCCACTTCCGATTTGGCTCCCTGCTGATAACCTGGGAAAAGCAGAAGAAGGCCCAAGTCGTTGGTACCTGAATCCGGCCTGGGAGACCCAAATGAAGCTCCTGACTTCAGTCAGGCCCAGGGCTGGCCACTGTGGCCATGTGGAGAGCAAACAAATGGATTTAAGACATCTATTTCTCTGTTTCTTCCTCTCTCAAATTTGACTTTCAAAAATAAATAAATAAAAAGATACAGAAAGGAATCAAAGATGACATCAAAGTTTTTGGTCTGAGCAACTAAAAGGCTGACCATGCCATTGAGCAGAAGTTAGGAAGAATAAGGAATAAACAATCTGGGTTGGATGAGGAGGGACCAAGACCTCTGTTTTGGGCACAGAAAGTGTAAGATGACTGTTGCTAAACATGCAAGGAGGAAATGTCAAGGAGGCAGTTAGATTTAGGAATCTAATTCAGCAACAACATGTATTTTGAAGTTAATACCACAGGAATTATGTTTGAACTGACTACTTACTCTTATTCAGCAATCCTAAAGACGCATCTGAACTTCATCTATAAAGAAAGCTATATGAAAGAGAACTCTTGTTGCATAAGTTTGGTAAAGCAAGAGGAGAACCTAACTTTATTGAAAAACCTCTAATATGAATTGATACATCACATTATGCAACATAGGACCTTTATGAAAAATAATGAGCCAAAAGGTATAATATTTTTGTAGGAAAATCTATCAATATAAATTCTTCACTATAATACTGTTTAACAACTAAACAATCTATTTGTGTTTTGTAGAACCAGAAACTTATGGAAAGATAAATAAAATTGTTACTCATGGTCACATCTGGTGGTGAGATCATGGTGAAGTCAGAGGAGAGATCATCCTCTTTTCTTTATGCCCCTCCTCAGTATTTATTTGTTTTGTTAAAATTAGATAACTCCTGAAAGGAAAAATAAAAATATTGTCTGATGTGTCTGCAAAATGTTCCATAAAAGAAAACTCCATGAAGCCACTTTCTAGCCTGGCTACACACTGCGTGTTCAGGTAAGTCGATTTATCAGGTTTTTGTTTTGTTTTGTAGTTTCCTTGCTTATTTCATGAGGACCTGAATCAAGGAGTCCCCCATTTCATATGGCTCTTAATGTTTATTATCCAAGTTATCCTATTTCACTAGTTTTTGTCAGACTGGCATTAGGAGATACACTTTCAAATGTGTACTGATAATTATGTAAAAAGAAAGTATATATTATCTCCCATTTTATCTAATGGCGACACTAAATAGAGTTCTGTTTCTTCAAGAATGACAGTTACAAGAATTAAATGATTACAAAATAGAGCCTCTGAGTTGTAGACTTTGCTATTTCCAGTGTAACTTTCTGATAGACTTCTGAGTTCTATCCCTACTTATTTGCTAGTGTGTTCATTTTAACTTAAAAAAGTACCAACTCATCATAACATTGCTATAAGGAACAAAACACACAAGCTTAGCATACTCAGCATTAGTATTCCATTAAACATTAAAGCAGTTTAGTGTGAGATGAAATGTACAATAAGTATATTAGGTAGTCTCACATAGTAAACAGTTTTTCCACATATTGTAGGACTTGCAAAAGACCTCTTGGACAATCATGAAATTTGAAACCTATTAACACTTACTTGAGTCTAGAAAGAAACTTGTTTTAATTATACAAAATATTTTTCAGCTTAAATACATATTTAATTTTCTAAAAATGTAATTGTCACATTTCAAAGGAAAATTTTGTTAAATTTTGTTCAGAATTCTGTTATTCTGCTGTTTTTCAACATTTTTAGTAAATGTAATCATCAAAAACACTGTCATCCAAGATATTTATTTTACTTTTAATTGATACATTCAAAGTATATAAATAAAAATGAGGCTCTTTTCTCTTTTATTAATTTATTTTTAACTCTTATTTAATAAATATAAATTTCCAAAGTACAACTTTTGGATTATAGCCACTTTTCTCCCGCATAACCTCCCTCCCACCAGCAACCATCCCATCTCCCAATCCGCTCCCATAACATTCTTCATCAGGATTCATTTTTAATTATCTTTATAGGCAAAAGATCATTTTAGTATATACTAAGTAAAGATTTCAACAGTTTTCACCCACACAGAAACACAAAGTGTAAAGTACTGTTTGAGTACTAGTTATACCATTAATTCACATAGTATAATACATTAAGGACAGAGATCCTACATGGGGAGTAAGTGCACAGTGAATCCTGTTGTTGATTTAACAGTTGACGCTTTTATTTATGATGTCAGTAATCACCCCAGGCTCTTGCCATGAGCTGCAAAGGCTATGGAAGCCTCTCGAGTTCACAAACTCTGATCTTATTTAGACAAGACCATATTCAAAGTGGACGTTCTCTCCTCCCTTCACAGAAAGGTACCTCCTTCCTTAAATGCCCATTCTTTCCGCTGGGATCTCACTCACAAAGATCTTTCCATTAGGTCATTTTTTTTTTTGCATCAACATGAACATCTTTTAATTCCATTTTTCTTTTTTTCTTTTTTTAACTTTTATTTAATAAATATACATTTCCAAAGTACAGCTTATGGATTACAATGGATTTTTCCTCCCCATACTTCAATCCCTCCCGTAACCCTCCCATCTCCCGATCCCTCTCCCATTCCATTCACATCCAAATTCATTTTCAATTATCTTTATATACAGAAGATCAATTTAGTATATATTAAGTAAAGATTTCAACAGTTTGCACCCACACAGAAACATAAAGAGTAAAATACTGTTTGATTACTAGTTATAGCGTTAATTCACATTGAACAACACATTAAGGACTGAGATCCTACATGAGGAGAAAATGCACAGTGACTCCGGTTGTTGACTTAACAAATTTACACTCTTGTTTATGGGTTTTCTATGAACATATCAGAAGCTACAAAACTGAAATGGCTCTAAGTTTTAAAATATTCTATGGTTGCAATCATGATTTTCTAATGCCTGCGCCTAAGTCACTTCCTAGGCTCTATGCTCAACAATCTCTCAAAGATTGACTTTCTTGGGCCAGTACTACGGCTCAGCAGATTAATATGGCTGCCCGCAGCACCAGCATCCTATATGGGCTGTGGGTTGAGTCCTGGCTGCTCCACTACTGATCCAACTCCCTGCTAATGTGCCTGGGAAAGCAGAAGAGGACAGTCCAAGTGCTTGGGCACCTGCACCTATGTGGGGCATCCAGAAGAAGATCCTGGCTCTGGGCTTTAGTCTGGCCCAGCACTGGACTTTGCAGGCATTTGGGAAGTGAACCAGGGAATGGAATCTCTCTCTCTCTCTCTCTCTCTCTCTCTCTCTCTCTCACTGTAACTCTGACTTTCAGACTTTTAAATAAATAAATAATTATTTAAAAAATGACTGTCAACTCATGACTAGAGCCTAGGGAGATTACTGATGCCACAAACAAGAGTGTCAAATAGTTAAATCAACAGCAGGAGTCACTGTGTACTTACGTCTCATGTGGGATCTGTCCTTAATGCGTTGTCCAATGTGAATTAACACCATAACTAGTACTGAAACATTATTTTACACTTTATGTTCTGTGTGGGTGCAAATTGAAGAAATATTCACTTAATATATAAATTGATCTTCTTTATATAAAGATAATTGAAAATGAATCTTGATGTGAATGGAATGGGAGAGGGAGCGGGCGATGGGAGGGGTGCGAGTGGGAGGGAAGTTATGGGAGGGGGGGAAGCCATTGTAATCCAAAAGATGTACTTTGGAAATTTATATTTACTAAATAAAGGTTGAAAAAATGACTGTCTAAGATCTGTAGCTCCCATCTGCTCATATTCAAATTTTACCTTAAGCTGTGGCTATGAAAAAGTTTGGACAAGGAAAATCATGGGGTCACGGGATCACAAATAGAGACGTTCTTCTCAGAGTGCACCACCAGTAATCTGTTTGGTCAGTGTTTGCAGTCAGGGTTGATTGGTAGCTCCTGGGAAGTGAATACTGGGTTTCCCAATCTTCTCTTTCCTGAATGGAGGTTTATATTACAATTATTCCACTCCCTAGGAATGATGTATTGTAAGGATGAGTTGTGTTTGCAAAAGAGAAAACAAGTCTTTTCACCTATCATTAATCATACAAAGAAGAATTTTATGTGAAACAGGTGGTCCAGAAGTCATATCAGCCAAAGACTGTGAATAGTGAGCTATCAGGGATTTCGGAGGAACATGCTCTTTCTTCTTGAGGAGAGAAGTAGTGAGACTTTCCTACCTCTGTGAAAAGGGTTTTAGTGTTTTGAGTAGTCAAGGAACAGACTGACAAAGAAACACATCTCTTGTCCACGTCCCCTAATCTTGTGACAATTCAACTCCTCCATTTTTCGGATGTGTATACCCACAAAAATCTCATCAATGCTCTAGAGAAAGGACTACTTTTGCTCCAAAATATTTTACAACCGTGGCATCTGATGAAGTTCTCACATAGCAGGTGACATAGAAGTGAACAGAAGGCCAGCGCCGCAGCTCAACAGGCTAATCGTCCACCTTGCGGCACCGGCACACCGGGTTCTAGTTGCGGTCGGGGTGCCAGATTCTGTCCCGGTTGGCCCTCTTCCAGGCCAGCTCTCTGCTGTGGCCCAGGAGTGCAGTAGAGGATGGCCCAAGTGCTTGGGCCCTGCACCCACATGGAGAAGCACCTGACTCCTGGCTTTGGATCAGAGCGGTGCGCTGGCCGCAGCAGGCATTGGAGGGTGAACCAATGGTAAAGGAAGACCTTTCTCTCTGTCTCTCTCTCTCACTGTCCACTCTGATCAGAAGTGATTATGGAATTTGAGAAGCTTATGTGGGAAACGTGAACAGAACCTATATGTGGAATCTCAGAAGCTATTGAGCAATGGCTTAATGGTCCCCTCTTACTTCATGTTACTTTGTGGGCAAAAGTGGCACAAAATTATCTCCAATCATGTGGATGGAATCTAGACCTAGAGTAGGCAGAATGCCAATAGAGAAGGAACCTGAGTTCCTAAAACCATAGCATACTTTAGATTTTTAAGGCAAGTTATTAATATGTATATATATATGCACACACATATATGTGCATATGTGTACATTTCTATATCTTTATATATACTAATTAGATATGCTATGTATCATATATACTAATAAAATATATTTTACATTATGT
Source organism: Sylvilagus floridanus (assembly GCA_949820135.1). Classification (NCBI taxonomy): domain Eukaryota; kingdom Metazoa; phylum Chordata; class Mammalia; order Lagomorpha; family Leporidae; genus Sylvilagus; species Sylvilagus floridanus. The sequence goes on from OX463227.1 coordinate 40,794,038, forward strand.
ATATTTAAATCACAATTATATAGGAGCTCCATTACTGCAACAAACAAGAACAAAACTTTTAAGTATTTTAGGTAGGAAGATGAAATCCATAACCACTGTTTGCTAATTTCAAATTTGAAACAGTTTGTACTGATTTCCACTGTGGGGAAAACTCTTATAGACATTAGCCTATACAAATTTATAAATAAAAACCTGAATTTTCTAAGTTTTCTATTTTTTTAGTGAACATAAGTGATCAACCCCTCTAAAAAACTTTTTTGTTTTATTTTGAAATACCTGTAATTTTATCACAATTTACTTATAATTGCTAATTTTGTTGAAATACTAATAAAATTGGCAAGGGAGGGAGAATTTAATCACACCTGTTCATCTTGTAGTACTAGCATGTGATAAAAACGTATTAACTAGAAAACAATATAAAATATTTTAAGTTGTAAGTAAATAATTATATATATATGCACACATATTAAAACTTTTCTGTAAGTATAAATCGCATATAAGTGGTAGAAAACATTTTAATATGTGAGTATGTAATAATCTAAATATGCTCAGTATATTAGTTATATAGATATTTTAAGCAAGAAAAAATTAACACCAAAAAAGTGCATATAGTACTGATATCATGGCTGCTAAAGGAAAATTGCCACCTGAGTTCAGGATACCCAGTGACTGCCAATGTAGAAAAATGCCAGCAATGAACCATTGCCTGTAGTACTGAAGCAGGTTTGTCACAGAGAATCCAAGGGTCTGGCTCTGACCTCATTTTCAATCTCCCCAAACATCTTCCCACATCTGCCAGAGAACTTTTCTATTCCACCCTTAAAATATTACACACGTATCTATTATTGCGATAACCCAGAACTTCTTCACTACCAATACAAGAAAATGCAATATAATCTCTTCTGTATGCAAAAGGGTTAAAGATGGCGATGAACTAATATATGAATTAGTACAGTCCACCCTTTGTTAACTCATCATTACATAAACACTCTTCTAACCTCATTTAACTTTAAAATGCCAACATTAAAACGACATCATGCTTCACCAAATATGATGGTGCCATATGTGCCACAAAGTATGGTTTGTTAATGGCTCTAGATTTTAAAATATCTATCCTTAACTTCTTACGGTCTACACTGAATACTATTACAGGAATTTGGACCTAAAATAGAATTTAGCAATGATACACTTCTAAATATATGTATTATATATAACTATATATATTAAAAACCTCTCAATACATTATTATTTTATTTAAATGAACATGTATCTTTTGAAAAATTAAAAATTGCAGAAGAGGATGCAGGAAATTATTTCATTGATACCTTCATTTTTTACTATTTTTATCACTCTTCATTCTTTCATGTATATGAGATTTCAACCAGCAAAATTTTTCTTCAGCCTAAAGAACTTACCATTTCTTGTGGTATGAAGCTCCTAGTGACCAATTCAGCAACTTTTCCCTGAAAAAAGTCCTCATTTGCCTTTATTCTCAAGAACGATGTAGTGGATAGCGATTTTAACTTTGTTTCCACTATCTGGCTTGCATCATTTCTGAAAATAAATAAGTTAAAATTCTTACCTATATTTATGCTTTATATACCTTTCTTCCACTCTTTTTTCCATCTTTACCTCCAGTCTTCAGTAATTTGATTATGAGATGTCTTGAGGTAGGTTCCTTCTTGCATCATTTTGTCTTTTTTTTAATAAAGCTTTTATTTAAAGAATATAAATTTCCAAAGTACAGCTTATGGATTACAATGGCTCCCACCCCCATAACTTCCCTCCCACTTGCTACCCTCCCCTTTCCCGCTCCCTCTCCCCTTGCTTCACATCAAGATTCATTTTCAATTCTCTTTATACACAGAAGATCAGTTTAGTACATATTACGTAAAGATTTCAACAGTTTGCCCTCACATAGAGACACAAAGTGAAAATACTGTAGGAGTACTAGTTATAGTATTAATTCACAATGTATAGCACATTAAGGACAGAGATCCTACATGATATATTTTTTTAAAAAATTGATTAATTATCTATGCAATTTCCAATTTAACACCAAGATTTTTTAATCATTTTCAATTATCTTTATATACAGAAGATTGATTCAGTATATACTATGTAAAGATTTCATCAGTTTGCACCCACACAGAAAAACAAAGTGTAAAATACTGTTTCAGTACTAGTTATAGCATTACTTCACATTGGACAACACATTAAGGACAGATCCCACATGAGACGTAAGTACACAGTGACTCCTGATGTTGATTTAACAATTTGACACTTTTGTTTATGGCGTCAGTAATCTCCCTAGGCTTTAGTCATGAGTTGCTGAGGCTATGGAAGCCTTTAGGGTTCGCCGACTTTGATCTTATTCCAACAGGGTCATAGTCAAAGTGGAAGTTCTCTCCTCCCTTCAGAGAAAGGTACCTCCTTCTTTGATGGTCCCATTCTTTCCACTGGGATCTCACTCAGAGATCTTTCATTTAGGTCTTCTTTTTTTTTTTTTTTTTTTTTCCCCAGAGTGTCTTGGCTTTCCATGCCTAAAATATTCTCATGGGCTCTTGAGCCAGATCCGAATGCCTTAAGGGCTGATTCTGAGGCCAGAGTGCTATTTAGGCCATCTGTCATTCTATAATTCTGCTGTGCATCTGTCATCATTTTTTCAAATCATTGAGCTCCTTAGACATTTGGGTTTGATGTGTTCACCAAAGTTTGAATATTTGCATCCAACACTTAATATTCCTCTTTTATAATCTGAGAACTCCATTTACACGTAGGTTAAGTTGCTGAATCTGTTTTCATACTTTCTTCTTTTTTAAAAGATTCTTTTTATTTATTTGAGAGGTAGAGTTACAGACGGAAAAAGGGAGAGATCAAGAAAGTTCTTCCATCTGCTGGCTCACTACCCAAATGGCAGCAATGGCTGGAGCTGGGCCAATCAGAAGCCAGGAGCCTGGAACTTCTTCTGGGTCTCCTACATGGGTGCAGGGGCCCAAGGACTTGGGCCTTTTCTACTGCTTTTCTGGGCTATTATAGGAGAGCTGGATCAGGGGGGAACAGCTGGGACATGAACTGGCACCCATATGGAATGCCAGCACCGCAAGAGGAGGCTTAACCCATTGTACCACAGTGCTGGTTTCTCCTGCTTTCCTTTCAGTCTTGTTTTCTCCCGGTCTTTTCATTTAGTTTTTGCGACTTTAAGCTTACTCATTTTTCCTCTTATAAAAACATTTTTCTGCCTATCCAGTGAATTTTTTCCTTTATATATTGTATTTACACATGCTTGATTTGTAGATTTTAATTTTTTACCTCACTACTTTTTAGCTTTAATTTTACATTATATCCTGTAGCATATTTTTTAATATAATTTGACAGGTAGAGTTATAGACAGTGAGACAGAGAGAGAGAGAGAGAGAGAGAGAGAGAGAGAGAGAAATTTCCTTCTGTTGGTTCGCTCGCCAAATGGCCACTATGGCGGTGCTGTGCTGATCCGAAGCCAGGAGCCAGGTGCTTCTTCCTAGTCTCTCATAGAGGTGCAGGAGCCAAAGCACCAGGGCTATCCTCCACTGCCCTCCCAGGCCACAGCAGAGAGCTGGACTGGAAGAGGAGCAGCTGGGACTAGAATGCAGCACCCATATAGGATGCCAGTGCCATAGGCAGAGGATTAACCAAGTGATCCACGGTGCCGGCCCTAAATCCTGTAGCATATTTGTGACAACTATGTTCAATTCAGTTTTGACCAACTCTATTATCTTTGCCATTTCTGGGTCTCTTTCCATAGACTGGGTTTTTTTCTGATTTGGTGTCACCTGCTCTATTTGTTAATGTTTCCTTTATTTGGATGCTGGATAGGGTAGATGTCATAATGTTAAGGATTAAAAATTTCTCATATTATTTTCACTCTGTAAAAGGAGAACAATGTTCTGGCTGTTAAAATACTTATTGTTCACCCTAATGATTTTGACCTTTTAGGGAGTCATTCATATGGATGCAAAATCATGCATTGTGTCCCCACCTGCAACTTATATATTGAAATCATGACAATGCAATTGTATTTGGAGATAGGGCTTTTCACAAGTAATTAGGTTAAATGAAATCCTGTGTCTGTGTGTCCTAATCCGATAGCCCTGAAGCCTAGGAAGAGGAAGACTGATTTCTCTCTCTCCAGAAGCACACACCAAGAAGTCATTTGAGGACAAGGTGAGAAGATGGGAGAGTGTAAGCCAAGAGGAGAGCCCTCATCAGCTGAGCTGTCACATGCAGCCTTCGCTCTGGAGCCTGAATAGCTCCACAGCTATGCCCTGGTCCTTTTTCTACTGAGTGTCTCAGGCGTTCAACAGTCTCTCTTCTCTTGGGCTGATTGGAAGTCAAACATGAATCAACCTTGGATGAACTCTGGACAGTACTCTGCTGTTAGTTTCCCAACAGGTGAGCCCTCCACATACTTCATGGGCTCTTTCTCTGTAGGGTAGGCTGTGGCACTTCCCTGACAAATTCCAGCTCCTTGGGCCTCCACAAAGTGTGAACACTTCTCACCCCATGTAGTGGTTTGGGTTCTCTCTCTCTACCCACTGTAAGGAAAATATCCGGATGATAAACTAAGTAATCATAAAACTCATCTCGTCTATTTTTTTGCTCTCTCAGAGTTTGCAGTTTTGTATTATTGTCCAATATCTGAAAACAACTTTCCTATCTTAAATTTTATTCAGTAAGTAGTTCTTCACAGTAGGAACAAATCCATTACTAGATACTCAGGCTAGGTTGGAAACCAACAATCCATCAGCTTTTTATTATAGCTCTTTTTATTATTATTTTTAAAGCAGTGTTTGAAAAACATCTTATATAATGCATTCTTACCACACTTATCTAATATTATACTTTATATATTTATATAAAAATAAAAAAATGTATAATTCTATTGTATTCTATTTATCATTGATTATTGTATAATTCTACATATGTCTAAACCTCATAATGTACTTTTGTTATTTGAAATTTAAATATGTGCTCTCCAAGATTTTAAGACAAGGCAAATAAATGCTTCTTTTTATTTACCTACATATTTACCAATTGTTTATCAATCCTCATATTTTACCAGTAAATACTTTCATAACTACCAAATCATAATTTCCTCCTTTACAATTCACTTATCTGTCATCATTTCCCTCCATTCTGAAGTACTTCTAACATTTCTTATAATTCAGGATATCTTACAACAATTCTCTCAAATTAAACTAAATCTAAATGTCTTTTATTTTGCCTTCTTTCTTGAAAGACAATTTTTTGGTCTGTTGTACATGTCCAGGCTAACTCTTCTCTTTCAGTTCCTGTATATTTGTTTTCATTCACTTTGGCTTCCATCGCTTCGTGTGAAATCCCAACTGTCATTCTCACAACTGGTCCTCTGGCCTGGTTGGCCTGGTAGGTATGATTTTCCTCTGGGGTTACCATAAGAATTCCTTTTATTTGTTCTCAGCAGTTTGAGTATAATATGTATTGAGGTGATGTTCATTGTATTTAATCTGCTTTGGAATCATGGAGCTCATTACATCAGTAGATTTACAGATTTTACAAAATGTGGAATACTTTCCACCACCATTATTTCAAGTCTTTTTTTCTGTCCCATGTTGTATAATTTTTTTTAGAATTCAAATTGTACAGGCCGGCGCCGTGGCTCAACAGACTAATCCTCTGCCTTGCGGCGCAGGCACACCGGGTTCTAGTCCCGGTCGGGGCGCCGGATTCTGTTCCGGTTGCCCCTCTTCCAGGCCAGCCCTCTGCTGTGGCCCGGGAGTGCAGTGGAGGATGGCCCAGGTGCTTGGGCCCTGCACCCCATGGGGAGACCAGGAAAAGCACCTGGCTCCTGGCTCCTGCCATCGGAGGAGCGCAGTGCACCGGCCGCAGCGCGCCATCCGCGGCAGCCATTGGAGGGTGAACCAACGGCAAAAGGAAGACCTTTCTGTCTGTCTCTCTCTCTCGCACTGTCCACTCTGCCTGTCAAAATAAAAAAAAAAAATAAAGAATTCAAATTGTACATTATGTTATTGAATTTAAGATTCAATAATCTAAGGATATTGAATTTCATTCCTTTAATATTTTCTTCTTTATACATCAGTTTACCTTTCTTTGTTGTTCTGTCTTCAAATTCATTCATTCCTCTGTAATGATCAATAAACTGAGAAAGTCTACTCAATTTGTGCCATATGTTACATTTTCTATTCTTTGTTTTTTATATTTTTATGTACTTTCTAAAATTGTTCTTCTCTTAACCCACTATATTAGTATTTTTCTCTAGATATAATAACATTTAAGTTAACCTTTTTAAAGCCATTGAAAACATCAATATCCAAGATGTAGCCAGCACTTTCCTTTTTGTATAATATTTTTCTTGGCTATTAGTGTCATTTTTCTACCTCTTTTTATATTCTGTAATGTTCTGCCATATGGTGAATGTTGTGTCTAAATGATACTTCACAATGCTTTGTATTGCATGAAATCTGTGCATATTCATACCCATATTGTATATCATCTGATACACTTGATTATGTACATCATATATATTGTAAATTGTATAATATTCATATATAAATATGATGTATGGAGATTATGCACTTTCCATTATAGAATTGTTTTCTATCATCTATACTATATGTGTGGACATACATATTGATACATATTTTATGCTTTGTGAATTAGACATTATACATTATTTCACATGTCATGTATTATACATCAGAATTCAAATATCATACCCTGTATTACATTTTATCCTGATATGGAACACCTTTAAGTACTTTGAGTGAGGGCCTAGCAAAACAAGCAGATGCCAAGTATTATCTCCCTCAGACTGTGTGACCTTTGAAGATCTTGATTTATGCTTGACTTGCATCCCTCTTGGCCTGAAATCCTTGATAATCGGGAAATAGCTGCCTCTGAATGTCAGCAAATCCTGTTTACTTTGAAAACAATAATTCTTTTCTTTTCATACACAGATAAGCTCTGTTCAGGAACTCTTCCTCTTAAAAATTTTTCTACATGGTTTTAAAGTCTTAAGTCTATGCTTTTAGAATTGGCAAATGCCAAAGAGAAAACACAAATCCTGTTTTACTCTGGTGACTTTTTTTTTTCTCTCGGGCATCTAGTCAATATCTTGGCTGTCTGGGTAGGTTCCAACATCTTACAATTTTACTTTTTTTCCCCCAAATTACAAGTTGTTTTAATCGAAATATTGGTCTGCTATAAGCTGATACATCATTGTAGAAAATGAAAAACCTGTCTTCATTCTGTTTGTTGTTGGTATTGATTGTCCTGATGCTCATATAACATACATGGCTCCCATGCTGAAAACAAATCTTTTTCACTAGTGGTCGGTTTTAGCTGAAGTTCTGATTCTTTCCTAAATATTTGTCCAACTTCACTTCTCTCAATGACGATAAGTACTGATTTACATCTGTTTTCCTCACTTATTATTTCTGATCTATAGTCCTCAGCCAGGAAAGCCTGGTGTATGCACTTCATCCTGTCCTTCACTTATCTCCTCACTATCACTAACTACTTCTTAATACCCAAACCCAAGGGATGCTTTTGTAGACCTATAAAACTTGGAATATCTGAAGCATCTAAGATCTGCAAATCATTCCTTTTTCTCAAATTTACTACCTCCTTAGCTTCTACAGCAGTGTTGTTTTCAGTTGTATCTTCTGATTATTCCTTCTCAGGAGCATTTTGACGGGCTCCCACTTTCAATCCTGGCTTTTAAATGCCATCACTCTCCAGGCTCCCCTTTGTGACACCCTGCCTTTCTCATTCTAACTCACTTTCCATGTCTGCTTTCTTCAATTTTCTTGTATTTTGCTTCCTCTTACGTAATGATGACTCCAGTGTGTTTGTTTTCGATATTCATGGCTACATTTTTTTTTTTTAATTTAAAGTCACAAAGCTACTGCCTCTGGATCTATCTCAACTGAGGTAACTTTGTTTCCAAAGGAATTCATTGTTCTGAGCTTACTCCATCTATTTCAATAGCTTGTATTTCTTGTATTTATGTCCAAGCAGTTGGCTTTCTGATTAGGTAATCAGTCACTTTAGAGATTTGGTATACACATACCCCATATGTATATGGTATACACATATGCTATACACATACACAATATGTGTGTGTGTATTTATATTATACCTAATAGCCCTCATATGCCTCATATGATGGGTAATTTTATGGAATCACTTGATTAAGGAATATCTAGATACCTGGAAAAGTTTTATGTTGGGTGTGTCTGTGAGGGTGTTTCCAAAGGAGATTAGCATGCAAGGAGGTGTGGCCCAGATGGGAAGACTCAGCCTTAATGTAAGTGGCCACTGTCAATTGGCTGGCAATCTGGAGACAATCAATGCAGAAGGCAAACTGGTGTCTTGCTCTGAGAAATGAGACATGCATGAATCCTGACTTGGATGATAACTGTGGGTTGTTGCACTCCAGGTCTTAAAGCAATGGCCCTCTTGCTTTCACTATTTGAGAGTTATTCCCTTGACTTCCTGGTTAAGAGACCCACATCCTCATAATGAATAATGCAAGTGTCATGCCAGGGCCTCCAGCCTGGAGATAACCTGTTGTGGAAATTCTCAGATGCCATAATTTAATGAGCCTATTACCCTAGTAAATCTCATTTTATAAACCTACATATCCCATTGATTCAGTTATGCTTTCTGATGTGTTGTTCTTCTCTAGAGACTCCAATACACTCTTCTAGAAATTTGATGGTATCAGGAAGTAGATTTAGCTCCTTAAACCATTTTAAGTTGATTTTTGTATAAGCTGTAAAGTAGGGGTCTTGTTTCATAATTCTGCATGCAGAGATTCAATTTTTCCAGCATCAATAGTTGAAGAGACTGTCCCTTCTCCAGGTATTGATTTCAGCTTATTGGTCAAAGGTGAATTGGTTGTAGATGTGTGGATTATTTTCTGGGGTTTATATTCTGTTCCTCTATTTCACTTGTCTATTTCTGTGCCAGTACCAGGCTATTTTGATTATAACTCTCCTGTAGCATGTCTTGAGGTCTGGTATTGTGAAATTTTCAGCTTTGGTTTTGCTGAATAAGATTGGTTTAGCTATTTGAGGTCTCTTATGTTTCCACATGAGTTTTTTAAAAAGTTTATTAATTAATTAATTAATTAGAGAAGTGGAGTTACAGACAGAGGCGGAGACATGGAGAAAGATCTTCCATCCACTGGTTCACTTCCCAAATGGTCACACTGCTGGAGTTGGGCTGATCGGTACCCAGGAGCCAGGAGCTTCTTCCTGATCTCCCACACAGGTGCAGGGGCCCAAGCACTTGGACCAAGCTCTATTGTTTTCCTAGGTCATTAGCAGAGACCTGGATTTGAAGAGGAGCAGCCAGGACACAGAACCAATAACCATATGGGATCTTAGCTCCAAAGGTGGAGGATTAGTGTACTACACCAACATATCAACCCCTCCATACAACTTTTAACATAATTTTTTCCTAGATTTGAAAAGAATGACATTTGTATTTTGATTGAAATGACATTGGATCTATAAATTGCTTTTGATAGTATGGACATTTTGATGGAATTAATTGTTCCAATCCACAAATGTGGAAGTTTTTCTTGTCCATTTTTGTGTCTTATACTTCTTTCTTTAATGGTTTGTAATTTCTGTTGTGTAGGTATTACAGGTTTTTTGTAGCTATTGTGAATATAAGCCTTGGCATTGCCTGTGTATACAAATGCTATTGATTTTTGTGTGTTGATTTTATATCCTGCAACTTTACCAAACTCTCTTATGCCTTCCAATTGATTCCCTGTATGTAGAATCATGTCATCTACAAACAGGGATAATTTGACTTCCTCCTTCCCCATTTGTATCCTTTTGATTTCTTTTCCTTGCCCAATGGCTCTGGCTAAAGCTTCCAGGACTATAGTGAATAGCAATGTTGAAAATGATATCCTTGTCTGGTTATGGATCATAATTTTTGGGAATGCTTCCTACTTTTCCCTATTCAATATGATACTGGTTGTGTGTTTGTCAATTGTTGCCTTAATTGTATCTATGAATGTTCCTTCTCTATTTGCTTAATATTTTTATCATGAAAGTGTGTTGTATTTTTGTCAAATGCATTCCCTGCAATTGTTAAGAATATAATATGTTTTTTATTCTTCCATTTGCTAATATGATGTATTACATTTATTGATTTGCTTATGTTGAAACATCTCTGTGTACCAGAACTAACTCCCATTTGATCCAGATGAATAATATTTCTGATGTGTTGATGCATCTGACTAATTAGCATTTTGTTGAGGATTTTTGCATCTATGTTCATCAAAGATATTGTATCCTTTTCTGTGTTTTGAATTAAAGTGATGTTGGCCTCTTGGAAGGAATTTGGAAGGATTTGCTCCCTTTCAAATCTTTTGAATAGCTTGAGAATTGGAATTAGTTCTTTAAAAGTTTGAAAGAATTCAGTAGTGAAGCCATTAGGATCTGGGATTTTCTTTGTTGGGAGGATCTTTATTCCTGATACAATCTGTGATGGAGGTTTTTGACCCCAGAAACATATATATTATAGAATATTTTTAAATAAAATAATACACCATAGTTCTTTTTTTTCTTGTTGTGGTGGGAAAAACCAGCCATTATTTCACCTCGATATATTCTATCCTTGAGGTTGTATTTTCTTTTTCTTTTTGAACTTTTATTTAGTAAATATAAATTTCCAAAGTATAGTTTATGGATTACAATGGCTTTTTCCCCCCATAACTTCCCTCCTGCCCGCAACCCTCCCAACTCCCGCTGTCTCTCCCATTCCATTCACATCAAGATTTAGTTTCAATTATCTTTATATACAGAAAATCAATTTAGTATATATTAAGTAAAGATTTCATCAATTTGCACCCAACAAAACATAAAGTGTAAAATACTGTTTCCGTAATAGTTATAGCATTAATTCACATTGAACAGCACATTAAGGACAGATCCCACATGAGGAGTAAGTAGTACATAGTGACTCTTGTTGTTGATGTAACAATTTGACACTCTTGTTTATGGCACCAGAAATCTCCTGAGGCTCTAGTCATGAGTTGCCAAGGCTATGGAAGCCTCTTGAGTTCACTGACTTAGATCTTATTTATGCAAGGTCATAGTCAAAGGGGAAGTTCTCTCCTCCCTTCAGAGAAAGGTACCTCCTTCTTTGATGGCCCCGTTCTTTCCACTGGGATCTCACTCACAGAGATCTTTCATTTAGGTCCTCTTTTTTTTTTTTGCCAGAATGTCTTGGCTTTCCATGCCTAAAATACTCTCATGGGCTCTTCAGCCAGATCCGAATGCCTTAAGGGCTGATTCTGAGGCCAGAGTGCTATTTAGGACATCTGTCATTATATGAGTGTGCTGTAATACACCATAGTTCTATGTAATCACTCTCAAATTTACAGACACACATATGAATTTATAAAGTACTCAGGGTCTTTTCCCAAAATGTTGTTTTTCTACTGTAACATATTATGAATTAATTTTTCAGGTATGTTATATTTTTCCACATATATAGTATCAACTAAATATATCTATATCTGCAGAATGAAATCAATTTTTGGGAGATATTGCTGAAAAGATACTTCAACACTAAATAATTCAGCTATCATTAGGTGAATTTGCATCATTTAAAATTCTCAGAGGATTTTCCTTTCAGGAAGAATCATACTCTTTTCTAGGATCAATAGAAATGTTCATGTTTACAAATGATCCATATATTTTTCAAAATTATGGCAATATATTGCCTTAATAAGTTTGTCCAATTACACCTGAAAAATATTTGACTCTTTTTCCAAGATTCTCTCATGCATTCTCTAACTCTGCAAAAGAATCCAGGAATCAATGGCAAGTTTTTTGTCCTGACCTTCAAAGTATTTTGTTTCCATGCTTCTTGACCTTTCTCTAGGGGTAGGTAGTGGTTATTTTTTACCTGAGATATATGCTGTATTTTGAATCAACTCAATCTAAAAAAATACATATAGGTTCAGGAAAACGGAAGCATTTAGATAATCACCAAGTGACAGACTACTGTGCTGGTGAACAAGACATCACAAAATCAATGTGTTCAAGTGGAAGGAATAAATTTATAACCACATGATTTCCCCTTCCCAAATATCCACATTTGAATCTCTAAGTGTGGTCTTTTGCACATAACCATAGAGCAATACAAATGTTCCCCTGGAAGTTCTGATGTGGGGGTATGGCTTTCTCCCACCAGACTTTATGCATAGCCAGTGCATTACAGTGATCCTAAGTGAAGTGTAGTCAAGAATTGAGTTCATGCCACACTCTAGGCCAATCACACTTATCCAAAACCTGTGCTCCAAACACATTTGCCTTCATTCTGACGCTTCCTTATCAAGATCCTAGTTGAGAAACTTGTCTGGAATCATGTTTATGTGAAAGCTCATGTAACAATTTTACTGGATCATGCAATATCCAGATATTTGGTTCGACATTATTTATTGGTGTGTCTATGAGGGCATTTCTGGATGAGAGTAGCATTAGATTTAAGTGGTAGATGAATTGAGCGGATATATATATATATATATATATATATACAGATAAGAAAAGAGTTTTTTATGGGAATTAGCAACTGAGAAATCTTGTAATGGAAGTCATTGAAATGCTGCTAGCTTGTGTGGCTCAGTCCAAGTCTGAAGGTCTCAAAGTCAGGGGAGCCAAGACTATAACTCAGTTTGAAGGCAAAAACCTGAATCTCATCAAGCGGATTACTGATGTAAGTCTTGAGTCCAAATAGCAGTATCGGAGCCAGCACTGTGGCACAGCAGGTTAACGCCCTGGCCTGAATTCTGGCATCCCATATGGGCTCCAGTTCAAGTCCCAGATGCTCCACTTGCTATCCAACTCTCTGCTATGGCCTGGGAAGGCAGTGGAAGATGGCCCAAGTCCTTTGGCCCCTTCACCCACAATGGAGACCTGGAAGAAGCTCCTGGCTCCTGGCTTCGGATCGGTGCAGCTCCAGCCATTGCGGCCAACTGGGGAATGAACCTTAAGCCAATAGATTATGCCCACCCACATTGAAAGCACATCTTCCCCAACCAGTCAATTCAGAATCTCATGTTAATCTAATTTGGAAACAGCTTCACAGACCACCACTAATTATGTAACTCAGCCAAGTCGGCATCTGAAATTAACCAAGACAAGTCCACTCTTGTCAACTAAGAGCTCATATACATCTTTTACTACAAAGCTACATTATGAAATTGAATTAAAAATATCTATAGAACATAGAAATAGAACAGATTCCCTAGAAGTAGAACCATGCTTCTATAGCAAACTGATTTTTTACTAAGGTGCTAAAAAGTTGAACTGGTTAAAGAACAATTTTTTCAGTAAATTGTGTTGGGAAAAATGGAGATCCACATGCTGAAGAATGAAGCTAGATCCCTATCTCTTACCATGTGCAAAATTGAATTCAAAGTAGATTGCACACCTAAATGTAAGGACTGGAACTTTGAAACTACTATAGGAAAACATAGGGGAAACATTTCAAGACATTATAATGAGCAAGGATTTTTTTGGATCAGACTCAAAGGCACAGGAAACCAAAAACAAAAAAAGAGAAAACAATGCAAACAAAAAGATATACAAGTGGGAATTTATCAAATTAGAGGTATTCTGCACAGGAAATGATACAGTCAAGAGTGAAGGAACAATCTACAGAAAATACTTGCAAGCTAAATAAATGACAAAACATCCATTTCCAGAACATATAGGGAATTCCTACAACGCAATAACAAAAAATTGACAATAGATCTAAATGGATGTTTCTCAAAAGCAAACACACAAATGGCCAATGATATACGAAAAAATAATTGCTCAACTTCATTCATCTTTGCAGAAATGCAAATCAAAACTGTAATAATGCATCATCTCACTCCAGTAAGATTGGCTTTTATCAAAAAGGCAAAAGATAATGTGTGTCGGGAAAGTTGTGGAGAAAAGGGAACACTTCCACACTCTTGGTGATAAGGCAAATTAGTGCATCAATTATGGAAAACAATATGGTTGTTCCTCAAAAACCTAAAATTAGGACTACAATATGACCAAGCAATCCCTTTACTAGGCATATATCTGAGAGAAGTGAAATCGGGCTGTCAAGGAAACATGTGTCCACATGTATTTATTGCAGTACTATTCACAATGGACAAGTAGAAACAATCTAAATGTCCATCTGGAATTACATCCCATTGATTCTGGAACTCAAATCTCAGAACAGTTAAATACATCATAGAGAGTGAGCAATCCTGCTTTCTGGACTTGTTAGATATAGTAGCTAACTTCAAAGTAATTCCACTCTATTCTCATCCATCCTCATTTCTCACATCATTTAATTTCTACAAACTTCTTAAAACATATTCTTTCTTGAGAGGTCTTCCATCCACTGGTTCACTCCCCAGTTGGCTGCAATGGCCAGAACTGTGCCGATCCAAAGCCAGGAGCCAGGAGCTTCCTCCAGGTTTCCCATGAGGGTATAGGGACCCAAGCACTTAGTCCATCTTTTACTGCTTTCCCAGGCCATAGCAGAGAGCTGGATTGGAAGTGAAGCAGCTAGTCTCAAACCAGCGCCCATGTGGGATGCCAGCACTGCAGGTGGCAGCTTTATCCATTACGCCACAGCGCTAGCCCCCTAAATGAATTCTTAAACACTTACAGTTTACTAACTAAAAGAAGAATTAAGTATGATTATGTATCACCTAGTGAGAGGACCACATTGTGAGAAACATGTCATTAAATAAAGCTGTTACTATGCAAACCTCATAAAGCACACGAACACAATCCTGTATAGACCACTCAGCTCATAAGCTATTTGGTATAGCCCATTGCTCTTGGGTTACAAAGATTTAGAGAAAATTATTGCAGTGAATTAGTAGAAAATTTTAACACAACAGGAAATATTTGTGTCTCATTGTAAGAAATGTATAGAAAAAAACCTCTTGTATAAAGTATTTTAACACAAGTATAGGAGATTTACCATGAATGGAATTTGCTCTGAGTCAGTGACAGAGTGGTGAATGATTGTGAAGAGCTACAATAGTTCTATAATAACTGTAGATTTATGAACACTATACGCATAAGCTACTCGATTTATTTAAAATGTCTCTTCAAATATATTAATCTCAACTTACTGCAAATTCTTTACAAACATTTTTAACTTTTTGACTCTTGCAACACTGATCTTAAGACACAAGCACATTGTACAGCTGTACAAAATATTTTCTTTCTTTATATGCTTATTCTATAGATTTTTCTTTTTTTAAATATTTTATTTATTTTTATATTTAAGCTTTTTTCGTCTAAACTAAGACACTCATATTAACCTCGACTCACTAAGGGGAATAGTCATCAGTATGGCTGCTTTCCACCTCCACATCTTGTTCTCTGGAAGATCTTCAGGTGCAATGATGCCCATGAAACTGCCATCTACGATAACCAGTGCCACCTTCTGGACACCTCCTAAAGGACTTGCCTGAGGCTGTTTGACAAGTATAAGCAGTAAACTCTGAAAGAGCAATAAAACGTAGAGTACTTAGCTCTCCTCGTTCTTACTGTGCACACACACCATTCCCAACAAGCATTCTCTGTGTTATCATTGTCCTGTGTGTCAGCTTGTTTAGTTTTCCATTTGTATAGCATTGTTGCACCCCAAGCTGGCAAATCAAGGAATAGTTTTCTCAAATTGTTCAAAGCATCAAGAATATAGTCTTAAAGAGTTCCATGTTTGGCTCTTTGCTTGCAAGTAGCCAGACATGATCCTGTGACCTCTTCTCGTGGCAATATGGGGATTTTCCCTGCTTCTCTTTTGTGCTGTCTGTCCACTTCTATATTCCATATCTTTCTGTTTCTTGATGTACTTAGTTTGGATAGGGTACTGCCTCCAGTAGATTCTGAGTAGGTATACAACAGCTAAGATTATTTAAGACTTTGCATCTATCAATAAGTTTTATTCTATTATTACTCATGACATATCTCAGATAATAACAGAAACACAGGCTGTTAATTTTTACAATTTAAAAGTCATGTATCCAACAATTTTAACTTCACCTTTGTTGTTGAGAAGTCTGAAACAGTTTTGATGCCTGATACTTTTTGAATGACACATTTGTCATTTTTTTCTGTTTGGCATATGTTTTTCTGTCTCTTATAGGCTAAAGGCTTTCCTCCAGTGTCTTGCAATGCCTGGATGTCAATTTAAGTAAGAGCATGGAGAATCCCTGAGTGATTAAGTGGGATGTTTCTACAATGAGCACTTCTCTAGGATATCCTAGCTGGGTTGTTATACAATACTTTATGGACTAGGGCTGTTTGCATACAGTGGGTTATATTCACTTACATCCCCTGTTTTCAAGCATGTGTCCCTATTTTCTAGTGTGATTCTCCAGTGTAAGGAGCGGCAGGCACCCAGCTTTTTAACGTCTGGGATGTAATCTGTGTGTGTGACTGCATTTTATCAGATTTCAATCCCCCTTATTTTAGCAAAAGGATATCACATTCTTAAATTGGGGGTAAGGGGGACTTTACAAATCATTTCAACATTATTTCTCAGTGTTCCTCTCTTAGAATTCTGTTTTGATTCTATTAAATCATTTGAAATTATACTTTTTGGTTTCCAACTTCTAAAATTTTTTATTCCATTCTTGTTCTCTTTATTTCTTCTTCCTGTCATTTCATCACAGTTTTGGTAGGTTATAAAAGTAGAAGTATTATATTAACATTGGAATTTTTACTGAAAGTTATTAGTCTAGAAAATCTCCATGTTGCTTTTAAATTGGAATTTCTTCAGAATCTTATTGGTTTACTATGAATAAATTCATATACAGATTCACTTTTAGTAAAGGTTAAAAATATGAGTTTTCGGCTGGCACCGTGGCTCAACAGGCTAATCCTCCGCCTTATGGCGCCAGCACACCGGGTTCTAGTCCCCGTCGGGGTGCCGGATTCTGTCCTGGTTGCCCCTCTTTCAGGCCAGCTCTCTGCTGTGGCCCGGGAGTGCAGTGGAGGATTTCCCAAGTCCTTGGGCCCTGCACCCCATGGGGGACCAGGAGAAGCACCTGGCTCCTGGCTTTGGATCAGCGCAGCATGCTGGCCACGGCAGCCATTGGAGGATGAACCAACGGCAAAGGAAGGCCTTTCTCTCTCTCTCTCCCTCTCTCTCTCTCTCACTGTCCATTCTGCCTGGCAAAAATAAAAATAAAAAAATATGAGTTTCTACTCATTCACTTCACTGCAAAGTTAGGTGCTAGTTTTTGAGTCAACTTGAATACTTCTTAAGACTTTTTGAAAAATATCTTTTCATGATTATTATAAAGGATTATTTCAAATACTTGTGTCTTGTACTTTGCAATTCTACATGTTAATGACACCTCTGTTTAGCAACTTCTGTGAATTCATTTTGAGAGACCTTATGTTATTGATTATTCCTTGCAATAAAATCATAAATTAGGATTTTTGCTTTGCAGTGCTACACAAGAGTTTTATATCTTACTTCACTTGACTTGGAATCCAATGAAACACTCCATTATCTTGTTTTTAATATAACAATAATAATGTTTGCCACATAGGATAATCTCAAGAATTAATTGCGATATCTGCACATCATGTTAAACATACAACATCTACACATCATGTAATAGCTCTGAATTTGGGCAATTTTTTTAAGTGCCCTGTGTGCTTCAGTTACTTACTGTTACTACTGCAATGGAGATTATTTAAGGTTATTTTGAGGAGTAAATGAAAACATAAATATAAAAGCATCTAAGAATTCAACATGCAGTAGGCATTCAGAAAATAAACAGCAACTGTCACAATAATTATACATAGAGATGGATGCATGCTCTATTGCTTGCACAGTCAGAGCCTCTGTGATGAGCCAGGACCAAGTGTAAATTTTTGTTGAATCAAAAAACACACAGAAGATTGCCTGGTTGCTGGAGACAATGGAGGCAGTGCAGCAGGCACCTTCCCGAGTCTCCTCCCCAATTACACATTTGTCAAATGCTTATATAAAATGAATCCTTCAATTTTACTTGAAGACAGATAATGTAGAAGAAGCAGAATAATTCTGATTTAAAAGAGAAAATTCAACCAGTACCAGTGCCCTAGTCCCACTGGTATCCACGTTTTCCTAGAAAGCTAAAGTAGAATAAGAAAAACTTGCAGGTGAAGACTTTGGAGCAAAGTACACTACCAAAGAAGTGTGGGATGGAGTGACCACCAGAAAGTTTGTTGTTTCCAGATAATTATCAATCATTTTAATAAAATATAGCTTTCAAACGTGATTCGTAATGGTTTCTTGCTATTTCATACACACAGCCTTAATAAATACAATTGAAACTTTTTCTAAAGGTGAATGCTTATGCCAACATAGTTACTAGCTACAAAATTCTTCAAATTTTTAGTCATAGTCTAAAATAACTTGATCCTCAAAGAATTGGTATAGTATATTAATGAATACATGAAGAAAATCAGCAACCTCATTTATTCCATGTCAGTGACTATTTCTAACAATATCAAAATTCTAGAAGATTAAAAATATCAGTTATTTAATACACATATATTCCTCTACTAGACTATACATCAAACAACCATTGACTTGGTTTTAGTTTAATACTCTTTTTCATTCAAATATATATATTAAGAAGGGTTGGGGGCACCCAAGAAGCTAATGAATAGAACATACCATCATTGTAAAGCATGTTAAAATGATTTTTTCAATGATAAAATAAAAGTGAAAAATAAAGTCAAAACAATCAACAAAGCACACAATGTGTAAATTTTTGAAGCAGTGTGGGTATAGTGATGATTAAAGTTTTGAGAAGAAAGGAAAGAAACAGATTATGATTGTTCATATTTAACCACAAGTGCTTGGTCCTCTGCAGCCATATAGGAGATCCAGAAGAACCTCCTGGCTCTTGTCTTTGATTCAGCTCAGCTCGGGCCATTGCGGCTATTTGGGAAGTGAACCAGTGGATGAAAGACTTTCTCTCTCTGTCTCTGCATTTCTGTATCTCTGCCTTTCAAATATATAAATATTTTTAAAAAAGAAGAAAAATAAAATAGTGGCTAATATTTATGGATCACGTACTTACTGCAATTAGCATTTTGCATGGCAAATTTTAAAGTAACTATCACATCCTATTGATAAAATTTATATATATATTAATTATTATTAAATATATTAGCCTAAAGTAAAATTAAAATATAATGGATATATAAAGTAAAATGAATATATTCTATATTAAATTTTAAAAATCATGACACCGGCTGGCGCCGCGGCTCACTAGGCTAATCCTCCACCTGTGACACCAGCACCCCAGGTTCTAGTCCCGGTCAGGGCGCCGGTTTCTGTCCTGGTTGCTCCTCTTCCAGTCCAGCTCTCTGCTGTGGCCCGGGAGTGCAGTGGAGGATGGGCCAAGTCCTTGGGCCCTGCACCCCATGGGAGACCAGGAGAAGCACCTGGCACCTGGCTTTGGATCAGTGTGGTGTGCCGGCCGCAGCGTGCCAGCCGCAGCAGCCATTGGAGGGTGAACCAACGGAAAAAAAAAAAAAAAGAAAGGAAGACTATTCTCTCTGTCTCTCTCTCTCACTGTCCACTCTGCCTGTCAAAAAATTAAAAAAAAAAATTATGTCACCATCACTTAGGGTGATGATTTACTTGCTTTAACAAGTAAACTCTTGGGGCCCTTGCGGTGACACAGCCGGTTAACCCATGGCCTGCAGTGCTGGCATCCTATATGGGCACTGTTTCAAGTCCTGGCTGTTTCACTTCTGATACAGCTCCCTGCTATAATCCACTTGAGAAAGAAACAAAAGATGACCTGTGTATCTGGCTCTTCTGCCCCTACCCATGTGAGAGACCTGGATGAAACTCTTGGCTCCAGTGTTCAACCTAGACCAGCCCTGGCCATTGTGGCCATTTGGGAGTGAACCAGCAATGAAAGATTTCTCTCTCTCTCTCTCTCTCTCTCTCTCTCTCTCTCTGATTTTCCCTAACTCTACCCTCTACCTTTCAAATAAATCTTTTTAAAAAAACCAAACACCTAAATTTAAATGGATTAACTTAATAGAATTATATTATTATATTTATCATTCACATCAATGTTCCGCATAGTTATCAAATGTCAGAAGACTTTTCTTCATGATTATTTAGGGATTCTTAATCCTTCCACCTGTGGCTGATTGATCCCCAGTGTCTCTCCATTCTCTCATTTACCAAACAGAAATAATTAGTAAGCTTAAACATGGCACTATTTCTTTTTAAATGCCAAAGAGCAAAAGTAATAAATATCATTCTATGTCACATACCTCATATAAAAACTATTCACTGGAATTACTTGATTGGAGTAGAGGGAGGGGTAGTGGATAGGAAGATCAAGAATATTTTATTCTTATCTATATCACTCATAAAGAGCATAAAATTCAGTGATCTGCTGTAATTTTTGTCAGATTTAACAACTGCTTTCTAATCCTAGATGTTATAAATAAGCTCTTGATCCCAACACTGAATGGAAAGTTGGAATTATTTCATTGAGTCTGGGAAATAGCAGATGTCTAAATTGTTAGGGTCTCCTTCAACTGAAATTTGTCATTGGATGTTGCAGTGGTTTTGAGTTCCTCCCGCAGGTAATAAAGTGAATCTGAAGTGTAATTAAACAAGATATCCACTTTTCTAGCATCATCCAGTGGCTTCACACTCCCACTGATGCTCAGATTTCAGGCACAAAGCCAACTTCCTGGACAGATGTTTTGAATTAACTGAAGCTATAGGGGAAATAATAAATAGAAAATGATTAATTAAAATGTTTTTAAACCCAGTGTGTTCAATTAACATTTTGATGAAGTCTTTTAGCATAGCATCAACTATTTCTTGACATCAGAATTGTTGTAATTTTACATTACTCTGAAAGTATACTAAATTGCATTGCATTTAAAGCCTTTCAGTACTGTTAATATTTTCATAAGCTTCAGATTGGGAGTTATTTTCCATTTATGTGTCTTAATTTAAGTTCATATATATATGAAGCAAGTTCATATATATATATATATATATATATATATATATAAAATTCGTTTCCTGCTGATGCAGACCCTGGGTAACAGGTGATGGCTGAAGTAGTTGAGTACATTCTACTCTTGTGAGAGACCTGGATTACTTCCCAGATCCTGGCTTCAACATTATATCCTGTTTATGACTGAATATTATTCTGATGGTATATGTGCCATTTTCTTTATCTGTTCATCGCTTGATGAACACTTAGGCTGTTCTTTGACACATTAATCTCATTTACTTTGGCTATTGTAATGGCTAATTTTGAATGTTAGCTTAAATGGACTGATGAATGCCTAGAAAATTGGCACTAAGGAGTGGATCTCAGTTACAGTAACTGATTCGGGATCTACAGATAACTGGTCTAAAGCAGGTGACTCACTGTATGGCAAGCACAAATGATGTCTCACCTATCCCTTGACCAAAGATGACCAAGCAGTCAGACTCAACCACTTCCCTGCCCTGAGAAAATAAGCAGAAACTATTTTGTAAAAAGAAGAATCAAGTGGCCATTTTAATGGCTGACTGATCTATGTTTCATTTTGGTAGTGAAAAACATACTCCTAGAAGGAGTCTTAAATAGCTAATGAGGTACATAATGTTAGGGCATTTTATACAAATTGCATCTGTATGGACAAATACCCATCTCAAACATTGGTACACAGGGCTTCCCTGACCTAGAAAAATCTGATGTAAGTGTCTACCTCAGCCTCTGGACACAAAGCTCGTTCTTGCAAATATCTGCACTGACTCCTCAAGTATGAAATTTATTTTGTCAATAAGTCTCTCTTCTTGTTGGCTTTTCTCTGTGTCCCATCCCTGAATTCATTCTTGTGTTGGCAACCAGAGCATAGAATCCTTAGTCCCCTAAGATCTTTGGCAAGCCAGGCAGAGGTGAAAGCCCACAGGAGACAAAAGTCCGCCCGAAAATCTGACACAGAATCTTTCTCTAAAGTCTTGCTTCTCTCTTTCTCTCTCTCTCTCTCGCTCTTGTTCTCACTCTCACTCTCGTGCTGCTTTTATATTCTTATTTTCTCATATTTGATAACAGGGACAAGACTGAGAACAAAAATCATAACAATGCAGGAAAAAAAACAGTCCAAATAATAGGCTCACATGAAAGCAATTTCTGTAACCAATGCCCTATGATCCCACAGTCAACCTAGAAGGAATTCATATATGGGTGAGAAAAAATACCTGAGAGAGGGGTCAGCATTGTGGCATAACAAGTAAAGCCACCAGCTATGCCGGCATCCCATATGGGCATTAGTTCATATATTGCCTGCTCCACTTTCATTGAAGTTCCCTGCTAATGGCCAGGGAAAAGAAACAGAAGATGGCCCATGTGCTTGGGCCCCTGCCACCCACACGGGAGACCCAGATGAAGCTCCTGGCTCCTGGATTCAGTGTGGCTCAGTCTGGTTGTTGCAGCCACTTGGGAACTGATTCAGTGGATGGAAGTCCTCTCTCTTTGTTTTTCCTTCTAAGTTTCTGTAATTCTGACTTTAAATAAATAAATCTTTAAAAGTATAAAATAAAACCCAGAGAGAATGTTTCAAATTTGAGAAGACAGGATATTGGTAGAAAGAATGTTCTCTCTTCTGCCTCACCCATTCTGTTTGTTCCTGCAAAGCTCTCATTTGTGAATGAAGGTGAAATAAAGACCTTTCATAACAAACAAAAATTGAAAGAATTTGTTGCCACTCGTCCAGCCCTGCAAAAGATACTTAAAGATGTGTTACACACAGAAACACAGAAACACGGCCATCAACATGAAAGAAGATAAACGAAGGGAACCTCACAGCAAAAGATCACAGGGAATTCAAAGCATACATTTGGATAAAGAAATTATGGGACTTGTACTCTATAGAATACTATACAGCAGTCAAAAACAATGAAATCCGGTCATTTGCAATAAGATGGAGGAATCTGGAAAACATCATGCTGAGTGAATTAAGCTAGTCCCAAAGGGTCAAATATCATATGTTCTCCCTGATCGGTGACAACTAATTGAGCACCAAAGGGGAAATCTATTGAAGTGAAATGGACACTATGAGAAACAGTAACTTGATCAGCTCTTGTGCTGACTGTTGTTGTACAATGTAATACTTTATCCATTTTAGTAATTTTTTTATTCTAGTACTATTGGTTGAACTCTGTAACTAACAAACAATTATTCTTAGGTGTTTAAATTTTAACTGAAAAGTGATCCCTGTGAAATATAAGAGTGGGAATAAGAGAGGGAGGGGATGTACAATTTGGGACATGCTCAATCAGTCATGCCCCAAATGATGGAGTTAGAAACAGGCCAGGGAATTCCAATACAATCCCATCAAGGTGGCATGTACCAAGGCCATCTCACTAGTCCAAGTGATCAATTTCAGTTCACAATTGATCACACTGATAGGTCTAAGAGTCAAAGGGATCACACAAACAAGACTAGTGTCTGCTAATACTAACTGATAGAATCAAAAAGGGAGAGAATGATCCAACATGGGAAGCAGGATACACAGCAGACTCATAGAATGGCAGATGTCCTAAATAGCATTCTGGCCTCAGAATCAGCCCTTAAGGCATTCAGATCTGGCTCAAGAGCCCATGAGAATATTCAAGGCATGGAAAGCCAAGACACTCTGGAAAAAAAAGAAGACCTAAATGAAAGATCTCTGCGAGTGAGATCCCAGTGGAAAGAACGGGGCCATCAAAGAAGGAGGTACCTTTCTCTGAAGGGAGGAGAGAACCTCCACTTTGACTATGACCGTGTCGGAATAAGATTGAAGTCAGCGAACCCTAAGGGCTTCTATAGCCTTGGCAACTCATGACTAGAGCCTAGGGAGATTACTGAGGCCATAAACAAGAGTGTCAAATTGTTAAATCAACTTCAGGAGTCACTGTGTACTTACGTCTCATGTGGGATCTGTCCTTAATGTGTTGTCCAATGTGAAGTAATGCTATAACTAGCACTGAAACAGTATTTTACACTTTGTGTTTCTGGGTGGGTGCAAACTGATGAAATCTTTACTTAGTATATACTGAATCAATCTTCTGTATATAAAGATAATTAAAAATGAAAATAAATCTTGGTGTTAAATTGGAAATTGCCTAGAAAATTAATCAATTTTTTAAAAAAATATATCATGTAGGATCTCTGTCCTTAATGTGCTATACATTGTGAATTAATACTATAACTAGTACTCCAACAGTATTTTTCACTTTGTGTTGCTATGTGAGGGCAAACTGTTGAAATCTTTACTTAATATATAGTAAACTGATCTTCTGTATATAAAGAGAATTGAAAATGAATCTTGATGTGAAGCAAGGGGAGAGGGAGTGGGAAAGGGGAGGGTTGCGGGTGGGGGGGAAGTTATGGGGGGGAAAGCCATTGTAATCTATAAGCTGTATTTTTGAAATTTATATTCTTTAAATAAAAGCATTATAAAAAAAAAAGAAAAAAAAAAGAAAGAATGTGCTCAACTGAGAGGCCTACCCAGCACATATCCTCCATGCAAACAAGAAGGACACTAGAAATGTGATTGCTCTCAACTCTCATGGGAGAAGAAGACTCCCAATTCACTTATGTCCCTATCTGAGAAGTGAAGAGGCACTGGAACTCAAACAACTCCCACAATGCATGTGACCATCTCATTCTTGCAGCCCTAGGTTATCTTAGATGTCAGATGCCGTGTCCTTGTGTTCACCTCTCAAGAGCTAAACTTATCCCTTACAACAGGAAGCGACAGGGCAGGCCTCATACACCAGCAAATACACTGGGTATTTGAACATATAGGTAGATGGCTCAGTATCCCATCCCCAACATTACTGGGCCTTATATATTATGTTTGCCCTTTTTTATTGCCAAAGTTATTATACCGCCCCCCAATGTGTACTTTATCCTGAACCCCCATAATTAATTGCGTATATAATCACTAGACAATGACTAATAACCTTCATAGCTCCACTTGCTAGCTATTCTCCCACATTAACAGTGTCCCTGGCTTGCAAACACCTGCTGGTATCCACTTTAATCAGTTCATCAATCTTTCTAATTCTGTTTGTTGTTGACTTTGTCCTGGGAGCCCAGTAGAGCCTGAGGACCTTGGGCTTTTAGGTTTGTCCATTTCAGTATAGAATGTTGTCCAACTATCGGCTCAGTGTTCAGGCTTGTCCTATACCATGTATACTAAAACTGTAAATGATGGGATCCAGAGAGAGCCTTGTCCAGCAGACCTTGACTGGAATATTTGAAACCATGCTAACTAAAGCTGTTGATCAAATCAGTGAACTCCCAGGAAAAGCTAGTCTTTGCTTTAAAAGTTAAAACCCCAGAAAATTATACCTAATAAGCTTAAGCCAGTTTTATTTTAGCTACACATTGCAATTCATAAGTGACACCTGGGAAATGGACAACAGTGAAAAGGACTTAGATATCTATTTTACAGAAAATATCTCCATCTAGTGGGGAAACAATAAAAACTACTACACCTTGATTCTTCATATTGTGTCTTGTTAATAACACACAGAAAAAAAAGTCTGGAAATAGGAATAACTACTAGGATTCTTTATAATGTTATAGGTAACCACACCAGGATAAATACTCCTTTCTACTTATCCAATCACTTTAGGACAATTTGAACTTTCACTACTCACAGTGAGCATTCTCCTTCAGACTTCAATCCTTATTGCCTTAGTGAGAATTTCCCTGAGCCCACGCAACTACTACAACCCATAGGGATCATAGAATTCCTCTATTCTGGCAAAGAACACTTCCATTGAAACACCACACTAGTACATTTATATTCAGAGGCCCACATATAGCATTTCTCTCAAAGGAAGTAATTACTGTTTTCTGTGCAGATGGAAACTCTACATAACTTTACCCTTTTCATGGTCAGGTGCCAGGAAATCAGTGGCAGAATTCCATGATACATTAAAAACAGAGGTAGATCAACTGATATCAAGTCAAGTCTAAACCTGGGAACTTTCTTAACCATAGCCCTGAGGTCATGAAGCAAGAGATCCAAGTTAAGGAGCCCAAATTTCACTCCAGGCCTAGAAGATTAACAACAGACAATCGTATATTCACCTGTAATGGTCTTGGCAACACTATCTTCTGTTCTATCTTCTGATCCACAAAAATATCCCTTCTCAAATGATCAACTAAAAATATTTCCATTCTCATGAAAGAATCATGTAAGGCAACAGTAGGGGCCTTTGAAGCCCCCAAAAGGCCATCAATTCTCCAGCCCAAGTGGTAGTTTGCAACAGGAGAGTCCTCATTTTCTGATGGCAGAACAAGGTGGAACATCAAGCCGTGTAGTCCACATACCAATATATCTGGAGCCATAGAGAAAAGTCTCAGCATTGTAAAAGACAGTACAAAACTGCTGGAAAGGATAAAAACAGGCTGTCAAAAATTCTCAATCTCTCCTCAGATCCATATTTGGACTCTGGTTAAGCTCACTTTTATGTTATTACAGTGGTAATATGTTATTATCCAGTCCATATTTCATTCAAAGTGTTGTATGACATAGTTTTCAGATTCCAACAATTCCATGTTAAGATGGTAATTCTAAGAAAGTTCCAACAGATCCCAGCTCATAGGGAGGCCAATGTTCAAATAAACACCATGGACTGAGACAGAAAAGAATTTTATTCCTCCATAAACAGATAAAACATTCATCCTTAAGCTACCGGTGAGCATTTCAAGGCTTTTAAAAAAAATTGTAACCTATTTGTTTGAAAGGCAGAGTTACAGAGAGGTAGGGACAGAAGATAGAGTAGAGAGAGAGAAAGAGATCTTCCATCAACTGGTTTACACTCAACTGTCACAGTGGTCAGAGCTGGACCAATCCAAAGCCAGGAGCCAGGAGCTTCTTCCAGATCTCCTATGTAGGTGCAAGGGCCCAAGGACTTTCACCATCTTCTACTGCTTTCCCAGGCCATAGCAAAGAGCTGGGTCGGAAGTGCAGCAGCCGGGACTCAAACCGACACCCATATAGGATACTGGCACTACAAGCGGCAGCTTTACTCACTATACCACAGTGCCAGCCCCTCTAGGCTTTAGTAATAGAATAATTCTCAAAAGGTTTTTCATCCCAGACTAAATATGGACAACAGTTCTGTCCAGCCTGAAGAAGGTACAGAAAAAGAGACCATGTGATAATGAGGCCAGAATTCTGCGAAGTAGAAAGATGAGGCAGGATAGACAGATAACCGACCCATGGCAAGTGACCTATTTATGTGGCAAGCATGAATGCTGTCAGAACCATCTCATAATAAGAAGCAGACCCTGGCGAATGATGATGAAACAGACTCCAACCATTCTTCTGCACCAGGGTGGTAAACAAAAACCAGATTTTTTTTTTATCAGATCGAGGACAATCTTGATTGACCTTTACTTCATTATAATACTGAAGAACACATTCCTTGGGGAAGACTTAACTATTTATTTTTATTTATTTATTTGAGAGTTAGAGTTACAGACAGTGAGAGGGAGAAAAAAAGAGAAAGGTCTTCCGTCCGTTGGTTCACTCCCCAAATGGCTGCAACGGCCGGAGCCTCGGTGATTTGAAGCCAGGAGCCAAGTGCCTCTTCCCGATCTCCCACATGGGTACAAGAGGCCCAAGGACTCAAGCCATCTTCTACTGCTTTCCCAGGTCATAGCAAAAATCTGGATTAGAAGAGGAGCAACCAGGACTAGAACCTGTGTCCATATGGGATGCTGGTGCAGCGCGCCAGCCACAACGCCCCAGCCATAGCGGCTACTTGGGGGGTGAACCAACGGAAAAAGGAAGACCTTTCTGTCTGTCTCTCTCTCTCCCTCTCTCACTGTCTAACTCTGCCTGTCAAAAAAATAGGAGCAAGCACGGCCCCATCCAATTCTCTCTACTATTGGTTCAAGATATATTCACTTGTGTGCTCCCACACACTGTTCTGCCATTGCTATCTGCACTATGAGGTGTTACAGCCAAGGGGCAGTCTTCACTGTGCCTGAACTATGCTGTTTGGACTTTGAAGCTCCAAAGCTATGACATAAATAATTTTTTTTCTTCATAAGTAGACTGAGTCAGGTATTTTGTTAAAATGTTGGAAAGATGACTAAGCTACTTATAAATCCAACAGTAGGATGCTAAGATAGTATTGCAGTTCTAGTTTAACAACATTGTGTAAGTCGTCTCTTTTCTACAAATTCACCAGGACTTGATTCTTTCTTTCTTTTTTCTTTTTTTTTTTCTTTTGGTTAGTTGTAATAGCATTTTTATGTGGAGTGATGATTAGTGATGCTGACTCTTATTTCATATAACTGTTGGCCATTTGTATATCTTCTTTGGAGAATCAAATTCTGTCTATTGCTCATTTTTAATTGAATTATTTGGATCTTTTTCTATGGAGAGTTCTCAGTTGCTGAGACTCACATGTTTTTCAGAGTATTAGCCCTTTCTCATAAGTATGTCCTGAAGCATGTGCCCTGTGTTGCATATTTGTCATTTCACAGTGTTAGGTATTTTAGGTATTACAACTTAGTCTTTTATATATTGTGCATTGGTATTATACATGATGAGAGATAATGGTCTAATTTCATTCTTTTTTTTTTTTTTAGAAAGATACACATTAAATTTATGGTAGCAGATACCTATGGTAAAGAGAGAAGGGTGGGGTCAAAAGTAACAAAACCAAAACTTTGGAATATAAACAATCAAGTCATATCAATCCATTTGTAGGGCTCAGGTATAAACATACTAGAAAAACAAAGCAAAATGATCAGAACAGATATAACCTACCAAATACTTGCATTAAAATGAAAATAATCAAGTTGAACTATATTATATAATATATAATATATTTAATATACTATATTATATATTATATATATTATATATTCTGACATGGAAAGATCTTCAAGATATAAGTAAAGCAAAACCCAAGTCAAGAATAACATATACAATGTTCTAAGATTTATCTAAAGTGAAATCACAAATTAAGTTCACACCCCCACACACATATACACTCAAGTTTTCTGTGAAAATTTTATCTATGCAAATGTATACAGAAAGTTTTAGAAAACATAACTTTAGCCAAACCATATTTATTCATAAAAGTATAAAAATAAAGGCAGATAGAAACTGTGAAAAAAACAAAAAGCAGTTAGGAAATGAAATATAATACTAGCACTGCCTCTGCAGTAAACAATATTAACACAGTCACCACCAAACAACAAAAAGCAAACAAGCCACCCTCAACAGAATACAATAAAATATGCAAAAGACACAAGGAGGGGCTGGCACTGTGGCCTAGTGCGCTAAGTCTGCTGCCTGCAGCACTGGCATCCCATATGGGCACCAGGACGGGTCCCAGTGCTCCACTTCCAATTCAGCTCCTGCTCATCCGTCTGAGAAAGCAGCAGAGGCTGGCCCAAGTCCTTGGGCCTCTGCACCCACGTGGGAGATCCAGAAGAAGCTCCTGGCTCTTGCCTGGCCCAGCGCCAGTCACTGTGGTCATTTAGGGAATGAACCAACAGATGGAAGACCCCTCTCTCTGTGTCTCTCCCTTTCTCTCTCTGTAATTCTGCCTCTCGAATAAAAATAAACCTTAAAAAAAAAGACATAGGGCCAAGGCTGTGGCATAATGGGTAAAGCCACCGCCTGCGGTGCCAGCATCCATATGGGTGCCGGTCCGAGTCCCGACTATTCCTCTTCTGATCCAGCTCTCTGCTACGGCCTGGGAAAGCAGTAGAAGATGGCCCAAGTCCTTGGGCCCCTGCACCTGCATGGGAGACCTGGAGGAGGCTCCTGGCTCCTGGCTTCAGATCGGCGCACCTCTGGCTGTTGTGGCCAATTGGGGAGTAAACCAGCGGATGGAAGACCTCTCTCTCTCTGCCTCTCCATCTCTCTCTGTGTAACTCTGACTCTCAAATTAATAAATAAAACATTTTTAAAAAGACACTAAGATTTTAAGAAAGACACTATATGATAGCAAATAAGCACATGAAAAGATATTCAGCCACAATGTCCATTAGGGAAATGCATATTAAAACCACAATGAGATGGTTACTATACTGCTATCAAAATAGCTTCAATAAAAAATATGATAATATCAAACATTGCCAAGGAGTAAAAAACAAGATCTCTAATATACTGTTGGTAGGAATGTAAAATGGTACAGTCTCGGCTGGCGCCGTGGCTCAACAGGCTAATCCTCCGCCTTGCGGCGCCGGCACACCGGGTTCTAGTCCCGGTCGGGGCGCCGGATTCTGTCCCGGTTGCCCCTCTTCCAGGCCAGCCCTCTGCTGTGGCCCAGGAGTGCAGTGGAGGATGGTCCAAGTGCTTGGGCCCTGCACCGCATGGGAGACCAGGAGAAGCACCAAGCACCTGGCTCCTGCCATCGGATGAGCGCGGCGCGCCGGCCACAGCGCGCCGTCCGCGGCAGCCATTGGAGGGTGAACCAACGGCAAAGGAAGACCTTTCTCTCTGTCTCTCTCTCTCTCACTGTCCACTCTGCCTGTCAAAAAAAAAAAAAATGGTACAGTCTCTATGGCAAACTATTTAGCAGTTTCTAATAAAACTAAACGTATGTTAACCATACAACCTGGCAATTGAACTCCTGGGTGTCTATACAAGAGAAATGAAAATAATGTACACACAAAAAGTTGTACCCGAATGTTTATATCTTTACTTGTATTAGTCCAAAACTGAAAAAAAAACAAAATGTCCTATACTATTTAAACAAGTAAACAAATGCTTACATTTACAGTATAGAACGTTAAGATGAAATGAATGGTTATTATATGCAACTTGGATGTGTCTCAGAGACACTGTCCTGAGTGGGAAAAAAAGCAATCTCAAGAGGTCACATACTATATGACCGCATGTATGTAACAGTCTCAAAATGACAAACTTACAGAGACAGAACACAATTGTGGTTTCTAGGAGTTGGGAGTGTGAGGAGGAGGAAAGCAGGTGTGAGTAGGAAGGTAGTAGCATTAGGGAAGTATTTGTGGTGATGGAATAGGTGTCTATCCTGAATCCAAATCAAAGTATGTATAAACCTTGATTATTATTAATCCTATGCCTGTGATAAAATGGCCTGGAACTATACATACCTGTTCCAAACCTCAATTTTCTAATTTTGGTACTGTACTACTTACGTAAAATATAATCACTGGGGGAACTGGGAGAAGGGTACAGAGGACTTCTTTGTACTAATTTTGCAAATCCGCATTTATTTCAAAATAAAAAGTTTTTTAAAAAGGACATTGATTATTCTATACTTCCCAGTTTCTTCTATATCCCATAAATTTCATTCTTATTTCAAGAATTTTTTTTTTAATTTTCTTCTTAATTTCTTCCTTGTTCCATTGTTTGTTCAGGAGTAAGCTAACTTACATATGTTTGTGTACTTCCCAAAGTTTTTCTTACTAATTATGTATAGTTTTAATGCGTTATACTCAGAAAAAGATACTCAATATGATTTCAATTTTAAAAAATTATTTATTGAGTTATTTATTTTGAAAGTCAGAATTGGAGAGAGGGAGAGGAAGAGAAAGAGAGAGAGAGAGAGAGAGAGAGAGATCTTCCATCTGCTGGTTCACTCCTCCAGATGGCCACAATGGCCAGTGCTGGGTCAGGCTAACGCCAGGAGCCAGGAGCTTCATCCAAATCTCCTACATGGGTGGCAAGGCCCAGACATTTAGGCTATATTCTGCTGCTTTCTCAGGCACATTAGCAGGGACCTGGATCAGAAATGAAGTAGTCAGGACATAAACCAGCACCCATATGGGATACCGGCATCACAGGTGGTGGTTTTACCCAGTATACCACATTGCTGGCCCCATGATTTCAAATGTTAAGAATTTGTTAAGACTTGTATTGTGGTCTACTATAGGACACTGCATCTGCTCTTGAGAGAAATGTGCATGCTTAAGCCTTTGAATAGATGTTATATAGAGTCTCTTAGATCCATTTGATCTAAGATACAATTTACTTCTGCCATTTATTGATTTCATGTCTTTATGATAAGTCCATCATTGATAATGGGTTGCTCAGTCTCTTACTGTTAATGAGTTTAAATATATCTTTTCCTTTAGTTCTGTAAATATTTACTTTATATGTTTAGGTATTCTTATGTTGAGTGTTATACCTGCATGTGTGTAATTGTTATTTCCTTTTACTGAAGTGACCCTTTTATTCCTACATAATGATCTCCCTTGTTTTAGATTTTTTACTGCTTTTGATTTCAAGTTCTATTTAGCTAATGTAACTATGGCTACCCTTACTTACTTTAGGGTTTCACTTACAGGGACTTTCTTTTGCTATTCTTAAACTGTATCCTTGGAACTAAGTGATTTTCTTATAAGTAGCATATAAATTTTTTTTTATATCGCTCTTGTCATTCTATGTCTTTCAGTAGAAAATTCAATCCATATGTACTTAAGATGACTATTGATAGCTAAATTGTTACTATTGCCATTTAGTTAAATGTTTTCTAGTTTGTTTTTAGTGCCATTATTTTTTTCTCCCTCTTTTAGAATCTTCCTTTGTGGTTAGTGATTTTTCTCTAGTAGTATATATTGCTAAACTATTGTTTTTGGTATGATTATTATAATTTTTATTTTTTGGTTACCATGAGGCTTTCAAAAGCACCTTTTAATTATAATATGATATTTTTAAAGTGATAGCAACTTAACATTCAACATAAAGATACTTGTACTCCATGCATGCCGCTACTTAATTTTGATATTCCAATTTTCTTCTTTGTAAAATGCTTATCTATTAACATAATAATGTTATTTGTAATTGTTTTATTTTTAGTGTTCATACTAAAGATATAGTGATTTATATGGTGTGTTTTCACTATTAGAGCATCTTTGACTTGTCTTTCTGTCTTTAACTTAACCAGTGAGTTATCTACTTTTTGAAACTTTCTTCCAACTTATTAATATCTCTTTCTTTCAGATTGAAGAATGCCCTGTAAAATTTCTTGTAGGATAGATTTAGTGGTAATAAGTCCTTTCAGCTTTTGCTTGCCTGGAAATGTCTTTATTACTCCTTAATAATTAATGTATAGATTTTCTAGCTTCAGTATTCTTGGTTGGCACTATATTACTTCAGTACTCTGGGTATCTCATTCTACTCTGTTTGGCCATATAAATATCTGCTGTCAGGTGAATTGGAGCACTCTTACTTGTTTCTTTTATTTTGCTGTTTGAGTGTGTTCTCTTTATCTTTTACCTTGAAGAGCTTCCTAATAATATGTTTTGGGATTGTTTGAGTTGACTCTGAATGGTGGCTTTGTCCTTCCTGTACCTCAATTCCTTCTTAGGTTTGAGAAATTTTCTATTATCTTTTTGAGTATGGCTTTCTACACCTTTGGCAGTCTCAAGTTCTTAAAACCAATAACCTACTTTTTGTTTGTTTTAATGTTGTCCCAAGTGTCTGTAACTTCTCTTCATTCTTCTTCCTCCCTTCTTTTGCTCTTCCATCTGTTTATTTCTTTATGGTCTGTTATGGCTTCAGTAGGACTTGTGTCCCCAAAACTCATGCAGTTGTTTAAACTCTGATGTCTTAATATTAATGGTTGATTTTTTAAAAGATTTATTTGCTTATTTGAAAGTCAGAGTTAGATAGAGAGAGAAGGAGAGGCAGAGAAAGAGAGAGAGGTGTCTTCCATCTGCTACTTCACTCCACAATTGGCTGCAATAGCTGGAGCTGGCCAAATCCAAAGCCAGTAGCTTCTTCTAGGTCTCTCATGCAAGTGCAGGGGCCCAAGGACTTGTGCCATCTTCCATTGCTTTCTCAGGCCATAGCAGAGAGCTGGCTCAGAAGTGGAGTGGCTGGGACTCAAACTGGCACCCATATGGGATGCAGGCACTGCAGGTGGTGGCTTTAGCCACTATGACAAAGTGCTGGCCCCAATTTTTGATTTATTAAGGGTGGAGACTTGATCCAATGATGGTGTCCAAGAGGTGTAGCTAATTGGAGGTCTGTGGGTCATTAGGATGTGCTCTAAAAGAGTGATTCTCAAAGGTATGTGAACATTTCAGTTCAAAATCATCTTAGGTGCTCTCTTTCCCTCTCACTCAACTTCTTGGCTCATCCTTATCGTGTGATCATTACCACTGCACCTGCCATAACCAGCCTGCACTAGATACCAGATTATAGGGCTGCCCAATCATGTCACCTCCACTGAAAGTTGAAACAAACTTTTATTTTTCAAAAAGCTACCCTCAATAATTTTAGTTAAAGTAATGAAAAGTGGACTAATATGTAATTTGTCTTCTAATTCATTGAATCTTTCTTCTTTTTGATTTATTCTGTTATTTTGCTTTCTATTGGACTCTTCATTCATCATATTTACTTTTCATTCCTAGATTTGTGGAGATAATTTTGTTTCTTTTTTGTATTGTTTCAATCTCTATGATAGGTTTCTCTGATAAAATACTTATGTTTTCTTAGAGTACACTGAGTTTCTTTAAAACAGTTATTTTGAGTTCTATATCTGAGACTTCATACATATTGACTTTCAGTTAGTTTCTGCTGCCCTGTTTGGTCACTTACGTGATGTCATGATTTCTTGGAAGTTCTCCATGTTTGTACAGAATCATGTCTACACATTGAAGGATTAGGTC
This sequence comes from Sylvilagus floridanus, assembly GCA_949820135.1. Taxonomy (NCBI): domain Eukaryota; kingdom Metazoa; phylum Chordata; class Mammalia; order Lagomorpha; family Leporidae; genus Sylvilagus; species Sylvilagus floridanus. The sequence goes on from OX463227.1 coordinate 40,828,779, forward strand.
TTCAGTCTAGTTTTCATAATCTGGCTTTCTTTGTACATATCCTCCTTGAAATTCAAGCAAGCTGCTTATTTTCTCTGAGCTTGTGGTCACTACCACTGTTTGATCACTAGGTGGTGATGTAAGTCCAGATTTGCTATGATTTCATCATTTGTGCTGCACTATTTCAGTGCTAGAGGGAGCCCTGTTGAATGTGTTCCAAACTGCATTGGTATATCATTCAGAACAGACTCAAGGTGTCTCCAAAGCGCAGTTTATCCCTGAAGGCCTCTAGCAGCACCAGGGCAGCCCCAGATGCATCATCCACAGTCCATGGCCTGTCAGCAGGTGTCAGCATTCTACCTGGTACTCAGTTACATAATGTAACGCCATAGCTAGATTTCTAAGCAATGACCTAGCACACATCTACTCCTTCTCTTCTAAGAAGGCAATAAATAACTCTTCATGTTTTGCTGCCTATAGTTGGAGATGGATGAGGTTCACAGTTCATGATCCCCAACACCGCAACAGTAGGTCATACATGGATTTAACATCTACTGGTACCAGTGTAGCACAGAGACAAGACCAAATCCAACACTGCTATGACCTGTCTTCTGCTATTAATTGTGATCTAAGGCTGCATTAAGCAGCCAGTGGTAATACTAGAAGTCCTTCCCACTAGGCTCACAGGTCTTCTTCTGGCGCCAAAGGCTCTGTCCATGGCCACTGGCCTAGGGACAAGGGTAATTGGATTGTCTAGCAGTGGGCCTCACCATGGAGGACTGGGTGCTAGGCTGCAAAGGAACAATTTGTGGCTACCTCTTTCTTCTTGCCCCACAAAGGTGAAATTCTCAATTCTGAGCTAACTGGGGTACAGGAAAGGATGAGTCCATAGTCATATGATCACCAACGCCAGAATGCTGTGTCATACCTGGATCCGAGAGCATGTTAAGACCGTGCTTCTCTAAGTAAAGAGGTGGGATAGAATTACTTTAGCTAGTCATGGTCTCTTGTGTTTCCATATGAATTTTATCATTGTTTTCTTCTAAGCTCTGAGAAGAATGTCCTCAGTATTTAGATTGGGATCACATTGAATCTGTAAATTGCTTTGGGTAGTATGGACATTATGATGATATTAATTCTTCCAATCCACAAACACAAAATTTTTTTTCCATTTTTTGTTGTCCTCTTCTATTTATCTCTTTAATTTTTGTAATTCTCACTGTAGAGATCATAAGCTACTTTGGTTAAATTTATCCCAAAGTATTTAAATATTTTGTAGCTATTGCGAATGGGACAGATCTTACGAGTTCTTTCTCAGCTGTGGCATTGTTTGCATATCAAAAGGCTATTAATTTGTGTGTGTTAATTTTATTTTTGCAACTTTGCTAAATTCTCTTTTAAGTTCCAATAGTCTGTTAATGGAGTCTCTTGGTTGCCCATCTGCTAATAGGGATAATTTGAATTCCTCCTTTCCAATTTGTATCCCTTTGATTTTGATTTTTTTTGTGTGTGCAGTGATTGGCTAATACTTCCAGTACTATATTGAAATGTAATGGTGGGGCCAGTATTGTGGCATAGCAGATAACTCCATCACATGCAAAACCACCATCCCATTTGGGCACTGGCTCATGTCCTGGCTGCTTTACTTCCAATCCAGCTTCCTGCTACTAGCCTAAGAAAAGCAGCAGAAAGTGGGCTAAGTGCTTGGGCCTCTGTACCCTTGTGGAAGACCTAGAAGTCTGAGCTCTTGACTTCAATTTTGCCTTGTCCGGTCCATTGCAGCTATTTGGGAAGTGAACCAGCAGTTGGAAGATCTCTCTCTGTCTCTCCTTCTCTCACTTTAATTCTGACTTTCAAATAAATATATAAATGTTTTTTTTTTAAAAAAGGAAAAGAGGCTAAAATGGGCATTCTTGTAAAGTTCCAGATCTTAGTGAAAATACTTCCCTCTTTTCTTCATTCAAAATTTTCTTGACTGTTGATTTATCATAAATCGCTTTGTGTAGAGACACCATTCCTTCTATACCCAATTTCTTAAAGTTTTTTCTTTAATCATGAAAGGATGTTGTATTCTATCTAATGCTTTTTTGTGTCTATTGAAATAATTTTTTATTCTTCAATTTGTTAATGTGATGAAACATGTTTATTTATTTGCATATATTAAACCATCCTTTTATTCCTAAGATAAATTCGATTTAGTCTGGGTGAATAATCTTTTTGATGTATTGTTGGATTCCATTACCCAATATTTTGTTGAGAATTTTTCTGTTTATGTTCATCAGGAATGTTGGTCTATAGTTGTCTTTCTTATATCTTTTCTAGTTTTAGAATTAAGGTGATGCTAGTTTCATAAGAGCTTGGGAGGGTTTCCTCCCTTTCAATGTTTTAAATCATTTAAGAAGAATCAAGTTACTTCTTTAAAAGTTTATAAGAATTCAGCAGTGAAACCATCTGGACCTGTGCTTTTCTTTGTTGGGAGGTATTTTATTACTGTTTCAATGTCCATCTTGGTTATGTTTGTTTAGGTTTTGCATGTCTTCATGCCTCAATTTTGTAAACTGTACATGTCCAGAAATTATCCATTTAGTTTAAATTTATGAATTTGTTGACATACGCCAGTTTGTAATGATTCCTGATTTTTATTTTTGTGATATAAGCTGTAACATCTCCTTTTTCATCTTTTATTTTATTAATTTTGGTCTTCTTTCTCTTTATGGTTAGTTGAGCCAATGGTTTATCAATTTTATTTTTTTATTCAAAAAAACAGCTTTCCATTTCATTGTTTTAATTTCGATTTTGTTCATTACTTCTAACTTTATTGTTTCTTTCCTCCTTAGAATTTGACTTTTCTTGTTTTCCTAGGTTTTGAGGTGCATTATTAGGTCATTTCCTTGATACTTTTCCAGTTTCTTGATGTAGGCACTAATTGCTATAAACGTTCCTTTTAACACTGCTTCTGCTGTATCCCATAGGTTTTGATATGATGTGTTGTCATCCTCACTTGTTTCTAGGAATTTCTTGGTTTCCCTTTTGATTTCTTCTATGACCCAGTGTTCATTCAAGAGCATGTTGCTCAGTTTCCATGTGTTTGTATTTTTCCTAGAGTTTCTTAAGTTGTTAATTAACTTCATTCCATTGTGAGCAGACAATATACATGGTAAGATTTCAGTGTTTTTGAATTTGTTGAGACTTGTTTTATGGCCTAGGATATGGTTCATCCTAGAGAAAATTGCATGCACTGATGAAAAGAATGTGTATTCTGTGGCTATAGGCTGAGATGTTCTGTAGCTAATAATTATATCCATTTGGTCAATAGTGTAGGTTAGCTCTGTTGCTTTTTTTTTTAACTAGTTAATCTGTCCATTAATGAAAGTGGGGTTTTGAAGTTTCCCACTATTATTGTATTGGAGCTTATGTTTCCCTTTAGATCTATTAACATTTTTTAAATAGATGAGTGCCCTAGCATCGGGTGCATACACATTTACTATAGTTAGATTTTCCTGTTGAGTTGATACCTTAATCATTACATAATGACTTTCTTTGTCTCTTTTAACAGTTTCTGCCTTAAAGTCTATTTTGTCTATTCATTTTTTATTTCCATTTACATGAAATACCATTTTCCATACTGTCACTTTAGGTTTGTGTGTTTCTTTGTCACTAAGGTGTCCTTCTTGTGGGCAGCAAAATAGATGAGTCTTTTTAAAAATCCATTAAGTCAGGGGCTGGCAATGTGGCATAGCAGGTAAAGCTGCCACCTGCAGTGCCAGCATCCCATATGGGTGCTGGTTCAAGCGCCGGTCAATCCACTTCAGATCCAGCTCTCTGCTAGGGCCTTGGAAAACAGAAGATGGCCCAAGTCTGTGGGCACCTGCACTAGCATGGGAGACCCAGAAGAAGCTCCTGGCTCTAGGCTTCAGATTAGTGCAGCTCCAGCCATTGCTGCTGTTTGGGGAGTGAAATAATTTAATCCACTTAATTCAAGGTTATTATTGATAAGTAATGACTTGGTCCTGCCATTTTTCAGTAAACATGCCTTTTGTTTCTTATGGATCTCCTTTGGGCTATTACTAAGGTTTTTGCTTTTATATTCTTTTTTAAATACTTATTTGTTTCTTTAATTGTGAGGTAGAGTTATAGACAGAGAAGGAGAGACAGAGAGAGATCTTCCATCTACAGTTTCACTCCCCAGATGGCTGCAACAGCTGGGCTGATCTGATGCCGGGAGCCAGGATCTCCCACGAAGGAGCAAGGGCCCAAGCACTTGGGCCATCTTCTACAGATTTCCCAGGCCATAGCAGAGAGCTGCATAGGAAGAGGAACAGCCAAGACATGAACCATTGCCCCTAAGGGATGCCGGAGCTGTAAGTAGAAGCTTAGCCTACTAAGCCACAGCACTGGCCCCTGCCTTTATATTCTTTCAAGATGCTAATTATATGTTTCTGTTTCTCTGTGTTATACTTCCTTAAGTATTATTTGTAAGGGTGGTCAGGTGGTGAAAAATTCTTTCAATTTATGTTTGTCTGGGAAGGTCTTTATTTCATCTTCATTTATAATGAGAGTTTTGCAGGGCATAGTATTCTGGGTTGGCAACCTTTTTCTTTAAGGACATATACTATATCGCTCTATACTCTTCTAGCCTTTAGGGATTCTGGTAAGAAATCTATCAATCTGACTGGAGATTCTCTAAAGGTAATCTGGTATTTCTCTCTTGCACATTTTAGGATCTTTTCTTTGTTTTACTTTTGAAAATTTGAATATAATGTACTGTGGGAAAGTCCATCGATTTGGGGTTCCATGTGCTTCCTGTACTTAGATATCCATATTCTTCTCCAAACCATAAAAATTTTCTGCTATTATGTCAATGAATAAGTTTCCTAAGTCATTCTGCTTTTCTATTCCCTCAGGAATACCAAAGTCGCATATATTTTGTCATTTGATAGTATCCCATAAATCCTAAACCATATTTTTGGATTTTCTGATTTTTTCTTCTTCATTTTGTCTGACTGAACTATTTCAAAAGATCTGACTTCTTGCTCAGAATCATACTGTCTCCCTTGATCACGCTTCTTGTATTTTTACATTTTTTTTTTTTGCACCTGGTAAACCCATGTTGGTATCCCTTCTGAAGACTTTGTCTTTGGGAATGTGCTTCTCTGGATTACCAGAATGTCTGTGCTTAACAGTGAATATCCAAAGGATGTGCTAGGTAGTGTCAGGGCACCCTGGCCAACATTTGTGAGTGGGGCAGGAATCCACAGTGCCAACCAGGATGGGTGTGGTAGATATTCTCTATCCAGGGGTACAGACAGGGGATGATCACAATGGCTGGTGTGTCCACAGCCTCATCCCTATCCAAGCCAAGGTGAACAAACTGCCTAGGGTGAGCTCAACATACTTTATTCACCCCACCCACTCAGGTGCAGGAAACTCATAAAGGATCTCTGCACTCCATAATATGAAAACTGACCCCTCTGTGAAGTCTCTCCCCAGAATTCAAGGAGTCCTGATCTTCTGGGGTCAGACTGGGTGATTACCCAAATACTCCATGTTTTGCCTGGCCTACGTAAATGCCTCACAATAATAGGATTCCCACAGTTGTACGATGCAGGTCTCCCTCAGTCATAGAGTGGAGGAGATCCTCTCTCTGTGTTGCTAGACTCCAGTCTTTTGGGCAAGCCTCCCCTACCCAGAGCCAGCCACCTGCCCAACAGAGGACAATTGATGCTCTGTCTCAGCAAGACGAGTCTGGTGCTTTGGTGGCAGGAGTGGAGGGAAGAAATTCTCCTTTACTTAAATTCCCCTTAGCTAAGTGGGTGCCCTGGCCCTGCCAACTCTCCAGGTTGTACACAACGTCAGTGGGGACTCCAGATTTCTCCTTCATATACCATTCATCAGCAGCGCATGTGCCACCGCAGCCTCCATCACATTGCCCTGAGGAGATGGCATTTTCCTTGCCAGCTGCCAAGTGTGTGGTGTGGGAGGGAAGGGCAACAGTGTGGTTTGCCTTCCCAGAGCTAGGCGTGTGCCCTGCCCCCTGCCAGCTCTCTGACATGAGCTCAAGGTCAGTAGGGACCATGACGTTCTCTCTCAAACCAGATCACCCGCTTTGCATGGGGTAATGTAGCCTCCTCCCACCTTGTTCTGATAAGATGGCATTTCTCCCTGGGCCATCAGTCACTGGAGTCACTGGTACTGTCCTGCTGGTTGCTGCATGTGCACACTATTTTTGCTGTTCCACAGAGTCCATCTTCTGCACATTTTCCAATGAAAGATTCTCAACAGCTATTTTCTAGAACTCAGTCCCTGTCCTGTTCTTGTAGTTTCATGTGGTCAAAAATCAGCATGTATTTTCCTTATTCAGCCATCTTAATTCTCCACCTTTGAATTTCTAATTGCTCCAGCAGTACTTATAGAAAAAGCTACCCCTCCTGTGTAACATGTCATTCTTAGATCTATTTTTTCATTGAATCTTTTTATCATTATGTGTTTAGTAACCTCCATAGTAATAGTATTAGTTGTGTGAAGGTACCACATTTGCCATGAACTTTCTGAGCTTCCCTCATATTTAAAGGGGATGAATAAAGAAATGGGATTCAATGTTTTAATGTAGATCACCATTTCCTACGCACTCACATTTCAAAAGAACCATGCCTCTGGGAATTTAACTTAAAAATACACCTGCTATGAAATGGGAGTTGGGGGAATATAAATCCCAGCTTACTTATTGTGATATTGTTTATATTTGGAATTTACACAGGAAAATCTGAATGACCATACATAAGGTTGAATAAACTGCTAAATGTTCATACAGAGAACTACTAACTAGCAAAGAAATAATACAAAAAGTATGGGTCTCTATGATGAGATACTCATATGTATTAATTTCCCAGAAAAAAAAACTAACTGAAAAAAATAGAACATTGAATAAATAAAGAGTAAATAGGTAAATGGAAAAATATAAATTTAGATTGATAGATAAATGTAGTTACACTTAATTTTTCAATCCAAACAAAGCAAGCTAGCAAACAAAAAGCACAGGACAGATAAACTGGAAGTTAATTAGTTATTCATTATGCACAGGTAAAAATGGTTTGAGAAGGGATAGGGAAAATAATTGAAAGTTTGAGTATACCTTTTCATATAGTTTGCTTTTGAAATGTGAATATTTTACTCCAAAAAATAAAATTAAATGAAAATCCATAAATTGAATCCTAATATAATTTTTTAAAAAACCTCTTTGCAGCTAAAAATAATCACATACACACATACACAAACAAAGACTGCCCTTGTAACAGGTGCATTGTGAATCATATATTGCTCAATTTTACAGCAGAAATGATAACCAAAGTCCAAGAGCTCTGCTCATGCAATCTGTGATGTAGTAAATCACTTCTGTCCTGGAAGTTTTCAGTGATGTCCTTAAATAATTATTTGGCCACTTTGGTTTCAATATTAGTACAATTATATAACAGCATTATTTTATTTCTCTATATTAAGTAGCAACTTCATTTTCTGAAATAAATCTGAAACCATTTTAATATATTAACAGGACACATGCCAGATTTGAGGAAGAAAAATTTAAGTTAAAACAAAATGTTAAATGCTTACTGATAGTCAATCAAGAATAAATTTTCTCAATAAAACAAGTGTTCAACTGAAATAATACCATGTGATATTAAACCCCTGAATAAATTTGCAGTTAACAATTCATGGCCAATCTTTCCAGGGCTTAAGTCTTTACTAAATATGCCAAGGAAATCAAATTTAATTTTAAGAATTGTAAGACCACTATGTAGCAAGTAGAACTAATGAACATAAGATGCAATGAGAAAAAATCTGAATGTAGCCATTGTGTACAGAATAATTAATCTAGAACAAAAAATTGAGAGATATTGTGGTCTTTGTTATATCCTTTTCACTGGCCCATTTATAATATATGCAAAATATACATTTTCATTTGCTACAGGCAGATGCAATCAAATACACTGAATGAAGGCAAGCTAGGTAACTGCTGTGTCATGGAAGATATGTAGAAGAACAGAAACGTGAACTAGTACCTTACTAGGCTACAACTCATGACAGAACTGTCCTTAGGATATGTAAATAAACACTTGCACACATTGTACTTGGCCCTTTATTCCTCTCACCCTACCCTATTTTCAACAACATCTGAAACACCTGTTTCTCAGGATAAACAAGTTATGTATAAGTTAAGCAATGTATGTATGTAAGATAGATTCCAAATTATGTGCCTTATCATCTATAATATTCCCTTTTTCTGTTGACTCTGCTGCCATGTCAAACCTACACCAACCACTCTCCTTTCTAAATGTATGCACTTCATTTTTAAAATAATTTTTATTTATATAAAATGAACAAATTTCATATATTTCACATGTACAGATTTAGGAACATAGTGATACTTCCCAACCTAACCTTGAATGTGCTTCTTTACTCATAATTTTGATAAACACAATTTTCTGAGACTATCATCTGGTTCTTTTGAAATTTTTCATTCTCCATAAATTATTGCACTTAGTTTGTATTCCTTAAATGGATAGTCAAAGAATTAGTAAAAGAATGAACAATGCCCCTCTTTTAGAAGAAGACAAACTTCTTTAAGAAGAAGACAAACAAACTTTCAATTGCATCTCGATTCATGAGGTAAAAGTTGTTTAGAAGACCATCCTGAGTCACCAGGATCAATAATGTAAATATTAGCACTGGTGTTGTGGGGCACAGTGTGTTATCTGCCACTTGCCAGGCTGGCATCCCACATTGGAGTGCTGTTCCACTTCTTACCAAGGTCCCTAATAATGTTCCTGAGAAAACAAAAGATGGCCCAATTACTTATACCACTTCCACCTATGTGGGAGACTCAGATGGAGTTCAGCCCGGCCCTGACCCAGCCATTGCAACCATTTAGGGAGCAAAGCAGCATATGAAAGATCTCTCTCTCTCTCACTCTCTCTCTCTCTGTCTTTCCCTCTCTGTGTCACTCTGCCTTTCAAGGAAATAAATAAATTTTTTTAAAGACACTGTAAAAGTTGCCTAAAAGACGAATGCCAATAAAATATTATAATTAGAAAAAAAGTTTCTGCCCACACATAAACTTCCTTACCCCCCCCTTCCTTCTTTGTAGTCTTCTATCATTGCTCCTGTGTTTAGTTCTCCTCTGTGTGATACAAAGTATAAATTGTAACTAAAAAATCAAGTTGATGTGTCTATGGCAAATTACTTTCTTGGTTAGGATTTACATTTCTAAGTAATATTTTGGGGCTTGGGCTGTAGGTTAAGCCTCTGCCTGTGGTGCCAGCACCCCATATGGGTGCCGGTTCTAGTCCCGGCTGCTCCTCTTCCGATCCAGCTCTCTGCTGATGGCCTGAGAAAACAGTAGAAGATTGCCCAGGCACTTGGGCCCCTGTACCAAGAGAATAGGAGAATGGGAAGAAGCTCCAGGCTCCTGGCTTCAGATCTGCGCAGCTCTGGCCATTGCGGCCATTTGGGGAGTGAACCAGTGGATGGGAGATCTTTCTCTGTCTCTCCCTCTCATTGTCTGTAACTCTACTTCTCAAATAAATAAATAAAATCTTTAAAAAAAATTAAAAACTAATATTTTGTTAACTGTCTCAAACTGTCTCAAACACAGCATTTTTTTTTCTATTTGGTTCACCACTGTAAGCCAGTAATGACATCACATCAGAAATGAGGTAACAGCTTGATACATACCTGATGAATGAAGTCAGACATGGGCAGGATTTTCTGAGGGTTTTCTGGTATCCATGATTAGAATATACACACAGCACATTAATACAGGAATGGACTGAGGATACATATTCCCAGAGAATTCATATTTCAGAGTGCAGGGATTCTGAATCAGCCATTCCCTATTCATCACTACAATCCTTTCATCTTCTCTTCTGATTGTAGTCACTGCTACAATTCCACGTTGGTTTTGACTTGTTTCATGCAAGGGCAGCTTGACACTTAATTTCAGTTATTTCTTGTACCTCTTGGTTTTATGCCTGGGTAGCTACCTGGGACACCTGCAAGGATCCACTTGTCATACTGCCTTGTGCAACCAGAATTGCAGAAGAACTTCTCCATTTGAGTCACCTTTGACCAATAGATAATGACAACAAATAAATAAATGGATCTATCTTCCAACTCGCCAGTCTGGTGGCTCTGAGATTCCTTTCATGTATCTCATTACTCCCTTGACAACATGATGAACCATACACTCATTGGAAAGAAGTGAATTATCTATTCTTATATCAGCTTTTTCTCTTTTATTTTCTAATCCCTTCTTTTCATTCACTCTGTAATCCTTGAATAAACTATCTGCATATCTCTTCGGTCCAGATTCTGCTAATTCAGAATTTGGGTTGACAAGCCTGACTTGTACATGAAAAAACATTTAAAAGAGATTGATGAAGTCTAAAATACCACTAAAAGTACTTGTCTTCTAAGTTGTACCTAGAATTATTTGCATTATTATTTTATATCCTAAAATCCCTTCAATTATAGATTAATTTGGATCATTAGACAACTTTCTTTAAAATACAAATACTACAGTGAGGATGTCCAATTTATTATTATGATTAATATGTGAGATAATTAGGAAGAAGATGGAAAAAGAAATAAATCTTGAAAAGAAATAGGTATTAAAAATTCTGGAGACAGATACATGATGAACATTATTTACTTGGGAGGCAGTTAATAATAGAAGTACCATATTATTTTTGGGAAGGCATTCTTATCTCCACCCAGTCATTATCAGGAACAGGAATTAACAGTGTTGATTGGCAGAGCTGTAAAAAATAATATGACCTCCTCCTCTTCCCAATAAAACCTGTTCAGAATCTGAATCTCCAGCTTATGTACCATGGCTTTCAATCTGTCCTGGGTTTGTGTCATACTTTGTTGTGTTTTTGCTTCTTTAGCTGGAGTATCCAATGTTTCTAGTGATTATGTTCCTTTGTGGAGTAAAATCCCTAGTCAGTTTAGTAACTACAGTGTAGAAAATGGAAAGTACATCATTAATCCATGGAATTACCTTGAGAGAATGGGTATGTATAAAATCCTGTTGTATCAGACTGCCAAATATTTTGAAAAATTTGCTCCAGGAAATGAACAAAACATTTTATGGGGATTGCCTTTGCAACATGGATGGCAATATCATACAGGTAAGCAATAGTTTCTTTTACTTTACAGTGATTCTTTAATTTAATTGTAAATTAATCAAGATGTAGCTAACACTGTATATGTATAGCTAACACTTTCTTTTACACGCTGATTATTTTTTCTCTCTTTTTTCTATTCCTTTACTCTTTTTTCTTTTTTTTCTTTTTATTTATTTATTTATTATTTTTTTTTTATTTTTGACAGGCAGAGTGGACAGTGAGAAGGAGAGATAGAGAGAAAGGTCTTCCTTTTGCCGTTGGTTCACCCTCCAATGGCCGTCGCAGCCAGAGCGCTGTGGCCGGCACACCACGCTGATCCAATGGCAGGAGCCAGGTGCTTCTCCTGGTCTCCCGTGGGGTGCAGGGCCCAAGCACTTGGGCCATCCTCCACTGCACTCCCGGGCCACAGCAGAGAGCTGGCCTGGAAGAGGGGCAACCAGGGCAGAATCCGGTGCCCCGACCGGGACTAGAACCCAGTGTGCCGGCGCCGCAAGGCGGAGGATTAGCCTGTTGAGTCACGGTGCTGACCTATTCTTTTACTCTTAATTGTTTTTTTCCATTCTTTCTGTTCTGTTTTTTTCAACTTATTTTCTCCTAATATTTCTTTATCAAGCACTTAGGCAATTCCATGTCCCCAGTTTCTTCCTTGGAACAATTAAGTAAATTGTGTAAAGTGCTAAATTTTTTCTGTATGTCCAGTCCAGTAAAGAAGCACGAGCCATACTGTGTTCACATGTTCTCACATGCAACTAAGACATCAGCAGAACTGAAATCTTAATTTTATTTAATTTTTATTCCTTTAAATTTAAACAACCACAAGTGGCTATCAATTCCACAGTTGTTGATACATAGCATATTAGGCCATGTTCATTCAATATCAACAACCATGTATTGAGGCCCTATTAGATACTAAGCTTGGTGCTAAGTATTGGAGATGATACCCAAAAACAGAAGCATTTAGGTGACATACACTAAGTATACAAAGGTAAATGAGATTAGTCCTATTATCTATGGTTCTAAATGTGATTAGTTAATTAGGTAGATCCGAGTGACACTGGAGGGAATAACTCTTAAAGAAGAACATGTCTCTCAAAGTTCTCTTCTTTAAAATAACATCTACACTTAGGAATTTTAATGGAGATTTATTTTGGAACAACATTATAAATATACAACTATTTGTTTCAGGTAAAATAATATACAAGAAGAAAGGAAGTTTTATTATATCGAGCTTGTCAGGCTGTCTTCCTGACACCCACTATAATTTCTATTTTTAGGCTATCTTTCACGTGGAAAAGAGGACAATCTGAAGTCCTAAGACATAGCTCAGGAGAAGCCCAAACATAAGGTCCTTTGTAAATAACAAACCAGGGGACAGTGGACCCCTCCTAGGGATATTTCTAGTATCAAATGGTGAACAAATGGTAAAGTAGAAAGTTAGAACAGAAGTCTAACTTCCAAATTTGATTTTTATTTAACAACAAAATAGACCTCTTTTTCAAGCAGCTTATTTTCTTCCTATTTATATTGAGTTGAATTCTGTAAACACATAAAAAGTCAAAACAGCATTAAAATTATAAAAATAGTACCTAAAAATATTTCTTTAGTAATATGCTATGATTCAAAGACAAGAAAGGATTACAAGAGAATGAACAGCTCAAGAAAAAGACAATAATGGACTAAGATTATGAGTGGGGAAAAGTGGCACCAAAGATCTTGCTAAAGAAATTACTAAAGCATTGTTTACAAACACGGCAATGGAAACAGATTATACTGGAAACAGAGCTAGTCTGGCAGGACAATTGAAAAGTGAAGCAGACCAGCAGCAGGTGGCAAACTTGAGCAAATCAGGTTAGACCAGTTTAAGAAATGTCTTCAAAGTCAGGCTGAATTTGTTTAGATTGTGCCCTTAGGCAAGATACTTTAGTTTGACAACAAAGACTTAAGACTTGCACAATACAAATCCAACATGAAGGCCTTCAGTATTTGCATCTTGCTTGGTTAACAGAGTTTTTAATTAATAAATTAATTAATTAATTTGAAGAGCAGAGTTACAGAGAGGCAGAGAGATAAAGAGAAGTCTTCCAACTGCTGATTAACTTCCTAAATGGAGCAGGAGCTGGGCCAGTCAGAAGCCAGGAGCCAGGAGCCTCCTCCAGGTCTCTCACACAGGTGCACTGGCCAAAGCACTTGGGCCGTCTTCTACTACTTTCTCAGGCCATAGCAGAGAGCTGGATCAGAAATGAAGCAGCTGGGATTTGAATGTGTACCCACCTGGGATGCGGGCACTATAGGCAGGGGATGCCACCTGCTGTGCCACAGCACCAGCCAACAGAGTTTTTTAAAAGTTGTGCTAATCTGTAAAAACATACAATAAACTGCCAAATTAAAGGTATTATTTAATAAGTTTTGAAATATTTTTTCTCTTTTTTAAAAAATTAATTAATTTTCTATGCAATTTCCTATTTAACACCAAGTTTTTTTTTTTCATTTTCAATTATCTTTATATACAGAACATCGATTCAGTATATACTAAGTAAAGTTTTCATCAGTTTGCACCCACACAGAAACACAAAGTGTAAAAATACTGTTTCAGTACTAGTTATAGCATTACTTCACATAGGACAACACATTAAGGACAGATCCCACACGAGACGTAAGTACTCAGTGACTCCTGATGTTGATTTAACAATTTGACACTCTTGTTTATGGCGTCAGTAATCTCCCTAGGCTCTAGTCATGAGTTGCCAAGGCTATGGAAGCCTTTAGGGTTTGCCGACTTTGGTCTTATTCCAACAGGGTCATAGTCAAAGTGGAAGTTCTCTCCTCCCTTCAGAGAAAGGTACATCCTTCTTTGATGGCCCATTCTTTCTATTGGGATCACACTTGCAGAGATCTTTCATTTAGGTCTTCTTTTTTTTTCCCCCAGAGTGTCTTGGCTTTCCATGCCTAAAATACTCTCATGGGCTCTTGAGCCAGATCTGAATGCCTTAAGGGCTGATTCTGAGGCCAGAGTGCTGTTTAGGACATTTGCCATTCTGAGTCTGCTGTGTTTTGAAATATTTATATAACCTTAAAGCCTTCACTACAGATAATACCTATAGGCATTATTCTAAAACTATCTTTCCCTTTTCTTTTCTCATCTTCAGAAATTTGCCTAACCTCTATGTTACTCTTCCACTGCCCTTCAGTTGTTCCAATCCTCACCCTACCCCATCCCATTTTGCAACTTCACAGGAACCACTGATTGCTTTCTAATCCTCAAACTTCAATACATTATATAGAATTTTCATATCAACAGCTGTACACTACTTTCTGTCTGGTTTATTTCCATTGTCATAGTTTTTTTGAAACCCATCCATAGTATTGAAAACAGCAATAGTTCATTCACTTTTATTGTATAGCAAAGATTTTAAATGGAAATGTGTTGGTACTGTGAAGAAAACATTGAAAGTCTGAGTCAAGGTAAGAAAATATCATCAAAGGAAAAAGTGTTGCACTGTGAAGATGTATATAAACTTTTTGTGAATTTCATGCCTTCTCCTAAGACTCTTACAATGTGGTTGAGAGGAAACGTTAAAAGTGAGACAATCAAAGGACAATCAAAAGCCAAAACACAAAATATTATATAAAAGTTAGAGTGTTATGAATTGGAAAAGTTTGCATCTATAGTAGATTTGAAATATATCTTTAAAAAATTATCCAAAGTTAATGCATTACAATAAAAGAAACCAACAAGGAAATAAATTTGAGTTAAAAGGAAGAGTTTGGGATTAGTGTGGCATGGGTGAGAGAAAAAGGAAAGGAGAGAGAGCAAAAGAAAACAAAAATTAGAAGTATGGGAGACATACAACTTATGCTTAGAGGAATAATATAATTGTAAACAAGGATAAATCCAGAACAGAAATTTAGGTTTGAATAGTAATAGATGCAGCATTAATTTTGTTCTCAAAGAAATCAGTGATACAAAGTACAGTTTTT
The DNA here is from genome assembly GCA_949820135.1 of Sylvilagus floridanus. Taxonomy (NCBI): domain Eukaryota; kingdom Metazoa; phylum Chordata; class Mammalia; order Lagomorpha; family Leporidae; genus Sylvilagus; species Sylvilagus floridanus. The sequence continues at coordinate 40,843,919 of OX463227.1, forward strand.
AGTCAAGTTTATTGAGAACAATATATTGTTTTCCATAAGGTAGACAAGAAAGATCTTTTGAGGATAAGACAAAAGATGATCATATATTTACTAGGGAAATATCAAGAATTGTGATACTCCTCTGTCAAGACAAAGAAACAAAAAAATTCGGAAAGTTTATGAAGCAGGTTTGCTTAGTGATCGAGATCAAGAGCTCAGTCTGAGGCCTACTCACTTGGAGAAAAGTTGGAATTAGCAATGGAGGAGCTCTGTGGGGATTTGATAAAAATAAAGAGGAACATATTAAGGATTCAGGTTGTGGAAATCAGCAATAAAAGGTAATTCTGTGGTTAGCCTAAGGAGTAAACATTCTCAGACACTGAGTGGATTTCCAAGGAGAGTCTTAGAGGCTGACTCATAACACTCCCGATGAGAAAAAAACCAAGGACCAGAAATGTTTCACATAATTCATTATCAATCCAGTTTAAAGATGATTAATGATTCTGAGAAATTTACATCGATTCACAGAACTATCTAGATCTTTACTCTTGCGCATTTGAGGGTAGGTCAATAAGAACCTAGAATGAGAAAGGACAAGGAAAACTAAACAGATTATGGAAAACAGAGAGACTAGTGAGTGGACACATACTTATAGAAAAACGACGTATGAGTATAGGAAACCCCTATAGTGCAGAGAAAGAATAGTGTAGAGAAAAAATGAAACTGTCCAAAAGGTAAGGGGTGGACTAGAGAGAGACCAGAGGGGCAGGAGACTAGACAAACATTGTTTTATGGAAGATAGAAGAAAGAGGATGTTAACATGAATACAGGGAATAAGTCAGCTATGGAAATGGTCAAAAGGGGAAGGAGGATGGACATTGATTAAAAGGCAGCAGAGGCCGGCACCATGGCTCAATAGGCTAATCCTCTGCCTGCAGTCGGGGTGCCGGATTCTGTACCAGTTGCTCTCTTCCAGTCCAGCTCTCTGCTGTGGCCTGGGAGTGCAGGGGAGGATGGCCCAAGTCCTTGGGCCCTGCACCTGCATGGGAGACCAGGAGAAGCACCTGGCTCCTGGCTTTGGATCAGCGTGGTGTGCCAGCTGCAGCACGCCAGCCGAAGCGGCCATTGTGGGGTGTGAACCAAAAGAAAAAGGAAGACCTTTCTCTCTGTCTCTCTCTCACTGTCCACTCTGCCTGTCAAAAAAAAAAAAAAAAAAAGGCAGCAGAAGAAATGCAGGGGTTCTAGGTAAAAAGCAATACAACAAATAACAAAATTAAGTGTGGAATCAATCAGAAAGAGAAATTTTAAAACAAGAGATAAAAGAGGATTTTGAAGAGTGTATGAAATAGAATAATGACTGATATTCATGTAGTGAGTGCTGAATGCATTGAGCACTTTGCATGCCCAGCTTCCTGTGGGATTCCTCAATCCTCTATGGAGTAATTATTTCTAGGATCTGTAATATGTAGATTTTAAAAAATGAGGTTTGCATGAGTTATCTATCAGGATCAAGTAATGGGTAAAGGAAGTCTAGATCTTGTGTAACATACATATACATTAATTCCCTAACTTTCAGTTAGTGAAAAGTAGAAGTGTTATTAAATAGAAGAGACAAAAGCCGCAGAAGTCTAAAAAATAAGGTCTAGGAAAGAATAGAGAGTAAGAGTTTTAAAGGAGAGAAAAACTATGAATGGAAGAAAGGAAATAAAAAAGTTATTGAGGTAAGAAAGTGATGGGAAAAGTAACAGTTTTTTCCAAGAAGAAGTATCCTGAGCATTCTTGACAAAAAAAAAATTGTTAAAATTTTGTATATGCACTTTAGAAATGGGCCTAACAAATCCATCTCTACATGTTCTCTCATAGGCAGATTAGCTGACCCCACCCAAAAGACAGACTGTGGCCTTGACTCTGGGGATCACCTGTGTATCTCTGTGGACAGTTGGTGGGCTGGTGAGTGAAGTGTGACAGACTTCAAGTTGATGACTTTCTCAAAATGCCTGATCCAATCTAGAATCCCAATTATAGAAAATAAAAACTAGTGTTACTGAATTTCCAAAAGAATGTGTATGCCTTAAATCTGAATGTTATGAAACTATTCTTTAGGTAGATTTTTTAAAATTTACTAATCAGTATACTTGATTATGTAAATTGGATATCCAGTTATGTAAACTTCAATTAGTTTAATTTAATTTAACATGCTTTAAATACTGAGGACAGAAGTAGAAATTTTTATCTTGTTATCAAATAAAACTTTCCTTACTCCCCATGTAGGACCTCTGTCCTTCATGAGTTGTAATATGAGAGCTAACTGCAAAACTTGTTCTCAAAAGTACTTTATACATTGTGTGTGTGTGGGTCCAAACTGTTGAAATCTTTACTTAATATAGAGTTGGTCTTCTGTATATAAAGTTAAATTAAAAATGAAGCTTAATGAAGAATGGGATGGGAGGAGGAGTAGGAGGAGGGTTCGGAGTGGGCCTGGAAGGGTGGGTATAGGGGGAAAAACCATTATATTCCTAAAGTTATCCCTATGAAATTTACATTCATTAAATAAAAGATTTTTGAAAATATGAAAATTAAAACTTTGTTAACAAGAAAAATCTCTATATTAGAATATTTTAAAGACATATCAGACTTTCAGATTTGTAATAAAAATTCTGAAAAAAAATTTTACCACTAATAAGTTATTTTTTATGTTTAACTTGTGTTTCAGAATGTAAATGATATTTAAAATTCTGGTGTTATCATTGCTGGTTTAAAATAATGTATCTATAACATAATTCCATTTTTATAAGAGTAACAATTTTGAGAGAAGCATATTTGACTTGCATATGATCCTTAAGGAAATTTCTGATAATAATTTCTGACATGCCCCATTTAGAGTTTAAATTTTTCTATCCTTCTAGGTCTGTGGGGTTTACTTTTGTGATATATTAATTAAAAAACAACACAGGGGCAGGTCTGTTAGCCTAGTAGTTAAAGACATCAGTTAAGATACCTGTATCCCATGTTTGAGTGGCTGGGTTCAACATACGGTTCCAGCTCTAACTCCAGTTTTCCGCTAATGCAGACCTAGGCTGTTAGCAATAATGGTTCAAGTAATAGGGTTCCTAAAACCCCAGTGTGAGACCTGGATTGAGTTCCTGGATCCCAGCTTTGGCCTTGGTCCGGACCTAGCCATTAAGAGAATTTGTGGAATGAATGAGTAGGTGGGAGCTCTCCCTCTCCCGACCTTTCAAATTAAAACAAACCAATAGAAAAACACTTCTTTTCTATATTAACAATATCAATAACTTTTTCTTTTACACAGACTTTAATTATTATCTCTCTGCAATACCCTTCCTTGCTGCAGTTGATTCTGGCATAATGGGGATATTATCAGACAATGTCCTTCTTCTGCCACCACCGAAGGATCAGATGAATTTTTGTTATAATGTTTCTAGCTGCCATTCATCCTTTCCGGAAGTAATGAGAATGTGGAATGAATTTTACCAGGTTTTTAAAAAATATTTTGATTAACAATCTTTTTAGGTAGCTACATAATTTCTGAATAATACTTTTGTAAGATTTCAATGCACTGAACAATGTTCCTGAGAAATGATTCCTAATATGAAATGTCCAACAATATTAATATGAGATTTCTACATGATGTGATATCTCATTAGCACCCTTGTTTCTAGTACAGTTTTGAGACAGTTGTATGTACTGTTATCACTTCAAATAAATCAAAAACAACAGTGTAAGTACACAAAAAGTATGGCTTAATGGTGCACTAAACATTCCGATTCACCGTAATTTAATCAAAAGAACAGTAACCTCTATAAAAATAGAATTCTGGAATAGATTGTAGTGAATTTGATCAACATATTGGAAATTTCTGATAAAAATTATCATATATGAGTTGACTGAAACAATCACCTGACAATCAGAATAAAATATTAATGTTCAAATTGGAGTGCCAAGGGTAGAAGAGAGAATAATCAAACATCAATTTTACCTTTAGAGACATTCATATTACATTGTGTGTGATTAGATCTTATGCTTTTACTCTTCTTGTACCCACTTCTGACTCAACTTTATGAAACATTCATTTCACAGCATGAGGAAAACAAATAAAATACTTAAGATGTAGTTCTATATAGCATGAAGTTTTGAATATTTAAAAAAAACTTGGATTATGCCTTTTAAATGATTTCATTATTACTGATAATCTAATTGATAGTAAATTCTTCAGAAAGTATTATGTGCTAAATCTTTCATATTTTAATTCTTAGAAACAATGTTCTCTCATTTAGGATGTAGAAAAATTATATTTGTAAATACGGTTGATTTTCATTTGAAGATAGTGGTATAATTGCCTAAGTATTAATGACATTTTCCTTCTTGGTTAGCATGTAAAGTCACCTTCTGCTAACTTTGATGACCTCTTGAAATACTTATGGAATGCACATGTCTCATCTATTGAGGCTGCTCATAGAAATTTTCACAGTAGGTAAGAATGAATTCGGTTATTTTGCCTAATATGGTAATAATGTTTCATTTTTACATTATATTTCTCATTGAAGTCTATATTGACCAATATTCATCAGTGAGAAAGTATTATAAAGAAACTGGTAAGAAACTGTCTTATTAAAAAATGGAGTTTTTATGAAAAGGAAATAAAATATGAATAGAAGTAGATGTGAACACAAAGCACCGAAAAAGAAATAAAATAAAATATTATCAAAAGTATAAATATTTTTTTACAGGCAGAGTGGACAGTGAGAGAGAGAGACAGAGAGAAAGGTCTTCCTTTGCCGTTGGTTCACCCTCCAATGGCCACTTCGGCCGGTGCGCTGCAGCCAGCGCACCGCGCTGCTCTGAAGCCAGAAGCCAGGTGCTTCTCCTGGTCTCCCATGGGGTGCAGGGCTCAAGCACTTGGGCCATCCTCCACTGCACTCCTGGGCCACAGCAGAGAGCTGGGCTGGAAGAGGGGCAACCGGGACAGAATCCGGTGCCCCGACTGGGACTATAACCTGGTGTGCCGGCACAGCAAGGCGGAGGATTAGCCTATTGAGCCGCAGCGCCAGCCAAGAAGTATTTTTAAAGGTTATTTTATCCCTAACTAATGTCTATAAATCAAAATGATGTAATGAGAGAGAATAATAGTTCTCTGTAGTACTTTGATTAAAGAATAAAGCTTGGTTAATACATATCCAAGAATAATATCCAAGAACTGTCTCTTTTATTATGCCTGATAACTAAAATTATATCAAATTATTCTTGCTCCATAGCAAATGAGAATAAGAGTGTATTTTCTCATTTTTAATTCTGTAATGAAATGCTTTCTGCAGGCAATTTTATGAAGAAATGAGTTTATTTAGATCAAAATTTTGGAAACTGAAAGTCCAAGAGTGGGTGGCTTCCTTGAGTCAGTGCCTGTTCATGGCCTAACAGTAGATGATATGAAGGCAAAAGTGCATCTGAGAGAGAGATTACACTGCAAACTACGAACCCATAGGGAGATATGGGTTGAAGAAAAAAAAGACAAAAAGAGGAGGAAGGAGGAAGACAGGGAGAGGGAGAGAGGAGAGAGGAGACAGGAGAGAGGAGAGAGGAGAGGGGAGAGGGGAGAGGGGAGAGGGGAGAGGTTAGTGGGAGAAGGGAGAGGGGAGAGGGGAGGGGGAGAGAAGAGAGAGAGAGAGAAGAAGAAGAAAGAAAAGGAAGGAAGGAAGGAAGGAAGGAAGGAAGGAAGGAAGGAAGGAAGGAAGGAAGGAAGGGAGGGAGGGAGGGAGGGAGGGAGAGAGGGAGGGAGGGAAAGAAGGAAGAGAGGGAAGGAAAAGAAAAGAAAAAAATGAAAAGAAAAGAAGGAAAGAAAGAGGTTGGTTTTAAAAACAAACACAGGCATTTTGAAGAGTTCTTGCTAATCAGCTGTTATTTTTTCCACTGACCCAAGTCCAGTTTAGATAAATAAATCACGGTCAATAGACTTACATTGCCATCATACTTTATTTCTCAGTATTGCTTCACAGGCTGAAGTTTACTTTGGACAGCAGAAGAGTTCATCCCCTTGGCATGTCGTGGGATGAGTTAGGATTGTAGCCATCATAGCAGCTTTTGCTGTGAATCAGCTGCTATTTCTTTTGCCTGCTAAGGAGGAATGAGGTCAAGGAAGCAGAGAACAGTCATCTGCATCAAGACTGGGACTGAAAACAACTCATTATAATTATATAAAATAGTTTATAAAATACTATTTTTATTTGAGAAGTTTTTTAATCACGTGGTCAGCTAAACTCTTATAGGAAATAATATTTTTGATAGAAATTCTCAAAGGATAACAAGTTCAGCACTCAGTATCTGAAATAAAAGGCCAAAGCTGAATTTATTTCTTCTGACAGTAAGGGTGAGTCATGACTGTTAGGAACAATCTCTGTGAGCATCCTGATCTCATAGAAGTTCTAGGAGGTGCAGAGCTCAGGGAGTGATTTTGATGCCTGTACACTGTACAGGTGTAAGGTGGCTACTTTGGTGAGACTCAGAGACCTATTTACTGGAGGGTATAGATTTCTGATTAACTTGGAAATAATTTACTAATTTTCAATATACCATATTTATAAATAACCTGGCACAAAATGATATCCATATAAATTATTTGATGAATAATTTTAACTGGTCTTTTTCACATATCAATTCAGGAAAAAAAATCTGTTTTACTGTTCTTAATAGAAACATTCACATATACAATGATTATTTTATGCTAACATAAATTCTTAGTTTCCTGGGTTTCTATTTTTCATATATGATCATTTATATATGAGGGGGTCTTCAAAAAGTTCATGGAAATGCATATTATGAAAACTATGCATGGATTTCAAAATTGTTTGTACCAAAATTAATACCTTTTAATTTTTCATGATTTTTTTCATATCGCCTCATAGATGTCAACATCTACTTATTTAAAGATTTCTTTTTTTTTGAAAGATTTATTTATTTATTTGAAAGTCAGAGTTACACAGAAAGAGGAGAGGCAGAAAGAGAGATAGAGAGAGAGAGGGGTCTTCCATCTTCTGGTTTACTCCCCAATAGGCTGCAATGGCCAGAGCTGCGCCGATCCAAAGCCAGGAGCCCGGAGCTTTTTCTGGGTCTCTCAAGCGGGTGCAGGGGCCCAAGGACTTGGGCCATCTTCTACTGCTTTCCCATAGCAGGCCATAGCAGAGAGCCAGGTCTCAAACATGCACCCAAATGGGATGCCTGCACTTCAAACAACAGCTTTACCTGCTATGCCACGGTGCAGGCCCCAAGACTTCTTTAAATGGACGTGTAAGTGGCAGGGCCTGAACTAAGAATTTTCTCAATACACATTCATGTATAGAAACTTTTTATGAAGTATGCATATGGTCAGTGGCATGACGAAAACTTATATGAAGCGTTATCTGACTTCAAAATTCATATTGTTACCCTCTTAACTCTTTTGTTTACAAATTTCTTTCCAACTAGTGTTCAGAGATCAACATCAACCATAGGTTTTATTTTCTCTTTAGAGCTCTATTAATAAGCGATTAGTGGTATTTACCAGACACTATGATGTAAAAACCAATGTATTAGAAATAAGTTAGATACAAATATATAAGGTAGATTCTGCACCATTAAAAATAAATAAATTTAATCAAATAATCAAACCCTCCTTCACACTTAATTTTCTGCATTTTATAAAATCTTTCTTACTGCTTTATTCCTTCATTTTGCTACATCCCATGTTTCATTGGAGAAGAGCTGATGTGAAGTTACTGTCTTTGTACGTTTTAGAGTAACTTTATTCCACCATATATTCTGTCTGATTACTTTGCTAAGTACAATCATACACACAATTTCAGATTTAAACATAGTGTCTATTAATTTTAGCTACTGTGAAATTTTTAATTTTTGTGTTTATTGGCTCTTAAGTACAATTAGCTGTTTTTCTGGAACATTGTTTGATTTTTTTTTTTCCCTATGAAGTTTCAAGCAGTTGTGCCTGAGTTATTTTTCATTCATTTTGCAGAGATCATAGTCTATTTAAAACTATTTTCCCATTATGTTACTGAAATTCTTATTTTTCTATCTCTACTACCCTACACAATAACTCTAATTTATTTAGATTTTTCCTCTCACTTTTCACATTTTGTATTTTGCAACTTCCCATCCAAGTACCTCAATTTTAGTTCCAATATCTTCATTAATATGTTACTATACTAATTTCTGTAATTTTTATGAATTATTTAACTTCAGGGAGAATTTTAAGGTAATTTATCATTGATTTTCTTTTGCGTGATCTTTTGATAAACTCTGAATGTTAGAACATTGACAACAATAATTTGCCCTGCAGTATTTTCTGTTGATTTTATTTGCTTTGCATGGTATCTCTTATTTACATATCTCTTAAATATTTCAAAGAGCTATAATAAGGAGTTCATTCAAAACTTTAAACAGGACTAATGCTTGCCCATTGCTGTACTGTAGTTTGTTGCTGAGTAATTTAGTTGAGTGACTCTTTTCTTCATTAACTTTATGCTTTTCTTCTTGGGCTGGTGGAATTTATCAGAATTCTCTCCTTTTCTGCTTTAAGAGGGAATGCCTTGTTTAGCAGCATCATAGTCTAAGAGAGAAGTTGACTGTCTTAGTATGCAATAGGCATGTGTTCACTTAAGTCTCCTGTTTCCAGTTTATTGCATTTCTGCCTTCAGGACCCAGTTTACAGTGCATAAGAAATGATCTACCCTATCCTATAGATAATCAGCTCATCACTGTGTGGAGGATCACTAGGAGTCTTCAAATCTGCCTATTTCCTTTACAGCTTTCCAAACATTTTCCCTGTCCAGCAATACACCCTTCACCCCAATTTCCAGAAACACCTGGTACCAGAAACTCAAAATTTTTTTGAGAATTATTCAGAGTGCATAGATTCAGGTTCCCTATTGCTGATCTTGGGTCTATTAAATCCTTTGCCTTCATCCATTCGATTTATAACTTGCAAATATTGTAGTTGCCTCTGGTCCTGTCCTCATAGTCTCATTGCCTCTTGGTCGATGAGGAAGCAAAGAAGGATCCAGATATTCAAATGCTCATCTTTACACAAAAAAAAGCTTTCATTCATTTTCATACCTAACAACCTATACACAAACTAATTATTTGGGAGAAAATTTTTTGCAAGAATGTGAATTTGAATTAATTTAAAATAACACAAATAATTTTCTACCTAAAATTTACCTCATTACACCATCGTTGTCCCACCAATGAGAATCCATCCAAAGGTGTCACTTAATAGAAAATAGGTATCTTGTATCTTGCATCTTACAACTATGAAAACTTCAAAATCCTGAGTTTTGTGACTTATAAACTTATTTGGTATCAACTGGAGTTTGTTAAGATATTGATCATTCTTTGATTTAAAAAACAATAGCTTTATGGAGTTTAGGGTCATTTATTTATTGTCACAGAAATATGAATATTAAATTCAGATTTTATTGGACTTGGAAGTATCTAGCTAGCATTGTAGCTAGCTAGATAGCTACATAGGTGTGATTTGAGAAATACATGCAACCTGAATAATGTAGCCACTGTCATATAATAAGGAATCAGTATATAATCACTTACATCATCAGTATAAGAGAAAATATATGATGGTAATGAAGTACATGACTCTGAAACTAGAACATCAATTCTTTATTTTTAAGGATTCATTTATTTATTTGAAAGAATTACACAGAGCGAAGAGAGGCAGAGAGAGAGAGAGAGAGAGAGAGAGAGAGAGGTCTTTCATCCGCTGGTTTACTCCCTAATTGACCGCAATGACCAGAGCTGTGCCTATCTGAAGCCAGGAGCCAGGAACTTCTTCTGGGTCTCCCATGCTGGTGCAGGGGTGTTGAGGTTGATTTGTTCTGAGAGTAGGAGCAATTTGATTTGTTCTGAGAGGGGGCAATAGGTGCAGAGTCACCACACAGACTCCAGGAGTCGGGTGAAAGCAGGCCAGAGGCGAGCAGTCAGCAGTCTCATTTATTTCAGTTGGTATAATAGCTTAAATAGCCAAGGCAGCCAATCTGGTCAAGGGGCGGTTTATGCCCTAACCAATCACAGCTTGTTGCCAGGCAGTATCCGAAGCCATCCAATCACAGCCTGTTGCCAGGCAGGCTCCATTGCCAGGTGGGTTTCTGAGCCATTCTTGAGTAACTGACGCTTACTTGCCAGTGGCCGTCTTGGCATGGCCTTCTCATTCCACCACGCAGGGGCCTAAGGACTTGGGCCATCTTCTACTGCTTTCCCAGGCCAAAGCAGAGAGCTGGATCAGAAGAGGAGCAGGCGGGTCTCAAACTGGTGCCCATATGTGATGCTGCCGCTTTAGGCCAGGGCATCAACCTGCTGTGCCACAGCGCCGGCCCCAAACATCAATTCTTAAATCCTGGATTTGCGCAGTAATAGTAGAAAAATCAGTAATTTTCTCTGACTCCATTTTTTCATGTATTAAAAACAAACAATCCAGGTGCTATTTCTAAAATAATAGAATGGGGATCTCCCCAAATTCACTCTTCAATTAAAGAAAAACCCAGGAAAATGCTCAAAATTAACATTTTCTATTATCAGAAATAACCATTGGCTTGCAACAATCTGAAAAATATTTATTTTAAAGAAAGTGAGGAATGCAGGTAAGAGCGGCAGGGTCTGAGATATTGTACTTCAGCCTGTGTCAATTTCCCTATCATGCAGGACCCTTTTGGAAAGCAGCAGCTCTGTAACTATCAAAAGGGCAACCTGGGCTCTGAGTCCTTCCCAAAGCTCTATGCCAGAGCACTGCCACGATTTACCTACTTTACATCTTCCAGGGGAAAAAAATCATCCTCTGGGTACCACAAATGTTTGAACTAGCACCTCTGCAGGTAAAGTCTTATCCTCAGAGCATTAGTTTAAAAGAATTAACACCAAGTATCTAACACCTCGGCTGCCTGAGACTATTATAGTAGTTAAGGTAAACAAGAACCAGACCCCAAACTAGAAGAACTATTTGGGGAATATGATGACTTTGGAATAGGTGAATATTCATCTGGGAAATAGGTGACTTTGGAAAGGATTGAATTATTTCTGGGAATCTAGGAGTCTGCAAACTTAACAGGACTGTGAATCCCTTGGCTGACCTTGAGCCAAGTGAGTAAGAAATAAGGGTAAAAAAGAAGCAGTGACTAAGAGTTGTAACAGGGCGTAGCATTGAAAATGTGCAAGAGAACACACACAGAGTTCCTGTAAAAAGGGTAGAAAGCTACCAGTTTAAGGAATTAAGAAAATCTTTTACCCATGATTAGTAGACCACTAAGTTTATAGAGCAATGAGTTGCATGATGACTCACAACAGAATGCAAACTGAATACACACGGTTAGTTCAGGGAAGTCACTAAACCAGCAATAACAAATGAAACAAGCAACAATAAACACTGATGAGAATGGCTGTCTGATTTTCAGAATTGCTATTTTATGTTGGAAATGGCCAGTGTTATATAAATGTAAGAAATGGGCAAAGAACAAGAAAAATATTACACACACTCACACAATTAGTCAATTTAAGTTGTTCCTGAGTTGGCACAAATTTAAATGAACTATTATGAACATGCTTAAACCAATAAAAGGATCCACATCTAAAAAATTAAGGAAAATATGAATATTGACAATGACATCAAGAATGTCAAGCAGATTTAACCTGGTGAGAGAAAGAATAAGTAAAATAAATTGGTTATAAATTAGACTCTCCATTCTGAGGAATAGAAATTCTTTAAAATGGGGGAAAATAGGCAGAATTTACCTAGATGCACAACATTATCAAGCATATAACACATATATAATGGGGTTTCCAGAAGGAAGACCAGAGAAAAGGGAGCAAAAAGAATATTTGAAGAAACATTAAAAATTTCCCAAACTTGATTTGGAAATGTTAATTTATAAATCTGTGAATATATATGAATTCCAAGTTAGATAAATTCAAGAAAAGCCACCTTTTTAGCCAAATTGTAGACTCATCATTCAATACAAAGGGATAATTTAAAAGCAGGAGCAGAAAAATGACTTCTCACAGACAAGAGATCTTTAGTAAGATAGAGAGTTGATTTCTCATCAGAAATCGTGTAGGCCTGAAGACATACTCAAAGTGCTGACAGAAAAGGCATGTCAAATAAGAATTATACATCCATTAAAACTATCCTTTAAAATGAAGAAGTAATTAAAACACTTACAGGTGTACAAATACTAAAAGTGTTTGTTGCTAGATGATAATGCCTTTCAAGAAAAATAGATGTTCTTAAGACTGAAATAAAGGGAATACTAGATAAGTAAACCAAAATCCATATGGTGAAAAAAAAATAGTAATAGTAGAGGAGCTACTTGGATAAATATAAATGACACTGTAAATATATATTTTATTTTGTTCTCTTTTCAAATACAAATGCATAAGTCAGTAAGTAAATTTTCCAGATGTTTTATAATATATAAAGATGGAATTATTATGAAAATATTTGCACAAATGATGTAAGGATTAGAATCCTACTACAAAAAATCTTTATGAATTGAAAGAAGATAGTAGTTTCAGAATTCATCTGAAATGCATTTTTAACAATATTAGTTGTAATTCCATCAACTAAGAACAACAGTTAAGAAAACAAATTCGATATATATGTTGTAAAAGAAACCACAAGGAATTAAAAAGTCACATTAGAAAAATTCTGTTGACCACAGAAGGCAATAGCAGAAGAAAAGAGGAATGAGGACATAAGATACATAAACAAACCATAAAAAGGCAGAATTATATCAAAATAAGATGAAGATGTTTCAAGGAAAGAAAACTGCATACCTATATTTCTTGAGAGTGTAGACACAAAAGTCCCCAACATAGTAATGGCATAGAAAATACAATTATATGAAAAGGATATTAACTATGACAAACCAAGATTCATGCCAAGAATGTAAGCTGGTTTGGCCTCTGGACATCTATAAAATATATCATGATAAGAGAATATAGGACAAAAATTCACATAATCCCCACACTATTTTGGACTGGGCAAAACTCAGCATCCTTTTATGATAAAAAGAAGACATTCAAAAACTAGGAATAGAACATTCTTTTACTGTGACAAAGACATCTAGAAAACCCACAGCTAACATAATATTAACGCAATACTCAATACCTCTCCCCTAAAATGAGGAACAAGATAAGATTGTCCATTCTTGCCACAATTTCTCAACATTGTACTGGACGTTCTAGCCAAAAACTTGGTTAAGAAAATAAATAAAAGGCATCCATATTGGAAAAGATAAAATAATATGTTTCTATTTCTCAAGAAATCCTCTTAAAATTAGAATTAATGAGTTCATTAGCATAGCAAGATACAAGATCACATATAAAAAGCAGTAGTATTTCTAGACACTACAATGAAAATGTCCTAAAGTGAAGCTAAAAATGGATACTTTTACATTGATATCAAAATGAATAGTATGTATAGGAAAAATGTTAAGAAAAAGAAGTGCAAAACTTGTATACCCAGAAAAAATATAGAAGATTAATGAAAGAAATTAAAAGTCCGCTTAAAGGATAAGGCTTCTTGCAGGAGTCAGAAGATACTGTTGTTAGGATGCAAGCATTCTCTAAACTATTTACAGATTTATGCAATCCCTATTAGCTTTTTATGAGAAAACTGCAGTAATTGGGACAGGGAAATACTAACAAATGGAATACAACTGAGAGTTTAGAAATAAACTATTGACATTTTTTGTCACTTTACTTTCAAGAAGGGTGCAAGATCACTCAATAAGTAAATAATAGTTTTCAATAAATGATATTGGAAAAACTGGAAATCTACAAATGAATGAAATTTGTCTGCCACAACACATTATTAACCTAAAATGCACAATGGACCTAAATATAAGAGATCAAATTATAAAATTTTTAGAATAAAGGCCTTGACTTCGATTTTGGCATTTTTTTTTCTAGGAAGTGACACTGAAAACACAAAGGTCAAACGAAGAAATAAATAAACTTTAAAGTTTTGGTTCAGTAAAGTAATAGACACTGCACAAAATTGGAGTACATATTTGCAAATCAAGTATTTGTTAAGGGACTTGCATCCAAAATATATAAATACTCTTACTTCTCAAAAAGACAAATAATCTTATTTTATAATAGAAAGGATATTTGAACAAGTATTCCACCAAAGACATACAAATGACCAATAAGCATATGAAGAGATACTTAAAATTGTTGTTAATCATTAAGGCAATGTCAGCCAGATTAGTAACAAGTATTGAAGAGGATGTAAGATATCTGGATAATGTGGTGACATGGCTGCATACACCTAAGAAATAAATGTGAGTTTCTCTTTCCTAAATGTGAGAGTTGGTTTTGGTATTTTGGTCAGAGCAGGAGGTACTATCTTTCTTATAATCAGAGGCATGGTTAGCTATTTCATTTTCTCTATTTCCATAACTATATATGAACCGCAATACCCTGTGATTCACTAACGATATTCATCAAGGAATGTTTTTTAATTGTCTCTTGCATCTCCAACACTTAGCCCATCATGTCTGTATTACTCATCTTAAAACCAAGGAAGTTTTACAAACCAGGTAGTTTCCACAACTAGCAGTGGAGGATATGAGCTACACACAGGGTGTAAACTGTTTCAGAGAAAACAAACATGATATAAAACAGCAAGTTATTCACATGCTCAGAAAATTGACTGTAAAAGGTGGCATAGATTGTATATGTGTAAAGCTGTTCACTACAAACTGAAAATTTTTTCCTCAACAAGGTAAGAAAATTGGCATTCTAGCATACTTTGCCAGGAGAAAAAAAAATTAAGTGACCTAATAAGAAAGAAACATTCTCCCATTTTTCAGTGATGAACTAACATAAATAATTGTGCATTCTTCAATAGTTAGCCAAGTCCAGCAGAAACTTTGTCTCGTCAACTTTTATTTTAATTTTACAATGAAAGATGGTCACAATTTAGAGTTTAAGTAGAGCAGGCTTTATGTAAAGAACAAAAGATTTGACGAAAACTCTAAGTGTTCTTGGTTGGTAATTTCTAGAATTAACAGTTTAATACTGTCTGACATTTTCAAGTCTATGGGATAAAGTTGACACCAAGTTCATACAACCTGTATTTTAAAAATCAGAAAAACACAACTTTGAATAGATTAGCTGTTTTGACAATTTTGAATAGACTAATTTTAAATACATGTTTTCCCCACTTGTCTATTAGGTCAAAATATTATTCTAAGCAAGAAGCAGATTTTCAGAGAAGCTGGGCCCTGTTTGTGGATTATTTAGCTCCATCACTCTTTCCTACAACTTGCATTAGAATATATGAATTCCGCAAGGGCCTGCCACCACGAATACTTATTGCTGGGGACAGAGCTCCCTTCATCAGCGACTTCACTGACTTTCAGAATATAGTCCTACTTACTCTAAAATTCTTCCATAAAATGCATAAGTATACAGGTAAGAGGCACACAGATTTTTTTTTTTGTAAATTCTATATGTTGTGTTGATTTCATGGGTGATAAAACATTAGAATCTTAATTGTATATTACAATAGACTTCTGACGTAGGGAAGTTGACTTTCTATAGATATGTGCATCAAAGTTTTAATAGGAAGTCCTGTTCACTTATTATAGGTTTCACTTAATGAGCATATATCATAGGCCCTTCCTTACTTGGCATGTCTCTCCTGCAAAGTTCTTGCACAAATATAGAAAATCACTGGTAGTGCATGCTAGTATAGCCAGGAGATAGAGGGAATCTCTATTTTTTTCTTGGCGAAGGTTTTTTTTTATTTCATTTAATCTTTTGTTTTTAAATGAAAAATAAATATAAGACTCTTGCCATGACTAACAGAACCACAAAATATATTTCATTACATAAACTTCCCTTATCCACAAATTCTAGTTAAAGGAAAATGTCTGACAACCTAAATTCTAATCTTGAGGTAGGCATATTTCTCTCAGATTTCCAAACCCTGAACTTACAATTAGTAGAAAACACAGGAAAAACTATATAATAGTAAGTAATTTAAAATTACAATATTATTCAATTCTCCAAATATCATGTAGCTTTGTTCTATTGAAGGGCAAAAATATGTACACATTACATATGCGTGCATGGATACAATTTCTATTCTGTAAAGCAAAATTTAGGAAAAAGAGTGAAGTCAGAATGAAAATGGGTATATTGTATATTAAATGTTATTATAGTTTGCATTACTTAGGGTGATAGTTGCTATTTTAATAAATAAATATTCAAGTTTTAATGGCATAATTAAATAGATAATAACTTAGAGTGTTTAGATTCAATTGGTGGGAGGATTTCTTCCATAATGATTGTAGGACCTAGGAATCCTCCATCTGAACTCCATCAATCCTTGCAGTTTTACCAATACATGCTCCCTGCAAAGTAGAAGGAATTATAGAGCTTTAATAAGAGAGCCCTTCTTTTACTGCTCTAGGCCAGTAAGTGAGCAACATGACTTTATCTCCCATACCTTTGGCAAGAACAGTCACACAGCTCCATTAGATGGGGGATGGAAGAAACTGGGGAAGTCAATTCTTATCTGAGTTTCACTGATATAATCATAAAATCTGATGTTCTGCCAGGCCACTATTATCCACTATCAGATACGGAAAGTTCGTTCTAGGCCCAGATGTTATAAACAAACTAACTTTCTGGTGTGGAAACAGTGGAGGATTGAATGGATATTTAGAATTGGTTTTATGTACATCCTGAATAATTTCCAGATTTTTGTAAGCTTCTATTTTCTTGAAATTATACTTGGGTTTGATAATGGCTTTTATATTGACTCTACAGTATACAATAAACATAAATAAGATGCCAAGTTGGATTGTATTTAGTATACTTACTTTGCTTACTAGTCTCTCTGAGTAGTCATATGTTTCTTTAATTCTCAGATGTTAAAGCCTTGGCAGATACTTTTAATTAAATGAAGAACAGAAAAAAAAAATATAACGTCATTAATGCTATCTGTTTTGATACTAATTAACTTGAATTTTGCTTTAAATAATTTCAACATATAAGATCGAAATGAAAATTTTACCAACAATTTTAAATATCTTAACTGTTTTTCTAGGAACATTTTCTTTGACTGCATGGAAAACTTTAATGAAGTTTAAAGTTGCAAGGAAACTTTTTCTAGAAATTTTGGAAATTTTCATTCACTTATTTAATTAAATATTTTTTGAAATCTATAACTGGGGACAGAATTGTGTTGCAGCAGATTAAGCCACTTCTCTGAACACCGGTATCCCACATGAGCTCTGGTTCCAGTCTTGATTGCTCCACTTCTGATTCAGCTCTCTTATCCAGTGGCTGGGAGAGCAACAAAGATGGCCCAAGTATTGGGAACCCTACCACCTGTGTAGGAGATCTAGATGGAGTTCCAGGATCCTGCCTGTCTGTGGCATGACCCAGCTCCAGCCATTGCAGCTTTTTAGGCGTGAACCAGCAAATGGCAAACGGAAGATCTCTCTCTCTCTCTCTCTCCCCCTCTCTGTTTCTCTGCCTTTCCATAAAAAACAAACAAACAAAAAAAAACATTGTTTAGAAAGAAGAGATAAGAAATCTATAATCAAATGAAATGCAATGAAAGGTAATTTATTGAGAAACAAGACTTTTGGATTGTATTTAATATACTTACTTTGCTTACTAGTCTCTCTGAGTAGTTATATGTTTCTTTTAATTCTCAGATGTTAAAGCCTTGGCAGATACTTTTAATTAAGTCAGTGTTGTGGCCTAGCAGGTAAAGCCTCCACCTGCAATACTGGCATCCCATACACGCTCTAGTTTGTGTCCCAGCTGCTCCACTTCTGGTGCAGCTCTCTGCTTTGGCCTGGGAAAAGCAGCAGAGGATGGCTCAAGTGCTTGGGCCCATGCAACCCATGCGGTTGACCCGGATGAAGCTCCTGGCCTTGGCCTGGTCCAGCCCTGGCATTCTGCCCGTCTCTGGAGTGAACCAGCAAATAGATTTCTCTCTCTCTCTCACTCTCTCTCTCTCTCTCTCTCTCTCTCCATTTCTCCCTCTCTCTCTGTAACTCTGATTTTCAAATACATAATAATAATAATAATAATAATAATAAAATTCATATTTGGCTTTCTTGTTCATTTGAATATGTCAATATGTATTACTAAATTTTAAAATTTGAATTAATGTTACTGTTAATTTATAGAATTATTATTGAACTAATACCAAGTTAAAATATTTACTGACCAATGTAGCTTTAGTTGAATAACTAAAAATTAATTATAAATTAATAAAGGTTATAAAACTGATTGACTTTTGGGTGTTATTTTGCCTAAATCTCATGAAATTGGGAAGAGTACAAATTATGGTGAGGAGTAGAAAGGTAGAATATTATAAATTGAAGTTTGGATTGTGACTTCAATTTTCTGATTCACTTACAAAATGAACTATTAGTCTAGAATGTACTTCCTGATATCAGTTTTTTGAGAAGTTGTCAGTTAATTCAAAATTTGAAAAATTATGACTATCTCGTTTCTTCATGTGTGCTTTTTCTGGAGTGGTTCAGAGTTACAGAGTTCAAAATTTGTCTACTATGACTATGTGCACTGATAAGAAGACTAGTCTCCCTCTGGCTTATCTTCTTGGGAACTTTCCCTCAATAGCTTTTATAAAGTTTGTTTACTTCATATACACAAACAAACAATTTGGAAAGCTGTCTACAATAGATTTAACAAGAGTAATTAGTGTAGTAAAATAACTGGCAGCAAGAAAGACTCAGTTCTGCATTTTCCAACTGGTGTGAGATGACTAAACCTAAGCAACTTAGCAAATTTCCCTATACTTTCACATTCTTATTGAAAAATTAAACATTATTGAAGTATCCAAAAACTTTTATTATAAAAAGTGACTAGGTCAATAGCCACAGGAAGTAAGCATCAAGTTAAACAGTATAATATAGTAATTGTTGCACAGAGTACATGTATGATGAACAAGACAATAATAAGAATTCTGTTGATGCCAGAATCAGATATCACTCGAACATCAACTTCAGGAATCCAAAACCATTAATCATATCCATATTGAATTACAATTTCACCACTCATGGAAACTTTCTCCATTTGTTCATGAATTTTAACCATTTGCATTAGTTTCATCTGCAGGGTAACAAAATACCTCTCAATTGGAACCTGAAAACAATGCACATTTGTTATGTTACACTTCAGGAGATTACAAGTCTGAAATGGTTTCATTGGATGCAAACACAAATTAATAGGGCCGAGCTCCTTCTGAAGCATCTAGAGGTCTTACTTTTGCGATTGCTAGAGTTCACACACTATTCTCTTCATCTTCAAAGTCCCTAGAACAGCATTTTCATCTCTTCCCAATTCTGGTTTTCCTATCTCTCTTTCTTTCACTTACACCCATCATGAGAGGCCAGCGTCGGGTGAAGCAGGTAAAGTCTCCACCCGCAATGCTGGCATCCCATGTGGGAACCAGTTTAAGTCCTGGCTGTTTCACTTCCAATTCAGCTCCTGTTAATGCTCCTGGAAAAAGCAGTGGAAGACAGTCCAAGTGTTTGGGCCCCTGCCAACCAAGTTGGAGACCCAGAGGAAGCTGCTGACTCCGGGCTTTGACCTGCCCAGTGCTGGCTGTTCTGTCATTTGGGGTGTGAAGATTTGGGATGCAAGATCTCTCTCTCTCTCTCTCTCTCTCTCTCTCTCTCTCTCCCTGCCCTCCCACTGGCACCATAACTCTTTAAAAATCAATTTTTTAAAAAAATAAGAGCCATCATGATTAAAATGTATAATCCAGATTAAATGGTGGCCAGTGCCTCGGCTCAATAGGCTAATCCTCCACCTGCAGCGCCAGCACACAGGTTCTAGTCCTGGTCAGAGTGCCAGATTCTGTCCTGGTTGCTCCTCTTCCTGTCCAGCTCTCTGCTGTGGCCTGGAGTGCAGTGGAGGATGGCCCAAGTCCTTGGGCCCTGCACACGCATGGGAGAGTAGGAGAAGCACCTGGTTCCTGGATTCGGATCAGTGCAGTGCGCCAGCCGCAGCACGTTGGCCACAGTGGCCATTGAGGGGTGAACTAACAGAAAAGGAAAACCTTTCTCTCTGTCTCTCTCTCTCTCACTGTCCACTCTGCCTGTCAAAAACAAACAAACCACAAACAGATAACCCAGATTATTTTAAAATCCTAACAATCACATCTGCAAAGGTCCATTTGCCATATAAATTAACATACTCATGTTCTGGATATTCACACATGGATGTCTTATGGGGTCATTATTTCTGCTACCACATCATTCATAATATTATTTCTGTTTTTAGTATTCAAGGAAAGACAAAATAAAGTAACTAACAGGTAATTGCAGTGCAAAAAACGCATGATAAATTTTTGAATGTGGCATTAAAAGGCAATGCATGTGTTTGCCGCTGATAGCTTTAATGCATCAGGGGTTCTTTTTCATATCAGAAGTGGTGGTTAGCAATATCTTAATTAGATATTAAGTTTCTTATTAGTTGTATGGAGCAAAATAGACAAAGCATATCAAGAGAAAAAATAGGAGAGTTTATGTAAAAATTACAACAATATTACAACAGAACAAAGAGACTAAAGAATAGTTACCACTGAATCTTGGAACAAGAGCAGAAATATCATAAGAAAACAAATAAAATATTCAATGTCTCATGGGCTTTGTGAGATTTTGCATCCATGTCTCTCCATGCATTGTAGTTGTTCTTCTCTCAGTGTTTACAAACTGATTCCTTTGCTCCATGTACTCACGATTCATCCATTTGGTCCAAAAGTGTAGAGTCTGCATTGGTTGAACCCCATAACTAGCTGGGGATCCTTGTAAAAATAAATATTCCTGGAAATACATTTTGTCTAGAAGAATAGAGCTTCTGAATGAGGTCTCCTGTCTTAGTGATGCAGACTGGAGCTGTGGACAGGAACTAGTACAGACACAATTTTTTTAAAAAATTGGCAATAGACCAGTTATGCAGAAGATACTATTGTGGGGGCTGTGAAACACATGGAATGAACATTTATGTACAAACTATTCACAGAAACTCATTGAATCTGAGGCTCAAAAGGAGTATTGAAAAATTCTGAAGTGAATTTACAATTCAGACCATTATTTTTTGTAATTTATAGAATAGTCTTAAGGGATAGATAGCCTAAACATAAGTGAAAGATGATTGGAAAATGCTTTCTTTTTTTATTTTTTATTTTTAATAATGCTTTTATTTAAAGAATATGAATTTCCAAAATACAGTTTATAGATTACAATGGCTTCCCCCCCTTAACTTCCCTCCCACCCGCAACCCTCCCCTTTCCCACTCCCTCTCCCCTTGCATTAACATCAAGATTCATTTTCAATTCTCTTTATATTCAGAAGATCAGTTTAGTATATATTAAGTAAAGATTTCAACAGTTTGCCCTCACATAGCAACACAAAGTGAAAAATACTGTAGGAGTACTAGTTATAGTATTAATTCACAATGTATAGCACATTAAGGACAGAGATCCTACATGATATATTTTTTAAATTGATTAATTTTCTATGCAATTTCCAATTTAACACCAATATTTTTAAATCATTTTCAATTATCTTTATATACAGAAGATTGATTCAGTATGTACTAAGTAAAGATTTCATCAGTTTGCATCCACACAGAAACACAAAGTGTAAAATACTGTTTCAGTACTAGTAATAGCATTACTTCACATTGGACAACACATTAAGGACAGATCCCACATGAGACGTAAGTACACAGTGACTCCTGAAGTTGATTTAACAATTTGACACTCTTGTTTATGGCGTCAGTAATCTCCCTAGGCTCAAGTCATGAGTTGCCGAGGCTATGGAAGCCTTTAGGGTTCTCTGACTTTGATCTTATTCCGACAGAGTCATAGTCAAAGTGGAAGTTCTCTCCTCCTTTCAGAGAAAGTTCTCTCCTCCTTCTTTGATGGCCCCGTTCTTTCTACTGGGATCTCACTCACAGAGATCTTTCATTTAGGTCTTCTTTTTTTTCCAGAGTGTCTTGGCTTTCCATGCCTAAAATACTCTCATGGGCTCTTGAGCCAGATCTGAATGCCTTAGGGGCTAATTTTCTGAGGCCAGAGTGCTATTTAGGACATCTGCCATTCTATGAGTCTGCTGTGTATCTCGCTTCCCATGTTGGATCATTCTCTCCCTTTTTGATTCTATCAGTTAGTATTAGCAGACACTAGTCTTGTTTGAGTGATCTCTTTGACTCTCAGACCTATCAGTGTGATCAATTGTGAACTGAAATTGATCACTTGGACTAGTGAGATGGCCTTGGTACATGCCACCTTGATGGAAACCCCTGGCACAATTCTAACTCCATCATTTGGGGCATGACTGATTGAGCATGTCTCAAATTGTACATCTCCTCCCTCTCTTATTCCCACTCTTATATTTCACAGGCATCACTTTTCAGTTACAATTTAAACACCTAAGAATAATTGTGTGTTAATAACAGAGTTCAACCAATAGTACTAGAATAAAAAAATACTAAAATGGATAAAGTATTACATTATACAGCAACAGTCAGCACAAGAGCTGATCAAGTTACTGTTTCTCATAGTGTCCATTTCACTTCAACAGGTTTCCCCTTTGGTGCTCAATTAGTTGTCACTGATCAGGGAGAACATATGATATTTGTCCCTTTGGGACTGGCTTAATTCATTTAGAATGATGTTTTCCAGATTCCTCCATCTTGTTGCAAATGACCAGATTTTATTGTTTTTGACTGCTGTATAGTATTCTATAGAGTACATGTCCCATAATTTCTTTATCCGAATGTATGCTTTGAATTCCCTGTGATCTTTTGCTGTGAGGTTCCCTTCGTTTACCTTCTTTCATGTTGATGGCCGTGTTTCTGTGTTTCTGTGTGTAACACATCTTTAAGCATCTTTTGCAGGGCTGGACAAGTGGCAACAAATTCTTTCAATTTCTGTTTGCAATCAAAGGTCTTTATTTCACCATCATTCACAAATGAGAGCTTTGCAGGATATAATATTCTGGGCTGGCAGTTTTTCTCTCTTAGTACCTGGGCTATGTCTCGCCATTCCCTTCTAGCTTGTAGGGTTTCTGATGAGAAGTCTGCTGTGAGTCTAATTGGAGATCCTCTGAGAGTAATCTGACTTTTCTCTCTTGCACATTTTAGGATCTTTTCTTTCTGTTTCACTGTGGTGAGTTTAATTACAATGTGTCATGATGAGGATCTCTTTTGGTCATGTTTACTAGGGGTTCTATGAGCTTCCTGTACTAGGATGTCTCTGTCCTTCTCCAAAACTGAGAAATTTTCTGCTATTATCTCACTAAAAAGGCATTCTAATCCTTTCTCCCTCTCCATGCCTTCAGGAACTCCTAGAACTCGAATGTTGGGTTTTTTAATAGTATCCTGTAGATTCCCAACAATATTTTTTAGATTTCTAATTTCCTCTTCTTTTCTTTGGTTTGACTGTATAGTTTCCTGTGCTCTGTCTTCTAAGTCCGATACTCTCTCTTCTGCCTCACCCATTCTGTTTGTAAGGCTCTCTAATGTGTTTTTAATATTCTATTGAATTCTTCACTTCATTATGATTTCTCATCACTATCACAGTTTCATGTTCTACTAGTTGTTTCATTTCAGCTTGATTCCTCCTTAATATTTCATTTTCACGAGAGAGATTTTCTACCTTGTCCATTAAGGATTTCTGTAGTTCAAGAATTTGTTTTTGAGTACTTCTGAGTGTTCTTATCAATTTTTTGAGATCCGCTTCTTGCATTTCTTCTAACTCATCATCTTCGTAATCTTAAATTGGGGTGTCTTTTTCATTTGGGGGTGTCATAGTGTCTTCCTTGTTCTTGTTTCCTCAGTTTTTGCGTTTGTTGTTTGGCATATTGGCTTCTTCACTGTGGTGTTTTTTCTTGTTATACTATGACTCTAGATAAGTGGACTGTCTGCTTTCAATGGAGCCTTAGAGGCTTGAGATGGGTGTGGCCTGATAGCTCTGTTGGTTCCTCAGTGTTGAGGGTGTGCCAAAGGTGACACTCCCAGGTTAGGTGTGGTAAATCTCTCTCTGTTTCTTTCTTTATTGTTGATTCAAAAGGGAAGTAATTCCACACAGCTGAATGGAATTGGGGGTGGTTAGCAGGCAAATGATATACCCACAGGAGCCAGATATCGGAAGCTCTTTCCCAAGGACCACAGAGGGAATCTCTGCGGCCTTCAGTGTGGGTTCAAATTCTCCTGCAGTCTCACCACTGGGCTGCCAAGGCTACCGAACTGTAGTGTCTCTGGAGAGTATTCACATGGTGAATTCTGTGAGTTCTCTCCCCAACCGTCTCTTTTTTCACAGTCTCAGTTCATTAGCACCACACATTCATTAGGTTCTAATCTGTTATTTCACCCCCACGCCCAGAGTCAGGTTTTTCTGCTAGGCTCAGGGCCGGTGCAGACCTGTGGTCGCCCTGCTTATGACGTATTCCAAAATGGCGCCTGCTCTTTGTCTTGCTCACCTTTGAGAGGTGAGCAGAGAGAGAGAAACTCGTGTCCGTGTTGGTCACTTTTTTCTTTCTCTCTCTCTTCTAGTTAGCCTGGTGAACTTTTCCGCACAGGGTTTCAAGCCTTGTTCGCTCTAGTCTCCTCTTTCCTCTTCCCTGCTGGTGTCTTGGGCTATTGAGGTTCTGCTCACCTCGCATTCCAGCGCTGGTGGGTTGAGTCTGCCGCTGGTGTCCTGAACTGCGGGCTCCCACGCTCTCCTCGAAGGTCCACTGTGAATCACTAGTTCCAGAAGAGTTTCCTCTGCTGTTTCTTCCCCTACTCTTCCTTGAACCTGCAGTATCTCCACTTTTATTAAACTGTCTCTCCCCGGACTATCAGTGTGCTCCCTTCCTATTCCGCCATCTTGCCCTAATCGGAAAATGCTTTCCATGCTTTTGTGTTCTGATATCAATGCAATTGATTTAGGAAAATCAAATGTTTAAGAAGATAATTTTAGAGACTGGAATTATTATAAATCTAATTATATTATTCTCTGTTATCTTCATTTTCATCTCTATCTTATATTTATAGAAAGTAATTTGGTCTCCTCTTTTTATTTAACAATCAGTCTTTAACTTATGTGATTAGTCCACTTAATGTATTTTTCTACATCTACCAACAGAGGTGTGTCCTTTTGACCTTTACCTCTTTTTTGCCATGTTTTACAGTGAATGATTTTTACAATTTCATTTTCTCTGTATTTACTGGCATTCATGTCACTTTAAAAATGTATTTTTATCATCTAGAGATTGCAGCATTGAAACTTTATTGTATATTCTCAAATAAATAATATTGTGTCACTTCATGGGTAGTACTAGCATCTGCTTGTGGTGCTGCTAATCCATATGGGAGCCAGTTTGACTCCCGGCTGCTCCACTTCAGATCCAGCTCCCCACAGATGGCCTGGGAAAGCAGTAGAAGATGGCCCAAGTGTTTGGGCCCCCAAATCCATGTGGGAGACCTGGAAAAAGCTCCTGGCTCCTGACTTCAGATAGGCTCAGTTCCAGCCATTTTTTGGGCAATTTGGGAGTGAACCAGTAGATGGAAGATCTCTCTCTCTCTCTCTCTCTCTCTCTCTCTCTCTCTCTGTCTCTCCCTCTCTCTGTCTGTAACCATATCTCTCAAGTAAATAAATAAATCTTTAAAAAAAAATCAAATTTGCTCTCTTTGTATATGTGTATTGTGCATGTTTTATACATAACACACATGTATCTATGTAGAATAAAATCAAGGAAAATAAAAAAAAGAAATAATGATATCATGTGTCATTTTCACAGGAAATGAATAAAATGATTTGTTCTGTTGAATCTGGAATTGTATGAAAACAGTTCTTAAATAGGTCCAGCTGATTCCTAAATGTTGCCAATGCTATTAGCATTGTCAAGCTTGTCTAAAAGACTTTGAGGCACAGGTAAGCTAGCTTTGGCCCTAATATGACATGAGGTGAATTGTAAATAAAATTTGACTGAGATATGTGTAAGTTTATTTGTTCTCTCTTTCTTCTTTTGTCATAGAATGCCAGAGTTGCTCCTAAACCCTACAGTGTTTACTGTCTCGTCCTTTATAAACATGAAATTACCACATGTGCTTTTAAGTGGTACTAGTAAATATAACAGAATTGCTGACAGCAACAAGACAAACTCCTCCAGGACCTGTTTTGCACATAACACTCCACGCCCCACTGACATGGCTTAATGTCACTGAAATGGCTTCTCCTTCTTTGCAGGTTTCTCGCACTGTTGATGAGTTTGGTTGTTCTCTATGCAGTTATAAGAAATAAACAGCAACAAGAAAACGAATTCAAGACAAATTCTTCTGTTTCACATTCACATGACTTGATTTCATAAGAGATTTTATTTTAATAGTCTTTTGTTCAATTATCTAGAAGACATTATCTTTACACTGTTCATCATTGCAGGTCACTGCTTAAGGAGTCATCAGATGAGGTCACTGCTCAATAAATATTTGCCAAATTAAGTCTGAGATTTGGCACAGTTTTTGTGATAGTTTTTTCACAACTCGTGGTGAGTAAACAAAAGGCACCTGCGCACAGGTTAATGCACTTCCTGTTATGTCTTACAAACCAGGTCAGAGAACAAAGGCTCTTTTTTTTTTTCAAAAACAGAGTGACAAAGAGACAGAGATTGAGGAAAAGACAGAGAAAGAGGGATAGAGAAAGAGAGAGAAATCTTCTAATTGTTGGTTAACTCTCCAAATTGCCATAACAGTTGGGGTTAGGCCAGGCTGAGTTTAGGAGTCAGGAACTCCATCCATTTATCTGAATATAATATCACTTTCATTTCTATCAATAATCTATTTACCCACAGCCTAGCTATAATTTTATGTCACATTAAATGTAGGTATATGAAATAACTTAACGTGGATATATTATTATTTATTCAACAATTAATCATTGATAAGCATTCAATAATACCATTGTAAAATATCTTTCATCTTTAAACCTTAATATGATATTTTTAACTCTTTAAATTATATTACTAAAATGCAATGGCTGAATACAACTCATGAAGGTAATTTTTGTGAAAGTTGAGGAAAAGAAGCAACTTGATTTTTGTTTTATGTTTCCAAATGTTTAGTCAAGTTACCAAACTGCACAAACTTAATATTCTTTCTTATTCCATTGGTCTAAAGAGCCAGATTAGTCAAATTCTAATTTTTTACAAGCACAGAAATATATCAATCTCTCGATTATGTTTTAAAATATCATTTATTTGAAAGTCAGATTTTACAGAGAGAGAGGGCGAGACAAAGAGAAAGGTCTTCCATCCTCTGGTTCACTCTCCAGATGGCCACAACGAGAGCTGAGCCAATCCGAGCCAGGAGCCAGGAACTTCTTCCAGGTCTTCTGTGTGAAAACCAGGGACCCAAAAGCTTGGATCATCCTCTGCTGCTTTTCCTAGGCCGTTAACAGAGAGTTGGATCAGAAGTGGAGCAGCCAGGACATGAACCAGTGACTCTATGGACAAAACCAGCATCACAGGAGGAGGCTTTAGCCACTATGCTACAACACCCACCTGATAGATTTTTTTAATACAATCTGTATTTTCATTTTACTCCAATGAGCTTATGATTGATCCATCTTGTAGAGCAACTAGTGCTCTTGTCTGTCAAAATTATTCAGTGCAGTGGAGGATGGCCCAGGTGCTTGGGCCCTGCACCCCATGGGGAGACCAGGAAAAGCACCTGGCTCCTGGCTCCTGCCATCGGATGAGCGCGGTGTGCCGGCCGCAGCGCGCCGGCCGCGGCGGCCATTGGAGGGTGAACCAACGGCAAAAGGAAGACCTTTCTCTCTGTCTCTCTCTCTCACTGTCCACTCTGCCTGTAAAAAAAAAAAAAAAAAAAAAAAAAAAAAAAAAAAAAAAAAAATTATTCAGTAAGTACAATTTCTATTTGAACAAATTCCTGCATGTTTTTCCCCAGAAATAAATGTTCTGGCTATTCTTTTAAATTATTTTTATTTTTATTAATATAAAGAGAACAGATTCCATGCATTTCATAGGAACATAACTACACTCCCCTCTGTTCCTCCTGCCCTGGATCCACCCTCCTACCTTTTTATCCTTTAAATTTTGCAATAACTTACTTTCAATTTACTTAGGCTTAATACACCACTAATCATGTTGCTCAACAAATAAAAAGTCAAAAGAGCACTATAGACAAGGGCTTTAAACAACAATCAAATCATAAGATGTCAGTTTCGTTCTTGTACACTTTTTTATATCCTATATTAACTACTACATGCCAGTGAAAACATGTATTTGTCTTTTTGGGACTGGCTTATTTCATTGAACATAGTGCTTTCCAGTTGTGTCCATTTTGTTGCAAAAGAGAGGATTTTATTCTTTCTTATGGCTGAGTAGTATTCTACAGTGTACCACTTTTGCTTTATCTAGTCATCAGTTGATGGGTACCTGGGTTGATTCTATATCTTAGCTGTTGTGAATTGAGCTACCATAAACATAAGGGTACAAAAAACTGTTTAACATATTTTTTTTAATTTAGTTGATAGATAGAATTAGACAGTGAGAGAGAGAGACAGAGAGAAAGGTCTTCCTTCAGTTGGTTCACCCCTGAAATGGCCACTATGGCCGGAGCTACGCCAATCCAAAGCCAGAAGCCAAGTGCTTCCTCCTGGTCTCCCACACGGGTGCAGGGGCCCAAGCACTAGAGCCATCTTCCACTAACTTCCCGGGCCACAGCAGAGAGCTGAACTGGAAGAGGAGCAACCGGGACTAGAACCTGGCACCCATATGGGATGCTGGTGCCACAGGCGGAGGTTTAACCAAGTGAGTCACGGCGCTGCTCCTGTTTAATATCTGATTTCATTTCCTTTGGGCAAATACCCAGGAAAGGGATGGCTGGGTGATATGGTAGATCTGTTTTCAGATTTCCGAGGTACTTTCATAGTTCCTTCCACAGTGGGTGTACTAGTTTACATTCTCACCAACAATGCATTAGGGTACCTATTTCTCTACATCCTCATCAGTATTTATTATTTTTAGATTTTTAGATGATGATACACATTTTAACTGGGGCGAATTGATACTTCATTGTGGTGTTTACATGAATTTTCCTCATCACAAGTGATCCTGAGCATCTTTTTTTTTAAGACTTATTTATTTATTCAAAAGTCAAAGTTACACAGAGGAGTGGCAGAGAGAGAGATAGAGATAGAGAGAGAGAGAGAGGTCTTCCATCCATTGGTTCATTCCCCAATTGGCTGCAACCACCAGAGCTGTGTCGATCCGAAGCCAGGAGCCAGGAGCTTCTTCCAGGTCTCCCATGCAGGTGCCAGGGCCCAAGGATTTAGGCCATCTTCTACTGCTTCCCCAGGCCTTAGCAGAGAGCTGGATTGGAAGTGGAGCAGCCGGGTCTCGAACTAGTGCCCATATGGGATGCTGGCACTTCAGGCCAGGGCGTTAACCCACTGCACCACAGCGCCAGCCCCCTGGGCATCTTTTCATGTGTATTTGGTCATTTCTATTTCATCCTTTGAAAAATGCCAGTTAATATCTTTTGCCCATTTTATAACTGGATTGTTTGTTTTGTTGTTTTTGAGTTTCATGAGCTACTGTAATCTTCTGTACATACATATTTTACACAAATTATTTTCCAATCAAAAATATTTTTCTGCCATTCACTTCTCTGTTGAACTCCTTACCTTTGATTTCAGATAAAACACTGATTTTGAGAGAAATTCTTATCTGAGTCCCATTCCAGTACACATTTATTTTTATACTTTCACTGAAATCATTGACCTGGATAAATTTGTTTGCAACTATGTCTATGTCACTTATTAACAAGAAACATACTATGTATCTTTTATAACAGTGCCAACTCCAGTTTGCCACCTCTCATTATGCACAGTATGTAAATATTTATCAGCTGAAGGAGATTACATTGCACACCATGAAGGAGTATAGGTATATTAAATTTTGTAACTCTATCTAAATAAATACCAAGTTATTTGTCTTCCAAATAATTGTGCATGTAGAAGAAGTTAAGGAGAGAAAATCCACCTTGACACTCTATGGAGGTATCACCTCTGAGATGCCCTGGTGGGATTGAAGTGTTGTGTGCATTCGTGCAGTTCAATTTAAACTTGTGATTCAATTTAAAATGTTTCCCTCATTTTATCTGTGAGTTAAGTTCCTTAACATTTACTATACATCGTTGTGTTTATCTACTGTGAGTTCAAGCTTCATTCTCTCATGATTTGAACTCTGTATCTCTCCCATCTGTGTATATCTTTTGGCTTAAAATACCATTTTTATCTTATTCCAATGGTTACATAAATGACTTTTTATTTATTTTATAATAATTTTTACCTTTTCTTAATATTTTGTTTGAAACTTTTGTGGGTTTTAAAATCTATTTATATAAAGGAAACAAACGTCAGGTATTTTTTACATACAGCTTTAAGAGCATAATGATACATCCCACTCTACCGCCTTCCTCCGTGACTCCCATCTTCCCTCCTCCTTTCCTTTCTTGTTTTTCTTTTAACTTTTATGGTAAATTTCTTAAAAGATATATTTATTTGCTTGAAAGTCAGAGTTAGAGAGGGAGAGACAGAGACACACAGAGAGAGAGAGACAGAGAGAGAGAGAGAGAGAGAGAATCGTCCATCTGCTGATCTTCTGGTTCACTCCCCAACTGGCCACAACTGCTAGCACTAAGTTAGGATGAAGCCAGGAGCCAGGGATTTCATCCAGGTCTCCTCTGTGTGATGGTCCACATACCAGGACCATTTTCCACTGCTTTTCTCTGACCATCAGCAAGGAGCTGGATTGGAAGTGGAGCAGCCAGGACACAAACTGGCACCCATAAGAGAAACCAGCATTGCTGGCAGCAGCTTTACCTGCTAGGCCACAGTGCCAGTCCCAGTGACATACTGTCAATTTTGTTTATAATCATAAGTTTATCCTTCCACTAAATACAGAATGTAAAAAGTAGTAAGGAGAAAAACTGCTGTTCCTGAAGAGTATAGACAAGGGCTGTAAAAAATAATCAAACCTCAAAATGTCAATTTTGTTCTTACTTAACTCAATTTTACAATGATTAATGTTCTCTGTCAGCTTATCTTTTTATATTATTAGCTGCATTAAATATAATATATCAGAATATATTTCATTTGAAAGCATTTTGTATAATGGTATTTAGCCTAGCAATCACGAGGCTGTTTAGAATGTCTGCATCCCATATCAGTGTACCTGAATTCATCCCCAGCTCTGATCCTAAATCCAGCTTCTGGCTACTACAGACCCTGGGAGGCAGCAGATGATAAGAAAAGTAACTGGATTTCTGCCATCCATGTAGGAGTCACAGACTGAGTTCCAGGCTCCTGGCTTCAACTCAACCAGCCCCAGCAGTTGCAGGCATTTGGAGAGTGAACTAGTAGATGAGAGATGTGTTTGTTTTCTGTCTGTCTCCTTCCCTCTCCCCCTCACTCTGCTCCTCAAATGCATAAATAATTTAATATCTTTAAAATTATTTTTCACACTGTTCTCATGTTTTCTTATACATACAATGCAATATATTTATGTTCTCTATCAGATATTCTGCCAATTTTACCAGTGGTTTCTTTAATGGATGAAGATTTTACTGCAGTAGATTCTTGAGAAAAAGGGAGTGAAAAGAGGGATGGAGTATCTCTCTGTCTACTCACTGCTATTTGACAACGGCCTAACATTTTTCTGTACAACAGCGGCCTATAAACAAATTTTCATACTTTATTGAATTAGGGATGACAACTGATAGAGGAGAACAATGTCATAGGTTTTTTTTTTCTGATAAAATCTATCTCTTGTAAATTTAGATTTTGAATTAGGCATGTCAGTCCGGCAGCTGTATTCTTGTAGAGAAATGACCTTATAAAGAAATATACATTCTTGAGTTTAGAAAACATATTGAGGACAGCAAGGATGAGTCAGCTATAATTGAGAAGAACAAGAAAATGATCAAAGGGATATAGAGATGAATTGGCATGTGGTACAAGGTATACAAAGAATAACTTATTGACTAAAATTAACCAGTCAATGTGTCCTTCTCAGCACTCTATTAAGAGGTTCTTGATGCCAGTATGTTTTTAATGTAGATGCCAATCTTGATTATTAACTTCAGGTTCTTTTCTTTTCTTTCTAACTGAGGTTTGTTATTCTTCCCTTAATAATGTGCCCTGAAATTGAATCCATATCTGCTCATAGTAGCCTTCATCATTCATTTTAAGGATACAAAGATTTCTCTCCTTCTCTTCCCCCCTCCTCCTTCTGCTTCCTCCACCTCTTTCCCTTCCTCTTCTTCCTCCTCCTCTTCTTCTTCTTCTCCTCCTTTTTCTTCCCATCCTTTTTCCTCAAACTCCTCCCCCTCCTACTCCTTTTTTTAACTCATCCACTCTTATATTTGGGGTGTATATGTTGTTTCCAATATTTTGAAGGTACAAATAATGGTACAACATGTAAATCTGTTTGTTTCTGTTCTGATATGAGACATCTCTAAGAGAATCATCTGTTAATGTCACTTCCTTTTTTTGTTCTGTGCTTCAGTCAATTTTGCTTCAAACTTTAGAGTTCTTTGTATATTAAGTATATTTCCCCTTCTCTCTGCTCTGTGTTTTGAATATTTTCACCAAGACAATTTACATTGTCTCTATTATTTCTATTATGTACATTTTTACTTATTATGTAATCCAATCAATTTTTATTGCCTACACATTTTGACATAGTTAAGAACTGTGTGCCCATACCAAAGTATCAGAGGAATCCATCCACTTTTTTTCTAATATTTTAATGTTGGGCTCTCTGTTTGAATGCTTTTACATTCATATCCCTTATTTGTCTTTTTCTTCCTCAGAAGTTGTACTTTCCTAAGACTGTCACTGGAAACTTCCTGTTCTTTTAAACCAGCTTACCTTTAAGATATTTCACCTTTAACTCACAGACCTGGCCCTTTTACACACTCTTATTTTGAATGACCCTGCAGTTGTGTACTCAGCTGTGGTAATCTGCCTACTGCTTCTGCATATTCAGAATCGGTTTCAGTTTAATCTTTCTGTTGGGCACTCCATCCCATAGTCAGGCTCCTTTGCTAGTGGACTTCTTTCCTGGATCTTCACCTGCAGTTTGTCTTACTCTACTTTTTCTTGCTGGGTGAAATGGAAGCCAGAGGGCTTCACGCACTGGTATTGGTTGAGTTTTCTCTTATTTGGTCTTTTCCACATTGTCTCTACAAATACATTGAGGCTTTAATGTTACAAGGACATTGCATATATGTGTATTTTCACATGGTTTGGAAGAGCGACTTGGAAGGGCGTTTATTACACTGCCTCCAATGTTTGCAGCTACTGAGAAATGCTCTGTGTGTTTATGGAGTCAACAGACATTTATTGGCTCATCACAAATGTTTGTATTTTCCCAGCAATAGAACATGTATTATCTAGAAACACAATTATTGTGACAACAGCTGTTTTGTAAGAATGCTTTAGATATGTTGAGAAGAGAACTAGTATTTTATATTCACGTCTTTACCTATCAAAATAGACTGAAGCACAGGGACACTAGAGAATCGCACTAGCTCATGGCGACAGCAAACCACAGAGCTGGGGTTTAAATGACATTTCCCACTTCAGTATCTATGCTATTCAAACCAATTTATTTAACTTCATTTCTCAGAAGTAGGCTTATTCTGTGGATGAGGCCCTGGGAAAATCTTCATATGAAATCTTCATGTTGGATCTAGAAGTCACCATGTCCTGGCCAGTGCTTACTCTGAAAAGAGCAACCCTGACAGACCTGACCCCAAATCATTCAAGTGTCGGTCAAAGGACAAGAATTCCAGCATGCAATTGCTGAAATCTTGTGGTCAGCTGCTAGACACAGAAGAAATGACAATTCAGTTAGGGTTATATTTAATAATTCAGTTTTATGAGTTTTAAACTCATAAATTGACTGTCAGAGTTTTATTTCAATATGTTTTGTATTTTAGTTACAAATCAGCAGTTATAGTGCTCTAAATTTTATTTTGTTTTATTTTTTGACAGGCAGAGTGGGCAGTAAGAGAGAGAGACAGAGAGAAAGGTCTTCCTTTGCTGTTGGTTCACCCCTCAATGGCCGCTGGACCGGCATGCTGCGACTGGCGCACCACGCTGATCTGAAGCCAGGAACCAGGTGCTTCTCCTGCTCTCCCACGCGGGTTCAAGGCCCAAGCACTTGGGCCATCCTCCACTGCACTCCCAGGCCACAGCAGAGAGCTGGACTGGCAGAGGAGCAACCAGGACAGAATCCGACGCCCCGACTGGGACTAGAACCTGGTGTGCCAGCGCCACAGGCAGAGGATTAGCCTAATGAGCCGTGGCGCCAGCCTCTTAATTTTATAAGATCAGATTTCATAGGGTAACAACAAAAGAGTATTACAAGCCTACTACCTGCTTTTAAATTTCCTAGTGATTTTTTTAGGAGGTGAAAGCAATCTCCTTTGATTGTAAACATCTTCAGAATTGACTCTTTTGAAAATAATGATTTGTTAGTTCGATTGAATAATCATTGTATTAATTTGAATTTTTATTTATTTATTTATTTATTGACAGGCAGAGTGGACAGTGAGAGAGAGACAGAGAGAAAGGTCTTCCTTTTGCCATTGGCTCATCCCCCAATGGCTGCTGTGGCCGGCACACTGCGCTGATCTGAAGGCAGGAACCAGGTGCTTCTCCTGGTCTCCCATGCAGAGGTGCAGGGCCCAAGGACTTGGGCCATCCTCCACTGCACTCCTGGGTCACAGCAGAGAGCTGGACAGGAAGAGGGGCAACCAGAACAGAATCCGGCACTCCGACCAGGACTAGAACTCAGTGTGCAGGTGCCGCAGACAGAAGATTAGCCTATTGAGCCGTGGCGCCGGCCTTATTTTGAATTTAAAGTTAAGTATGAATTGATAAGCATTAGTCAAATTCTCTAGAAAAATGAGCATTAGTCAAACTCTCTAGAAAAAATAAAATTACAGTGGTAATAATCATATTAATTTTTTTGAGATTACTAATTGTCAACAATTTGGGTACATTCATTTTTAACTTGTTGGTATCGTCCAGAGCTTTTTAATTAGAGATGAAAATAAATCCATCAACCATCTCTGCAAAGATTCTTCTTGCAAGTTGTATTTTCATTAACAATTCCCATACAGTCAAAGATAATGATCCTGGAAGAGATAGTAAAGTATTACATGTAGATGTAAACATTTTAAAGTACTACTAGGCAATAGATAACTCAGTGGCTTTATCTCATTTCTTTTTAACAATCATAAATTATGTAATTGCTACATTAATTGCAGTACTATTGGATAATATCTGACTTGTTGATTTTATTTTACTATCTTTCCGTGAATTGAATAGTAAAATTATGAATAATATGAGAAAAGTATACATTGAGTGCCATTTCTATGTTTTTAACAATAGCTTACAACAGTAGTGTCTGAAATTATGGCAATTCATTAAAAGAAACATCACATTTCTTTTAAACAAAATGAAATGAATTAACTCAATTTATAAAAATTGTTCCAAGGAAAATCTCCCCAGTTGGAAGGAGACAGTTTGCTCCTCATTGCATGAAGGAAGGCTGCATACTGGCTGAGAATGTGGCATTAGGACCATTCCTTGAATAAGAAGAAACTTCAGTTGTATGGCATTTAATATGTTTGAATATTTTTGTTAGTTCAATAAATGCAAAGATTAAAGACATACACTTAATTAATTTGTGTTTAATTTTATTCATTAAATCTTTCAAATTCATTTTTTTTTTGCTTTGAAAAACATTAATAGTATAATGTTCTTGGGTTGGCTCAGTGATTCAGGGCATGTATAGGAAATGGGGATGGCATGTTAATTGCCAAACTTGTAACAAGAGAATCCTTTTGCTTTTACTCATTTAGGAAATCCAGCATTTAAATGGCTCAAGCCAGTGATTTCTTACATGATTATCAATGTTGGATTGAAGAAATCCAGACAAGTCCACTTGCTGGTAATTTCATTCATCATTCCAGGTTTTCTTTTGAAAATTTTTCCTCTTTGAGTTTAATGTAAATTAGAAATTAAGAAATAGGTCGAGTAGGATCCTTACCTGTCAACTTATCCACACTGCAAAGAATTTTTAGAGCTGACAATACTATGTTCTGGAAAGGAGTGAAGTCACTGACAAATGGTGCTACATCAGTGTCCGTGAGGATTCGTGATGGCAGGCCTTGCTGGGCCTTATGGACTCGAATCATGGTTGTAGGAAAACGAGATGCAGCTAAATATTCCACAGTCAGTGTCCAATTTTTGGCAAATTCTGCTTCTATTTTAGAATAATAGGTATATCTAAAAGACAAGGGTAAAAGTACATAATTACATTAATCACTTCAGAATTTCAATCCGGTTTCCTTCATAAACAATTATCTTTTGCCAGCAAATTAAATAAATCATTATTTCATACATATATTTTAGAATGTGATGACTTCAGCCCATCCTTAAGGAGATGTGATATCTAAGTTTTAAGCCAGTAAAGGATCATCTCCTCAATTGCTTATATTTTACTTTGCATTTTGTCTTGTCAAGCTAGGCAAGTTATACTTGAATACTATGTAATAACCAGATTGAAGACCAAGACCCAGGCACACTCTATAGCTATGTAGAAATAAATGTTAAATTTCTCAGGTAAAATTTTTGCTGGACGCAGACATCCTTCATAAAAATTTTTAGCTCCTGAAGTCAGAGGGTACTCAAAACACAGAGCATCTTTGAGAACTAGATGTCTGATTCCCTCATCTAATTTTCTAATTATTGAGCTTTGTTTCTACTGGAGAACATCCTAGAAAGTTAAATTCTCTCACCTAGTTGAGGAATATATCACTAAAGACGAAACGTTAAGGACGTAGAAAATAGTTTTATAACTGTACGACTCATGTCTTTCATCTCTATTGTCTAAGTGTGCTGAGCAATTTGCAGTTTTGCAAGCATACTTGTTCCCCCTGAGACATTATCTGCTCCATCTAAGGCAAAGCTATGCAATGTGTTTGTATTAATGCTGTTAATATAAAACAGTAATAAAAACTTAAGAATTAAGTTTATGTAATACAAAAGTTATAGTAAACTGAGGTTAAGGTATTATTATGGAGAGAAAAATTATTTATTAAATTGTGTAGCCTAAATTTATGATATGTGAGTTTATAAAATCTACACCATTATAAGGTCATAGTGTATGCCTTCACATTAACTCACCACTCGCTGACTTTCACAGCAACTTCAGTCTTGCAAGATCTACTCAAAGTAAGTGTCCTATACAGGTGTTCCAATTTTATTATTTTTAAGGATTTATTTATTTATTTATTTAAAAGGCAGAGTTACAGAGAAAGAGAGAGACAGATGTTACATCTGTTGCTTCTCTCCTGAGATGGCCACAACAATCAGGGCTGAGCCAGGCTGAAGCCAGGAACCAGAAGTTTCTTATGGGTTTCCCACGTAGGCGCAGGGGCCCAGGTACTTTGACTGCCTTTAGCTGCCTTCCCAAGCATGTTATCAGGGAGCTGGATCAGAAGTGAAGCCGCAGAGACTCAAACAGGTACCCATAGGAGATGCCAGTGTCACAGGTGGCAGCTTAACCTGCTACACCACAAAGACAAGCTTTTTATCCAATATTTTACTGTAGCTTTTCTATGTTTAAATACATAAACATTTCTAATTGTGTTACAATTGCCTACAGCATTCAGTACAGTGACATGCCCTATAGCTTTGCAGCCTAGGAGCAATAGGTTACATATATACCATACAGCCCAGATGTGTAGTAGGCTACAACATCCAGGTTTATGTAAGTTCACTGTATGTTTACTCAATGACAAAACTGCTTGATGATGCATTTATCAGAATGTATTCCCATCATTAAGCAATTCATGATTCTACTTTGTTCTTAATTTACTTACAAAATCATTTAAGTGGAACATTTATTGACACCTAAAGTCAGTTAGAAATATAGTTCAGAATAGTCAAAAACAGCTATTTGTTATAACTAGCAAGTACGGAGATTCTACCAACGACTAGTAAAATGAATGCCTTTTAGTTTATGTATTTCTGATGGAAACAGTCATATAAAAGTTTAAACTTATTCACCCCTAGAAATTTCATGTTGTATGATTTTGAAGCAATTAAGTAAGCTGTCCTGTTAAAAAACATGACTTCCAAAAATAATTCTATTGCACAAATAGAAATAAATATGTTGAGCTTGAATGTCTAAATGCATAATAGAATTAAATATACCTACAAGTAAAAAAAAATGCAATATGAATTAACTTGAAGTATTTAACATGGTCTTTTTTCTCATGTTCAAGTTCTGGTTTTAGGGATGGAAATTTAACACAGAAATGACACTTGGGATGCCTGCATCCATTTCAAAGTGCCAGGGTTCAAGTCCCAAATCAGCATCCAGTTCCAGCTTCCTGCTTATGCACACTGTGGGAGGCAGCAGATAATGACTCAAGTACTTGGATTTCTGAGATGGACATATAGACATTGAAGACCAAGGCTGAGTTCTGCTTGCTTCAGCCTGGCCCAGCTGTGGCTATTACAGGCATTTGGGGAATGAATCAACAGAGTAAAGATCTCTCTCTCTCTCTCTCTCTCTCTCTCTCTCTCTCTCTCTCTCTCTCCCTCCCTCTCCCCCTCCCTCCATCCCTCCCTCCCTTTTTTCTTCCCTCCCTTCTTTTCAAATACATGAAAATTTAAAAAGTAGTTCTTGAAAACTGTGGCTTGGGGGCACAGAGTTGATGCATTGGATTAAGATGCTTCTTGAAACACCTGCATCCCATAACAGAAAGCCTTGTTCCAGTCCCTCCTATTCCATCTCAGATCCAACAGTCCTACTAATAATACAAACCTCTTTCTCTCTTTCTGTTCAAATAAAATTTTTTAAAATTTGTGTTTTTCTGTTGATTTAACTTCTTGAACTAATATATAAAATTTATAGGAGTGAACAGTGTAGCACAGCAGGTTAAGGCAACAATTGGGACACCTACTGCCGAACCCAGCCATGGTTTTTGTGGGTATTTAGGGAGTGACCTACAGAATGGAAGATCACTCATTTCTCCATTTCTGTCTCTATCACCCTGCCTTTCAAATAAATAAAACTTTATAAAAAATAAAAAGTGTGCCTATTTAGGGTGCACCATGTGATGTTTAGATATATGCATGTTGTGATACGTGCAAATCATTGGAGATGACCCTGAAATTACAGGAAACAAAAACAGATTCAAATTTCTGCATAGCAAATGATTTGTAATTTTTAAATGAACTTGAAATATGTGTCAAATGAAAAAAACTAATAAAAAATAAAAATAATGGAATTGACCATCTCTACTCAAGAAACTTGTCTGATAATCTGATCCTGCTTCCTTTCATCAGAAGACAGTGAGCAGTCAAGTTACAGCTTTTGTGATGGCGGCTACAAGCCCAAAATATATCATAGACTATGGCATTGGAGTAAACGTCTCCACTGCCTAATTGAAAATTTAACTAGTAAGACCATATCATTAAGAAAAGGAGGAAATGCCCTGTGAATCTGTTGACCAGGGCTTTTGCCTTGCTGGATCATGGAATCAGGGGAGAGGCAACATTAAGTGGAATGTTCTTACCTGGATTCGTTATCTACTCATGCAGTCCAATGGGCCTTCCCCTCTTTCTGATGATTTCTGAACCCAAATTTCCAACTCATATATCATCTAAGTGGTTGATTTGTTCCTCTAGATAGTATCATACATTTCCAAACCCAAGTCATTCTTATACTTTTAATTATAAGGTTACCCAATATGTAGAGTGACTTTATCTTATATACTGTCTAATGGGCAAACTCTGAAGCTGGTGAATTTTTCCCAAGTATATGCCACTAAATTATTTATCCATAGTCAAATCCATCATCATCCACAAATCTACATTCTATGTTGATTTTCACAATTAAGAAATATGTTATATGTTGCATGTATACCTGCTTTTTAATGCAATTCTTGGGTTTTTTTTTTTTAGATATTTACCCTTCTTCATGAAACACTTTTAAGTTTAATTAGGCCAAAATATTTATACCTCATCACCATAATCTCCAAGAGTTAGAAATTTTATGTAATGTTAAGCTTGAAAAGCACTCTGGAAGAAGGAGAATGTACAAATAACATGAAAAATAATTTAGTAGATTAAATAAAGGTAACTTTGTATTAATTCTTACCTATCCTCAAAATATTCACCCATGTTTTCCAAACTTGAGGCATGTGCAGCCCATAAGTGTTTCAACAAGTCATCAAAGCTGCTAGAAGGTGACTGCAAATACTAAAATATAAAAAAGAAACATTAATATTTGGGCAACTGTAACAAATCCTCTCCTTGAAACAGTCTTGTCCAAATATTTAATTTAGCAATTACACCAGAAAGAAGACTTTTATTTCTAACATATATTTCTAATATGTGTAAAACCTCAGTCCCCAACCTTTGTAATGAACACAGGAAGTATTCATTACTTCCACTAATAATGCACGCATCTGAAAGAAACAAACTTAAACTATCTTCAAAGAGTCCATATTTTGTACTAGCCAAGAGATGTTTTCACCATTTTTTCCAATAACATTTTTAAAGTCTTAACCATAAAATCTGAAGCAAAAGGAGAAAATTTGCTAGAATGTTTAATTTAATGATATCTAAAGTAACTAATTGTGAATGTAAAGAACTGGTAAATTTCTATCTTCTGATCATTTGTTGTAGTCCATGTAGGATATATATTTGTTTATTTATTTATTTATTTATTTTTATAACGCTTTTATTTAAAGAATATAAATTTCCAAAATACAGCTTATAGATTACAATGGCTTCCCCCCCATAATCTCCCCCCCACCCGCAACCCTCCCCTTTCCCACTCCCTCTCCCCTTGCTTCACATCAAGATTCATTTTCAATTCTCTTTATATACAGAAGATCAGTTTACTATATATTAAGTAAAGATTTCAACAGTTTTCCCTCACATAGCAACATAAAGTGAAAAATACTGTTTGTGTACTAGTTATAGTATTAATTCACAATGTATAGCACATTAAGGACAGAGATCCTACATGATATATTTTTTAATTGATTAATTTTCTAGGCAATTTCCAATTTAACACCAAGATTTTTTTTTTCATTTTTAATTATCTATATACAGAAGATTGATTCAGTATATACTAAGTAAAGATTTCATCAGTTTGCACCCACACAGAAACACAAAGTGTAAAAATACTGTTTCAGTGCTAGTTATAGCATTACTTCACATTGGACACACATTAAGGACAGATCCCACATGAGACGTAAGTACACAGTGACTCCTGATGTTGATTTAACAATTTGACACTCTTGTTTATGGCGTCAGTAATCTCCCTAGGCTCTAGTCATGAGTTGCCAAGGCTATGGAAGCCTTTAGGGTTCACCGACTTCAATCTTATTCCAACAGGGTCATAGTCAAAGTGGAAGTTCTCTCCTCCCTTCAGAGAAAGGTACCTCCTTCTTTGATGGCCCCATTCGTTCCACTGGGATCTCACTCACAGAGATCTTTCATTTAGGTCTTCTTTTTTTTTTCAGAGTGTCTTAGCTTTCCATGCCTAGAATATTCTCATGGGCTCTTGAGCCTTGACAGCCAGAGTGGACAGTAAGAGACAGAGAGAAAGGCCTTCCTTTTGCCATTGGTTCACCCTCCAATGTCCCCCTCGGCCGGCGCACCGCGCTGATCCAATGGCAGGAGTCAGGTGCTTCTCCTGGTCTCCCATGGGGTGCAGGGCCCAAGGACTTGGGCCAACCTCCCCTGCACTCCTGGGCCACAGCAGAGAGCTGGCCTGGAAGAGGGGCAACCGGGACAGAATCCGGCGCCCGACTGGGACTAGAACCGGGTGTGCCGGTGCCACAAGGCGGAGGATTAGTTTAGTGAGCCGGGGCGCCGGCCATGTAGGATATATTTTATCTTGAGCATTGTACATTTAGTTTAGAACACTACATGATGGTTTAGTTCTACCCATGTGTGATCACATGCCAATTTAATTAAAATAAGTAAAACCAATAAGTTTATCACATTTCTCCCCAGTTCCTTCAGTTGCTCTGAAGTTTCAACAGATCAGAATTTCTTGTTCACTATTATGCAACATAATCCTATATGCCCAACTTCTGTGTATAATTTATTTCAGGTGAGAAGAATATGTAAATTTTGTGTTAATAGTGCATTGGGGCAGTGAATAAAATGCCGTATACTCTCTACTACAATGTCTGTTTTTCAAAATCTGGCAGAACAATTTTACATTTTACTAGTAAGGAGAACATCACACAACCACAAACTCCAAGACAAGAAGTGGTAAACAGCCAACTCCTAAGTGTGTAAACTACACAATTTAAAGACTGGACCTGGTAAAACAAATTCCAAGCGTTCATTTTCTCAGGGTAGGATAAACGGCAGCTAGAAACGTTGTAACAAAACTTCCTCTGATCTTTGGGAGGTGGCAACAGCGTAACTTGGTCTGAAGATACTCCCAATATGCCAGAGTCAACGGCAGCAAGGAAGGGTAATGCACTCAGGAAATAATTCAGATCTGTGAGAACAACAGAATTATTATTGCTAGAAACAGATGTCAAAGAGGATATTTTTAAAGAAGTCATAAGTCGCTGAGGAAACATTTAGAGATCCAGAGATATGTCATCAATTAAGCATTAGGGAAATAAATGAATGATATTCCCCCAGAGATCACATATCTAACTTTAACTGCTTCTGATAGGTATCCTGTAATTATGAATATATATTGGTCTAAGTACTTCACTACAGCACTATGCAACAAAAAGTAAATTCACTGTGGGCTGGCATTGTAGCATGGCAGGTAAAGTCACTGCCTGCAAAGCCAGCATCCCATACTGGCTCTAGTTCATGTCCCAACAGCTCCACTTCTAATTCAACTTCCTAATTACTTGAGAAAAGCAGCAAGAGATGGCCCCAGTGCTTAGGACACTGTGACCCACATGGGAGACCTGGAAGAATTTGGTATGGTCCAGTGTTTGCTGCTGCAGGTACCTGGGGAGTGAAACAAAGGATAAAAGATCTCTCTCTGTCTCTCCCTCTCTCTGTAACTCTGACATCCAAGCAAATAACCAAAAAAAAGGTAATTGTATTAGATTTAGTAATAGTCCTTTATTGAATCAGTAAGTAAAAATGGAAGAAAGCTGTCAAATTATCTACATATAATGGCACAAAATCTCTGTTATTGTACTGTGAGTTACATTTTTTTCCTAAAATGTTCCAACATGATTACGGTTTTGGGAAATGGATATTTTCTGTTTTACATTTACCACTTTAATTGTGAATTTGATATCACTATGTCCTTGTGATGGAATAACTATGTCTCTAAAGCAACAATTATGGAAAAGTTCTACCAATAAACCACTGGATAATTTTATTAACAATCAAACAAGTCACCCTTAAATGTCTACCTGTGAACAATCTATTGCAGCAAATTCAGACATTTTATATATTATATATGAGGTTTATATACTACTACTAGTCAATGAAGCAGAATATTGTTCACCATAAACATGTATTGTGAATGTGGTCCTCTGCCCCAGTACAGGAGGACAACCCCAACTACTGAGCCAATCTGAGAATAAGTCTGAGTTCTAAATCTGTGTTCACTGCTGTTTTTGGGTCTTTGAAAAGAATAGGGACAGCACGAGGAAAACACAGGTACAATATGAAAAGTGTAACTCTGAAAAAGTGATATTTTTAATGTAGTCTTTGCAAGTGATGATCCCTAAGAAATTGTTGTGTAAAATTATTGTGTAAAATGTAAGAATTTATTATGTAAACTAGTTTCATTAATAAAATTCAAACCCCCCAAAATAGGAAATGCCCTCAGGTTATTTTAGTATTAAGTATATGACTAATGCTTGAGGTTACTCTTTATTTATTTATTTATTTATTGACAAGCAGAGAGGACAGTGAGAGAGAGAGAGAGAGACAGAGAGAAAGGTCTTCCTTTGCCGCTGGTTCACCCTCCAATGGCCGCCATGGCCGGCGCACTGCAGCCATCGCACCACGCTGATCCGAAGCCAGGAGCCAGGTGCTTCTCCGGGTCTCCATGGGGTGCAGGGCCCAAGGACTTGGGCCATCCTCCACTGTACTCCTGGGCCACGGCAGAGAGCTGGCCTGGAAGAGGGGCAACCGGGACAGAATCCGGCGCCCCGACTGGGACTAGAACCCGGTGTGCCAGTGCCGCAAGGCGGAGGATTAGCCTAGTGAGCCGCCGCGCCAGCGAGGTTACTCTTTAATAAATGACTTG
Source organism: Sylvilagus floridanus (assembly GCA_949820135.1). Classification (NCBI taxonomy): domain Eukaryota; kingdom Metazoa; phylum Chordata; class Mammalia; order Lagomorpha; family Leporidae; genus Sylvilagus; species Sylvilagus floridanus. The sequence goes on from OX463227.1 coordinate 40,888,333, forward strand.
CATCATGAACATGTTTATGAATTTCAATATAAAACTCACCATCTATGGACAAATTAAAAATTCCTCTTTTTTCTGGCCTCTCACTTCTCATCTCTCCTCATTCCACAGTCTCCCTGTCACTATTGGTAATTTCCACATAACTGTCGGTGCTGGTCCCTGTGAGGTCATGCCCCTTGATAATTCATTGTTTCCGTATTGTAAAAAACTGAATCTATCACAAAGAATCATGATTCATGTTATGGCTCTTAAATCATATAAAGTCACTTAAAGAACCCACAAGACATGATGAAATCAATATCTTTTAAAAATGGACTAGGACTGGTATTTCTATGTCTGCTAGCTGCTTTCTATGGGGAAGGTTAATATCCACTTTGCTGTGTAAGAGAACCTACCAGCCCACCAGCTGTCCACAGAAATACACAAAGGATCTCCAGATTCATAGCCACAGTGTGTCTGTCTGCTGGGATCAGCTAGTCGGCCTAGAGGAGACAAGATGCAGTGAGCTCATAAAGCACATTTTAGAGCTGCTTATAACAATTTGCGCAAACATTTATTTGTAAATGTCTTCTTGTACTCGCATCACCCTTTTTTATTTCCTACCTCTCAGCCAATTTCTTATCTTTTCTTTAAAAGTACCACAATTATCTAATTTTAGAATTCTTAAATATTCTTTGCTTTTTGTATGTATTACTCTTCTGTTTGCTTCTCCATAGCCTCAAAAATTATTGAAGCAGTGAGCATACAGATTTTAAAAAGTGACCAGGAATCAAACCAAATCTCTTTGCCATGACTAGTTGGATCTTGTCTTTGTTTCCTTGGCTATAAAATGGGAATATTTACTACAAAATTATGTTGCTGTGTGAAGTGAGAAAAAAATATCAACAGCAGTTTACATGGTACACATACACTACATAAATATTGGAAATGAGCTTTCTTTTCAATGCCAAGTGAAATTGCTATGGTGTTAGTCTTTCTTTCGATAATATCCTTCTTGGCCGTATTATCAGCTTGGAGGTGGCAACAGCTATCACTCCTTCTCAAGAGTTTCTGTCGGACAGAATAAAAATATCCTCTGTTTTATGAGTATTTTATCTCAAAATATTCCTGTTTGTATAGTGTAACAGACCTATTTCCAAAGGAATCGATCCTTCAAAGACAAAGATACTCCTGAATGAGGCAGTGCTCATTTATAAGCCATGTGTTTCATCAGGTAATCACAATTAGATCTTCAAGAAATCCAAACCAATTTGATATCCCCTGCCACTTTAAGGTAAATCTATTTGACTGTTCTGTTTACCCTAGGGCTTAGAAAGGCATTCATTTCTACATTTAATAGGAATTCAGTAAACATTTTTTAAATGTTCAATAAATTAGATATTTTGCCTTCTTGTGGTTGCAACCATGCCTTACTCCTCAACTGAAGTTTCTATGGAAAGAGACAGCCTACATAGGAAGAATTTATGAAAGCAGAGAAAAATAAAGATTATAACCAGAAAGAAGGAAAGGAAAAGAGCCCGTTTTCTAAAACATACGGTACAAAGAAAGTCGCACTTACCAAATACTTCATGATTATATTGGTAGATCATTAAATAAGAACAAAAGACATTCCTACCTGTGGAATATTGCCAGCCATACTGTAGAGGCAATCCCCATAAAATATTTTGTTCATTTTCTGGTCCAAATTTCTCAAAATACCTTGCTGTCTGCTTCAGTAGGATTTTATACATCCCCATCCTCTCAGGATGAACCCAGGGATTAATAATGTACACGTCGTTCTCTACCTTGAAATCACTGAACTGACCAGGGCTCATTTCCCATAGTGGAGGATACAGATCTGGGAGATCAGAAGCTTCTGCTAAAGAAGCAGTAAAGCAAAAAACTAGTACACAACAGCAGAAAGGAAGAAAAGCCATCGTGCCGAGGCTGAGGAGTTGTGGCATGGCTTTTTTTGGAAAACGGAGGAGGAAGTCACGATATTTTCTTACATCACAGCTTATCAACACTTCGCATTATTTTTCTTAGATACAGCGAGTATGAAGAGGAAATGAATATATTAGCTAGCATTTAAGATAACTTAATTTTCCAATTTTTACAGTGTCAAAACACTATATAAGACCTTATCCTAAAATTGGGTTTCTCTATTATATGTTGAATAAAACATTTTGTTGACAAAAAACAAAACAAAAAAAAAACTGCTCCCAAATGTCCAACTCCACATTATGGTTACAAAATAGATCACCAGTGCCATAAGATTGTTTCTCTCGCATAATACTTTAACATATCTCATGGAAAGTATTCAATAATTGAAGACAGAAATGCTAGATTTGTGATAACGTACAGTCATAAGTTTGTGCTTCAAGAAAGTAGCCTAAAATAGAATGAATATCCAAATATCTCAGTCAAATAGAGTGTCCCAGTATATTGGGAAAAACTTCTAGTTAGTTCTCAATATCATTCTCTGTTCTTTATCAGCAAAAGGATCTTGAAAGTATAGTTGATAATGTGATCTCACAGAATTATGGCTTAATTTCCACTATCCCTTGCACAAGCCACCGTTTGACTAACTGTTGACCACTGGAACATAAACAGAAATAATGTTCACAATTTCCCGGGATATGTCCTTATAGTAAGATATGGGATGTGCCTCCTTCTCTTCCCTTCCTCCAAGTAGTGGCTTGGGTTATACATATGGTGGCTGAAACTCAACTTTGACCTGTAAGCACAAGGCATTATCTTAGGGATGACATAATACAAAGCTGGATGTTGCCTAGTTCCCAGGGAACTAGGGAAACATGAGGTATCTCTGAATTCTTAAATATGAATTTTACCTGAAGAAAAAAAAATACTGCTGTCTATACAAAATCATTGTTTGGGGGTTTGTCAAAATGCTTTTCTCATTGTTGGGCAGTTTATCTGAAAATCTCAATTATTAACATAATTAATCCTCATGTTTGCTAGTAAGCCAAAAAGGTACTACTTACTCCTGTGTAGTAAGCATGATTCAACTCCTTACTCCTGTCAAATCATTTACCTTGTAGCCATTTGATCATAAATTATGCAATTTTCTGGACATATTAGCATAAAAAAGCAATGTGTTAAGAATTACTTTTTGTTCTACATCAATAACACAAGTATTCTGGACATTAAAATGGTGCATCCCATCTTTATAAAAAATAAATACATCAAAATGAACTACAAGAGGTATTTTTCTAAACTGAAATGCCACAATCTTTCCCAAGGTAGAAACTTGAAAAGCATCCTTTCTAAAGTCAGAATTAAGACACAAATAGTGTATTATTGAAGTTTTCATTGAGGATACTATAAAATAAAGTTAGTAATAAAAAATTAGAGATATAAAGTTGACAGTGAGAAAGCAACAATACTATTTTTGCAGGTAACCTAATAATATTCGGAAAATAAAGCAGAAAAAAATTGGGAGAGTAACTGGAAAAAAAACAAATTAATATAATATGGCTAGAAATCAAATCACTTATAAAAGTTATTTAGAAGTATAATGGATGAAAATATAATGAAAGAGAATCAAAAATCAATAATATATTTAGGAATAAGTGCAATTTTGATACATCTATTTGGAAAAGACTAAGAATACTAATAAAATCACACAATTTAAAAGTCACATCATGTTCTTTAATAGACTCAATATTATTAACAAGTTAGTCTATAAATTTACACAATATGAATAAGAAATATTAACAAGAATTTTAGAACCAGAAAAGCTGAAATTAAAATTTGTCTAAAAAACAAATTCTGCAAGATGACTGAACACAGGTGCCCAGTGTATGCATCCTCCAGAGAAAACAACCAGTAACAGCGATTAAATAACTACATTTCAAGAGAAGCACTGGAGCAGAACACTGGAACTCAGCAATGGAAACCTGGGAACCCCATGGGACACAGACATGAGCTTGTAGCATAAAGAGGAAAACAAAGTGCACCAGCAGCCAGGAGCCCAGCCCCATGGTCAGGGAGAATTTCATTGCAGGGGAAAGAGTAAACAGGAAAGCCTTAGCCAAACTCATCCCCAGAAATGCTAGATTTCAGTAATCTTAGCTCCAGGAGGGATCCACAGACATCACAGGCTTGTAACACTGCAAGGAATACTATCTGCAGTACACACAGTAGCTTCAGAGAGGGAACTCACTTTCTAACTTTCCAAAGCCCCGAAGCACAGGCTGAGGCAGTGTGTGACATCATCTTGAGAAAGAAGTCACTGTTGGAAACCACATTGCCCTATGATACAGTAGATCCTGCTTAACTCCATTTTGAGTACCCTCAGATACTCTGCCACAGAAGCAAAGGACTTCAGCCCTCAAACCCGACGCACTGCAGCAACATCATCTTAGTCCAAGCAAGGTCCCACACACTGAAGACAGGCTGTCCAGGACAGTAGGCCCTTAGAAGTAAGGTCATTTGCCTCTGCAGGTCTGGGTACCACCCTTCCATACCTCCACCTTCCTCCATGGCAGTGCACAATGCTCAATTCAATTGTGCACCCCTTCTTTTGGGGTCAGAACTGCCATTCTGGTCCAGGTCTACCACCACAGACTGCGCCTAGCTCCACTATGACTCCTTTGCCTCAACTGCCACTGAGCCTTGGTCCAACACTGCCATGATGCTGGCCATCTCCACTGGTACCTTCACAACCCTGGTGGGGATGAGAGAAGCCCCCAAATATCCCTTGGGCTAGTCATTGTCTATAATAGAAAAAAATATAGGGAGACCACACTTCAATGTCCAACTGAAATTAAGCCAAAGTAGCCTACCAAACCAATACCCTCAATACTCTCAAAAATTTTTCACATGTTTATCAAATTTATCACATGTTTATCACATATTTACATGATTTTGTCAACTTGCGTGTCTGTATTTTAAAATTTTTAATGAATGTTGCTGTTGTCAATTAGTTATTATTGAACTAATATTAATAATTAAATATTTATTGCCCAATGTAGATTAAGTTGAATATCAAGTGCTGATAAATTAATAAAGATCATAAACTTTTGATTGTCATTTTGCCTAATTTAATCTCATGAAATTTAGGAGAATTTACTTCTTGATGAAGAGTAAAAAAGTAGATTTTAAATGAAAAGTTGGATGACAATTTTGCTTTCCTAAACACTTAAAAATGAACTATGAGTTTAGAATGCACTTTCTAACATCAGTATTTTGAGATACTGAAAGTTAACTCAAAGTTTGAAGAATTATGTCATGAACATCTTTTTCTGTCACTTGTGCTTTTTCTGAAGTGCTTCAGGCTTGGAAGTTAAAATTTTTCTCCTTTAAGAGACGTGCACTGATAAGATAAATCTCTCTCCTGCTTGTCTTCTTGGGAACTTCCCTTCAACATTTTTTATAAAATTTGTTTACCTACATTAACATGGGACCCTATCCACTTGTTTAATACTTGTGTATACAATAACAGACAATTTGGAAAGTTTACTTGAACAAATTTAACTAAAGAGTAATTGCTATAGTAAAATAATTTGGGCATCAAGGTCAGAAAGACTTGAGTTGGCAGCTCAGTTCTGTCATTTTCCAGCTGGTATGACCTAATCAAACCTAAGCAACCAAGCAGATCTCTCTGTACTTCCATATTCTTACTGCAAAAAATAAAGATTGACGAAGTGTCTAGAATATTTGGATTATAAAGATTGACTACATCAATAGCGAGATGGGGAGGGCATCCAGTGACACAATATAATACAATAATCACTGCACACACTACATGTTTGATGAACAAGACAACAATAAGAATTCTGCTGACACAACCATCAAGTATTTCTCTAACATAAACTTCAGGAATCCAAATTATGAAACATGCTCATATTGAATTACCACACCTTCACCTTTCTTGAAACTGTCTCCATTTGTTAATAAATTTTAACCATTTGAATTAGTATCCTCTTTGCTTTTGTAACAAATTACCACCCATTTGGAGCATTAAAAAAATACACATCTAGTATATTACATTTCTGGGAATTACAAGTCTGACACCGGTTCACTGGGTGGAAATTGAAAGTTGGCAAGCCTTTGAAGGCACCACGTGTCTTGCTTGTAGCAACCTCTAGAGATCACACTGATTCTTTGTCTCATGATGCTTTCTCTCATCTTCAAAGTTCATAGCATAGCATCTTCTTATCTCTCCCTGATTTGATTTTCTTACTTCTCTTTTCTCACTTATAAAAGCCATTGCATTTATAATGGCTAGCCAAGATTATTCAGGATAATACCCTATTCCAATATTTTAACTTTCTCACATCTGCAAAATTCCCTTTGCTACGTAAATTAAAATTGTTTTTTTTTTAATCTTTAAATAAGGATATTTAACGGGGGCATTATTTCTGTTGCCACAGCATTCATAAAGTGATCTCTTCTCTTTTGCCGTCAAAAATGGCATAACAAAATAGCATATAGGTAGTTGTGGCGCAACTATATAAAACATCTGATATATTTTTGATCAGATCATTATCAGGTGATATATGTGCTTTCTACTGATGCCTTTAAATACAATAAGAGTTGTTCTATATCATGCCTGAAATAGTGGCTGGCATATCTAAAGTATTTAGTTTCATGAAGCAAGCAGGCAAAGCAAATTAAGAAAATGAGGATGATTTACATAAAGTATACAAGAATATTGCATAGAACAGTGGAGTAAGAGAAGAATTTTTTTGGGGTCTTTGAGAAGAATTTTTTTTTGGATCTTTGCATAAGAGCTGAGAACACATCTGGAATCAAATATAAAATACCCTATATTTCTTTGACTTTATGAGATTTAATTTCCATTTCTCTCCATACATTGTGCTTGCTTTTTTTCTGTCATATACAGGTTGTGTTTCCTCTGCTTCATTTACTCATGTCTCACCCACTCTGTCTGAAGCCCTAGAGCTTACAATTTGCAGGTGCATAACCCATAACTAGCTGGCCCATCCTTGTCAAAATACAAATTCCCTGGAAATAAATTTTGTCTGGAATGATACAACTTCTAGATTAGTATCCCTGATTTAGTGGTGCAGACTGGCTCCAATGAGCTATGGACAATAACTAATACAGTCATAAAGCTAAAAAGTTGCCGATAATAGCCCATTTTCTGTAGAGGATACTTGTAACAGGACTGTTTTCAGGAATGAATACCTGAACTGAATAGTTAAAGACAAATTATTCAAAGATGCCCAATGAATATGAGGTTCAGATAGAACAATGAAAATTTCTGAAATGAAGTTCTGGTTTAGACAAATTACTTTTTGAACTTTATATGATAATTAGGTTCACAAAATACAAGGCCTAAATATAAAAGAAAGATGACACTGAACATTTTTCTGGGCCTAAGCTGCCACCTGCAGCACTGACATCCCGTAAGAGTCCCAGCTACTCCACTTCCAATCAAGTTCCCTACTTAATTAATGTGCCTGGGAAATTATTGGAGGACAGCTGAAGGCCCTGGGCCCCTGCACCCATTTGGCAGGCCCAAATGAAGCTCCTTGCGCCTGGCTTCACCACATTCCAGCCCTGGCTGTTGTGCGATGTGGAGAATGAACCAGCAGATAAAAGATCTTTCTCTTTCTCCCTCTGCCTTTCCCTCTCTATATGTATCTCTACCTCTCAAATAAATAAATAAATCTTTAAAAATTTTCTATGTTTTTGGGTTTTCATATTCATACCATTGTTTTAAGAAAATCATTTTTTTCCTGTTTACATTTTGATGTCGTTCATAGTAACAGGAAAAGAGACCTTTGCCTCTTTATTTTATCTAAATAAAAAGTAACTGCAGATGAATTCTCAAGAAAGAAAGAAAAGCTTTGTTTAGAGAGACTATATCTTCTTTCACTGTGTTCTTGGAACCAGAATTTCAGAGAATGGAATTGTTCTAAAATTAATCCTATTATTCATCTTATCTTTATCTTTATCTCTATTATATATAGATAATAGTTTGCTCTTGATCTTTTATTCAACAATAAAAAATCAGTCTGTAACTTGTGTGTTCAGGTCACTTGATGTATTTCTTATGCAAAATAAATCAACAGCAAAAAGATGTGTCCCTTTGACTTTTACCTCTTTTTTGTTTTGGTTTGCAGTGAACAATTTGTATGATTCATTCCATCTGCTTTAGTTTACTATCATTTGTGTCATTTTAAAGATATATATCTCTAGTCTAGGGATTGTAGCACAAAAATTTAGTGTTTATTCTTCAGTAAATAATATTGTGTCACTTCACAGGCTACAGAATACTACAGAAAAATCCTCCCCAGTTTTCCTGTTCTTTGTATTGTTGTCTTATACTTTACTTTTACATAAAAATTAAGCTTATTGCTATTACATTTCTTGACATACTTACCTTTTAGGAAACTATGAATAATGAGTAAGTAAATGTTCTTTCTTTGTTTTTTTTCATGTCTAACATTCTTCATTATCTGAATTTACACCTGATATCAAATTTCTTCCTGAAGAACTTCCTTCAACATTTTTGTAATACAGTCATATAGGAATCAAATTATTTCTTTTGCTTTTAGTAGTGGTGCTGATAATAATAGCAGGGGCATGGTGTTTGCTTTTATGGTGTTTCTTTTCATTTTTGGCTAAAAACTCTGTTTCTCATTTATTTAATTTTTTTTTCTTCTTTTTTATTGTTATTATTTTAATACACAGAATCCACTCTATTGTCTGTTTAGGTTCTGATGGGATGTTTGCTGAAATCCTTACTGCTATTATTATGTGTTAATATCTTTTTAAATGTTCCCACTTTCTTTATGCCCTTTTTCTCTTGGAATCCATATTTTTTTCTTTTCACCTTTTATTTAATAAATATAAATTTCCAAAGTACAACTTCTGAATTATAGCAGCTTTTCCCCCAATAACCTCCCTCCCACCATCAACCATCCAATCTCCCACACACTCTCCCATCCCATTCTTCATCAAGATTCATTTTTTTAAAAGCTTTTATTTAATGAATACAAATTTCCAAAGTACAGCTAATGGATTAATTTGGCTTCCCCCCCTATAACTTCCCTCCCACCCGCAACCCTCCCCTTTCTCACTCCCTCTCCCCTAGCATTCACATCAAGGTTCATTTTCAATTCTCTTTATATACAGAAGATCAGTTTAGTATATATTACGTAAAGATTTCAACAGTTTGCCCTCACATAGCAACAAAAGGTGAAAAATACTGTTGGAGTACTAGTTACAATATTAATTCACAATGTACAGCACATTAAGGACAGAGATCCTACATGATATTTTTTTTGTAATTGATTAATTTTCTATGCAATTTCCAATTTAACAACAAGTTTTTTTAATCATTTTCAAACATCTTTATATACAGAAGATCGATTCAGTATATACTAAGTAAAGATTTCATCAGTTTGCACCCACACAGAAACACAAAGTGTAAAAATACTGTTTCAGTACTAGTTATAGTATTACTTCATATTGGACAACACATTAAGGACAGATCCCACATGAGACGTAAGTACACAGTGACTCCTGAAGTTGATTTAACAATTTGACACTCTTGTTTATAGCCTCAGTAATCTCCCTAGGCTCTAGTCAAGAGTTGCCAAGGCTATGGAAGCATTTTGAGTTCACCTACTTCGATCTTATTCCGACAGGGTCATAGTCAAAGTGGAAGTTCTCTCTTCCCTTCAGAGAAAGGTACCTCCTTCTTTGATGGTCCCTTTATTTCCACTGGGATCTCACTTGCAGAGATCTTTCATTTAGGTCTTTTTCTTTTTTTTTTTCATTTTTTTTCCAGAGTGTCTTGGCTTTCCATGCCTAAAATATTCTCATGGGCTCTTCAGCCAGATTAAATGCCTTAAGGGCTGATTCTGAGGCTAGAGTGCTATGTAGGACATCTGCCATTCTATTAGACTGCTGTGTATCCCGCTTCCGATGATGGATCATTGTCTCCCTTTTTGATTCTATCAGTTAGTATTAGCAGACACTAGTCTTGTTTGTGTCATCCCTTTGACTCTCAGACCTATCAGTGTGATCAATTGTGAACTGAAATTGATCACTTGGACTAGTGAGATGGCCTTGGTACATGCCACCTTGATGGGATTGTATTGGAATCCCCTGGCACGATTCTAACTCCATCATTTGGGTCAAGTCCGATTGAGCATGACCCAAATTGTACATCTCCTCCCTCTCTTATTCCCAACTCTTATATTTCACAAGGATCACTTTTCAGTTAAAATTTAAACACCTAAGAATAATTGTGTGTTAATTACAGAGTTCAACCAATAGTAATAGAATAAAAAAAATACTAAAATGGATAAAGTATTACATTGTACAACAACAGTCAGCACAAGAGCTGATCAAGTCACTGTTTCTCATAGTGTCCATTTCACTTCAACAGGTTTCCCCTTTGGTGCTTGGTTAGTTGTCGCCAATCAGGGAGAACATATGATATTTGTCCCTTTGGGACTGGCTTAATTCACTCAGCATGATGTTTTCCAGATTCCTCCATCTTGTTGCAAATGACCGAATTTCATTGTTTTTGACTGCTGTATAGTATTCTTTTTTTTTTTTTGACAGGCAGAGTGGACAGTGAGAGAGAGAGACAGAGAGAAAGGTCTTCCTTTGCCGTTGGTTCACCCTCCAATGGTTGCCGCGGTCAGCGCGCTGCGGCAGGCGCACCGCGCTCATCCAATGGCAGGAGCCAGGTGCTAAGTGCTTTTTCCTGGTCTCCCATGGGGTGCAGGGCCCAAGCACTTGGGCCATCCTCCACTGCACTCTTGGGCCACAGCAGAGGGCTGGCCTGGAAGAGGGGCAACCGGGACAGAATCCGGTGCCCCGACCGGGACTAGAACCCGGTGTGCCGGCGCCGCACAGCGGAGGATTAGCCTGTTGAGCCACGGCGCCGGCCTGCTGTATAGTATTCTGTAGAGTACATATCCCATAGTTTCTTTATCCAGTCTACTGTTGATGGGCATTTGGGTTGGTTCCAGGTCTTAATTATTGTGAATTAAGCTGCAATAAACATTAGTGTGCAGACGGCTTTTTTGTTTGCCAATTTAATTTCCTTTGGGTAAATTCCAAGGAGTGGGATGGCTGGATTGTATGGTAGGGTTATATTCAGGTTTCTGAGGAATCTCCAGAGTGACTTTCATAGTGGCTCCACCAGTTTGCATTCCCACCAACAGTGGGTTAGTGTCCCTTTTCCCCCACATCTTCTCCAGCATCTACTGTTGGTAGATTTCTGAATGTGAGCCATTCTAACCGGGGTGAGGTTAAACCTCATTGTGGTTTTGATTTGCATTTCCCTGACTGCTAGTGATCTGAACATTTTTTCATGTGTCTGTTGGCCATTTGGATTTCTTCTTTGCAGAAATGTCTATTGAGGTCCTTGGCCCATCTCTTAAGTGGGTTGTTTGTTTTGATGTTGTGGAGCTTCTTGATCTCTTTGTAGATTCTGGTTATCAAACCTTTATCTGTTGCATAGTTTGCAAATATTTTTCCCATTCTGTCAGTTGCCTCTTCACTCTCCTTACTGCTTGTTTTGCAGTACAGGAACTTCTCAATTTGATGCAATCCCAATAGTTAATTTTGGCTTTGACTGCCCGTGCTTCTGGGGTATTTTCCAAGAAGTCTTTGCCAGTACCTATATAATGCAGGGTTTCACCAGTGCTCTCTAATAATTTGATGGTGTCAGGTCATAGATTTAAGTCTTTAATCCATGTTGAGTGAATTTTTGTGTAAGGTGAAAGGTAGGGATCTTGCTTCATGATTCTGCACGTGGAAATCCAGTTTTCCCAGGACCATTTATTGAATAGACTGTCCTTACTCCAGGGATTGGTTTTGGATCCTTGATCAAATATAATTTGGCTGTAGATGTGTGGATTGATTTCTGGTGTTTCTATTCTGTTCCATTGGTCTATCCATCTGTTTCTGTACCAGTAAACCATGCTGTTTTAATAACTACTGCCCTGTAGTATGTCCTGAAATCTGGTATTGTGATACCTCTGGCTTTGTTTTTGTTGTACAAGATTGCTTTAGCTATTCGAGGTCTCCTGTGTCTCCATATGAATTTCAGCATCATTTTTTCCAGATCTGAGAAGAATGTCTTTGGTATTTTGATTGGTATTGCATTGAATCTGTAAATTGCTTTTTGGAGAATAGACATTTTGATGATATTGATTCTTCCAATCCATGAGCATGGAAGATTTTTCCATTTTTTGGTATCCTCTTTTATTTCTTTCTTTAAGGTTTTGTAATTTTCATCGTAGAGATCTTTAATGTCCTTGGTTAAGTTTATTCAATTATCTTCATATATAGAAGATCAACTTAGTATATACTAAGTAAAGATTTCAACAGAATGCACCTACAAAGACACACAAAGTATAGAGTACTGTTTGAATAGTAGCTTTGCCATTAATTATCATAGTAAAAGAAATTACAGACAGAGGTCCTACATGGGGAGCAGGTGCACAGTGACTACTGTTGTTGATTTAACAATTGACACTCTGGGGGCCACCGCTGTGGCTCATTTGGCTAATCCTCCATCTGTAGGGCTGGATCCCATATGGGCGCCAGGTTCTAGTCCTGGTTGCTCCTCTTCCAGTCCAGCTCTCTGCTGTGGCCCAGGAAGGCAGTGGAGGATGGTCCAATGCTTGGGCGCTTGAACCCACATGGGAGACCAGGAAGAAGCATGTGGCTCCTGGCTTCAGATCAGCACAGCGCTGGCCGTAGTGGCCTTTTGGGGGGGGTGAACTAATGGAAGGAAGACCTTTCTCTCTGTCCCTCTAACTCTCTATCTCTATATATATTTATATATAAGACCAGCGCCGCGGCTCACTTGGCTAATCTTCCACCTGCTGCGCCGGCACCCCGGGTTCTAGTCCCAGTTGGAGTGCCGGATTCTGTCCCGGTTGCTCCTCTTCTAGTCCAGCTCTCTGCTGTGGCCCAGGAAGGCAGTGGAGGATGGCCCAAGTGCTAGGGCCCTGCACACACATGGGAGACCAGGAGGAAGCACCTGGATCCTGGCTTCCGATTGGTGCAGCACGCTGGCCATTGCTGCCATTTGAGGGGTGGACCAATGGAAAAAGGAAGACCTTTTTCTCTGTCTCTCTCTCTCTCTCACACTATCTAACTATCAAAAAGAAATTTAATTTAATTTAATTTAATTTTAAAATTTTAAAAAATTTTAAAAAACAATTGACACTCTTATTTATGATGTCAGTAATTGCCCGAGGCTCTTGTCATGAGCTGCCAAGGCTATGGAAGTCTCTTGAGTTCACAAACTCTGATCTTATTTAGACAAGGCCATAGTCAAAGTGGAAGTTCTCTCCTCCCTTCAAAGAAAGGTACTGCCTTCTTAGATGGCCCATTCTTTCCACTGGGATCTGACTCACAGAGATCTTTCATTTAGGTCATTTTTTTTTTTTTGCCACAATGTCTTGGCTTTCCATGCCTGAAATATTCTCATGGCTGTTTTAGCCGGATCCAAATGCCTTAAAGGCTGATTCTGAGGCCAGAGTGCTGTTTAGGACATCTGCCATTCAATGAGTCTGCTGTGTATCCTGCTTCCCACGTAGGATCATTCTCTCCTTTTTAATTCTATTAATTATTTGCAGACACTGGTCTTATTTATGTAATCCCTTTGACACTTAATCCTATCTTTTTGATCAATTATGAACCTAAACTGATCACTTTAACAAGTAAGATGGCATTGGTACATGCCACCTTGATGGGACAGAATTGGAATCCCCTAGCACGTTTCTAGCTCTACCATTAGGGTAAGTCCAAGTGAGCATGTGCTGAACTATACATATCCTCCTTCTCTTATTCCAACTCTTATATTTAACTGGGATCACTTTTCAGTTAAATTTAAATGACTAAGAATAATTTTGTGTTAATTAAAGAGTTCAACCAATAGTATTAAGTAGAACAAAACAATAAACACTAAAAGGAATAAAATAGTAAGTTGTTCCTCGGCAGTCAGGACAAGGGCTGATTAAGTCATTGTTTCTCGTAGTGTCCATTTCACTTCAACAGGTTTCCTTTTAAGTGCTGAGTTAGTTGTCACCGATCAGGGAGAACAGATTATATTTGCCCCTTTGGGACTGGCTTATTTCACTCAGCATGATGTTTTCCAGATTCCTCCATTTTGTTGCAAATGACTGGATTTCATTTAAATTTTGTTTAAAGAATTATTTTATTTATTTGAAAGAGTTACAGAGAGATGTAGACTCATAGAGACAGAGAGAGAGGTCTTCCATCCACTGATTCACTACTCAAATGGCTGCAACAGCTGGCGCAGAGCCAATCTGAAGCCAGGAACTAGGAACTTCTTCCAGGTCTCCCATGTGGGTGCAGGGGCCCAAGACATTATTCTGTGTTCTGATTTTATCTATTTTTTTCTGTTTAGCTTCCTTTTGAGTAAATTATATTGACCAAAGAACATCAGACTAAGAAATAAAATTTCCTTTTTTCTATATGTAAGTGAATATTTTATACTTATAGATAAATATCTATATAGAAAAAACTCATCAGTTGGTTTTGTGGCACAACAGGTTGAACTGCTTCCTGTGATGCTGGCATCCTGTGATGCTGGCATCCCATATGAGCACCAACCAGCTGGGCATTTGATGGTCCACTTTTGATGCACCTCCCTGCTAATGTGCCTGAGAAATTAGTAGAATTACTTGGGTCCTTGCCGCCCATGTGGGAGACCTGGATGGAGTTCTGGGCTCCTGACTTTGGCTAAGCCCAAACCTGGCTATAGATGCCATTTGCAGAGTGAACCAGCAGATGGAATATCTCTCTCTCTCTCTGTCTCTCTCTCATTCTTTCATCTCTTTGCTTTTCCATACATATATAAATATTTTTTTCTTTAAAAAATGAGAAAAAAAGAAAATGAAAGAATAACATTATCTTTTTCAAAAGAAAAGGATGATACAATAGAATATACTGTTGAAACTAGAATTATGTGAAAATGAGTTCTCAAATAGGCAGGCTGAAGCCTTAATGTTGTCAAGATTGTTGTCATTTTTTTTTTGACAGGCAGAGTTAGACAGTGAGAAAGAGAGACAGAGATAAAGGTCTTCCTTCCGTTGGTTCACCCCCCCCCCCTCAAATGGCCGCTACGGCCAGTGTGCTGTGACCAGCGCACTGAGCAGATCCAAAGCCAGGATCCAGGTGCTTCCTCCTGGTCTCCCATGTCAGCGCAGGTCCCAAGCACTTGGGCCATCCTCCACTGCCTTCCTGGGCCACAGCAGAGAGCAGGACTGGAAGAGGAGCAACCGGGACAGAATCCGGCGCTCCAACTGGGACTAGAACCCAGTGTGCCGGTGCTGCAGGTAGAGGATTAGCCAAGTGAGCCGAGGCGCCGGCCAAGCTTGTTTTCATTTTAATATTGTCTAAAAGACTTTTTTAGGGCACTTATCACAAGTTCAAGCTGTTTGTCTATTTTAAGTACAAGTGTAATTAAAATTTTATTGAGACTTGGTTACATGTATAAGTTTATGCACTATTTCTGCTTTTGTGATATAGTGGCAGAGTAGTTCACAAAGTGTAAAATATTTATTCTTGTACTTTACAAAAACAAAATTACACATGTGTTTTAAGATGACACTCATAAAGATATCATAACTTATACCAGCAACAACAAAGAATTTTTCAATAACCTATCAACATGCAAATAACCCTGCTTACCCCACAGAATGGGTTTAATGGCATGAAAATGGTTTCTCCTTTGCAGGGTTCTAGTATTGCTTTTGTGTTTGGCTGTTCTCTGTGCAGTTCTAAGAAATAAATTGCAAGAAGAAATCAAATTCAAGATAAAATCTTTGTATTTTACATTTCAAAGACTTGCTTTCAGTAGAGAATAATTGTTCATAGTCAGCCTTTCTTCAGTATCTCAAAAACAATCTTTTTTATATTGTCATTGCAGACCAATGCTAAAATAAAATCAGGAAGGAGGTCGCTACTCAATAAATATTTGTCAAATTAAGTCTGAGATTTGGATTTTTCTGATAAGTTTTGGCAACTCATGATAAGGAGAATAAACACAAAGCATCTGCATATAGGCTGTACCTATATGAGCCATATACCTCCTATTATGACCCATAACCCATGTTAAAGTATGGAGAGTTTTAATTGGCCATCTCTTTGTACATCATCCCTGAGTCCTTCAAAGTTTTTCTTTTGACTGTAATACCTGCAGCTATGACCCATTCCCTTCTAGCTTTTGATATCTTTGGTTCACGAAAAACTTGATAGCTTAATTTTAGTTCTTCCTTGTAGCTCTTAATAGCTTCCATGGGCAAATAGATCTTGCTTCTCTGCTGACTTTTACCTATGTCTCATCCTATAACTACTTCCTGCCTGGGACACAAGAATCTGGACCTAGCCACACCATGATATACATACAACCTGTCTAGAATTTCAGTATACAGAATTTCCAATCATGTATCTGTTACCATTTATTCACCCATTAACGATAAATGTGGATTTGATAAAATTGTTGCAAAATATCTTTCCTGTGTAAGCCTTCATATGGATGTTCTTATATCTTTGAGTTACATTACCAAAAATGTAAAGGCTGAGTAGAGTTCATGAAAATTAATTTGTTACAAAGTTGAGAAAAAGATCTAACTTTGTTTATCCAAATTTTTAGTTAATGAATCCAACTGCATGCATTTAATACTCCTTCAATTCTCCATTGCTCTAAAGTACTAGAGTAGTCAAATATTGATTTTTTTAAACAAATACAAATGGATTTATCAATCTCTAGATTATTTTCAATTCCAACTTTTTGTTCATTCAATTTCAATAAGCAAGTAGTCTATAGATCTTTTCCATCAGCCACAGTTTTTGCTTTTAAAGATAGCGAACTATAAGTCTGGATTGGAAAACTCCCATCCTTTGTTTCCAGAAAAAGTTTCTGACTATTTTTATAGGTTTATTCATCTGCACATGGGATCAGCCTACTTTTGTAGAAAGAGCTAAATATAATATTTTTAAGCCTTCCAGGCCTGTAGGTTTATCTCAACTAGTCTGCTCTGCCTTTGTAGGGAAGGTAAAAGGGCAGTAGACAGAATGGGGGAAATGGACAGTGTATGTTCCATACACATTTTATTTGTGAAAACAGATGATAGGCTATAACTGACTGTGACTCATAAATTGCCAAATTTTCATCTAGATGAAATTTATAATATATTGGCCAAGAGCCAAGTATAATGAATTGGCTCATTTCACCCCATCATTGAAACTGTTAACTGGGACTGGTGTTGTGGCTTAGCAGGTAAAACTGCCACCTACAGTGCCAGCATCCCACAAGGATGCCAGTTCCAGTTCTGGCTGCTCCACTTCCAATCCAGCTCTCTGCTAAGGCCTGGAAAAACAGTGGAAGATGGCCTAAGTCCTTATGCCCTGCACCCATGTGGGGGACCCAGAAGAAGCTCCTGGCTCCTAGCTTCAGATCGGCGCAGCTCTGGCCATTGTGGCCATTTGGGGAGTGAACCAGTGGATGGAAGACTTCTCTCTCTCTCTCTCTTTCTCTTCCTTAATATAGCTCTGTCTTTCAAATAAATAAATAAATCTTGAAATAAAAGGTTAACCCCCCCTTTCTCTGACTAGGCTATATGACAACTCTCACACTTTGGTCAACTACTTTTCTTACAAGTCTTATTTAGAATAATTTCTGCATATGGAATGAGAATACTAAAATTTTTTTTGTATCACACCATAATATTCTATACATTCATATTCATTGGCTAGTATTTGGTTGAGAACTTTTGCATCTATGTTCATAGGGGAAATTGGTCTGTAATTCTCTTTTTTTCTGCTGTATCTTTTTCCTGTTTAGGAATTAGGTGATGTTGGCTTCATAGAAGAAGTTTTGAAGGAATCCCTCCCTTTACAATATTTTGAATAGCTTAAGAAGAATTGGAATTAGTTCTTTAAATGTCTGATAGAATTCAGCAGCAAAACCTCTGGTCCTGGGCTTTTCTTCTTTCGACAGGTTTTTATTACTAATTCAATTTCTGTCTCATTTATTGTTCTGTTTAGGTTTCCTATGTCATCATGGCTCAGTTTTGGTAGGTTATATGTGTCTCATAAGTTTTTTTTTTTTTTTTTGATAGGCAGAGTTAGATACAGAGAGAGAGAGAGTACCACCCAAATGGCCACTATGGCCAGCACACTGTGGCAATCTGAAGCCAGGAGCCAGGTGCTTCCTCCTGGTCTCCCATGTCGGCTCAGGGCCCAAGCACTTGGGCCATCCTCCACTGCCTTCCCTGGCCACAGCAGAGAGCTGGGCTGGAAGAGGAGCAACCGGGACCGAATCCAGCTCTCCAACCGGGACTAGAACCCAGGGTGTCGTGCCAGCGCCGCAGGTGGAGGATTAGCCAAGTGAGCCGCAGTGCCGGCCATAAGTTTTGATATGTTGTATTGTCATATTCCTTTGTTTCAAGAAATTTTTTGATTTCTCTTTTCATTTCTTCTAAGACCCACTATTCATTCAGAAGCATGTTGTTCAGTCTCCATGTGTTTGCGTAAGATATAGATTCTTGAGTTGTTGATTTCCAGCTTCATCCCATTGTGGTCAGAGAAGATGCATGATGTGATTTCTATTTTTTTTAATTTGCTGAGGCTTGCTTTATGGCCTAGCATGTGGTCTGTCCTATAAAAAGTTCCTTGCATTGGTGAGAAGAATCTGTTTCCTCACTGAGACAGTTTTGTCAGAAGAATTCTGCAACTGTGTGGTGAAAAGTTCTGTAGATACCTGTTAGGACCATTTGCTCTATAGTGTCAATTAACTCTGTTGTTTCTCTGCTGGTTTCTGTCTGTCTGTCCATTGCTCACAATGGGTGAAGTTTGAACTGCTGAGGATTCCCCAGAAAAGGCTACTGAAAGGAGAAATGGGATACTCTTCATCTATTCACTCCTATCCAACCTCTACTCACCACTTTTCTGCATAACAGTGATCTCTAAACAAAGTTTCATAGCTTATTGCATTAAGAATGACAATTGATATAGGAGAATAATACCATACACTTCTTTCTGATAAACAATATCTATTTCTTATATATTTAAATTTTTAATTAGCATGTCAGTCATGTGTCTATATTCATCTTTTTCAAGATTTATTTATTTATTTATTTGAGAGGCAGACTCAGAGAGAGAGAGAGAGAGAGAGAGTGACAGACAGAGGGGTCTACCTTCTGCTGGTTCACTCCCCAAATGCCAGCAATGGCCAGAATTGGGTTGATCTAAAGCCAGGAGTCAGGAGCTTATTCTGAATCTCCCATGTGGATGCAGGGGCCCAAGCACTTGGGTGTAAGAAACAGAGCTTCTAACAAAACACTCTCAGTGAGGAAACAACCTCTTAGGAATAGGGTGTAGTTGCAGAAATGTGGGGAACAGGTTTCTGCCAAAACTCTCTCAGTGAATTCAAATCCTCTCGAACACAGGGTGTGGCTGCAGAGACTGCTGAAGGATAATAAATGACTTACTAACAAGAAGAGCATTGAGCTTTTATAGGAACGTTGGCTCCCACAAGAACATGCAGCTGTTTTCCCAGACATGCCTATTTAATGCCTTAGTTATAGGAGAACGCGAATGCACTGTACAAATGGCTGATGTAATCCTTGTCAACAGAAAAAAACGCTGGGATTGTCCGGAAGTGCTTCTTCAGAGGAAGAGTCCTCATGTCCTGTCTCTTCTTTTACTTGCACTCCCAATACTTGGACCATCCTCCACTGCTTTCCCAGGCCATTAGCAAGGAGCTGGGTCATGAATGGAGCAGCTGGGACTTGAACTGATGCCCATATGGGATGCCAGTGTCACAGGTGGAAGCTTAATCTACTTTGCCACAGCACCAGTCCTAGTGGTATATTCTTGTGGAATATGACCTTATAAAGTAGTATACATTCTTGAGGTTAGTAAACATGTTGAGGGCAGCAATGATGAGTCAGTTATAACTGCAATACTGAAAGACAGCCTGGGGCTAGAGAAGAATGAAAGAAATGTTCAAAGGAAAACAGAGATGAACTGTCATTTGGTCCTAGGTATGTAAAGAACAACTTATTGACAAATTATTCAATCAACATGTCTTTTTCAGTGCATCATTAGAGGTTCTTGATGTCATCATGTTTTTATTGAAGATGTCAACCTTGATCATTTGGTTAAATTGAGTATCTCTTCTTTCTGAAGTAACTGTGCCCTGAAATTGACCACATTACTGTTCATAGCAATTTTCATCACCTTTTTTAATGATATAAATCATTTCTCCTTTTTCTTTTAACAATAAAATTCTCCTTTTTAGGGTGTACAAACCATTTCCCAGTATTTTACAATTAAAAATAATGAAATAATATGTAAATTTGTGAGTTTCTGTTTTGTGGTTGCTGTAGGTATAGTCTCAGGATAAATGCATGCAGTGTGATTGCTGGGTCAAAAGGTAGATGTGCATGTAGTTTTACTGGGCATTGCCAATTTTCCCAACTTAAGTGTTTCACTGGTTTACATTTGAGCAATATATCAAAATACCTGCTTCCCCAAAGACACCCTAATGGAATAATCATCACATTTATTTTGTCTATATGACAAGTTAGACTGGGGTATTGGTTGAATTTTTTCTTTCTAATATGTTATTTTTCTCTCTTTGCATTGTCGTTTAACATAATATTGGGACTTTTCTGATATATATATATATATATATATATATATATATATATATTGCCTAGATGCATAGTTTCTCATGGTTTAGAGGAGAGATTTTGAAAAGATATTTACTATACCATCTCTATTGTCTACAGTTATTGGGATTTCTCTTTAAGTTTGTGGAGTCAATGAACATTTACTAATGGTGTTGGCTCATTATAGTTGTTTATTTTTTCTCAGCAATAGAGCATTCATCCAACTAGAAAAACAATTATATGACAATTTCTGCTTTATGTGCATTCCTCTGAAATGCTGGCAAGAATACTAGCATTTTATGTTCATGTTTTTATTGACTACTCAAACCAATTTTGCAAAGAAGAGTTTATTATTTAACAGTAAATGAATTGAAGCACAGGGACACTAGAGAATACACTAGAGAGTCAAACAGCTGAGACTTAAACTACATTTGTTTAAACTACATTTATCCTGCTTCAATATCTATGCTATTCACCCAAGTTCATTTCCCAGTAGTTACTGTGGATGTGACCCTGCAAAAGCCTTTATATAAAAGATTCACATTGGCTCTGTAAATCACCATGTCCTCTCCTAAGAGAGAGCAGTCCGAAAATTTTCGTTTTCATTTTCAAGAGTGGGTCAAAGGATGGAAACAGTTCAGGTAATTGCTGATAACTTGTGATCAGCTACAACACAGAGAAGCAATGACAATTCAGTTGGAGGGTGCCAATTCAGTTTTATGAGTTTTAAGCACTTAAATTGACTGTCAGAGTTTTATTTCAAAATGCACTAGATTTTGGTTTTAAATTATCAAGTGATAGGGCTATAAATTCTATGTAAGCAATTTACATGATAAGAACATGACACATATGAGTTTAATATCTGATTATTATTTTCTCAGTAATTTTTTGTAGCTTAGAGCAATTTCCTTAGGTCATAAACAACTTAATTATTGATGAATTCAAGAAGAATGGATTGTTAGTTCAGCAAAATAATCATGGTATTAATTTGAATTTAAAATTAGAAATGTGTGGGAAAAATTCTAACAAATGAGCATAAGTCAAACTCACCAGAAGTAATCAAATTCCATGGTTTTGATCATATTAACTTTTTTAACTACTAGGTGTGAAGAAATTAGATTCATTCATTGTAAACTCAATAATCATTTCCAGAAGTTTTAAACTAGAAAACAAAGAAATAATCAAATAGTTCTAGAACTAGCTTCCTTATAATTTGTATCTTCATTGCATTTTTCCATATAGTTGAAAAAAATGAACCTGGAAAACACAGAAAAAATCATATATAAGTTCCTACAAAAATTTTAAAATACTATATGACAAACTGGGATTCAGCAGCTTTATTTTATTTCCTTCCTTATCATTTAGTGAAAAAATCATAAATTATAGCAAGAAAAGTACATGTGGCCCATCATTGTTTCATTATTGGTAGTACCATTTGACAATACCTAATCTGCCAATTTTATTTCATTACCTTCCCATGAATTGAGCAGTAAAATCACGAATGATATTAGAAAGGTATATGTTGAACATTACTGCCATATTATTGGCAGGAGTTTAATGTTAACTAATGTCTGAAATTATGGGCATTCATTAAAAGAAATATTAGGTGTCTATGAAACAAAATGAGTGAGCTGAATCAATTCAATTTCTGGAAAACATTGCAAAAAAAAAATCTCCAAAGAATGAGGGAGACACTCTGCTCCTCATTGTGCTAAGGTAAACTATGTACAGATAGAGAATGTGGCATTTGTGACATTACTCAAATAAGAAGAAATTTCAATTACATGTCATCTAAACCATTTGGGGGATTCTGTTTGTCTGATAAATACACAAAGGTTTAAAAGATATATTTAATTCATTCACTTTGACTTTTCTTAATTTATATATCTCAGATTCGATTTTTACTTTGAAAAACACAAATAGTGTAATAAAGTTTTTTTGTTTCCGTCAGTGCACATACAAGAAACTGGGGGTGATATGTTAATTATCAAACTTGTAATAAGGGAATGCTTCTGCTTGTCACTTTAGTAGGTAATCTGGCATTTAGACAGCTGGGGCAAATGACATTCTACATGAGTAGCAGTTTTGGATTGAGGGAGTTCAGACAAGTCAAATTGCTAGTCATTTTTCTGAAATTTCTTTAGTAAAATAAAAATTAATAAAAAGATCTGATGAGTAAATTTAGGAATAACTGTGTGTGTATGGTACAAAAATAGTCTTCAGTGCACCAATATCAACACAGACTTCAGGCGAAAGGACAGGCCATGAGTGTGAACATCAAAATGTGTGCTTATTCAGTGGTCCTGCCATATGTCAAGAGTTTTTGTTAAAGAAATGAAATACATCCCCAGAGGATGTTGTAATCTCCTTTCTAGAGTATGTGTAGTAATATCTACCTCACTTATCTAATTATTTCCTTTTTATCTGTTTGACACAATATTGATGTTATACAGCATTCTTTAAGATACTTACCTGTCAGTTGATCAACACTACAAAGAATATCTAGAGCTGACAGAACCATGTTTTGAAGATAAGTAAAGTCACTGATGAATGGTGCTACATCAGTTTCGACAAGGATCCGTGGTGGCAGGCCCTTCTGGGATTCATGTACTCTAACCATGGTGGTAGGAATGAGGGCTGCAGCTAAATATTCCACAGCCACTGTCCAATTTTTCCCAAACTCTGCTTCTGATTTAGAATAATAAATAAATCTAGAAGACAAGTGTAAATGTAAACAATTATAATTATTCACCTCTGAATTTCAAACTCATTTTCTTTATAAAAGATCATCTTTTGCCAACAAGCTAAATTCATAACACTGGTATTTTAATTATAAATTCTACAGTGCAATGACTTCAGCCCAATCTTTGAGAGATGTAAAATAAGTAATCAAAATTTTTAAAGCGGGAGGGATCATCCTACTAGCAGAGATGCCAGGAACAGAGATTCCTGTTCCCCCTGTAAGAAAAGAATTTCAGATGGGAGAGAGTGGGAGTAATCAGGCTAAGAAAGCTTGATGAAGCAGTACACCTGACAGGACAGGTGAGTAACTCGGCGAAGAGCTGGTCTGCATTTAAAATGAGGCTTATATGGGTATGTGGTCCAATTCTTCCCACTCTTTCTCCCTCCTTGTCCCTCTTCTTCTGGGTATCACTGGTCAAAGAACTTTCCAGGTACCAAACTCATGAAATTCCTCCCGGGTCCTTATCAGAGTGTTACCAGACTGAATAGCCCTTTTGGTTCCAGGCCAGGAAGATTCTCCTAGATTGGCTCTGTGGGAAAGGCTGACCCACCACCACAGTCTGCACCCCTTTTCCTGCACTGCAACATTATCAGACACAGGCAGAACTTTTGAAATGTAAATATTGAGTGCATCCAAATCATGCTTCCAAGACTGCTACATTCCTTTCCACACAAATTTCCTTGGGCTCCTTTTACACACATCATATAGTATCTACCTTTCTACTGTAATTGAGTGTAATGGACAGGAAGTAACTTTATAACTTACCAGACTTTAGGGGAAGTGGGCCTCATTATGGTTAATGGAACATTAGAATCTCTTAACACCATGATTTTCCTCTTTCAGATTCCAGTCAAATAATATTTTGCAGCTATTCATCCATGCATAACGTGCTCTTGTGTTCCACCCATGTCAAGATCAAGCTATAAACACTCTTTCAGCATTTTTCTCAATAAACTGCACTAACATGTGATAGATAGATAGATAGATAAAACAAATCCTGCTATTGAATCTGCAACTAGTTTCAGCATTTGGCTGTTTGTTCCTGAGCCCCTACCTCTCTAATTCCTGATGTACCCACTACATGTCATGTTTTCCAAGCACAGCATCCATTTCTGAACTCCTTAAAGACAGTAGTCTTCTACCTCCTCATCTATCAATAGGTTAAATCTTCTCTTTCCTTTATCCTCAAACCTTATCTTCATTATTCTAATTTGACACCACTAATATGGACCAGGCTTTTGGTAATACTGTCTAACATTCCCATCAATTTTATTTTTCATTTTGTCTCTTTGAATTAGACATATTATATTTGAATACTCTATGATAGCCAGATTTATACATTATTACTTTTTTACTATTATTATTTATACATTATTACTTAGTTGAAGAAGAATCCACAAAATAGCATCATTTAATATAAATTCATAGAAATGGATAAACTAGAGCTAATTTGTATTTTCATTTTGGGTACCATCCCCTATCTCATAAAAGGGACTATAACATATAACAGCAGCCCTTTCTATTTTCAATGGCTTCTGGCCCGTATTGGCCATTCTCTCTGGCCTTCTCCCATATTCTTACTTCCCAGGCAACTCTCTGGCCCATGGCAGATATCTATCCATTTGGAGTTGCCCACACTCACATGGGGATATATATTTACTCTCTCACTTTGAAAGAAGCCCTGATCTCACTTATGCCTTTACTTATGTCTTTGCTTTGAGTTCTTATCTCTGTGGGGACAAGAACATGAATTAAAATTGTGATTCATATTCCTATTATACTACCACTACACTCTTTACCAGTATGGGGGTTATGCTAAAGGAATAATCATTAAAAGAAATTTTTAAAAATCTGTAGCAACAATTCATTTCCTGCCAAAATAGGGAGGTTGACCATCTCCACTCAAGAACCATGTCTGGTAATCTCATGTCTGCTTCCTATCATCAGAAGAGGAGAAGCATTTGAGTTATGGATGCTGTGATGGCTAGAAGTCCAAATTATATTACAGACACTGCTAAGAAAATAAATGTCAGTGTTGCTCAATTTACCCTGCTACTTGAAGTCCTATCAACAGGAATAGAGGAAAATGCCCTTTGAATCTACTGACCAAGGCTTTTGTTTTGCTTAATGATGGCCTCAGTATACGTTCAACAGTGAAAGGGAAAGAAAGAACTCAGAGATTCCCGCCTGGATTCACAGATCTACTTACACAATTCCAACAATTCCTCCCTCTTTGATTCTGCTTTTTGTCTCACCCATATCACTACCTTAGGTGAATTGTTGATTCTACTCTTAAGATGATGTGACTGAGTTTCAAACCCTGTTTTTCTCACACTTTCACTTCTCTGTGACACAGTATGTATAATGGCTTTATAAACGTCTCCGCTATCTGCTGTGCAAACTCTCATGCTAGCTAGATTTTTCTAAGTTTTGCTAATACATTATGTATCTGTGAATAAATTAATTTAGTTCATCCACATATCTATATTCTATTATTCTATTTTGCTTTCACAATAGAGAAATATGTTGCAAGTCATTTCTTTGCTTGGTTTTGATGCAAAACTTTTTCCTTAGGTGTTTGCCCCCTCATAAGGCATTTTGAAGCTTGATTATGGTAAACTATTTACACTGCATCAGTATAATCTCTAACATAGATTTATTATATAGAGTATTGAGCTTGAAAAGCACTCTAGAAGAGAGAAGGTGTACCAATAAGACCAAAAATAATACAGCATATTAAATAAAGATAACTTTGGATCCATTCTTACCTATCTTCAAAGCGTTCACCTGTGTTTTCCAAACTTGAGATATGTGCAGCCCATAAATGTTTCAACATGGCATCAAAGCTACCAGAAGGTGACTGCAAATACTAAAAAAAATAGTTGAGTAACTATAACAATTCCTCTCTATAAATTCAATCTTGTTCAAAGGCATGATTTAGCACTATTCTATATGAAAGGATAATTTTCATTCCAACAATTTGTATTTGAAAGACTTTAGTCCCTGAAACTTTATAAAGGACACAAAAAGTACTGATTATTTCTACTAATAACACATACATATGGAAAAAATGAACATCAAATATGGACTATTACATAATGTTCAAAACAGTTCTTATTTTATCCAGTCCAGGAGATCGTTATTTTTTTCTACTTGTATTATAGAAATTATCATAAAATCATACATGTAAGATGAAGAAAATTATTAGGATGCTTAATTTAATTATAGCTAAAGTAATTAATTAATAATGTAAAGAACTTATAAGTCTATATTTTCATCATTGATTTCAGTCCTTGTCTATGCTTAATTGTTGTATTTTATTTGGGGCAATAAACATCCAGATTAGAACAACACATAAATGCTTAGTTCTACCCACTTGTGATCACTTACCAGTTGAACTGATAAAAGTAAAACCAATTCATTTATTACATTTCTTCCCAATTCTCTCAATTGACTTGAAAATTCAAGTAACCAGAACAACTTGTTCAGTAATCAACAAAAGATCCTATATGCTCCAGGGCCAGCGCTGTGGCGTAATGGGTAAAGCTTCTACTTGCAATGCCCGCATCCTATATGAGCACTGGTTCTAGTCCCGGCTGCTCATCTTCCAATCAAGCTCCTTGCTATGGCCTGGGAAAGCAGTGGAAGATGACCCAAGTCCTTGGACCCCTGCACCCACGTGGGAGACCTGGAAGAAGCTCCTGGCTCCTGGCTTTGCATCGGCACAACTTCGGCCCTTGCAGCCATCTGGGAGTGAACTAGTATAGAAGATCTCTCTACGCCTCTGTAACTCTGCCTTTCAAATAAAAAATAAATATTTTTTTTAAAAAAAATCCTATATGCTCAACATTTGTGTATAATTTATTTGAGGTGAGAAGGATGGATAGACTTTGTGTGAATGGCGTATCCAGGCAGTAAGTGTTAAAGACCTGCAATTCTCTGCTACATTATCTATTATTAAGCAATTAATCAATTTGCATTTTAATATTATGGAAAACATTACACAGTGCCTAAAATCTCTGAGACAAGAAATGTTATACAACAAAAACTCCTCTAGACTTCTCCTAACTGTATAAACTATGAAACTTAAAGGCAGAACCTGGTAAAACAAAGTCCACTTGTTCATTTTCTCAGGGAAGGATGAGTGACAGCTAGAAACATCATAACAAAACTTCATCTGATCCTTGAAAGGTGGCAAAAGGGTAACTTGGTCTGATGATACTCCCAAAATGCCAGAATCAACTGCAGCAAGGAAGGGTAATGCACTCAGAAAATAATTCACATCTGTAAGAACAGAAGACTTATTATTACTGGAAACAAATGTCAAAGAAGATTTTAAAAGGAAGTTATAAGTCTTCAAGGAAAGACCTAGAGATCAGACATGTGTGATTGAAGTTAAAGACTAGGAAAAAATAAATCGCATGAAATTCCCATGAATATCACATATCTATTTTAACTTGCTTCTGAAATTGTTTGTAATCATAAATATGTATGATCTTAACTACTTGGCTAAAATAAAATAAAAGAAAGAGTAATTTTAATGGCATTGTTAATACTTATTTTTCAAGTTAGTGAATAAGAAAAGAAAAACAGCTGTCAAATTGTCCACAAAATGTAACAATTGGGGCTTTAGTGCAGTTTTCTAAAAATTCTAACATGTTCACAGCTTTGGTAAATAGATATTACCTATTTCACATATGTAAATTTAATTTGTGTTCATGATACCACAAAGTCCTTGCCTGATTCTACGTCTCTAAAGCAAAAATTTTGGAAAAGTTCTGTCAATAAGCTATTTGATAATTGAGTTGACAGTCAAACAAGACTCTTCTTAAAATGTTTACCTACAGATAATCTACTCCACTAGATTTATTTTGATGTCAAATTACTGATTACCCCTGGAAGTCAGTGATGCAAAATGTTCATCATAGAAATGCATTGTGAATGCTAACCAATACCCCAGTACAGAGACTAATCTCACCTACTAATCAGTCCAAGAACAAAAGTCTGGTTTCTACATTTATGGTCACTACTAGTGGTGTATGTTTAGAAAGAATGACTTAGGATACCATGAGGAAAACACAGGTGTAATGATGTGTGTCACTCTGAGGAAATGAAACATAGCATTGTCTGGTTTGTAAGTGTTGGGATTGATCACCAAGAACGTGCTATATAAGTTACTTTCATTACTAATGCATAAAATTAATTTAAACATTAGAAAATACCCTCTGGTTACTTTAGCATTAAGTATACAACTGAAGCCTTATATTACTTATTGGTTAATGAGTTGCATGGATATCAATCTCTGAGAGATTATGAATGTCAACGTCAAACACAACCTCCTGGTGTCTCACTACTCATCTTCCTTCATTCCACCGTTTTCTTGTCTCTACTGAGAACTCCCACTTAACTGAGTGCTGATCCCTCAGAGGCTATGATCCGTGGCAGTTCAGTGCTTGTTTCAGTCCTTCTGTGAAAAGCTGAATATGTCCTAAGGAATCATGATTTATGTTTTGGTTCTTAAATCCTATTCAGTCACATAAAGGACATAAGGGGCATGGTGAGATTGATTTCTTTTAAAAATTGAGCATAATTGTTTTAGTTTTATCTCTGTCCATATGGTGTTAAGCTGATTGCTTTCTTTGGGGAGAGTTAGTATCCATTTTGCTATGTAAATGAACCTACCAGCCCACCAGCTGTCCACAGAAATGCACAAATGATCTCCAGATGCATAGCCACAGCGTGTGTGTCGGCTGGGATCAGCTAGTCTACCTGGAGGAGAGAGGAAGTAGATGGGCTCACTAAACACATTTGGAAACTGCTTGGAACAATTTATTTCAAACATTTAGGTCTGAATGACTTATCATCATTTTCCCTCACCATTTACCTTTTTTTCTTTGACAGGCAGAGTTAGACAGTGAGAGAGAGAGAGAGAGAGAGAGAGAAAGAAAGGTCTTCCTTCCCTTGGTTCACCCCCCAAATGGCCGCTACAGCCGGTGCACTGTGCCGATCTGAAGCCAGGAGCCAGGTGCTCCTGGTCTCCCATGCGGGTGCAGGGCCCAAAGACCTGGGCCATCCCCACTGCCTTCCCAGGACACAGCAGAGAGCTGGACTGGAAGAGGAGCAGCCGGGACAGAATCCGGCGCCCCAACCGGGACTAGAACCCTGGGGTGCTGGAGCCGCAGGCGGAGGATTAGCCTAGTGAGCGGTGGCACCAGCCACCATTTACCTTTTGTTTCCCATCTCTCAGCCAATTTCTTTTCTTTTCCTTAATACCACCACATTACTACTTTTAAATTATAGGTAATAAGTATTCTTTCCTTCTACAAGTATTTACTCTCTACTTCATCTCCACGTGCTCAGAAATTTTGGCATCCACACAAACCAAATCCCTCTCCACCATTATTAGTTGGACTTTGTCTAAATAACATTTTGTACCTTTGTTTCATTACCTATAAAATGGGAATAGGTAGGTAACAGACACCAATCTCTCTCTGAAATCAGCTGATCTGCCTGGAGGGGAAAGGATGTAGTTGGGTTAACTTTGCACATTTTGAAACTGCTTATAACACTTTACAAAAATGTATTTCTGAATGACTTGTGTTGGTATTAAAGGACCATGAACTTCTGTCAAATATAACAAAGCATCATTTTATCCATGAGTATTTTTTCAAAATACTTTTGTCTGTGCAGTGTAATATTCCATGTTTCCAAGAGACTCATAAACAATGTGCAGCTCATTTGTAAAACATATCCATCATCCGATAATCACAATTGCAGCTTCTAGAAATATCAAGTAATTTGACATCACCTGTTGTTTTTAATAGATATTCCCTTCGCTGTTTTGTTCATCTTAGGACTTACAAGTGAGTATACTTCTACACTAAATAGGAGTGCAGTAAATATCTGTAAAAATGCTCAATTGGGGCCAGCATTGGGGTGCAGTGACTAAAGCCAGAACCTGCAACACCAGCATCCCATAGGAGCACTAGTTCAAGCTCTGGAGGTTATACTACTGCTGCCACTCCTTGCTGATGTGCCTGGGAAAGAAGCACAGGATGGCCCAGGAGCATTGGCTCCTGTCATCTACATGGAGTTCCAGGCTCCTGGCCCAACCCCAGCCATTGTGGTCATGTAGGGAGTGAACCAGTGAATGGAAGATCCCTCTCTCACTGTAATTCTGCCTTTCAAATAAATAAATAAATCTTTAACAAACAAAAAGAAATAATAGATCAGATGTGATATCTTGTGATTGGCAAGTATGCTTTATCACTCAACTGAAATTTTTAGTAGAAATAGGCAATCTGTTTAGGATTGTATGAGCAGAAAAATAAAGATTATGAGGCAAAAAGAGGCAAAAAAAAGAACCAATTAAAAAAAACATATTACTAGAAAGAGTCCCATTTTCCAAATACATCGTAGTTATATTGATAGATCATTAGAATGAGAAATGAGGTATTCTTACCTGTACTATATTGCCAGCCATGCTGCAAACACAATCCCCATAAAATATTTTGTTCATTCTCTGATCCAAATTTTGAAAAATACCTGGCCGTCTGGTTCAGTAGGATTTTATACATCCCCATCCTCTCATGGTATACCCAGGCATCAATAATGTACACATTGTTCTCCACATGGAAGTCACTGAACTGACCAGGACTCTCCTCCCAGAGAGGAGGATACAGATCTGAGAGATTGGAAGCTCTTGCTAAAGAAGCAGTAAAGCAACCTACTAGTATCCAACCCCAGAAAGAAAGGAAAGCCATTGTGCCAAAGCTGGGGACTGAGTTGTGCCAGGGCTCTTATGGCAGAAGAGAGCTGGAAGTCAGGATATTTTCTTACATCATAGTTTACCAATACTTTTTCTTCTTTGTCTGGGATAGGCTGAGTAGGTAAGGAAGTCAGTATATTAGCTGGGATTTAAGATGTTTTAATGCTTATTCAGTGTCAGACCATTGTATAAAACTGAAACATATAAAGTCCCTTTATAATACATTGAGTAAAATTATTTGCTGAATAAACCTTCCTCAAATTTCCCTGCCTACACTTCTACTAAAAATGTGTCACCAACAACATAAGAATGCTTCTGTCTCATAAAAAACAACATGTTAATATTTTTTAGGAGGAAAAGTCACAACCACAGACCAAATCAAGCAGAAGAAATAATATCTGAACTTCAAGGCAGATATTTGCAATTCTTTCAGTCAGACAAAAACAAAAAAAAAGGAATGAAAAGAGCCTCTGAGATATTTTAGATAACATAAAATGAACAAATATTAATTTTGTGCATCCCATAATGAGAAGAAAGGTTTAAGGCATACAAAATCAATTCAATAAAACAGTAACAAAAACATCACCAATCTTGAGAAAGATATGGAGTTTCAAGTAAAGGAGGCCCACTGGGTGCCAAATGGACATAGCCAGAAAGACTCCTATGATGAACTATAATAAACAACATATCAAAAGTAAAAAGCTAAGACAGAATTCTAAAGACTGTAAGAGAAAAGTCACCTTTAAGAGAAGCTACATTATATTAACAGATATTTATTAATTAATTGAAACCTTACTGGCCAAGAGGGACTTGGAGTGATATATTCAAAGGTCTGAAAGAAAAAAAATATATAACCTTGAAAGCTATACTCAGAAAATCCATCCTTCATAACTGAAGGGGAGAATAAATTTCCAAACAAATCTTAAAGAAATTCATCATGACCAAAAAAAGCCTTAAAGAACCTAACATATAGGAACAAAGAAATCTGAATATCAAGATAAACACACTCACACACACACACACACACACACACACACACAGGACAAAAGTCACCAGATAAAGAATAAAAGATATTTGAGATAAACAGAAGATTTTTTTAACTATAGAACTGTCATTACTTATCAGTAATGAACTTAAATGCAAACAAACTAAATTCACCAGTTAAAAGACTTAAACTTGCTGAATGCATAAAAATCAAGACCCAATAAAAATATTGCCTACAAGAAACTCACTTCAACAGTAAAGACACACCGACTGAAACTGAGAGAGTGGAATAAGAGATTTCATGCAAATAGAACCCAAAAGGGATCAGTAGTAGCTACACTTATATATTGTAAATATAAAGACAAAGTATGTAACAACATATACGTTAAGTCACTAAATGATGACCAAGGGATCAATTCAACAAGAAGATATAACAATTATAAAAATATATTCACCTAATGCCAGAGCACCTAACTGGATGAAACAAATGTGAGTAGATTTAAGTAGAGAGATAATCTCCAATATAATAAAAAGTGAGATACTTCAGCACCCAACTTTAACCAATGGAAAGAACTTCCAGACCCTAAAAAAATTTCAACAAGGAAACATTAGTTTGAACTATCCTGTATTTCAGTGAAGCATGTTGTTCAGTCTCCATGTACATGTATGATTTCTTGAGTTCCTTTTGTTGTTGATTTCTAATTTTATTCCACTATGGTCAGAAAAGATAGATGATAATTTAATTTTAAAAATGTACGACAACTTGTTTTGTGGTCTAATATATGGTCTAACTTGGAGAATGGTCCGTACTTTTGAAAAGATTAAATGTTCTGTACCCATGGAATGAAACAGTCTATAAATGTTTGTTATGTCCACTGAAATAAAAAAAAGGCAAAAATACAAAATATCAATGAAATGATAAGTTGGTTGTTTGAATAAACAAATTGATAAAACTTTAGCTAAACTAAGAAAAAAAGACTCATAGATTAAAAAGAAGAGATCACACAGATACACAAAAGAGTAAGTTCATTGGGCAAAATTAAGAATAAATACATACCAACAAATTGGAAAATCTAGAAAAAAATGTAAATATTGTTGGATATATATAACTTAACCAAAGTTAACCCAAAAGACCTGGATAACATGAATACACCAATAATAAGTAATGAAATTGAGACAGTAATCAACAATCTCCTAACAAGGAAAAAAGATAGAAGATTGTTTGTCAGAGATGAAAAAGGAAATGTTATAATTGATGCCACAAAAATTCAAAGGATCACTAGGTAATATTATAAACAACGTTATTTCAACAAATTGGGAAAATGAATGGATGACTTCTAGATACATATAACTAAACCAAACAATGAAGACAGAAAACCTGAACAAATGGGTAACAAATAATGAGATTGAATCAGTAATCAGTAGTCTCTCAACAAAGAAAAATCCTGTATCAGATGCTTTTCTACCAAACTTTTAAGGAAGGGCTAATAGCAATTCTTCTCAAATTATTCCAAAAAATTGAAAGGGAGAGAACTCTACCAAACTTATTCCAAAACCATATAAGAACATAACAGAATAGAGAAAATCATCAACCAATATTCCTGATAAACCTGGATGCAAAAATTCTCAATAAAATACTAGCAGATCAAATAAAACAACACATTAAAGGATTACTCATCATAATATAGTAAGATTTATCCTGAGGATGCAGGAATGATTCACGATGTGCAAATAAACAAACACAACTCATTAGGCCAACACAATAAAAAGTAAAACTCATATGATCATCTCAATATATATAGAGAAAGCATTCAATTAACTTCAATAGTCACTCATGACCAAAAAGAAAAGAGAAAAACAAACAAATTAGGCATAAAAGTAATTGCAGCACAATCAAGGTTATAGAAGACAAATACACAATCAACATCATATGAATGGGAGAACCTAAAAATATTTCCACTAAGATCTGGAACCAGACAATGATATTCACTCTCGCCACTCTTATTCAACATAATCCTAGAAGTCTTAGAGAAAGCAGGCAAGAAATAAAATAAACTAAAGCATAGAAATGAGAAAAAATGAAGTCAAATAATCAGTTTACACCTAACCTGATTCCATTTAGAGAAAGACCTAAAGATTCCACCAAAAGACAATGAGTTGATAAGTAAATTCAAGTAAGGTTGCAGGATACAAAATCAATACACAAAAATTGGTAGCATTTTTATACACCAATAATTAACATTATGAAAAAGAAATTTTACAGGGCTGACTCTGAAGCATAGCAGGTAAAGCCACAGCCTGTGGAGCCAGCATCCCATAAGAGCGCTGGTTAGAGTCCAAGCTGCTCCACCCAATACAACTCCCTGCTAAGGTGCCTGGGAAAGCAGTGGAAGATGACCCAAGTGCTTGAGCTCCTGAACCCACATGGGAAACCTGGAAGAAGCCCCTGGCTCCTAGCTGCAGATTCGCCCAGCTCTGGCCATTACGGCCATTTGAGGAGTGAACCAGCAGATAGAAAATTCTCTCTCTCTCTCTCTCCCTCTCCCTCTCCCTCCCCTCTCCCTCTCCCTCTCATCTCCCTCTCCCTCACTTTCACTCTTGCTTTCACTCTTTCTATCTCTCCTTTTCTGTAACTCTTTTAAATAAATAAATCTTTTAAAAAAGAAATTATAAGGGATATTTCATCTCCAAGAGCTATAAAAAATACCTTGGAATAACTCTAACCAAGGATATGAAAGACCTCTCAAAGAAACATGACAAAATATTAATAAAAAGAATTGAAGGAGACACAAAGAAAAAGGAAAAACTTTGCATGTTTTTAAGTTGGAAAAATTAATATTGTTGAAAAGTCTATATTACTAAAAGTAATTTATAAACTCAAAGCAATCCCTATGAATACCCAACAAAACTATTCACAGCACTAAAAATTCTAAAATTCATATAGAAGTACAAGGACCTTGAATAGCTAAAGCAATCTTGAATGAAAATAAGAAAGCTGGAAGCATCACAATCCCCAATTACAAGACATAAACAGATATCATTCCCAAAACAGCATGGCCTGGCATTAAAACACACATGGAGCAATGGAACAGCACTGAGACTCAAGAAATTAGTCCATACACTTATAGCCAGCTGTTTCTCAACAAAGACACCAGAAACGTACACTGCAGAAACACAGGCTTTTCAAGAAGTGAGACCAGGAGACTGTATATCCATATGCAAAAGATTTAAATAAGATAGCCCTCCCTCTCCTATTTTTCATCCTAAACAAAAATCAAATAAAAATGGATCATAGACCTAAATGTAAAGCACATAACCATGAAAATACTAGAAAAAACAGGGAAAACATTTCAAAACTTTGGGGTAGCAATGGTTTTTTTTTTTTCAGCTCAAAATAAAGGCATCAAAAACAAAAATAGAAAAAAGAAAATTAGCTTATATAAAACTCAGAAATTTCCACACAGCAGAGGAAACTATTAACAGAGTGAAGAGAAAACTAAGAGAATGGGAGAAAATATTTGAAAATCATTTACCTGACAAAGGACAAAGATTGAAAATATATATAAGGAACTAAAAATTAAATAACAAAAATGCAAGCAATCCAGTTAAGAAATGGATAAATGGTTTACAAAGATATTTATCATACAAAGAAATACAGATGGCCAACAAATATTTGAAAATAATGTTCACTGTCACTAGCCATTAGGTAAATATAAATGAAAACCGCAATAAAATATCACTCTCGTTAGAATAGCTATTATCCGAAGGAAAACAAGTGATGGTGATGATGTGGTAAAAGGGAACCTTCTCCATACATTATTGTTGGAAATGCAGATTAATACTTCCATTTGTAGAGACAGTATAAAGCTTCCTCAACAGAAGTAAAAATAGACACAGCATATTACCCAGATAACCAAAGAAATTAAACCAGCCTATGAGATACCTACACTCCTGTGTTCAATGCAGCACTATTCACACTAGCCAAGATAGGAATCAACATAATAAATAGCAATTGACAGGAGAATAGATAAAGAAAACATGACATATTATAATGAAATATTATTCAGTCTTCAAAAAAATGAAATGTTGACATTTTCAGTAAAATAAAACTAGACATCATTGTCTATATGCTCACTGGTAAGTAAGTAATTGGAATTCTCACTTGAAATGTAAACATCAAGAGTACATGTTCATGTAAAGATGCATATTGAAAGTATAAAAAGAATTATAATTTCAATAGAATATGAATCTTCTGATCTAAAAATATAATGCGAGAATAAATTAGAAGCATATAAATAAACTCAAGTACCCATCAAGTGTCTCATGGCATGAACTGTTAGCTACATTAGACCAATATTAATTTTTCTTCCTACAAAAGAATGCCACTAATGTTGCCATAATGTTGTTGGGCACTGCCTGAAATTTAAAGACAAGAGAGGAAATTCAAATGGCCAACAGACACATGAAAAGATGATCACAATCACTAACCATTAAAGAAATGCAAATCAAGGCCATAATAAGGTTTCACCTCACTCGCATTAGAACAGGTCTCACTCAGAAATCAACAAACAAATGCTGGCTAGGACATGAGGAAAAAGGTACCCTAATCCAATGTTGGTGGGAATATAAACTGTCACAGCCACTGTGGAAGACAATATGAAGATACCTCAGAAATCTGAACTGCAGACCTACCATATGGCCCAGTCATCCCACTCCTAGGAATTTAAGCAAAGGAAAACAAATCAGCAGCTGAAAGAGTTATCTATACCCATTTCATTGCAGCTCAATTCATAATATCTAAGATAGGGAATCAACCCAGATGTCCATCAACTGATGACTGAATAAAGAAATTACAGTATACTAACAGCTGTAAAAAAAAACAAAACTGTAGTTTGAAAAAAAAATGGATGAAACTGAAAACCATTATACATAATAAAATATGCCTGTCCCAAAGAACAAATATCATATGTTTTCCCTGATTTGTGGTAACTAAAGGTAACTAAAGGTAACTAAAAGGTAATGTATAGGAGTGAAATTGACACTTTGAGATTCAATGACTTTTAATAGCCCTTGTATTGACTATTGAGGAATGGTGTTTTATTCTTCATACTACTTGTTGAACTCTTTACTTAGTATAGAGTTAATCTTATGAGTAGAAAGTTAACTGAATATAGATGTTTGTAAAAACTAAGAATGGGACTAAGAGAGGAAAAAGGGTGGGAGCATGGGTGGTGGGAGAGTAGGATAGAAAGTATCACTATGTTACTAAATCTGTAATACAGGAACTACATGAAGTTTGTATATCTTAAATAAAACTTTAAAATAAATAAATAAATAAATAAATTGTTGGAGTTATAAAAGAGAGAGAGAGAGAAATCTGTAACTTCATCTTACCCTTGGAATAACTTAATGATGTGGTAGAGGCCTATGTCTTCTAATTAAACTTGCTTCCAACTAACATGATTAAAGTTTGATAGAACCCTTCCCAAGGTCAGAAGGAAAAGGGAGGAATCTCTTCTTGGGATGAAATGTGGTTGCTATCTGCTTGCCTGTGAAGTTACTATATGCTTGCTAGTAGAAAGCAATGATGTTTTTTGCTAGACAGTGTACAGCTCAGTGGGTGTGTAAAATAAACATTATCAGTGAATAGGTGCTCATGGTCAGTATTGTATCAGTTCTTGTATCCACCCTGTAACACTAGAATAGCCAACTAAGTACATGCATCTAACCATATAAGGAAGACAAATATATGGAAATAACCTTCTTTGCTCAGGGCTCAGGCTTTTGAATAAGAAATTTCACCTAGGTCTTATGCCACCATACATACTAAAAGACTACTTCCTGTTAAAGGTCTTGGAATCTTGTCTCTGTATGTGAATCCCACCACAGTGAGAACTCCATAACTGTCTAAATTGGTCTTTTAGGAATTGGCTTTTGGTGCAGTGGTTAAGATACCACTTGGGACAGCCACAAATCATAGAGTTCCTGTGTTTGAGCCCTCCCTCCACTTGCATTTTCCAGCTTTTGCTAGTGTGTACCCTAGAAAGTAGCAGTGATGGCTCAGGTACATGGGTCCCTGCCATCTACATAAGAGATCTAATCTGATTTCCTGGTGCCAGGCTTCCGTCTGGCCATTCCCAGCTGCTGTGGCCATTTGAGAGTGAACCAAAGGATGGCAGGTTTTTCTCTCCTTCATTGATGCATAAATAAATAAAAATGCATAATGAAAATTAAATTTACTCCTTTAAAAACTGAAAATAATAAACCATTCCTTCCCATTTCACAAGTAATTTGGAAATACAAATGTGTAGATGTAGACAAAAAGAGTGAAAGAGAATAAAATAATGAAAAAATAAAAACCAAAATAATTTTCAGTAGGATTAAACAACTGAGGAATATGACTGATAGAGTTCCTTATTACTTTAAGTGTCTGCATTGAGTCATAAAGATTATGTTATACTCCTGAATTATCTCAATGCAGTCATGACCCTCCTCCTTTTCTACCCTCAGTAAGAGGAGAAAAGTTTAGATTCTTTTATATGTAAAACACATAGCTCACTGCCTCACATTAACAGTATTTATAATCAAAAACATGTTTTAAAATTTTTTCCAAAGAGAAGGCCTATAGTTAACTTTATTAATATAAAACAAACATTTTTTTAAAAAAATTCCCCAATACTTGACTGACACTTAAGAAATGGTATTGCTGTATACTTAACTTTTTGACTATATTATATATACATATATTTATAAAAGTACTTCAGTATTTCAGAATAATCATGTTTTTCCTGATGAAATATTCTTGTATGGATATATATATATATATATTGCTGAAATTGGGTATGTTTATTCCAGTGTAAAAGTTGATTTATACTCTTCCCTATGGTATGAAATACATAGGAAAATAAAATTAAAGAAAGGCCACCAAGATGTCATATTCACTGGAACAAAGAAATGAATATACTTGAAAATTATGAACTCTGACACATCTCTATCAAATGCAAGATACACATAAAAACAAGAAGAGATGCTGAGCTCCCTGACTTGATATAGGTAGAGGATTTGTCAGATCTAGAATCACAAGTGTGGACTATTGCTAGAGATCAAATTTAAAGATCTTTATTAGTGCATGTTTTACAATGAACACAATTTTGAGCTTTTATTTGTAACAGAAATGCATCACTGTGTTCCACAATTACAAATTCATAAACTTTCCCGAGGTGGAATCACAGCACATGCCCATCACACTGTGATGGATTTCCATTTACAAGTACACTGTCCTTCTTTAAGGTTAAATGGGATGGCCGGTAGTGTCCACAATTAGTACCACTTGTGCCTCAGATGATGTCAAAACTGGTTTCCGTCTTTTTCATATTCAATGCCTGTGCAATCATAGGATAATGTGAGCTAGTGAGAGTTAGCTTTATGTTTTAATTTTCAGTTCCATTCTTTAGAATCTATCACTCTTTTTAGTCCAAGTCCATAGGTTTGAGCATCACATGTGCCTCTCAAATCAAATGTCTTACACTTTAAAAAGCCTCTTGCTAAGTGTCTATGACATCCTTTGTAAAAATTGTGACTTCGAATTGTATTTCTAGTCTTCTTTATACATTTTCTTTGATGTAGCATCATTTTATACCCCTTTATTTTTAGCAGCAATCTTTTATACGTCATAATTTAAATAAATAAAATCAAAAGACTCCAAAATCTTAAAGCTTATTGATTACTTCTGCTATGACATTTTAAACTCTTTAGATTTTAGGTTTTCATATTCAGAATACTCAACTGGTAAAGACTACCCAAATATTCCAGATTCTGAAAAATTCCAAAATACAAAACACTTCCAGTCCCAAGTATTTCAAATAAGGGATTCTCAACCCTGAAGGGAGGAGAGAACCTCCACTTTGACTATGACCCTGTTGGAATAAGATTGAAGTCAGCAAACCCTAATGGCTTCCATAGCCTTGGCAACTCATGACTAGAGCCTAGGGAGATTACTGAGGCCATAAACAAGAGTGTCAAATTGTTAAATCAACATCAGGAGTCACTGTGTACTTACGTCTCATGAGGGATCTGTCCTTAATGTGTTGTCCAATGTGAAGTAATGCTATAACTAGCACTGAAACAGTATTTTACACTTTGTGTTTCTGTGTGGGTGCAAACTGATGAAATCTTTACTTAGTATATACTGAATCAATCTTCTGTATATAGATAATTAAAAATGAAAAAAAAATCTTGGTGTTAAATTGGAAATTGCCTAGAAAATTAATCAATTTTTTAAAAAAATATATCATGTAGGATCTCTGTCCTTAATGTGCTGTACATTGTGAATTAATACTATAACTAGTACTCCAACAGTATTTTTCACTTTGTGTTGCTATGTGAGGGCAAACTGTTGAAATCTTTACTTAATATATAGTAAACTGATCTTCTGTATATAAAGAGAATTGAAAATGAATCTTGATGTGAAGCAAGGGGAGAGGGAGTGGGAAAGGGGAGGGTTGCGGGTGGGGGGGAAGTTATAGGGGGGGAAGCCATTGTAATCTATAAGCTGTATTTTGGAAATTTATATTCTTTAAATAAAAGCGTTATAAAAAAAAAAGGAATTCTCAACCCTTGCCATCTTACTGAAAAAGACCTCAGCAGCAACACAACCCGGATTGCTTCAGCACCTAAGGCTCTACTTGTTCTCCCAGCCAGCTCACAAAATGTCCCGAGCATACAATGTAAATGATAACAAGATCTGTAAGACATAGCATGTGAATTCTCCACTTCCCTTTTAACATTCCATCTCTATCTTGTGTTTCAAAAGCAAGTGGCATTCCCTTTTCGTTTCTCAGTACAAGAACAGCTCTTCAAAAGCACATGGATCAAGACGAGCTCCTAGGAGAGCACATACTCCTCTTTGAGTAGCTTTCTTCACTAGACACACACCCTCTTCAGGTTTAGTAGCCAAAATCCTTTTGACAAACACTTGCAGAGAGCCGGGTAGGGTCTGCAGCAATGATTACTGCATCTGCTTCTTTTACAACCCTGTTCACACTATTACTTGTCCTCATCCCATGGATACTGTAGTGTGTAATAATTTGAGACACAAAGTAAACTGAAGATAATTCTGTAGCACATAGAGGTAGACAATTTGTCTTAATGTTTAAGGCAGGTGAGTACAGATATGCCACACAGGACATCTTGGCCAGGGGGTACCAATATGTTGACCATATTCAGAGTTCTCTGTGTTGGATACAGGGAGGAGCACTGTCTGCTGTTACCTCCACAATTACCTGCTCTCAACTTCTCAGTTCAACTTTCTCACCCTGCAAAAACAGAAGAACTTCCCACCTCTCAGCAGTTTCCCCTCTGTCTGCTCCATGCTGCGACCTGTGTAATATGACAACCCTAGGAGACTTCCAGTCACATATGGAAGGGAGGAAAGGAAGGAGATTCCAAGTCCCAGCTCAGTCCACAGCCTCATGTTCAAGTTGAATCTGTGCTTCCTTCTCCACTATGTTTGCTGAGAGCAAGGGGGTTAGGTGACAAGGTCCCAATGCCCCAAGGTTTTGTGTTACTGTTATCATACATTTTATTTCAACTTAGGTTAAAATTGCTAGCTTGCTTTAAATAGTCAGCTGTGTTTTAAGGATTTTTCTAAATAAGGAAACATGTCTTTTCTATTTTCTGCTTGAAAACTATGTCCAGTGTCCTTTCTTTCCAGGAATAAAGCTGCAAGTTGTTTTTAGCCAGACTTTGTATGTCTCACCTTATGTTTTCATTGCCTTCATTAAGAGCAGACTTAAGGAAATTCCTTCACAGACTTACAAAGGTGTCTCTGAGTAAATCCTTCCTCTTTCATTGGCAAGCTCTCCCTGCCTTTGACCCCTGCAGTCCGCTGAACTGTCACTTTGTGCTTGAGTTGCTCTTTTCCCTGTTGTTGTCAGGGAAATGACTGGAGGCAAAAGCCGGTGCACCTTGAAACATTTTACTTTTCTCAAGCATAGGTCTCTGTGGTCCTTGTTGTACTGTGTCCATTTTATTGTTTATTTTGCTTCTAAAGAAAGAAGATGTCCAGTACCAGCTTTTCTGACATGCTTAAAAGCCTACACAGTGCTCTAATTTTTTTGTAGATACACTTCACAATTTTTAGGGTAGTTTCTTGGTATTCCTAGTTACTAAGTTTCTTTTCTTTCTTAAATCATGGAAAGACTTTGAATTTAATTTTATTCTGTGTATGTGGTAACTAACAACTGGAGACCTCAGAGCCAACCCAGGGAGTATTCTGCTATGAATGGAAGACCCATAAGGGAATGTATCAGGTGTGGAAATCTGGGGCCATGAGACAAAGAATATCTACCTGAAGAACTTGTCTGAACTCAACGTAATAGTGACAGTGATTGGAAATGGAACTATCTTCAGCTCCAAAAGGGAGTACCCCCAATTCCCTCTTGGCCTTCTCTGAAAACTGATCAGGACTTTGGACTCAGAAGGTTCCCACAACTGACATAAATATCTCATGCCAGGAGCCCCTGATAAGACATTGCAGCTATGAATATTAATTTTCTAATTGATACAGGAGATATTTATGCTGTACTGTAGGACCCCTATCTTCAAAGAGCTCCATTACTGCAGGAGTTGATGGAAATCTCACTCTCAGAAACTTACTTTAGGGACCAGCGTTGTGGCACAGAACTTTAAGCCTCTGACTGTGACCCTGGCATCCCATATGGGCACCAATTCATGTCCTGGCTCCTCCCTGCTAATGCACTTGGGAAAGCAACTGAGCATGGCCCAAATGTTTGGGCCTCTGTAGCCACGTGGGAGGCCTGAATAAAGCTCTTGCTGCCTGG
The DNA here is from genome assembly GCA_949820135.1 of Sylvilagus floridanus. Taxonomy (NCBI): domain Eukaryota; kingdom Metazoa; phylum Chordata; class Mammalia; order Lagomorpha; family Leporidae; genus Sylvilagus; species Sylvilagus floridanus. The sequence goes on from OX463227.1 coordinate 40,931,323, forward strand.
CTCCTGGCTTCATCCTGGCCCAGCCCCAGCCATCGTGGCCCTTTGGGAAGTGGACCATCAGAGGGAAGACCTCTCTCTCTCTCTCTCTCATTTTTTCTCTCTCTGTTGGTCTGCCTCTTCTCTCTCTGCAACTCTGCCTTTCAAGTAAATAAAAAAAATCTTTTCTTAAAAAGACATTTATTTTAACAAAAACAAAGTTTTTCCAAAGATTGAGAACCTTCCAACAGAGGCTCTGACACTAGAGATCCTTAGTTTAGACAAAAAGTTCACTCTGTACTTGAGAAGGAAGGAATAGCCCTGGGTGTACTCATTTGAAATCAGGTCCACTTTCATGACCAGTGGCCACAGAATGGCCTGCTTGTTTAAGATCAATCGCTGCTACATTGCTTTCACTGAAGGAAACCACAAACCTGACTTTACACCAGTTCCTCGAAGTTCAAACTCCACAAAAGGTACAAATCCCAGAAGCTCTAGAGATTAAAGAGCAGTAGTGGTTAATAGGAAGATGACTTACTAAATACCAGGCTCTTGTTTTAGACTCACCTGTGACAGTTCTCAAAGACTGCCACGTTCTCAATGCAGCTACTCTCCTGTCATCTGAAGATGTTGAAAACTTAGCTCACTCTTGTGTGGAGATCACAGAGCATGTCTACTCTGGCAGGTCTGATTTACAAGATGAATCTCTGCAAAATCCAGGTGTTGAATCATCCATTGATGGCAGTAGTTTCATAAAGGAGGGAGTTATAAAGGCAGGATATGCCATGGCAGATCTTATTCAGGTGATAAACGCTAAGGTATTGCCACTTAACACTTAAACCTTAACTAGAACATTACAGTTAGAAAAGACCAAAAAATTGAAATATGGCTTCCTTGTGTTACATGCACATGCAGTACTTTGGAAAGAGGGGCCTGCTGACTGCAAATAACTGATCCATTAAGCATGGAAAAGAGATTTTAGCTCTATTTCAGACAGGTTTGTGACCTCAGAGAGTAGCTGTTGTACAGCACTGCAGGGGAAAGTAAAAGAAAAATAGCTACAACATTAAAGAAAATGTACTAGCAGACAGGGCAGCAAAGACAGCTGCTACCTCAGGTTTTGGAAATGACTCTCATACTTCATCCTGTAGATGAGATGCCTGAGATGTGATGGGTTTGGCAATGGGGTTATACCAAAGATGCATGGACAGTGACTCTGAATCATAAGGTCATCATCCCAAAGGCCTCTCAATGGAAAATTGTTAAGAAAATGCATGACTCTGCCCATCAGGAAAGAGATAGTTTCTCAGATATTTGAATGAGAGGATTTCGTTCTATTATAAAGGAAGTAGCTTGATCCTATTACCTCTATTTACAAAATAACCCTAGTGTCTCATCAGATCACCCACCTTACTCACTGCTATACAAAAAACACCAACCTGACCAGGTGAAGACTGGTAGATCAACTTCACTAGCTTGCCGCTAACTAATGGATACAAATATCTATTAGTTTCTATTGATGCTTTCACTGGATGAGTAAAAGATTTTCCAGTCTGAACAAAAAAGGTACAAAGAGTCCCTAAAGCCTTGATAAAGGAAGTAATTCAGTGTTTGGGGCTCTTAAAATCACTCCAAATTAACAATGGATCCTCTTTGGTCTCTAATTCAGCAAATAGCTACTCCTTTAGGACTCTCCTACCATGTCCATGTCTCCTGAAGAGCTAGGTATTTAGGTAGGATTGAAAATGCTAGCGAAAGTCTTAAAAAGACTCTGAGTAAGCCTTGCCAAGAGACCTCAGAATCATTGCCTCTTGGCAAGGCTTACTCAGAAGCCTTTTAAGATTTGTACAGAGGATCAATGTAGGAGTGAATGTTTTTAAGTCTTTATACCAATAAATAGTGTGCCACTTGCAATGCATTATCGAGCATCTCAAAATATTCTTAGTCACTGTATCTGCGTATTATGCTTGTTTCATGTAAATCCTGTCCAGATTAGTTTTTTGGTGCATAAAGCCTAAGTATTTAAGAGTGCATTTATGGGCCGGCGCCGCGGCTCAATAGGCTAATCCTCCGCCTTGCAGTGCCAGCACCCGGGTTCTAGTCCCAGTCGGGGCGCCGGATTCTGTCCCGGTTGCCCCTCTTCCAGGCCAGCTCTCTGCTGTGGTCCGAGAGTGCAGTGGAGGATGGCCCAAGTGCTTGGGCCCTGCACCCCATGGGAGACCAGGAGAAGCACCTGGCTCCTGGCTTCGGATCAGCGTGGTGCGCCAGCCGCAGCTCGTCGGCCGCGGCGGCCATTAGAGGGTGAACCAGGGGAAAAGAAAGACCTTTCTCTCTGTCTCTCTCACTGTCCACTCTGCCTGTCAAAATAAATAAATAAATAAAGAGTGCATTTTGGCTAAAATTTATACAAACTAAGATAATCAGTTGTGAAGCAGCTTTTTGAATCTTGACACACACACACCCATATGAGTCAGGAAGTAATTTATGTTATAGAGAAATAATCTGTGAATTTTCACTGAAAAGTAAATTTTTGCTTCTTGGAGGAAGTAGAATGACAACGATCCTTGCTTCCTTGCTTACCCTCTGGGTAGTCCCTGGTTATGCCTCAAAGTATCAAATAAGTTTTCCTCTCTCTGTCAGTGATTGCCAGGAAACTAACCTTTAGGGATTTTGTAAACCCAGGATATGCCATGTTGGAAAGGCCCCTCACAAGCATATATCCAGCAGAGCTTGTAATCAATTTCCTTAGCACATGTGAAGATCTTCTCTGGGTACCTGGATCTCTCTGAATGCTTCTATGAATCCCAAATAGAAGTCTCATCTCTAAAATATCAACTCCTCTTATGCACAGAGGATGCATTCTGAGATTTTCAGGGAATGCCTGAAACCATAGATTGTACTGAACCATATGTACATTGTGCTATTTTTTTAACTTATAAGTTAGGCCCAATAACAGATTAATAATAATAATAATAATACACTGTGATAAATGTTATTTAAGGCATGTGGATTGCTTATTTCTAGAATTTTCCATTTAATATATATTTGAATTATGGCTGACCGTGAATTACAGGGGACTGCTACAGCATTTTCCAAATCAAGTAGATCAGAAAATACTATAAAATTTTAACTTAATAGGCAAATACAGAATATGCATTTATTCTCTGTTACAATTAAATAATTGCAAATATGAACATAACATTAAACAGCTTGTGGAAAATTGTATTATGAAAAAATTCATGTATTACAAAAATTTTTGCACCAAAATTAACTTTTTTAATTCCATTTTTCCATTAACTGTTTGATGTACCAAAAAACAAATGTGCTTTTAATGGACAAAATTTTGAAGCTCAAATTATGTAAACAAAATTTTTTAAACCCATAAAATTACATATCATTTCCTGATGTCAAATTCTAAACTCTTATAAAAATGGGTATATTAAAGAAAACAAAAATTAAAATCTCAACTAATCTGAAAGCTAATCAAAAGCATAATTTTCAGTCATATCCATGGGACAAAGCTGAAGATGCCTTTAAGGAAAAGAAAAATCAAATGTCTTATTATTTTTACAATCTTAAATATATTATTATTAAAAATGAAAGATTAGCATTTCTTATTGTTCGGCCTTCCCTCCCCTGTATTCTCATATTTTCTCCTCCCTTTCTGTTCCTTTTCTAAGAATAAATAATTTTTTTAAAAAAATTTAAATAATTTTTTAAAGATTTATTTATTTTACTTGAAAATCACAGTTCCACAGAGAAAGGAGAGGCAGAGAGAGAGAGAAAGAGAGCGAGAGAGACAGAGAGAGAAAAATCTTCCATCCACTGGTTCGCTCCCCAAATGATTGCAATGGCCAGAGCTGAGACAATCTGAAGATAGGAGCCAGGAGCTTCCTCTAGGTCTCCCATGCAGGTGCAGAGGCCCAAGGCCTTGGGCCATCTTCTACTGCTTTCCCAGGCCATAGCAAAGAGCTGGATTGAAAGTAGAGCAGCCGGGACTCGAACCGGCACCCATATGGGATACTGGCACTGCAGGCGCCGTCTTTACTCACTACGCCACAGTGTCGGCCCCTTAAAATATTTTTAAATATAAAAATTGTATTGTTTAAAAAACAGATTTACTTATTTATTTGAAAGTCAGAGTTACAGAGAGAGAGAGTGAGAGAGAGGAAGAAAGAGAAATCTTCCATCCATTGGTTCACTCCCCGGATGGCCTCAACATGCAGGGCCGGGCCATGCCAAAGCCAGGGGCCAAGAGATTCTTCCAGGTCTCCTACATGTGTAGCAGGGTCCCAAGCACCTAGGCCATCTTCCACTGCTTTCTCAAGCCATTAGCAGAGAGCTGGATCAGAAGAGGAAGAGCTGGGACTAGAACCAGCACCTATATGAGATTGCATTGCAATCACCAGCATTGCAGGTAGGGGCTTTACCCACTATACAACACAGGCCTCTACACACTTTTTTTTTTCTAAAATTGTAGGATCAACTTGTCCAATTGAAAATAAGATAATTAAAAATGAATCTTAATGAAGAATGGGATGGGAGAGGGAGTAGGAAATGGGATGGTTTGCGAGTGGTAGGGTGGTTATGGGGGGAAAAACTGCTAAAATCCAAAAGTTGTACTTTCGAAATTTATATTTATTAAAGAAAAGTTTTCTAAAAAAAAATAAGAAGTCAAGTCTTAAAGCCTTTACATAAGACAGAGGAAATTTCACAGAAGAATGGCCTGGTCTGAGGTATCCAAGTCCAAAGAGAGTGATGAGGGCACCCAAGGCTCAGGCATCCCCAGGGCTGAGTGACCCAGCACAGAAGTGATCAGGTCATCCACATGAGGGACACCAGTGCAGAGTATCAGAGCCCAAGACAGGTGCTCTGGGATGGGGCCTAAGAGACAATGAAGACGGCATTGTCACCAAGGAAAATCGGGCACCAGCAGCTATGGTCCAAACACGGTAAGGAGAGTACTTGTCAAGAGAGGTGGCATGAGACTGAACAAGAAGAGTTTTGGAAGTCTATTTGTCATTGCTTCCTAGTCCTCTGAAATACTAAGTTGATAGTTTTATTTGGACCCTTGGCTACCAAGTTTCACGTTTAACAGTTTCTGAAGGTTTAAGACGGCACAACCCAGGTTCAAGATGACAGAGCTCCTCACACCCTGGGTCACCTGCATGCAGGCAAGCATGAAAGGGAAAAATAGACTTCAGTCTTCCATAAGCCATTACAGTTGTGGTCCATTGTTCTGCACTCTAGTCACTACATTGGTCCATTGTTCTGCATTGTTCTGCACTCTAGTCCATTGTTCTGCACTCTAGTCACTACAATCACTACACTTTTATACTATGTTTTCAACATGTGGTATGGCAAATTCTCCAGGGTTTTTTTTTTTTCTTGGTTATCCTACAACTTGCTCTTCAAATCATTTTCTAATCAGCTTGTCAGTTTATAAACACATCATACCTGTGGACCTGAATTGAGTTCCCAGCTCCAAATTGGTCCAATTCTGGCTGTTGCAACCATTTGGAAAGTGAAGTCGTGGATTGAGGTCTCTCTCTGTCGATTTTTCTTTCTCTGCCTTTTAAATAAAGTAAGATTTTTAAGTTATGACTAATCTTATGAACATACTCAGTAAACACAATTGCTTCTAAGGTTAAAAAAATAACTTTTTTAAGGTAGGACATTAGAAAAACTAAATTCAAAACAGGAAATATTACTTAAAGAGATTTATAAGCTAGAAAAATTATAATATAAAATGTGAAAGAAGAGATGGCATGGAAAATATATTCCCATTAGCATCCCAGTTTAATTTCTGTCTTTGTAACAATACTTAATTAGCTGCTGGTAAACAGACTCTCGTAGAACAGAAGAAGTATGAGTGACTATATGATGTACAACCACATGTAGTAGGTTAAAAAAAGTCAACAACCTGAAAATTTTTTTACTATATTTCACAAAAATTAGAATTGTTTTATTAATTAAAATATTTCAATAAGATCATTTAAAATATTTAAATAATTTAAGATAAAATGTTTTAATTAAGAACTCTAAGTTTAATGGAATACAAATAAATTTTATCAATAACATACGAGACATATGTGAGACATATACCTCTCTTTTTTATTATTTCAATTTATTTGAGAGGCAGAAAAATAAATAGAGATCTGCCATCCACTGATTTGTTACACAAATGTCCCAACTCTCAGGGCTGGGTAGGAGCTTGTCCATAGCTGGTGCCAGGAGCCAGTGTTGCGATCTAGGTCTCCCACATGAGTGACAGAAGCCTAATGATTTGAGATACCACCTCTGCCTCCCAGGGTCTGTATTGGCAGGAAGCTGGAGTCTGGAGCCAGAGACAGGGGCAGAACCACGCACTATGAATTAGAATTCAGCCATCTTAATCACTAGGTTAATGACTGCTTTACAACCCTTCCCTTATTCACAATTTTATTGATTCACTTAACATGATTTTGAACTCATCAATCATAATAATGACTGTTCATGGTTTATCATAATTTTATAAGGTAGTTTATAGAAACTTTAAAAATCACATATTTTCTATATTTAGATCCTTTGAAGAAATGGGAAGTAATTTTGGCATTTTAATAAAGGCTTACTTAGGTTCTGCTTTATGATTCATAAATTTTTTAAAATATTTATTTATTTATTTGAATGTCAGGGTTACAGAGAAGGAGAGGCAGAGGCTGAGGGGGGGAGAGAGAGAGAGAGAGAGAGAGAGAGAGAGAGAGAGAGAGATCTTCGATCCACTGGTTTACTTGCCAAATGGCTGCAATGGTCAGGACTGGGCAAGGTCAAAGCTTCATCCAGGTCTCTCGTGCAGAGGTGGAGTACCTGGGACTAGAACAGGTGCCCACATGGGATGCAGGTACTGCAGGCAGCAGCTTTACCTGCTACACCATAGCAACAGCCCCTATGATTCATAAATTTAATGCAGTTCCAGCAAATTCAAAAATAGTGACTTGGGAACTCAGAAAATATTATAAAATTCATGTTAGAGAATACAAATATTTAACAATACCCAAAATTTTCTGAAAAATATGTAGCAGTCAAAAAAATACTTTTATGGGTATACTGGTGAAGTATATATTGAAATATGCTTACCCCATACAACATAGGATGGAGAAAATTTCCTAAAGTAACAGAACAGAATTTGTTATTCCAACTTTTGTCACAAAGTCCAGAATGAGGCTGAATATTAATAAACCATTCTATCTACTGTATTAAAGCTCATTTGTACATATGCATGCACACGCACACACGCTCGTGTGTATCCACTATATAACCTTTTCCATAATCGGTGGTGGATCGTTATGTACAGTCTGTCCTGTTCAGCATAGCACTCCAACACTGGGAAATAGTCTCGCTATAATGGGGAGACCAGAGTTCTCCTACTTCCAGATGTATATTCTCTAGTTTCTAGAAAAGTGATATGGGCCAGTGCTGTGGCATAGTAGGTTAAGCCTTTGCCTGCAACGCCAGCATCCCTTATGGGCATTGGTCTGAGCCCTGGCTGCTCCACTTCTGATCCAGCTCCTGCTAATGGCCTGGGAAAGCAGTGAAGCAGTGGAAGATGGTCCAAGTGTTTGGGCCCTGTACCCATGTGGGAGACAGGAAAGAAGCTCCTGGCTCCTGACTTCAGATTAGCCCAGCTCCAGCCATTGTGGCCATCTGGGGAGTGTACCAGCAGATGGAAGACCTTTCTCTGTCTCTCCCTCTCTCTGCTGTAAGTCTGCCTCTCAAGTAAATATATATATATGTAATAACGAGTAAACCACCAACTACACTTTGCTCCAGGCACTTTGCTAAGTGCATTACACAATTATCACATTGAATATTCTCATATTCCATAAGAGTATAATAAAATAAATATTAGATAACTTCACTTGATGTGTACAGTCACATACAGGTCAGTATGTGACTAAACTGAAATTTGGAATGCCTGATCAGAAGATAGATTTTCTTTATTGTAATTTACCCAGTGGTGTTTTTTGGATTACTTTTAGTTTAACAACAATCTCATACAATGTTTCAATTATGAACCATACCTTTAACAGGTGATATAAATGATCACACTGCAAAAAAAAGGAAAAATGCAAAGATTTTATATAAATTATTAATATATTAATGTATGCACATTTATTAAAAAGTTAATTCCATTTAAGAAGCACCCTCAACTGCTAATTGTTAGCATCATCCTATGATGATATCCAGGATTAGTTCAAACAGCAGCTCCAGGAAAGGTGAATCAGCAGGTGGTGACTGCTAATGTATTCATTCATTCCAGACCAGTTGCTAAATGCATAGATAAATTATGTACTATATAGCCTAAGATCACATTCACAATCCAGCTTCCTAAAACTAAAACACACTATCTTAAAAAATATTCTTCTTCCTTATCTACCTACTCATTCCAGAAAACACATTGACCATTTTAATTTTAATGACATATCCAGAGTAATTTAAAAGTTAGAATTATTAAATCCATCTTTTAAGGTTTTAAAAAAGCATAATTAACTATAGAAAGCATTATTAATACTCAAATTCAGTACTACAAGTATAACTAAAAGTACTGAAGGATATTTTTTGATACATTCATGACGAGGTTTTTTTCCTAACAATTAAAAGGTTCTGAAGTATAAATAAATTCATATGTAGCAATTAAACATTTAATATTTTCTCCTTTGACACATTTTTACAAGAAGGTATCACAGAACATGTTGATGGGGAGGCCTGTACTGTGGCATAGTGGGTAAAGCCACTGCCTGTACTGCCAGTATCCCATATGGACACCAGTTCAACTCTCAGCTGCTCCACTTCTGATCCAGCTCTCTGCTATGGCCTAGGAAAGCTGTAGAAGGTGGCCCAAGTGTTTAGGACCCTGCACCTGCATGGGAAGACCTGGGGGAAGCTCCTGGCTCCTGGCTTCAGATCAGCGCAGCTCTGGCCATTGGAGAGTGAACTGTCGGATGGAAGACCTCTCTCTCTCTCTCTCTCTCTCTGTCTCTCTCTCTCTCTTTCTCTCTCTCTCTCTCTCTCTCTCTCTCTGCCTCTCTTTTTCTTTCTGTATAACTCTGACTTTCAAATAAATAAATAAATCTTTAAAAAAATAAAAAGAACATGTTGGTGGTCTTGGCGTGAGGTTTCATTTAACTACACCCTTCTAATCATACTTCTTGGACCCTCTTTTTTGCTTAAACAGGTTGCATGCCCAGAAAGAAATGAGCAGCAGTGTTGAGATGCTGCCACCATGTGGTGAAAAAGAACAGGCACAGGGTCCCTGGAGGAGAAACACTAAGAGGCTAACTGTTGATATTGAGGAAGATTTTTATTTTATGTTTATCCATTTTAAAATGATAATGATTTTTTGCATTCTAGAATCTTTATATTAATAGTTTTCCTTAAAAGTTTTCTTCTCATGATGTTGGGGGTAAAATGAAAAGTATAAAATAGTTTTGAAATCAGTTAAATGTTTGATGATCCTATGTTTGCATTTATAAACATGATCATTAACTTGACTCAAAGTCTTCCTATTTGTAAGATAAACATTAGCAGGGAATATTTTCCTTAAGGAATTAATGTGTTTAAAAAATAGGAATTGGTGGGGCAGGTCCCATTTAAGCACCAGTTTGTGTCCCTATTGCTCCATTTCCAGTCCAGCTCCCAGCTAAAGTGCCTGGAAAAACAGCAGCAGACGACCGAGTGTTTGTGTCCCTGGCTTTGGCCTCCCCAGCCCTGGCCATTGCAGTTATTTGAGAGTAAATCAACAGATGGAAAATCTCTGTCTCTCTCTCTCTCTCTCTCTCTCTCTCTCTTTCTCTCTCTCTCTCTCTCTTTCCTGCTGTGTGTGTATGTCTGTATGTGTGTGTATCTTACCCTCTCCCTGTGTAACTCTGCCTTTCAAATAAATAAATAAATAAATATTTTTGAAACCTGGAAGTGGTATTTTCCCTAGAAATCTCACAAACTATGTACTCTGTAACAAGTGCACATTTCATCAATATGACATCACTCTTGATTTCAACTATGATCATTTGCTGAGGTAGTGTTTCTCAGGTTTGGCCCTTATCTATATGGACCTGTTTGGCAATCACTATGCACAGCTCACACTGATTGTAAAGGAAGTTATATATTCAATCATGTATTTATCTCAGTGTGGATTCATAAATATTTATTTTATTCTTTGGGGCTAATCCAATAGTTTGCTAAGTACCCTGTTGTTTACATTGTTCTGGCTTAGTACAGACACTTCTTCCAGTTAGCTCCCAGGCTTCTTTGACATACCAGGGTAGTTTACAGCGTTCATAGAAAATGTAATTTAGAAATGACTTTATTTTGGGGCCCATTATATGGTACAGTAGGTTAATCCTCCGCCTGCCACACCAGTATCCCTTATGGGTGCCAGTTCTAATCCCCGCTGCTCCTCTCTGATCCAGATCTCTGCTATGGCCTAGGAAAGCAGTGAAAGATGGCCCAAGTGCTTGGGCCTCTGAACTCATGTGGGAGACCTGGAAGAAGTTCCTGAATCCTGAATCCTGGCTTCAGATTGGCTCAACTCAGGCCATTGTGGCCATTTGGGGAGTGAACTAGCGGATGGAAAACCCTTTTCTCTGTCTCTCCTTCTATGTCTATAACTCTACCTCTCAAATAAAAAATAAAATCTTTTTAAAAATGACTATTTTTTCTGAAGAAAAGTTTGAAATCCATGCATAGCTTTCTGAAAACTTCCTTTATTCCTTTGATTGCATTTTATATGGAGTTTTAGGGTTTCTTGTTTTTGTGACATTTTGTTTGTTTGTTTGTTTGTTTTCACGATTCTCTTGTTTTCTGACACTATACAATGTTCCAGGATCATCTACATTACTTGCCCCAGTCTTAGAATCACCAATTTCTTCAAGGAGCTCTGGTTACTTATGTTGGAGAATGATAATAGAAACCAAGATCTGGTCATTCAGTATGCTCATTACTGCGAAGGTATCGGTGCTTCTGGGATCTTTCAGCTGACAGAAAAAGGAAATACATGTTTCCAAAAATATTTCTATAAGTAGCCATCTGTATCTCTATTAAACTAAGCGTGACATCATGTAGGTGTTTCCAAATCTAGTTTATTATAACAGGGGTCATTTGCCTTTGCTGTTTTGTAACCTCTCACCCTAAAAGTGAGACACCCTAACACATCATCCACCATCAGTTCACTTGACCATTCAATTCCACTGTTACATGTAGTGATTTCAGAATTGTTCATTCATACCCCCATGGAAACAGTGTTGCCAACTGGAGTATAATGTGTATGCAGAGTTCTTGTGGCCTCCCAGATCCCATTCTTCAGTCATTTGTGGCCTCCCAGATCCCATTCTTCAGTCATTTTCACAATTACTAAGGTCAGCACCTTTTTTCTTCACACATTTTGGGGACATTACTACATAATTAGTAATATCACAGTTTGCATTCCACTCTTAGATATGCCAAACTTTTATGTGATTATTTTATTTTGAGTATGCATTCTTTGTGTTGTGAAGTTCAGTGAATAGTGCTATATAACCACAATTACATTAGCATACAAGATAGCTTCATCAGCCTAAAGCATCCTCTCTGCTTCCCAGTCCCAAGCTCTCTGCAACAATTTAAATTTTTACTGTCTCTACAGTTTTGACTTTCCAAGATTATCATAGAAGTAGAAAAATACAATATGTAGTCTCTTCAGCTTGAATTTTTTCACATAATAATATTCACTTTAATTCAAACATATTTTTAAAGATTTATTTTATTTATTTGAAAGACAGAGTTATGAAGAGACAGTGAGAAAAAGAGAGGTCTTCCATCTGCTACTTCACTCCCCAAATGGCAGCAACAGCCAGAGCTGAGCCAAAAGTTCCTTCAGGGTCTCCCAGGTGGGTGCAAGTGTTTCAGAACTTGGGCCTTCCTTTGCTGCTTTCCCGAGTGCGTTAGCAGGGAGCCAAATTGGAAGTGGAGCAGCCAGGACTGGAACCAGTGCCTATAAGGGATGCTGTCACTGCAGGCTTCGGCTTTAACCCACTGTGCCACAGCACCGGCCCCAAATCATCCATATTTTTATGTGACTCGATAACTCTTTGCTTTTTTTATTGCTAAGAAGGAATCCATCAAATGCTCATATAGATTTTCTATCCATTCATTTGTTTACCATTGTGTCCCCTTGTTTCACTTCTCAGTGAACACTGCTGTTATACACAGTACCACATTTGGGGCCTGTGTTTTGGTGCAGTGAGTTAACCTGCTTCCTGTGATGTCAGCATTCCACATGAGCACCAGTTTGAGTCCCAGCGGTTCTTTTTCTGATATAGTTCCTTACCAATATGCCTGAGAAAGCAGGAGAAGATAGCCCAAGTACCTGAGCTCCTGCTACCTTTGTGGGAAGCTCATAGGGAATGCCAAAATCAAGGCTTTGGCATGACCCTGCTCTGTCTGTTGTGGTCATTTTGGGAGTGAACCAATCTCTTGTGTTCTTTTGGAAGTGTCATGCTTTCCTGGTTCTTCATGTTTTCTGTGTTCCTGCATTGATATCTGTACATCTGATTCAACAATTCCTTCTTTTTGTGGAGTAACCTTCATTGGAAAATGCTATTTTGTGTAGATGGAATACGAGGTGTCTGTTAGGCAGTTGCTTTGTCTTTGGTTCCAGGTGAGCCCAGAAGTGCAATCTTTTCATAATTTCTTCAACTTTAATCAGTGCCAACAATTGTCTAATCTGTGGCCATTCATGGCAGTAGAATGGCTTTGAATGAAGGTGGGTGTCTTCAGGCCCTGGAGAATTGGATGAAAATCACACTAGAGTTTGTGATGGCAACAGCTCTGTTCCTGGGCTGTGGGACATAGTGGGGCTATTCCCTTATCTTGACGGGAAAAGCCTGAGTGACACTAGGGCTTCTGGAAAGAAAACAGCTGTGGCCCTGGTGTTGTGTGATGTAGATGGGACTTTTTGGAGGCCCTGCTGGTGCATGTGTGTGATGCTGGGGCTTACAGTATTAAAAGTCCCAGTTCCAACATTGGGTATGTGGAGGGAAACTTGTACTGGTTCCATGCGTAAATACAGGTTATACTGGGGATTAGGCAGGTGTGGGCATGGATCAGTGGAATACAGATAAGATCTTCCCTCTATCCTCCAGAATGGGTGCCAGTGAGTCTGAGGAATAGTCACAGTACTGGAGCTGCAGAGCAGGAAGGATCCCTTGCCCAGGTTCTATGGGAAAAGTATAGGTTATGCTGGGAATTATGCATTGGCAACCATGGGCCCACATCAGTGAAATGGAAATAAAGTCTTCCCCATCACCGAAGTTTTCCCAGGACTTACAGAGCCAAGAGTTGCAGTCCCAGAGGAGGTAGTGGTAACCTTCCCAGGCCTCGTTTTTATACACAGGTTATGCTAGAGTTTGTACACTGGCAGGCATGGGTCTGAAGCAGTGGCATGCCCAGGTCCCATGGGGAGAAGTCAGATGTCTCTGTGGGATATTGCTCCAACACTCACAGTTCCAGAGCTGCAGGATTCAGGATTCAGCATATACATTACCCGGGTCCCATGCAGTGACAGCACATTCTGCTGTGAGTCCTGCACTCTCAGGTTCAAGCCTGGAGTAGAGGAAAGTAGATAGACCCTCCAGGGAGTGCAGGTGCCCCCGGAACTTAACAAAGCACCAGTCACTAGCAGTGCTTCAGGAAACAGTGAGGTTGTTACCCAAGCCTCACAGATCAAGTGCCAGCTATGGTTGGGGATGGATTGTAGACTGGCAACTGCCAACCTGAAGCAGAGAAATGCCCTCCTGGCCTCCCCAGTGACTGTGAGTTACCTCAGGGATTGTAGCACCAAAACCCACAGTCCCAAAGTTGCAGGACACAAAAGGGGTTGACAGAGCATGCAATGATGACATTGGTGCTTGCACCCTGGTCACTCAGCACCTTGTTTTAAGAAATGCAGAAGGAGACTTCCTCAGGTCTGAGCTTCTGTATCAGTTGCTATTGTCAAACCGCAAGACACAGAAGGGAATTTTTCTAGATCACACAGAGCAGGAACAATGTGCCCAGGAATTCTGCAGCTGTGTGAGGCAAAATGGCCTGTTGTCTGATCTGTAAAGTGCTCTGGCTCCAGCTCTGGGGGCTTCTCAAAGCCATTATGTTGCTTGCTGTCCCCAAAGATGGAGTGAATTTTATACTGCAGTTGTTATACTGCAGAAGTTCAGGTCTGGGGCTTTGGGAGCAGAGGAAGGCGAGATGGGTTCTTCTTTGGGAGCAATGCAGTCATTTGGATCCCAGTCAGTTTTCTAGATTGCATTTAAAGTTGGTACATCCTGTGGAATTCTCCTGTAGTTAGGGCGACTGGTCTGCAATAATGGCGAAGGCTACAGGGTTTCTGCTTATTTTTGTCCTGACAGGATGGCATCACACCAGCTGGGGAGCCAGGGTAGGAGCCATATGCTTTGGTTTTCTGCCTCTGCTGGCTTTCATGGTCTCTGGGTCCCTGAAATTTTGTTACTGATTATTTCCCTCAGTCAGTTCCCCAGGACCACCATCCTCCCTTTGTTGTTCTGGTTCTTCTCTGTATGATGGCAAGTGTAGGGCCTCTCTGTTCCATCATCTTGGATCCTTTCCTGGGGCTTTTTTTTTGAAAGTTTTCAATTATTAATTTAACCTTTTAAACACGTATAGGGATACTAAGTTTAGTCTTTCCTCCTTGACTGAGTTTTGATGGTTATTTGTTTCCAAAATAGTGTATTTCCTCTGGTTATCAAATTTGTGGGCTTAGAGTTGTTGTCATAATTCTCTTTTTGCCCTGTCAGCATGCACAGGTCAATGGTAAGGAGCTCTCATTTTTTATGTAATAAGTTGTGTCTTCTCCTAGTTTTGTGATCTGAGTTTGTCTTGTTAGCAGTTTTTCCATTTATTGATCTTTTCAAGCAACTATATTTTGCTTTTGTTTATTTTCTATTTTGTTTGTTCATTGTCAGCTTTTTGAATTTATGTTTTAATTTTTTTCTTACATAGCAATTTTTTTTTTTTTACAGGCAGAGTGGACAGTGAGAGAGAGAGACAGAGAGAAAGGTCTTCCTTTGCCGTTGGTTCACCCTCCAATGGCCGCCGCGGATGGCGCGCTGCGGCTGGCGCACCGCGCTCCTCCGATGGCAGGAGCCAGGAGCCAGGTGCTTTTCCTGGTCTCCCCATGGGGTGCAGGGCCCAAGCACCTGGGCCATCCTCCACTGCACTCCTGGGCCACAGCAGAGGGCTGGCCTGGAAGAGGGGCAACCGGGACAGAATCCGGTGCCCCGACCGGGACTAGAACCCGGTGTGCCGTACATAGCAATTTTATAACAAGTTTGACACAGTTTGTTCTCTGACCACAATGGAATTAAGCTAGAAAGAATAACTGGAAGTTACCTGGAAATCTCCCAAATTATTGGATAATAAGCAACATATTCCTAAACAACACCAGGATCAAAGAAGTTACTTGAGAGATTAAGGGACCAGTGCTGTGGCTTAGCAGGTAAAGCCACCACCTGCAGTGCTAGCGGTTGAAGTCCAGGCTCTCTGCTGTGACCTGGGAAAGCAGTAGAAGATGGCCCAAGTCCTTGGGTCCCTGAATCAATAAGAGAGACCCAAAAGAAGCTCCTGGCTCCTGGTTCCTGGCTTAGATCGGCCCAGCTCTGGCCATTGCAGCCATTTAGGTAGTAAATCAGCTGATGGAAGACTTCTCTCTACCTCTGCCTCTCTGTAACTCTGCCTTTTAAATAAATAAATATTTTTTAAAAAGAGATTAAACATATTTTAGATGAGACTTAATATAGCTAATAAATACAAAATATAGCCAAACTGGTACTTCAAAGAAAATTAGTACATTTAAATGTGTACACAAAGGTTTTTTAAAAGTTTGTGGAAAATGCATAATATGAAAAAAACTATTCATGGGTTTCAAAATGTTTGTGCCAAAATAAATTCACACTGGCTTGTTCTTTAAAGAAATACATTTTTTATTTGAAATTCAGAGAGAGAGAGACCTTTGATCCATTAGATCACTCTCAATGGCCACAACAAGCTTGGCTGGGCCAGGCTGAGGCCAGGAGCCTGGAGCTCCATCTGGATCTCCCATTTTTGTGCCAGGGGCCCAAGTACTTGGCCATCATCTGCTGCCTTCCCAAGTGCATTAATTGGAAGCTGGGCAGCCAGGATTTAAACCAGCACTCTGTTATAGGATGCCAGTATCTTAAATGGCAGCTTAACCCACTGTGCCACAATGCCACACAGTATGTTTTTATAATATAAAAGGCAGCTTAACCTGCTGCCATACACTAACTTGCTATAACTTGTATGAATAGGATCTAGATGGAGGAACTGAGAATGCTAAGTCATCAGTTTGAAAAGAACTCCTGAAAGAGCAACATGAATTCTGCTAAAATGAAGCAAGAACATGTGAAGCTGGAATGGAGGAATAGTGAGGTCATTGGTTCATCATGAAAAGTTAGAACAATGCTCTAAAGAAAGCAACAGTTAACAAGTATTAACTCATTTTAAGAGAGGATGATATGAAGCCTGTAGAGGCAGAGCATCCACATCAATTTGTAGGGAAAATATTAATTTTCGTCATGCTTAACGAGTTGCAGCAGAGACAACAGCCAACATCAAAGACATGTCAGTTGATTTAGATTACACAGTTCTGACTGAAAAATCCAAGTGGAACAAAATTTTGGCATGGTGGATCCAGATCAGCTGCAGGCAAGAACAGAGCTTTCAAAGGGAATTTTAAACAAGTGGGACAAAGATCGTATAGCATTTCTTCAAAAGAATTGGAATAGGAAGTGAACTATGGCATTACTAATACAATCTTGAAGACAAAGTACAATTAATACCATGGCTACCAAGAGGTGGAAGTGCTCCAGCCAAGGCAAAAGTGGCCTGATTAAGAGCAAAGGTCATGGCCATAATTTGGGGAGATACTTACTGCATTTTTCTTGTTGACTTTCTAAAGAACCAAGTGGTGATAATATCTGCTTATTAGGAGAGTGTTTTGATAAAGATAGCCAAAACTTGAGCAGGGAAACACCTGGGAAAACTTGTCTGAGGCTCTCCCTAGCATGACATTCTCTGGCTCATTCCTCTCATCCAACAAGAGCAGCTTTGCAAGGATTTCAATAGGATATAATGGAACATCGACCTTGCTGTCCTGATTTGGCTCCACTTGATCTCTTTTTGTTTCCTAATCTTATAAAAAATCTGGAAAAGGCACTAATTTTTTCATCAGTTAATAATGTAGAAAAAACTACATTGACATGCCTAAATTCCCAGGACTCTCAATTCTTTAGGGATGGATAAAACAGCACATACTGCTTTAAAAAGTTTTGACCTTGATGCAGCTTACCTCCAGAAGAAACACATATGCTTTCATTTTTAGCTTTTAATTCTATTTTTTCCATGCTCATTTTAATGTTTCCTTGTGAAAAGATCTAACATTAATATCCTACAATTACACTTTAGGACACTAAAGAAAGATAAGAAAATTAAATTTAATAAAGCAGAAGTAAAGAAACAAAATTAGAGCATAAAGTTTACAAGTTTAATACAGGAAAACAACAATGAAGAGAAACAAAAGCAAAAGTTGTATCTCTGAAAAGAGCAATAAAATGCATACAGCTCTAGCAAGCTAACCTTGACAAAGTGAAAGAGCAAATAACAAAAACTATCGTTATAACTTTTTAGAGGTTTTTTTTGTGTAATAACGCAGTTGTAACTCTGTCTTCAGATTTTTAACTGAAATAGATTGTATGGAGTTTAAATGATCCTGGCCTGAATTTTGGCTGTTGGTTTCTGAATAGAACCGGTTTATTTAAAGAGATCTAGGACTATCACATGAACTCAAAATTGAAGACTCTTTGAATAATGGTAAATGTCACTACTCTCACTTTGATCCCCACCTATCAGAAATAGTCCAAGCTCAAGTATTCCACCAAGTCACGTATTTGCTGCAGATGTCTGAGCAGTAGGCTTCAGTTTCCTATGGTTTTTTCATGCTGTGGACTTCTTTTCATTCACTTAGGCTGTTGAACTTCCTCAAGACTCTGTTACTAGACTACTAGTTCAGTGGCCCCTAGGGGCAGTCTGAACAAATCAGAAGGAAAAAAAAACTGGAAACCCACTCAAATGTTTCTATGAGGTGTATTCTGGACAGTCAGAAACTATGTTCTCTTTTGTACACACATTTCAGGATTTAAAAAGATAAATAAATAAGCTCTGTTCTGCCCTTGTTAACTTTTACAAAATGACTTTTTCATCTCTCATATTATCTCAGATGTTGCCATAGTTGTCTTTAAATCTTGTTACACACACACACACACACACTATAAAAACTGAGGCACACAAAAAATTGCTAATAATCTGAGATATAAATCACTTCAAACAAACTTCTATAAATATGGCCTTTCCAATGCTTTTTCTGACTTTCTTGTAACTTCAGCTCCAAGAGTTATTCTTCAGGATAGATCCAGGACTGTTTTCCTTCAATCCTACCACATCTGCCAACATCTGGAGTTTACTGTTGAGAAACATGACCTACACTTTGTTTTTAGTTTGGATTGTTGCTGTTATATTTTCACTTTTTTGTTTTTACTTATTTGAAAGGCAGAGAGAGAGAGAGTGAGAGAAGGTAGAGGGTCAGAGAGAGAGAGAAAGAGAGGAGAGAGAGATTTTCCACCTGCCATCTGTTGATTTCATTCTCCAAATGCCTACAACAACCAAGATTGTGCCCAGAAGAAGCCAGGACCCAGGAACTCTATCCTGATGTCCCATGCTGAGTGGCAGGGACTCAAGTGCTTGAACTATCACTGCTACAGGATTCAAATTTGTAGGATGCTTGATCAAATGCAGAGCAGTCAGGATCGGCAACAAGCTCTCCAACACAAGAAGGAGGAGACCCATGTAGCAATCTTTTTCCTGAATTCCTTCCCCATGACCTACACTATATAACATTTCATCTAAGAAAATTTATTACTTAAGTATGATAAATAAGAAGGAGCTTCAAAAAGTTCCTGGGAAAATAGAATTAAAAGATAATGTACATTTTTCATGAACTTTTTAAAACCTCATAAATCTTTTCTCTCCAAGTGTGGATTGTGACTTTCATTAGTTTGTTTCGTTTTTAGTTTTTGTTTAGAGACCTCTCATCTGCTGGTTCAGCCCCTAAATGCCAACAATGGCCAGAGTGCCAAAGCCAGGAAGCAGGGGTTAATCTTGGACTCCCAGTTGGGTGACAAGGGCCATCACCTAGGGCCTCTGTAGATGGGGATGGTGGGAAGAAATTAGCAGGAAGCTGGAAAAGAGAACTCAGCAGGGACTTGGACCTAGGCATTCAAAAGGTGACTTAACCATTGTCCCAAAGGCCTACGCAAGTGACTTTAGCAGTTGATTTAGATATGTGCTCAGTTTAAATGTTCCACCCACTGCTCATCCACCGACTCTTGCAAATCTCAACACACCCAGTCCTTTGGCCTCCAATGGGACTGAAATGGAACACTTGGATTTGATGTGTTCTACCCCAGACCCCAGTCCACCCTTACTTGTGGTTCCTGTGCCCACTCTGGCCACACATCAGCTCCACTTAAAGACCAACTCACTCCATGAAGGGACATCCAGGGTGAGGGTGGCCGGGTTTGATTTCTACCATCTACTTCCCCCACCACCCCAGAGTCACATCTAAGTTTCCAGGTTCTACAACAGAATCACAATGATGAGGTTGGAATTTCCTGTGTGGCCTTGGGGCTAGGGTTGCTGGCAATTTCTCACATCATGACATTAATGTCCAAAGCAGTGTTACTGAGCCAGCATCCCAGAACCCTGGAAAACAGTTTTGAGTTATTACGACCTCCACAACAGGGCAGGACTGCTAGACCCCTTGCCCAACCCAAACCAGGCCCTGGTATTGCAATGCAAGCTCTGGTAAGAGCCCCCACAACCTCTCTACCTACCACAGTCAGGGCCAGGACCCTGCTGTCCCCCTCCCTCGGCTCTCACCACAGTATATGCTGCAGATTTGTGGAACTGAGGGGGAAGACTGCAAGAAAGCTTGGTGGGAAGGAGGCTGGAAGGACTGCTGAGCCTGCCCCAGTAGTGGCTATTTTCACTTCTAACCACTAGGTGGGGATAAGTTTGCTGGAGAAACGTAAAACACATGCCCAGGTTGGGACCGCATTTCCTAGCAGTGCTAAGCTGATAGGTGCACCTTTGCCTCATTCCCTCTCCCTACAGCCAATGGGCAGGAAAGCAAGTTATAAACAGAAAAAGAACTCTGAAATTATTGAGGGCTTTAAACCTTAGAACGGGACATATCATTAAATAACACATAATCAGAAAACATGCATTTCTCTCTCTCTCTCTCTCTCTCTCTCTCTCTCTCTCTCTCTTTGTAAACTTTGGTTTACAAGAGTGGTGCTCTATGGTTTGAAAAGCCTGAGACAGTGTGTTACCAGTCAGGAGGGTGAGCAGGAGTTAGTTCTGGCCATGTGCAGAATAAAGTGGCTGCAGGGAGCCTCAGAGCCTTTTCTAGCAGCAGTGGGGGCACACTGGGGAGCAGCCCTCCGGAAGGTGGCCCACATGCCTTCTTAAGAAAATCAGCCTGGGCTATTAAGGGTGAAATACGAATGGCCAACAGACACAGGCAAAGATGCTCAGGATCATTCACAACCAGGAAAGGGCAAGTGAAAACCATAATGGGGTTTCACCTCACCACATTTAGAAAAGTTATCACCCCAAAATCAAAAAATAACAAATGCTGGCAAGGATGTGGAGGAAAAGATAATCTATCTAATCCACTGTTAGAGAGAATGTGAACTAGTACAACCATTATAGAAGGCACTCTAGAGATTCCTCAAAAATCTGAAAATAGATCTACCATGTGACCCAGCTCTCATACTCTTGGGAATTTACCCAAAAGAAATGAAGTCAACATATGAAAGAGTTATCTGTACCCTCCCCATTTGTATGACAGCTCAGTTCACAATAATTAAGATATGGAATCAATCCAGATGTCCATCAGCTGATGATTGGATTGAAACAAATGTGGTGTATATATATGATGGACTACTACTCAGTCATAATAAAGAATGAAACTCTGCCTTTTGAAACAAAACAGATACAACTGGAGACCATTACACTTAGTGAAATAAACTAGATCCAAAAAGACATACATTTTCTCTGATTAATGGTAACTAATATATAGACTACAAAAAAAATAGAACTCTGAATGTGTAAGAGTAAAAATGACACCTTGTGACTTGATTATTATTTAAAATCCTTGGCTATTTTTCTGTCTATTTTTTACTTGTTGAGCAGTGTATTTAGTGTAGTATTGACGTTGTGATTCTAAAGTAAATTGAAAGTATGTTACAGTGGGGCCGGCGCCATGGCTCACTTGGTTAATCATCCACCTACGTTGCTGGCATCCCATATGGGTGCCGGGTTCTAGTCCCAGTTGCTCCTCTTCCAGTCCAGCTCTCTGCTGTGGTCCAAGAGGGCAGTGGAGGATGGCCCAAGTGCTGGGGCCCCTGCACCCGCATGGGAGACCAGGAGGAAGCACTCGGCTCCTGGCTTTGGATCGGCACAGTGCCGGCTGCAGAGGCCATTTGGGGAGTGAAGCAATGGAAGGAAGACCTTTCTGTCTCTCTCTCACTGTGTGTAACTCTACCTGTCAAATAAAAAAAACAGTATGTTACCTCAAAAATTAAAAGAAAAAAAACAAAGAAAGGAAAGAGGAGAGAGAGAAGAGGAAAGGAGGGAAGTATTCTTTTTTTTTTTTAGCTTTTATTTAATGAATATAAATTTCCAAAGTACAGCTTATGGATTACAATGGCTTCCCCCCCATAACTTCCCTCCCACCCGCAACCCTCCCCTTTCCCGCTCCCTCTCCCCTTCCATTCACATCAAGATTCATTTTCAATTATCTTCATATACAGAAGATCAATTTAGCATATATTAAGTAAAGATTTCAACAGTTTGCACCCACACAGAAACACTAAGTGAAAAATACTGTCTGAGTACTAGTTATAGCATTAAATCACAATGAACAGTACATTAAGGACAGAGATCCTACATGAGGAGTAAGTACACAGTGACTCCTGTTGTTGACTTAACAATTTGACACTCTTGTTTATGGCATCAGTAATCACCCTAGGCTCTTGTCATGAGTTGCCAAGGCTATGGAAGCCTTTTGAGTTCGCTGACTCTGATCATATTTAGACAAAGTCATAGTCAAAATGGAAGTTCTCTCCTCCCTTCAGAGAAAGGTACCTCGTTCTTTGATGACCTGTTCTTTCCACTGGGATCTCACTCGTGGAGATCTTTCATTTAGGTCATTTTTTTTTTTTTTTGCCAGAGTGTCTTGGATTTCCATGCCTGAAATACTATCATGGGCTTTTCAGCTGGACCTGAATGCCTTCAGGGCTGATTCTGAGGCCAGAGTGCTATTTAGGACATCTGCCATTCTATGAGTCTGTTGTGTCTCCCACTTCCCATATTGGATCATTCTCTTCCTTTTTTATTCTATTGGTTAGTATTTTCAGACACTAGTCTTGTTTATGTGATCCCTTTGACTCTTAGTCCTATCATTATGATCAATTGTGAACAGAAATTGATCATTTGGACTAGTGAGATGGCATTGGTACATGCCACCTTGATGGGATTGAATTGGAATCCCCTGGTATGTTTCTAACTCTACTGTTTGGGGCAAGTCAGTTTGAGCATGTCCCAAACTGTACATCTCTTCCCTCCCTTATTCCCACTCTTATTTTAACAGGGGAGGGAAGTGTTCTTATGTTCTTAGAATTGTATCCCTGAAATACATGAAATCTGTTCTCTTCATATTAATAAAGTGTTTTAAAATAAATAAATAAAATGTTCCCTAGAAAAGCACATTATGAAAATGTGTACATGGATTTCAAAAAATTTTGCACCAAAATAAACTTACTTCTAAATTACATTTATCCACAATTTTTAAATTATCCTCATATATATATTAATATTTTGGTTCTGACATGGAAAATTCACTACTACATAAAAGGAGAATTTAATGAAAATAATTTGAGTAGCAAATTATTATTTTTAATCAAACTAAAAATACATTATCCATCCAAAATATTAAGAAAATCAGCTCAGAATTTATCAGATTGATAAATCTTACCATCCACCCAGACTGTGTCATTGAAGAATATATACTTTTTGGAACTTTGCAGAATTCTGAAATGTTAAATTACTTCAAATTAACAGTTATAGGAGACAAAGATGATATTTGAAAACTTGTAAATTTCAATAGTATTTTAGTTGTGTTTCAGCTTAAATATGATTGAAAATGTGAAAGTCAAGGCTAGTGTTATAACATAGTGAGTTATTCCTGCCTCTAAAATCCACATCCCATATGAGTGCTGCTTCTAGCCTTTGCTGCCCTACTTCCAATCCAGCTCCCTACTAATGCATGTAGAAAAGCAGTTGAAGATGGCCCAAGTGTTTGGGCCCCTGCCACCCATGTGGAAGAGACCAGGATGTAGTTCCTGGCTCCTAGCTTCGGCCTGGCTCAACCCTAGCCATTGTTGCTATTTGGGGATTGAACCAGCAGATGGAAAATCTCTCTCTCTCTCTCTCTCTCTCTCTCTCTCTTTCTCTCGTGCTCTCACTCTCTCTTTTCTTTTATAACTCTCCCTTTCAAATAAATAAGTAAAAAAACTCTCCCTTTCAAATAAATAAATAAAAAAAAAATAAAGAATTGTTATCAGAGTCAATATAACTGTCCATGCTCTTCAGGGCAGAGATACCAAACCAAGTATTCAATTACTGAAAAATAATACAATCCTTTATGCTGTCATATTTCTTTAAACTTTGTTTATTTAGTAGAAAGGCAAAATGAGAGAGAGAGAGAGAGAGAGAGAGAGAGAGAGAAAGAGAGAGAGAGAGAATAGTCTATCCACTGGTTTACTCCCAAAATGACTGCACCAACCAAGGCTGGGCAAGGCTGAAGCTAGGAACTGGAACTCCAACCAGATCTCCCACGTGGGCAGCAGAGGACCAAGCACCCAGGCCATCTTCTGCTGCTTTCCCAGGCACGTTAGCAGGGAGCTGGATCAGAAGCAGAGCAGCCAGGACTTGAACTGGCTCTCACACAGAATGCCCGACGCTGATGTCACAGGCGGTACCTTAACCCCTGTGCCACAACTTGAACCCTGATATTGTATCTTTATCACAGAGTCATAACAATGAATTAATGCGCTTGTAGCACAGAGGAGAAAAGAAAGAACACTGATTGATTTAAAGTGAATTTGATAAATCAGCTTTTACCTTGGAAATCAAGTAATTGGATCAGAGAAATGAGAGAACTAGCTAAACAAAGTAAAATAAGAGAGAGCTGAAGACTGAAGTGCTGACAGAACAGTTCAGGGTTGGAGATCAAAGGGCTCCTTGTGATCTATTGAAGGAATAAAATGAATACACAGGTATGTGAAGAGGCAGGAGGTAAGAACAAAGCTGGGTACAGTGGTAGAGATCAGAGGCAGTATTCAAATAGGCTTCGAATTCTGATTCTGAACTAATTCTACAAGCGTATGACAACCGAGACCCGGGCTTCCCAGCAAGAGCTCCTTCGCTGCCCGTGACTAATCTGGTTTGATCAACCATGGCAGAATTATTTTAATATCAAGTCACAGACAAGTTTCCTACACACCAAATTAAAAACTAATGCATACACATTACTGAGGAATTGTCTCCCTCCTCTCTCTGCCTCCTTTGGTTCTGTTGGAATGCAACAGAATATCATTCTGCCAAAGCTGTGATTCAAACAGTGATGGCATTTTTCTGTTAAAAGGCACAAGGAAACTTACTTTTGCAAAATACAGTTCAGCGTAGCAAATGTTTTTTGAAGAATAAACCATTAATATGCACAAACATATAATGGTCCCACTGGAAGAATATTCGTTATTCACAGAGAGAGAGAAAGAGAGAGAGAGAGTAATAAGAGGATGGCTTTTTTTTTTCCAAATTCATATTCAGTGTTGAACTACAACACAATATTGTTCCTGAAGATTATTCTTTGTTAACACAAAAAAGAAAAATAATTCATAGACTAATCTGAGTAGGAACCACTCCTTTGATACATGTGTTTAGTTTTCACTTCTTTGGAAAGAGATGATTTATGCATATTCATATTTCTCATTGGAACCACTGCCCTTAATCTAATGTTAATGAAGTTAAGTAGAATAACATTTCTAAGGGAACTACCTTAGAACATTGCTAATCAGTGGCAACTGAGTTTTAATGTAATGTTTCTATCTCTTTGCTTCAGGGAGGATTCATTTACGTTTTGACACTTGAGAACTGAAAATGATAAATTTAATTTTTTTAAAGTTTACTTATTTATTTGAGAAAGTTACAGACAGGGAGAGGGAGAGACAGAAAATAAAAAGCCTTCCATCCGCTGGCTCACTCCCCAAATGGCCACAACGGCCAGAACTGGACCAATCTGAAGCCAGGAGCCAGGAGTTTCTTCCAGGTCTCCTACATGGGTGCAGGATCCCAAGCATTTAGCCATCTTCCACTGCTTTCCCAGGTCCATTTTAACAGAGAGCTGGATCAGAAGAGGAGCAGCTGGACACAATTCAGTGCCTATATGTGATGCTGGTGCCACAGGCAGAGGCTTAGCCTACTATGCCATAGAGTCAGCCCCAATACATTTTATTTCTAAAAGAACCTCTCACCATTTCAAATTACTTGACTGAGCTTGTGTTTAGTTAATTCCTATGATATTCAAGGAGATATTTTCAAAATTTATACCAGGTTTGATGATGAGTAAGGGAAGAGAAAATGGAGTTCTTAACTTTGCTATACACACTCATTATGGAAGTACATGGAGTCTGGCTCAGGGGCTATCACTCCCATCTTGCCCTTGGGCCAGATCCTATAGCAATTTACTGCCTCATTTTCCACTAGCATAACCAAATACCTGAGGCTCGGTACTTTATAAAGTAATGAGTTTATTTAGCTCACAGTGTTGGAGGCCAAGTGTCCATCAATTTGACATCTGGTTAGAACCTAATGACAGTTTCATGGCAAGAGCACATGGGAGAGATCTCATGGTTTTAAAAAGAAAGCCAAAGAATGAGGAGGAACCCTTCTTGGCTTTGTACAACAACTCTCAAGAGAACTGACTAAAGTCCCTCAAAAACTTCAGTAATCCCTTCTGAAGGAGCACCCTCAGTGACCTAATTATGTTGCATCAAGCCTTGCTCCTCCCAGATTCTACTATCACACGCTATCACATCATAGATCAAGTTTCCAACACATGGCACCTTGGGAGGCATAATCAAACCATATGCATGCCACAGCAACCAGTAAGTGAGTCAAACAGCATATATTATACTTGACTGATAAACAAAAGCAAAACCAGTTAGGTATTTGAATTACAGTCATGATGAATAGAATATAAATGACTCTACACCATTAATCATAATTGTTCATCATTGCCCAGCAAATTTTAACCAAAACAAGGAAGGAAGGAAGGAAGGGAGGGAGGGAGGGAGGGAGGGAGGAAGGATGAAAGGAAGGGAGAGGGTAACAAAGGGGTTGTGAGGGAGAAGAAGACAGAATAAGGGGGGAGGAAGAAGGAGAAAAAGAGAAGGATTGGAGAATAAATGAAAAATATACAGAGAGATAGTTGTGTAAATATGGAAAAAGGAGTCAAGTTTGTGATTTCTTGAAAGCAATGATCACTTGCCTAAAAATTTCAAAAATAATCAAATGAACTTATAATGCCAATGTGAAGGTGTAGAAAGGCAATTTTTCTAGAAAAAATTCAAACCTTTCCTATGTCAGGAAAATTTTAAAAGTACAAGTGAAAAAGAAAATACAAATTAAATAAGATATTCGGTAATGGTAAAAGAACAAGCAGGGAATAGGAATAGAAGAAGGTGGGCAAATAATTGGCCGAAGTGTTTGAAATGATTGTGATAAAAATGCTGAGACAAGAAGCTACAAGTTGAGAGGGAGCCCCCTTTGTAAAATTCTCACTTTTGGGAAGGGGAATAAAGAAAGAGAGAAAGAGAGAGAGACTGGACTTTCAAACTAGTTTGACTTTTGAATAATGTATTGGTCTAGGTACCTAAAAATCAAGGTAGAATACTACCTCAGAAAAAATGAATGCTTCAAGAAAGAAAGGAAGGAAAGGATGAGGGAGAGAGGGAGAGAGGGAGAAAGAAAGGCGGGAAAGAAGTGTAGAAAGGAGATTGTAAAGAGTCATGTAATTACAGAAATAAGAGTAAAATGTGGTCCAATAAGAGTATATTATGGTGTTCTATTGCACAGTAGGGTAAATATAGATTATAATAAGGTATATTTCTTTAAAAAAAAACTAGAAGGAACAATTTTAAACATTTTCACTATAAATAAATGCTAAATATTTGAGAAGATAGATATTTTTCCCTTGATTGGACCTTATGTAATATATCAAAATATCACTGGTACCATTAATATGTATAATTTTATGTCAGTTAAAATTTCTTAATTAAATATTGGTGAATAATCCCAGAGAATCCTATCAAGTTATGTCACCAAAATCAGAAACTAATAACTAACTGGTAGGATTATTTTTCATGAAATATTATTAAACACAGAAGTGAAATTAATAAAATGAGATATGGAAACCAATTGAAACCCAGAACTTATTGGATGTCCTTAATGTCAGAGTCCTTCCCATTCAGAAACAAATGAATACTTTGGTGTTCTATGGGTGACCTGAACAGATAGAACACTTTCAAGCAGTTCCACTATGGGTCTTCAGATACACATTTCTCAGCTTTGGACCAAATATGATATTGCTGCAATCAGCCCCAAAACACTTAGACCATGGGTCATGCATGGAATATATTATGTAGACAAACAATGTTAAGTAGGTGTTTCACAAGGTACTACAGAATCTAATATGTTAGCTAACAGAAGAAACCATGCCATAAAAGATATCAGCAGGAGCTTATGTTGCTTGGTAATTTCTTTTTTTTTATAAAGCTTTTATTTAAAGAATATAAATTTCCAAAGTACAGCTTATGGATTACAATGGCTTCCCGCCCCATAACTTCCCTCCCACCCGCAACCCTCCCCTTTCCCTCTCCCTCTCCCCTTTCATTCACATCTGGATTCATTTTCCATTCTCTTTACATACAGAAGATCAGTTTAGTACATATTACGTAAAGATTTCAACAGTTTGCTCTCACATAGGGACACAAAGTGAAAAACACTGTTGGAGTACTGGTTATAGTATTAATTCACAATGTACAGCACATTAAGGACAGACATCCTACATGATTTTTTTTTTATTTTTGACAGGCAGAGTGGACAGTGAGAGAGAGACAGAGAGAAAGGTCTTCCTTTGCCGTTGGTTCACCCTCCAATGGCCGCTGCGGCCGGCGCGCTGCAGCTGGCGCACCGCGCTCATCCAATGGCAGGAGCCAAGGTGCCAGGTGCTTTTCCTGGTCTCCCATGGGGTGCAGGGCCCAAGCACCTGGGCCATCCTCCACTGCACTCCCTGGCCACAGCAGAGAGCTAGCCTGGAAGAGGGGCAACCAGGACAGAATCCGGCGCCCCGACCTGGACTAGAACCCGGTGTGCCGGCGCCGCAAGGCGGAGGATTAGCCTATTGAGCCACGGCGCCGGCCTTATTTTTTTAAAAAATCGATTAATTATCTATGCAATTTCCAATTTAACACCAAGTTTTTTAAAGTCATTTTCAATTATCTTTATATACAGAAGATTGATTCAGTATATACTAAGTAAAGATTTCATCAGTTTGCACCCACACAGAAATACAAAGTGTAAAAATACTGTTTCATTACTAGTTATAGCATTACTTCACATTGGACGGCACATTAAGGACAGATCCCTCATGAGACGTAAGTACACAGTGACTCCTGTTGTTGATTTAACAATTTGACACTCTTGTTTATGGCGTCAGTAATCTTGGTAATTTCTAGACATAAATTTCTGTTCATTTCTTTCTCAGATATTTAATATTTACATTCCTGAGATGTCTGGCTTCAGGAAGATCTGGGCTCAAAAATGACTGGTAAAAGTTAGTAGTAGTGTGTTATGGCAATGCATTAAGGCTGAAGAAATCCTGTCAGAAATGTAGTTATCCTATTTTCTTCATGATATGCACAGTAGCCCCAAACAAAATGGATGGCACATGATTGATACAGTATTGTATAGATGTAGATGCATAACCTAGTACTGTGCTGATGCAGTCTTCTTTTATTGAATGATCTTTCTTCAACACATCTACGAATAGGCTAGAAGAATGCACAATTTGACTTGGGCTTAAGTTACATCTTCATCTTATATACATTTCACAAACAGCAGAGTATCAGTAGGTTTTATTCTGCTATATACAAATAGTACCCAAATCATCAAAGGGCCCGTGGCTTTATATGTGGGATCTTAGGTTTACCCAACATGGCCACTAACCAAGTGATGTGTAGGCAACAATAGAACCTTCTTTTTAAGTCCCTCTCTCATCTCCTCTCAACTCCATGGGCCCGTTAATCTCTCCAGTTTCCCCTCTAGGTTCATGCCTCTTTTCCTCAGTGTACCTCGGTACAGATTTTCAAGTGTTTTACATAGTTTCATTCCAGATACCTGGAATGACAATTAGTGCAATGGGTAGCAAGTGGGGATCAAGGAGAGCCTTTTCCCTGTGTATCTCCTAGGAGTTGTCCTCTTTTCCCTCTGATTTACATTACATTCCCCAAAGCTGACTTATTATACAAGATTTTGCTTATATTTGGCCCCAGAAAGAAGAATCTATGTAGAAAACATGGACATTAAGGTTTGTAAAAACTCCAATCTCATAACCCAGCAGTGAGAAAAGTGGCTTAACAGCAAAATTGGTCTCTCCATTGGCAACAATCTCCAGGTGAGGAAAATTCTCCCACCTCTTGGTAAATAACCCACTTAGAAATCAATCCAGATGTCAAAAATGGGGAAAATAAGCCAGGGAATAGTAGAGTGGAATAGAAATTTGGGGTACTGCAGGAAGGTTGGGAAATGGTATGTCATTGTAGATCTGCAAGTTCTCATGGAGGTATTGGTTCAGCAGAAAAATAATGGTGAAGGAAAACTTGAGAACTGTATATAGAGAACATGGAAATTTGGACTTGATCCTATTCAAGTTCAGGAGGTGTAGGTAAGAGAATTCATCAGTAATAGGGTCCCTTGTTATTCTAAAGACCATCGACTAAGGCACTTCAAACTGGAATTAAAATGGAATTAACAGGAGCTGGTGTTGTGGCATAGTAGGTTAAGCTGCCAGCTGCAGTGCTGGCATACCGTATGACCAGCGGTTTGAGTCATGGCTACTCCACTTCTGATCCAGCTCCTGGCTAATGCACACGGGAAAGCAGAGGGAGATGGCCCGAGTCCTTGGGTCCCTGCACCTACATCAGATACCCAGATGAAGCTCCTGGCTCCTGGTTTCAGGCTGTCCCAGGCTTGCTTTTGCAGCCTTTTGAGGAATGAACCAGCAGATGAAAGACCTCTCTTTCTTCCTCTTCTCTCTCTCTTTCTCTCTCTCTCCCCCCTTCCTCTCTCTCTCTCTCTCTCTTACTAATTCTGCTTCTCAAATAAATAAACCCTTTTAAAAAATTCAATCAACATGCGGTTTTATTTTGGTGCAAATATTTTTCATATGTGCAAGGTGTATATTATGAAAAAATATATGCATGGATTTCAAAAGCATTTGAATAAGCACTTTCATATTTGTTTCTAGAAATAGGTTTTTTGTATCATACTATTGCAAACCTCAGCATCTGGTTCATTTTGTATTGACTCCAAGAATAAATGGCCATTTAAGAGAATTTATCTCCAATCTTTTCATTTTTAAGCTTATTGCCCACATCACCACTAAAAAGCTGGGTGTACAAAATATAAATTGGGATAATCCTTTAAGTGAGTGGTTTTTTTACTGGGCCCATAAAATATTGCATGGCATAATAAAAATATTGCCAATTTATGATGCATCTTTTTTATAACGCTTTTATTTAAAGAATATAAATTTCCAAAATACAGCTTATAGATTACAATGGCTTCCCCCCCATAACTTCCCTCCCACCCGCAACCCTCCCCTATCCCACTCCCTCTCCCCTTGCTTCACATCAAGATTCATTTTCAATTCTCTTTATATACAGAAGATCAGTTTACTACATATTAAGTAAAGATTTCAACAGTGTTCCCTCACATAGCAACACAAAGTGAAAAATACTGTTGGAGTACTAGTTATAGTATTAATTCACAATGTATAGCACATTAAGGACAGAGATCCTACATGATATATATTTTTTTAAATTGATTAATTTTCTATGCAATTTCCAAATTTAACACCAAGATTTTTTTTTCATTTTTAATTATCTATATACAGAAGATTGATTCAGTATATACTAAGTAAAGATTTCATCAGTTTCAGCCACACAGAAACACAAAGTGTAAAATACTGTTTCAGTACTAGTTATAGCATTACTTCACATTGGACAACACATTAAGGACAGATCCCACATGAGACGTAAGTACACAGTGACTCCTGAAGTTGATTTAACAATTTGACACTCTTGTTTATGGCATCAGTAATCTCCCTAGGCTCTAGTCATGAGTTGCCAAGGCTATGGAAGCCTTTAGGGTTCGGCAACTTCGATCTTATTTCGACAGGGTCATAGTCAAAGTGGAGGTTCTCTCCTCCCTTCAGAGAAAGGGACCTCTTTCTTTGATGGCCCCATTCGTTCCACTGGGATCTCACTCACAGAGATCTTTCATTTAGGTCTTCTTTTTTTTTTTCCAGAGTGTCTTGGCTTTCCATGCCTAAAATACTCTCATGGGCTCTTGAGCCAGATCTGAATGCCTTAAGGGCTGATTCTGAGGCCAGAGTGCTATTTAGGACATCTGCCATTCTATGAGTCTGCTGTGTCTCCCACTTCCCATGTTGGATCATTCTCTCCCTTTTTGATTCTATCAGTTAGTATTAGCAGACACTAGTCTTGTTTGTGTGATCCCTTTGACTCTTAGACCTATCAGTGTGATCAACTGTGAACTGAATTTGATCACTTGGACTAGTGAGATGGCCTTGGTACAAGCCACCTTGATGGGATTGTATTGGAATTCCCTAGCATGTTTCTAACTCCATCATTTGGCGCACGACTGATTGAGCATGTCCCAAATTGTACATCTCCTCCCTCTCTTATTCCCACTCTTATATTTCACAGGGATAACTTTTCAGTTAAAATTTAAACACCTAAGAATAATTGTGTGTTAATTACAGAGTTCAACCAATAGTACTAGAATAAGGAAAATACTAAAATGGATAAAGTATTACATTGTGCAACAACAGTCAGCACAAGAGCTGATCATGTTACTGTTTCTCATAGTGTCCATTTCATTTCAATAGGTTTCACCTTTGGTGCTCAATTATTTGTCACTGATCAGGGAGAACATATGATATTTCTTTAAAGATTACATTAAGACAAAACTTCCTCAGATATGAAGTTCTCTAGGTCCTCACTAGATGGTGCTATAGAGCTTATTAAATATATTCTAATTCCCCTTGTTTTGCTGTTCTTGCTTCAGACTCTTTGCTATCTAGTTTCTTAATGATTTCAAGTCTAATTACAATTTGTATGTATTTACTGAGTTCTACACATACTGATAAAATAACATTGGTCTATCTGAGTGACATTGGAAAAATCTTTTTTCTTCCTGGTGCCACATTTCCCTCATCTATAAAGTGAGCAGAAGCACCTGTTTCTAGTACAGAACCCCACAATGTAGCCTTCTGACTTTGGCTGAATGCACCAATAGTGAGCTTATTATACAGAAAAAAAAGTGAGTCAAAATTCCTTCCTGGGGCTTTTTAGATTGGACTTAGGGCAAACCAGTTAGTTTCTCTCTGGCAATGGGAACAGCAAGACATGAAATGCAATATTCAGTGCTGGAAGAAGCAGGGCAGGAAGCTGGCCTGGGTAGGAAAACTGAAGCTGAAAGAGAAGAGCAGAGACAAGAGCCAAGATGCGTTACCATGGTAGTCCTGCCTTCCAACAAGTGATCTTTCATCTTCCTTTAATCACATATGGTAACAATGTGTCCCTACAGTAAATTCCCATTTAGACCTAGCTTGATTGATTTCAGTTACAGTCACTGTAACCAACAGAATTCTTACTAATCTGGGTAGCCACTCCTGTCCATCCAGACGACTAGTTGAGCAGTTTAAATCCTTAACCCTGTAGTTTATTCAAGTGTAACTCTCATTGCATTCAAGAGTACCAAAAGAGGAAAAATGTAAAAGAGAAAAGGGAAAAATAAAGAGACTAAGTACAAAGTTTATGACTCATGAAGACTAATGAAAATCTTGAAAAATATCCTTCCCAGAAATACCAAGTACTTTGCAAACAAATATTACTTCCTAAAACCATCATTTAAAATCTTCTGCTACTGGGGATGTCAGTAGTTTTGGAGGGATAAGAGTTAGGAATTGATACCACTAATTTATAAAGATCTTAATTCAACTGCAAGATGGCGGAATAGGAAGGGAGCACACTGATAGTCCGGGAACAGACAGTTTAATAAAAGTGGAGATACTGCAGGTTAAAGGAAGAGTAGGGAAAGAAACAGCAGAGGAAACTCTTCCAGAACTAGTGATTCACAGTGGACCTGCGTGGAGAGTGTGGGAGCCCACGGTTCGGGACACCAGCGGCAGAATCAACACACCAGCCCTGGAACGCGAGGTGAGCCAAACCTCAATAGCTCGAGATACCGGTGGGCAAGCGGAAAGAAGAGACTAGAGGGAACGAGGCTTGAAACCCCGTGGGGAAAATTTCACCAGGCTAACTAGAAGAGAGAAAAAAAAATAAAAAAGTGACCTATACAGACATGAGTTTCTCTCTCTCCGCTCACCTCTCAAAGGTGAGCAAGACAAAGAGCAGGTGCCATTTTGGACATACGTCATAAGCGGGGTGACCTCAGGTCTACACCCTCCCTCAGCCAAGCAGAAAAACCTGACTCGGGGGGAGGGGGAATAACAGGAGATTAGAACCTAGTGAATATGTGGTGCTAATGAACTAAGACTGTGAAAAAAGAGACGGTGTGTGAGAGAACTCACGGAAGTCACTATTACTCTCCAGAGTTGATACAATTTGGTAACCTTGGCAGCCCAGTGGGAGACTGCAAGAGAATTTGAGGCCACACTGAGGGCCGCAGAGATTCCCTCTCTGGTCCTTGGGAAAGAGCTTCCAATCTCTGGCTCCTGTGGGTATATCATTTGCCTGCTAACTACCTCCAATTCCGCTCAGCTATGTGGAATTACTTCCCTTTTGAATCAAAAAAAGAAAAAAAGAAAGAGAGATTTACCACGCCTAACCTGGGAGTGTCACCATTGGCACACCCTTAACCCTGCGGAACCAAATGGAGCTCTCAGGCCACACTCATCTTAAGCCTCTAAGGCTCCATCAAAAGCAGACAGTCCACTTAATACAGCCATAGTATAACAAGAAAAAACACCACAGCAAGGGAAGAAGATGCCAAGATTATGAAGATGATGAGATGAAAGAAATGCAAGATACAGATTTCAAAAAATTTATGATAAAAACAATTAGAAGTTTTCAAAAACAAAAGCTTGAGGTACGGAATTCCTTACTGGACAGGATAGAAAATCTCCTTCGAGAAAATGAAATCTTAAGGAGGAATCAAAATGAAATGCAGAAACTACTAGAATAGGAAAGTGTGATAGGGAAGAGAAATCAAAATGAAATGAAGAACTCAATAGATCAAATGATAAACACATTAGATAGCCTTAAAAACACGTCAGTGAAACAGAAGAGATAATATCAGACTTAGAATACAGAGCACAGGAAAGTATACAGTCAAACCAAAGAAAAGAAGAGGAAATTAGAAATCTAAAAAATATTGTTCTTTCCATACCCAGTGTGTTTAGAGTTTTCATCATGAAAGGGTGTTGTATTTTATCAAATGCTTTCTCTGCATCTATTGAGATAATATCAATCCCATTCACAATAGCTATAAAAACAATCAAATACCTTGGAATAAACTTAACCAAGGATGTTAAAGATCTCTACGATGAAAATTACAAAACCTTAAAGAAAGAAATAGAAGAGGATACCAAAAAATGGAAAAATCTTCCATGCTCATGGATTGGAAGAATCAATATCATCAAAATGTCCATTCTCCCAAAAGCAATTTATAGATTCAATGCAATACCAATCAAAATACCAAAGACATTCTTCTCAGATCTGGAAAAAAATGATGCTGAAATTCATATGGAGACACAGGAGACCTCGAATAGCTAAAGCAATCTTGTACAACAAAAACAAAGCTGGAGGCATCACAATACCAGATTTCAGGACATACTATAGGGCAGTTGTTATCAAAACAGCATGGTACTGGTACAGAAACAGATGGATAGACCAAGGGAACAGAATAGAGACACCAGAAATCAATCCAAACATCTACAGCCAACTTATATTTGATCAAGGATCTAAAACCAATATCTGGAATAAGGACAGTCTGTTCAATAAATGGCCCTGGGAAAATTGGATTTCCATGTGCAGAATCATGAAGCAAGATCCCTACCTTTCACCTTACACAAAAATTCACTCAACATGGATTAAAGACTTAAATCTATGACCTGACACCATCAAATTATTAGAGAGCATTGGGGAAACCCTGCAAGATATAGGTACCAGCAAAGACTTCCTAGAAAAGACCCGGGAGGTGCAGGCAGTCAAAGCCAAAATTAACATTTGGGATTGCATCAAACTGAGAAGTTTCTGTACTTCAAAAGAAACATGAAAGTGAAGAGGCAACTGATGGAATGGGAAAAATATTTGCAAACTATGCAACAGATAAAGGATTGATAACCAGAATCTACAAAGAAATCAAGAAACTCCACAACATCAAAACAAACAACCCACTTAAGAGATGGGCCAAGGACCTCAAAGAGGAAATCCAAATGGCCAACAGACATACGAAAAAATGTTCAAGATCACTAGCAATCAGGGAAATGCAAATCAAAACCACAATGAGGTTTCACCTCACCCTGGTTAGAATGGCTCACATTCAGAAATCTACCAAAAATAGATGCTGGTGAGGATGTGGGGAAAAAGGGACACTAACCCACTGTTGGTGGGAATGCAAACTGGTGGAGCCACTATGGAAATCAGCCTGGAGATTCCTCAGACACCTGAATATAACCCTACCATACAACCCAGCCATCCCACTCCTTGGAATTTACCCAAAGGAAATTAAATTGGCAAACAAAAAGGCTGTCTGCACATTAATATTTATTGCAGCTCAATTCACAATAGCTAAGATCTGGAACCAACCCAAATGCCCATCAAGAGTAGACTGGATAAAGAAATTATGGGACATGTACTCTATAGAATACCATACAGCAGTCAAAAACAATGAAATCCGGTCATTTGCAACAAGTTGGAGGAATCTGGAAACATCATGCTGAGTGAATTAAGCCAGTCCCAAAGGGACAAATATCATATATTCTCCCTGAGCACTAACTGAGCACCAAAGGGGACACCTGTTGAAATGAAATGGACACTATGAGAAACAGTGACTTGATCAGCTCTTGTGCTGACTGTTGATGTACAATGTAATACTTTATCCATTTTAGTATTTTTTCTTTGTTTTGTTCTAGTACTATTGGTTGAACTCTGTAATTAACACACAATTATTCTTAGGTGTTTAAATTTTAACTGAAAAGTTATCCCTGTTAAATATAAGAGTGGGAATAAGAGAGGGAGCAGATGTAAAATTTGGGTCATGCTCAATCGGACTTGCCCCAAATGATGGAGTTAGAAACATGCCAGGGGATTCCAATACAATCCCATCAAGGTGGCATGTACCAAGGCCATCTCACTAGTCCAAGTGATCAATTTCAGTTCACAGTTGATCACACTGATAGGTCTAAGAGTCAAAGGGATCACACAAACAAGACTAGTGTCTGTGAATACTAACTGATAGAATCAAAATGGGAGAGAACGATCCAACATGGGAAGTGGGAGACACAGCAGACTCATAGAATTGCAGATGTCCTACATAGCACTCTAGCCTCAGAATCAGCCCTTAAGGCATTCAGATCTGGCTCAAGAGCCCATGAGCGTATTTTAGGCATGGAAAGCCAAGACACTCTGGAAAAAAAAAAAAAAGAAGACCTAAATGAAAGATCTCTGCAAGTGAGATCCCAGTGGAACGAATGGGGCCATCAAAGAAAGAGGTCCCTTTCTCTGAAGGGAAGAGAGAACTTCCACTTTGACTATCACCCTGTCAGAATACAATGAGGTCGGCAAACTCAAAAGGTTTCCATAGCCTTGGCAACTCATGACAAGAGCCTAGGGTGATTACTGATGCCATAAACAAGAGTGTCAAATTGTTAAGTCAACAACAGGAGTCACTGTGTACTTACTTCCCATGTGGGATCTGTCCTTAATGTGTTGTCCAATGTGAAGTAATGCTATTACTGGAACTGAAACAGTATTTTACACTTTATGTTCTGTGTGGGTGCAAACTGATGAAATCTTTACTTAATATATACTAAATCGATATTCTGTATATAAAGATAATTGAAAATGAATCTTGATGTGAATGGAATGGGAGAGAGAGCGGGAGATGGCAGGGGTGCAAGTGGGAGGGAAATAATGGGACAGAAAGCCATTGTAATCCATAAACTGTACCTTGGAAATTTATATTTACTAAATAAAAAATAAATAAATTTTAAAAATCTTAATTCAATAACTGCATGCAAATGACATAAATATATATTTTGCAGGATATAGTTTTCCAGGATATAGTTAATATAGAAGATACTAGGGGTGCTAGTCCAATGCAGATCCTCAAAGCAATAAACAAATTTGTACCTCCTCTCTCTCTCCCTCTCTCTCTCTCTCTCTCTCTCTCTCTTTCTCTTTCTCTCTCTCCTCTCCCCTCAGTGCCTTGGGGAAAAACATAGGATCCTGAGAACTTATTATCCTAATGTTCTAAAATAGAGACATATCTAGAGAAATAGAACCAGGCAGAACTTGGAGACTCATTTGTTAGTTTTATGACTGTTTGAACCTGGCTGAGTGATACCCTAAACTAACATGGTGTCGAGCAGAAACCCTCTTCTGCTGACTAACATAGAGGTCAATTATAGCTGTCCAATACATGGAAGAGTGTTAGAAAGCATAAAAAATAAAGACAAAATTTGAGAAGCACAGTCTCTCATGACTAAAAATATTATCTTCCTTCTCAAAGTCACTGCAATAATGAATAACATGTGTTCAAACTGATTTTTAAGATAACTATCAATAAACCAGAACTGTCCATCCCACCCTCAGTGGTGTCATCATTTCCCAAACAGGCTTAACCACAGCTGCTCATACCACCCATACTCAGTGAGGTCATCATTTCCTTGCTGGGAACAGCCTGACATTTTCCATTTCTCTAACGTCACATTTACATATCTATGAAACGCCACTTCCAGCCACCGTAATTAATTCAGTTCATTCACATTTTTTATACTTAAAATTCGTAACTTTTCTCCATTTCCATGACTATTTCATTAAACCACCTCCCTCTTGGATTGGATTTAATCAATCCCTTCTTTAATTTCTTTATGATCCTCCTCAGATAATCCTAACTTTTTGATTGATGATGATTTTTATTTCTTTCTTCATAGCATAACCTGTTGGATTTCATATCAAAACCGAACTGTTTCAGCAATTGAAACCTCCGCCATTACTAATTGATTCATGCATTCATTTTTATTCAGTCATTCATGCACATATTTCAGTAAATAAAAAACACTCTCTAGTGCTTACTGAGGTCCTCTGTCCTGTATTCTAAGGATATAGCAGTGAGTAAAACCAACGTCTATCATCATGGATCTCCTACTGTAAAGTGAGGAAGCAGTCAAGAAACAGTAATACACAATAAAGAATACATCAGAGGAAGACCTGTGTTACACAGGAAAAACAAAGCAGTGTAAGAAAGGTAGAGGTTAATGAATGGGTAGAATTTTCATATATGGAACTCAGATTATACCCTGGCATTCAAGGAATGTGACATTTTTTATCTTAAAAACAGAAGGAAGTATTATAATTCAAACAACTGTTTGGGGGTGGGGGAGAGAATTCTTAACAAAAGGGAAACAATGCTTTAAGAAATCCTAAATCCGGAGCATGCATGTAGGGTTTGAGAAACAGCAGGGAGCCCCATTCTGAAAAGACAAAGTGGAACAAGAGCAAGACAAAGAAAGCAATAAGGAGAGAACTTGGAGGACTTCAGGAGCCATGTGTGTACCAAGGGTTTTTCTTGGACAGATGTCAAGCCATTTTGAGAACGGACCTAGTAGTGAACTGATTGGCCTCATGACTGAAAACATTAATGTGGTCACTACGTGGAAATATCTCTCCACTGTGATGTATAGTCTGATCCCCAGACCTTATATAAGGGATGACTGACCTTTTCTGTAATAATGCCTGGCCACGGTATAGAAGACCAAACAGCATAACCAGAAAAAGAGAGTTTAAACTATAAAATAATGTTACAGCTAGATTGATTTTTCTGTGTACACGGTAAACGGCCAAACTCCCCTTTTAAACCAAATTGAGGGGAAGACAGGAAGTTGTTCTGGTGACCTCAAAGTATAAACAGGTCACCACAGTTGATCTTACCCAAAAGGTCATAGTTCTCATGGGCAAAGTTTTAACTCACAGGAAAATACTAAGTGTCAAAATTTGCCCATGACAATAGTTTTCTATGTCACCCTGATGATATTAAAGAAGTCTTGGAAAATCAGGGTTGGGTTGAGCACCCTCTTGACTGATATCATAGAGGCTGCCTCCATGCTCTACTTTATTAGAGACCAGGAGAATGAGGAGCAAGCTAGCAGCAGGAGCAATGTAAGGATAGGCAACAGGCCAATCGATGGCTGCTTTGCAGGGTGATCTGCCATCAAGGAGACCCAGCAAGGCCAGTATACCCCAAATGGCACTTGTTTCTGATATAAGGAGCCAGGGCATTCGGCAAGCAACTGTCTTGACGGAAACCTCCTTCTGTCAGCTCTGCCAAGAGCAAGGCCACTGGACACGGAACTGCTCTGGATGTCGGACTCCTGGTTCAGAATCGCAGACCCTGTGGCCCCGAGCTAAAAAGCCTTTGGCTCTGCCCAGCCTCTGCCCAGCTTCCAACCCTAGCCACCACTGTTGAGGGGATGGCCTAGGGTCAGTGAAATGTAAGTTGCCTATTTGTACCAGCCTCCTATTCAGCTCTCCTAGTAGTCCAGACATGTAACGCACGTCAACAGGGTGCCTCCCTTAAAGCAGATTCACATCTCTTGCAATTCTCTTTCAGCACCCCCTGGATAGGTCTGGGCCTCACACACCCTGCCAGGCCTTAAAAGTCTATCCAAATAGTATTCAGCTTAGAAAGCCCTTCCTGCCAGTTCCTTAAAAACAGGGCTTTTAGTAACAGCTTAGATAGCCTTGCACCTATTTGGACAGGTCCTCACTGAGGACTTAAAGGGCCTATCTCTTGGGGGGGGGGGGGTGTGTGTGTGTACAATATTCTAAAATGTAGATGGTTAAATGTAATTGATTTGTTAGTCTGTCTCCTTTCCCAGGCTGAAACTCTAGTCTTGTACATTGGCTTAACTTCCTAGCAAAACTAGCTACTAGATATCCAGAGGAAAAAAAAAAGCATAGCCAGTCCATTAGAGTGTTAATTATTTAACCCTTATCCTCACCCCTGGAGAGAGAAAACCAGCCCCAGAGAGGATATGGGCCATACAGCAAGTTCCTACTTCTGCAAACGTCAGGCAGAAGTCCCAGCTTTTCTCTATCAAGTTACAGGTTCCTAGATACAGGGAAATAGCACAGTTTCTAAACCAGGCTCTCAACAGGGAGCCAAAGCAGAGCCCCCTCCTTTGGGAGAACATGGCCTTTGCTCAGCTAAAGGATGCTATGACTAAAGCCTCTGTGCTAGGACAGCCAAACCCAGAAAAAACCCTACCAGCTGTATATCACTGGAGAGCAGGGAGTCGCTTTAGGAGTGTTAACTCAGAATCTGGGACTTGTTAAGTGACCTGTGGGCTACTTTTCTAAAACCTTAGACATGTTTGCACAAGGATGGCCTCACTGCCTAAGGATAATAGCAGCAGCTGCCTTGCTGACAGAGGAGGTATCTAAAATTACCTTGGGACAAGATATCACCCTTTATACCTCACATCAAATAAATTCTCTATTGGAGCCAAAGGACTCTTACTGGCTCACAGATAGTAGAATACTAAAATATCAGGTCCTCTTTCTGGAATACCCTCGGGCAAAAATAATGCATTGCTCTACTTTAAATCCAGCTACCTTAATGCCAGTTCCAGGAAAAAGTGGTCCCCTCCACTCCTGTACTGAGACTATAGACTTGATCTATGCCAGCAGAAGGGACCCAAAAGACAGCCCCCTGACTAACACAGATGAAGTTTGGTTCACAGATGGAAGCATCTTTGTCAGGGACAGAACCTGCTTCTCAGGATATACAATAGTTACAGCATGGCATGT
The DNA here is from genome assembly GCA_949820135.1 of Sylvilagus floridanus. Lineage (NCBI taxonomy): Eukaryota > Metazoa > Chordata > Mammalia > Lagomorpha > Leporidae > Sylvilagus > Sylvilagus floridanus. The sequence goes on from OX463227.1 coordinate 40,972,944, forward strand.
TATTGAAGCTCATGCTCTGCCCCCAAGAACTTCTGCTCAGTTAGAACTGATCACCTTAACCAGAGCTCTAGAACTATGTAAGGGCAAGAGATAATAACTCCCAGGGGTCTCGACCTCCACCTTTAAGCCAGGAAACTAGAACTTAATCCAAGTCTCCTATATTGGTGGCAGGAAACCAAATACTTGAATCGGCATCTGTTGCCTCCCAAGATGTGCATTAGCAGGAAGTTGGATCAGAAGCAGAGTAGCTGGGAACTCTGATATGTGATATGGGTGTCCTAAGCAATGACTTAACCATTGCACCAAGCACTCATCCCAAAGGCAGTATATCTTTATTTCCCAATAAAAGTTGCTATAATGCTAGTTATGACCTTCTGGCAAGACACTCTTCTTTAAAATGGGATATTTGGGGGCCAGCACTGTTGTGTAGCAGGAAAAGCTATCACCTGCAATGGAGGCATCCCATATGGATGCTGGTTCGAGTTCCAGCTACTCCACTTCTGATCCAGTTTTATGCTATGGCCTGAGAAAGCAGTAGAAGGCCCAAGTCCTTGGGCCCCTGCACCAGCTAGGAGACCCAGAAGAGGATCCTGGCTCCAGGCTTTGGATCAGCTCAGCTCTAGCTGTTCCAACTAATTGGGGAGTGAACCAGCAGACGGAAGACTCTCTCTCTCTCTCTCTCTCTCTCTCTCTTTCTCTCTCTCTCCTTTTTCTCTCTATCTCTCCTTCTCTCTGTGTGTAACTGTGACTTTCAAATAAATAAATACATATTTTTTAAAATAAAAAAATAGATATTTCATCCAATATGGATACCAGTGTATTGCTTTACTAATTTCATTTTTCACACTTCAAAGGGTGTGTGTGTGTGTGTGTGTGCATGTGTGCATGCACATGTATATATATCAAACAAATATTCTTTACTTACTAGAATGTCTCAAGACATCAATGACATTCCTAGTGTGAAGTCTTTGCCTTTTAAAAATACTAAAGTTGACAAAACACAATGAAATAAATCATTATATTGTGTTGATGTTTTCACTTCAAGTCAGGCATTCCTTAGTTAAATCAAACAATATTTAAGGTTGTCATAGTAATATAAATTGACATATCACTTTGTTAATACTTTTTAATGCACACTGAAAACAAAAAGACAAAAAGCAAAGAAAAATGTCATTCAAATATAGGAAATTGGTACACATCCACATCACCTAGCTCAAAGCACATAAACTAGTTACTTTAATGGGCAGAGTCAGTGAACACTGTACTTCTCTTTGTACGGATTTCTGTAATAATTTTATATTTTCATATGTAATAAAGATATAACAGAATTTTTATATTTATTTCTTTTAAAAAAAATTTATTTATCTGAAAGGCAGAATTGGGGGTTGGGGAGAGATCTCTTTCATTAACTGGTTCACTCCCGATTTGGCTGCAATAGCAATGGTTGGGCCAAGGTGAAGTCAGGAGCCAGGAACTCCATCTGGGTCTCCCACATGGGTGGCAGGGACCTAAGAATGTTGTCCATCTTCTGTTGCATTCTCAGGTGCATTAGCAGGTAGCTTGATCAGAAGTGGAGCACCCAGGACTTGAACATTGGCCCAAATATTCTTCATTTCTAAAAGACATTTAAAGTAATAAATGAAAAAAAGTTAAAATTTACAAGTACATTCAGTTACATGACAGAGAAAAATCAACTAATTATAGTTTCTTTACATAGCAATAAATAATTGGAGTTTATGTTTAAAAACTGTTTTCAATTGAAGCAAATACTTTGAAATACATAGCTACAAGTCCAAAAAAGGTGTCACACTATAACAACAAGTACAATAAAACTCTGATACATTATTACTTTTTAAAAAATCAAAATCAATTAATGTATCATGTTCCTATGAAAAATTTCATGAAGACATGAAAACTATAGTTATTAATAATAGATATCAACACAACCAAAACAGATTAGTAGGTGGCATTTCCATTGATTAAACACTTGGATTTTACATTTAAAGTAAAATTTCATGTTAAAATCTTTTTCCCCTTCTATTCCTGGACCTGAAGGTGGAAAAACTAGAAGTGTATGCTTAGATGGTTTCAGCTGTGTTGCTAGAGCCTAGGTTCCACATTCTGGAAGTCTCCACTTAGGAATGTTCTTATTAGCAACATGTTTTACCCAATAGTCGGTGATATGCTCATCAGGTATTCAACTTTTAGTGGCTACATCAACTACAGATCTCTAAATCTGGAATCATATCTCAAGTTTATCCCTTACAATTCAGTTCTGAGAGCATCCAACTATATCTCCTTTCAGATACAGTAAAAACTTCATAAATAATTAGAATTATGGGGCTCTTTTGGATCTTTCATTAAGGCTGAATTTCTCCAGAAATGATACAAAGCAAACTGTTCCCATAACTTGTAATAACAACTTAAGTTTTTCAGAGTTGTGAGTGCACAGTACCATGACAGAGAGAGCAGTCTTTCCTCCTACCTGTTATTTCTGGTGAGAATTCATCTAGGTATCTTAGAGACTCTTCCTATCATCAGCCACTATTCACAGGCTGTTTGGAAATTGGCTCAAAGTTACTGTCTTTGAAATTGTGGTGCATATCCTTTGTTTTGACATCTCAGCATCAGTATTTCATTTTTTTAAAGAACATAGTTTACTTTTCCTTTGGAAGAACATGTAACCAGCTTCCTGTCCATGTGGACAAGTGAGATTGATCCTACTGCATAGTTTAAGCAGCTCACAAATCTAGTAGTGATAAAAGTACATGTACACTACCACTACAGGGAATATTCAATGCGTAAAAATTAGAGTGATGTCTAGAATTTTGCTGGAACTACCAGATAAAAAGCTGTCTTCATTTTCTTGCAGTTGCCAAGCATTGAGCCTGAGCAACTGACATGACTGAAATACAAAGGATCATAAGAAACTTCTATAAAGAACTATATGCTAATAAATGGAACAACCTCAAAGAAATGGATTAATTCCTGGAGTTATATAACCTATCAAGATCAACTTGAGAAGATATAGACAACTTAAACTGACCCGTAACAAACAATGAGTTTGATGCAGTAATCAAAAGTCTTCCATCAAGGAAAAGTCTGGTACCTGATGGTTTCACTACTGAATTCTACAAAACATTCAAAGAGGAAGTAACTCCAATACTCTTCAGACTATCCCGAAATATTGAACAGAGTTGAACTCTGCCAAACTCTTTTTATGAATCCAGCATTACTTTGATACTAAAACCAAAGACACAACACAAAAAGAAAACTACTATAAATATTTTAAACAAAATACTAGCAAATCAAATCCAAAACCATTTTAAAAAGATCATACACTGGGGCGGACACTGTGGCATAGCAGATAAGCTGCCGTCTGCAGTGCTGGCATCCCATATGGATGCCAGTTCAAGTCCCAGCTGCTCCACTTCTGAACCAGCTTTCTGTTATGGCCTGGGAAAGCAGTAGAAGGTGGCCCAAGCGCTTGAGCCCCGCACCTGTGTGGGAGGCCTTGAAGAAGCTCCTGGCTCCTGGCTTAGGATCAGCTCTGCTCTGGCCATTGTAGCTATTTGGGGAATGTACCAGTGGATGAAGACCACGTCCCTCTGCCTCTGCCTCTCTATAACTCTGCCTTTCAAATAAATCTTTAAAAAAGGAACATCATACATAATGATCACGTGGGATTTATCCCAGAAATGAAACATTTGCAACTGTTGATGGTTCAGTATTCACAAATCAATAAATGTCATAAATCACATCAATATAATGAAGAACAAAAACCAAATGATGGTCTCAATTGATGCAGAGAAATCATTTGATAACATTCAACATCCCTTCATGATTAAAATCCTCTACAAATTAAGTATAAAAGGAACATTCCTCAAAATTATAAAGGCTATAACAAACTAACAGCCAATAGCAGACTCAATGTGGAAAAGCTGAAAATATTTTCCCTCAGATCTGGAAGAAGACACGGATGTCCATTTTCATCACTTTCATTCAATATAGTATATGAAGTTTTAGCAAGAGCAATTAGAGAGGACAACAAAATAAAGGGCATCAAAATTGGAAATGAGGAAGTCAAATCATCCATGTTTGCAGATGGCAAGATGTTGCATATGAAAAAACCTAAACATCCCATCAAGAAACTGTTAGAACTAATAAAACAATTCAGTAAAGTTGCAGGTTACAAAATAAACATGCAAAAAACACAGAGAAACTCACAGAGAAATCAAGAAAGAAATCTCATTCACAATAACCACACATGAAAAAAAAGAACAAATATTTAGGAATAAATTTAACCAAAGAAGTGAAAGATCTCTATAATGAAAATTATCAAACACTGATGAAAGGCATCATCAAAGACACACAAAAAAGAAAAATCAGAAGAATCATCATCATTATAATGTCTATCCTACCTGAAGCAATTTTTAGATTCAATGCAGTCCCTATCAGAATACCAATTCTTTACCAATACATTCTTTACAGAATTAGAGAAAGCAATCCTAAAATTTATATGGAATCACAAAAGATCCAGAATAGCCAAAGTGTTCCTGAATAAGAAAAATCAAGCTGAAGGCATCACAATACCTGAATACAAAGCTATAGTAATTAAAACAGCATGGTACTGGCATAAAAACTTATATATAGACAAATGGAACAGAATGGAGTGCCCAGAAATTAATCTCATACATACTGCAAACTGATTTTTGACAATAGCACTCAAACCATACAGTGGTGTATGGGTTCTAGTCCCTGTTGGGGCACCAGGTACTAGTCACGGTTGCTCCTCTTCCAGTCCAGCTCTCTGCTGTGGCCTGGGAGTGCTGCACCCACATGGGAGACCTGGCTCCTGGCTTCGGATCAGCGCGGTGCGCCAGCCACAGCGCATTGGCCGCAGTGGCCATTGGGGTGAACCAGCGGAAAAGGAGGACCTTTCTCTCTGTCTCTCTCTCTCACTGTCCACTCTGCCTGTCAAAAAGAAGAGAGAGAGAGAGAGAGAGAGAGAGAGAGAGAGAGAGAGAAAGAAAGAAAGAAAGAAAGAAAGAAAGAAAGAAAGAAAGAAAACTGAGATTGAAGCCATCACAAATTAAAGCAGATATTCAGGAGGAAAAAGACAAATCTGAGATACACAGCTGTTCCTGAAGTCAGTTATATTTCTGAACTATATTTGTCTTGAATTCAGAGTTACCCTCCATTATGAATGTGTCAGTTCCCTATCTTTCATTCTAGTTTTACTTCCACGAGTGCATCTCTAATAATCTTTTGCTAATTTTTGCTTATTTTAAACTTCCCTGTGTGAATTATTTGTGCATCTTGTAATTTGCCTCTTTTGCCTAGTACTATATTCATGAAAAAAATCTATGTTGTTTGTGCCTGTGGTTTATTCATTTTCACCCTTCTAATGTAACCAACACAATGAATATATTATTACCTTATTATTCATGCACATCCTTGGTTTTGATATTATAAATGTCTATAAACACATATCCTCGATATACAAGATATTCTATCCCTATAACTGGAAATAATAGATTGTAAAAGCTGTTGTCTTCAACATTTCTGCATGATATTACAGTAATTTATAATCCTATCAGCTTTACAAAGACACCCAACTTCTCCATATCCATTTCAACATCTAGTTTTTTCAAATTTTAATATTTTCCAAGTATTGTGCAAATTAACACGGTAATCCATGTATTTCTATTCATATTACCTGTTTCACTAATAAGGTTAAGTATATTTTCATTTTCTTTTGCTATATTTGATCTCTTGTTTGATTGCTTATTTGCATTTTTGATCATTTCCTCTTAAGCTATTAGTCTTTTTTAATTGATTCATAGGATCACTGAGATATTCTGGATATTGATCCTTAATTGTTATACATTTGAAACAGCTCTTCCCAGGCTGTGATTTGCTTTTCATTCTTTTTTCCCATATTATCTTTTGATGGACATGAATTCTCACATTTAATAAAATTAAGTTTAACATTCTTCTCATTTGTGTCATATAATATTTGAACAGTAATTTTCAAAAATCCTTTCTTACCCAATACTAAAACATGCATTCTCCTGAGATAGCAAAGGCTTGCTGGGAAGTAATCCAATGAGTACTATCAGGGAGTGTAGGCAAAAGATTGAAAGACGGTTGTTCCTTGAGCAACAGAGAAGTGTTTCAGTGCTTCCTTCCATGTCCCCAGGTCTTAAGGGAAAAAAATGCCTTCTCCTAGTCTTTATTTTAATTATTTTAAAGATTTGCCTTCTACATTAAGGCACAAATCCATTGTCAAATGAATTTTATAATGTAATATGATGGCCCAATTTTATTTGTTTTCCCATCATTTCACTTCCTGGTGATTTTAATGCCACTCCTGTTACTGAACAAAACTTGTTTAATTTCTCCATCCTTTTTTTTTTTAACACCAAGATTTTTTAATCATTTGCAATTATCTTTATATAAAGAAGATCGATTCAATATATACTATGTAAGGATTTCATCAGTTTGCACCCACTCAGAAACACAAAGTGTAATTTCTCCATCCTTGAGCCAGTAGCATACTACATGTTATCAATATCTGGTAGTGCATGTTAACTCACTTTATTTCATGAGTATTCTTGGCCCTCAACTCCTACTTATAAAACTAAGGATCAAATACTGAATTTTAAAAAATAAACCTATAGGATTTTAGTGGACATTCTTTAAACATATAAATCAATTAAGGAAAAATTGACCTGCTTACAATACTAAGTCTTCCTATCAATATCTACTAACAACAATCTCTGAATTGACTTAGGTCTTATTTAATTTTTATAAGTAAGAATTTGTCATAGTCTTCTTTTTTATTTTATTTTAATTTAAAATTAATTAAATTTAATTTAAGTCAGAGCTACACAGAGAGGGGAGAGAGAAAGAGAGAGAGAGAGAGAAAGAGAGAAAGAGAGAGACAGAGAGAGAGAGGTTTTCCATCCGATGGTTCACTCCCAGATGGCAGCAACAGCCACAGATGCACTGATCCAAAGCCAGGAGCCAGGAACTTCTGGGTCTCCCACATGGGTTCAGGGGCCCAAGGACTTGGGCCATCCTCTACTGCTTTCCCAGGCCATACCAGAGAGCTGGATTGGAAGTGGAGCAGCTGGGTCTCGAACTGGCGCCCATATGGGATGCTGGCACTTCAGGCCAGGGTGTTAAGCTGCTGTGCCACAGCGCCAGCCCCTTGTTATATTCTTCAAAATAGTATTATATTGTTCTCTCTGTCTCTCTCTCTCTCACTGTTCACTCTGCCCGTCAAAAAATATTAAAAAAAAAAAAAAAAAAAAAAGAATCAGGCCAGCGCTGCAGCTCAATAGGCTAATCCTCTGCCTGTGACGCTGGCACACCAAGTTCTAGTCCCGGTCGGGGCACCAGATTCTGTCCTGGTTGCCCCTCTTCCTGACCAGCTCTCTGCTATGGCCCGGGAGTGCAGTGGAGGATGGCCCAAGTCCTGGGGCCCTGCACCCGCATGGGAGACCAGGAGAAGCACTTGACTCCTGGCTTCAGATCAGTGTGATTTATTTCATTAAATTCATTGATAAATAAATTATATATTTATATTTACAACATGTATTTTTAAATCATGTTTTCAACTTTTTACTGATTTAATGATGTGCTTGATAAGTTACAATATTTCCTAACTCTGCCAATTATTTATCTGAAAATTAAATTTGAATTATTTGATAAACAGTTATATCAGTGTAATTTATCAAATGTTGACCAATTTTGCTTCCATCACAGACCTTAAACATCTTTTCTTTTATTGCTAACTTGTAGAACTTCCAGTATAATTTTGAATAAGTTTGTGGCAGTAGGTCTCTGTGTCTTGATTCTAACTCTAAATTGAATGTTTCTAGTTGATTGTCAAGTACATTGCTTTCTGTTGTAGATAATTTTTGTGGATATCCTATATTAAAATAATAAAATTTCCCATTTATTTCTAAGTTACTAATTGCCAGTTGTCAGAATTTCTGTTCAATATTGTACCAGAAGTCCTAATTAGCACCACAACATAAGAAAAATAAATTTAAAACAGAAAGATTAGAAAGGAATAAATTAATCTCAACATTTTCACATCACAAATTATCTACATTAAAAATAATTTATTTGACATAAAATTATTGGAAATGATAGAAGAATAAAGCAAAGATGTATAAACAGATTACTGCACAAATTTTCATTACAATTCTCTATAATAACGACAATTCTTTTTTGACGGGCAGAGTGGACAGTGAGAGAGAGAGAGAGACAGAGAGAAAGGTCTTCCTATTGCTGTTGGTTCACCCTCCAACAGCCGCCGCCTCGCTGCGGCCGGCGCATCACACTGATCTGAAGCCAGGAGTCAAGTGCTTCTCCTGGTCTCCCATGCGGGTGCAGGGCCCAAGGACTTGGGCCATCCTCCACTGCACTCCCGGGCCATAGCAGAGAGCTGGTCAGGAAGAGGGGCAACCAGGACAGAATCTGGTGCCCCGACCGGGACTAGAACTTGGTGTGCCAGCGTCACAGGCAGAGGATTAGCCTATTGAGCCGCGGCGCTGGCCTGATTCTTTTTTTTTTTTTTTTTTTTTAATATTTTTTGACGGGCAGAGTGAACAGTGAGAGAGAGAGAGACAGAGAGAACAAGAAGCCTAATATTACACTAGACCCAATGTAAATATAGCTTGGGTAGCCTTCTTAGAGATGAAAAGAAGAATCATGGTGTTTACAACCTAAGAAATCTATGATTCATTAGTTATTATCTAAAGTATAATTCAGAGAAAAATGTGATGTTGACTGCATACAAATTGCAGTAAAGGTCACAACAATGGCACAGTTCCAAGCTAAATTACTCTCAAAAACCAGAGGATGGACCCCAAAACATCATGTGTTTTTTCTGTAAGGGCACTACAAATCTGTTTGTGTATATTAACCAGCGCCTATGTTTCCAACTCTCTGCTGGAAATAATGAAGAAAAAAGGAATATTATCTTAAGTCATTTACCATCCAGATGGACTATTATAAAGTAATCCAAAATTAACCGTGTTTCTTTTTAAAATATTTTATTTATTTATTTGAAAGGTAGAGTTACAGAGAGAGAGGAAGAGAGAAAGAAAACCTTCTGGCTGCTGTTTTATTCCCTAAATGGTCACATCAGCTGGGGGTAGGCAAGGTCAAAGCAGGGAAACAAGAACTCCACCCAGGTCTTCCACATGGGTGGCACGGGCCCAAGCACTTGGGCCATTCTCCTCTGCTTTCCCAGGCACAGTAGAAGGAAGCTGGATCACAACTGGAGCACCAGGGGATTGAACCTGTGCTCACATGTGATGCTGGTGTCTGCAGGCAGCAGCTTAACCTGCTGGGCTACAACATTAGCCCCAACCAAGTTATTCTAATGGTGTAACATTAGTCAATTTTATAGAAATTCATGAATGACAAAATTTGGAAAAAAGCGGGCCAATGCCATGGCTCACTTGGTTAATCCTCCACTTGCAGCACCAGCATCCCATATAGGCTCTGGGTTCTAGTCCCAATTGCTCCTCTTCCAGTCCAACTCTCTGCTGTTGCCCTGGGAAGGCAGTGGAGGATGGTCCAAGTGCTTGGGCCCTGCACCAGCGTGGGAGACCAGGAAGAGGCACCTGGCTTCTGGCTTTGGATTGACATAGTTCTGGCTGTGGCAGCCATTTCAGGGGTGAATTAACGGAAGGAAGACCTTTCTCTCTGTCTCTCACTGTCTATAGCTCTACCTGTCAAATAAAAGAAAAATGGCAAAAAGCAATGAGACAATATTGGCAAAATAATAATAGTAACAATGACAAATAATAGAATAAGTAGCTAGTATTGCCAGCCACATAGTAATCATTGCAGTGCCAGTTACATAGTAATCATTACTTATCATTAGTTACAATTATTGTGTTCCTTTCACTGTGATGATTAGCTACACTATTTTTTAAGGATAATCACATGAATCAAGTACTTTAATAATATTAATTTAGCAGTATATTTTATGAGTAGGAATAAATAAATGAATGGATAAGTGAAAAAAAAAGTTCAACTGACTTGTCTAAGTTCATATGACAAAAACTTTGGGATGCTGGCACTGCAGAAGGTGGCCTCTCCTGCCATGCCACAGCACTGGGCCTGATAGATTCTTAAATTTTGTTGAGCTTTCTAAAGTTGCTAATTGCATTGAAGTAATACTAACTCAGGAATAAATTGAAATATAAATACTTGAGCAGAGTACAAGTTCTTAAAAAAGCAGAACCAAGTACATTTTATGTTTTAGACTACATTTATTTATAGTGGCAAAATTTTATTTGTAAATATTTATCTGAAAAAATATTTTAATCATCTTATTATCCATTTTTGTTTGAATGAAGCATTTGAATCTTAGCATTTTCTAGGGATATTGCAGCTCAAGTTTGGGTACATTATGAAAAATTGTCTAATAAAAATTCCAAATAATGTGGTTGCATTTTTTCCTTTGTCTTTTTCCCTTTTATTCTTGGTATGCTAATAAAATTTTGAGCCTTTCATCATATATATCACAGATTATTTCCCATCTCCCCAAAGTGTTTCAAGGTTGTCTCAATTCTCACCAATATGCTTGAAGCTTCCCATCCCAGGGACGATGTCTTGATTTATCTCTGAATCCCCAGCACCTTGGACAGTGCCAGGCATAAGATAGACTTTTAATATCCATTTTGGAAGATCAATGATTTTGTTGTGATACCATACTTATCTATATGTCACTGGAGATATTAATCACCAGGGCTTGAACACATTTTTGCATTGCTACAATGACTGCTTATATTCAAACTGCTTCTAAATTGTTTTTACTTTACTATTGACACAAGACTTCCAGTAGGAAAACAAAATCTATTACATCAAAACCTAATTTAGCATTGTCCATTATTCTAATTTTGTGATATTTACCTCCATTTACCTACAAAGCCTCCATATTAATGTCAGGGAAATTTATTTTTTTAAAATGTCCTTTCAAAACACTGCTTACTGCTGTTTTCAGTTGTAATACCACCAACAATTCTTTGTGGTTTGAGGGAGCTTCCTTATGTTATTCCACCCCAAAAATTGTAAAGAAAATGAGAAATATCTACTCAATTTTTAAAAATATTATTACTGGAGCAATATAAATTGTAACGCATATATTCTGAATTCTTCGTCCTCTTTGCTTTAAAATTCATTTTCAAATTGATATTTTATCAACTCATTCTTCCTGTTATCCCAGGTACAATAAACATCAGGGATCCTAGAATTGTTCCCTGTTTTCACAGTGGATACTGGCCCTCAGTAAAAGCAGATATGAAAATGTACCAGGGGCAACTGGTCTGTAAACAACCTCTTTTATGCCCATATTTATTGCACTTAGGTTGAATTAGTGCAGCTTCGCAAGATTCCTTTGTCTTTGGGATGGTGGGTCTGGCAACCATTATCTATTCGTGCAAACAACGTCTGCTGACTCCGCCCGGGCTCCAGACGGGGAGGGAGCACCGCGTGGAGAGAGGGCTCTTCTGAGCATTAAAGTGAGTGAACAAAGAGAACTCCCAGCAGCCGCCTGCCAGCGCTTGCCTCGCAGCTGCAGCGGAGACGCCAGACACGCCCGGAAGGCGCTTGGAATCAGCCTCCTTGGGAAAAGAACTCCAGTTAATAATTGATGGAGATTGATTGGACCCAAGACAAAGCTTTGCAGAAAACCACGCCATCCGATTTTAAGCGGGTCGGGAATCTTCTGCCAAGTACGAGACATGAGTGTGGAGTAAGGACTTTGAACGCGGCTGCCGGTCTTCCTTCTGGGGCGTGGCTCAGGCCTTTTTGTCTCCTGGTGCTGCACGCCCTCTCCTATACCCAGATCCCAGCGCTCTTTTCCTTTCTCTTGAAAGTAACCTCTCTCTGGTTACTTCTATTCTGTCCTCCCTTGCAATCCCGCCCTTTCCCCTGCCCAGTCCGGTGAGGTCAGCTCATGAATATCTCTGCACTTCCTGGGCAGCGTCTGGCACTGCTTGGCACCTGCGGTGTTCGCCTGCAGCGAGCGCAGCGCCAGCCCGGCCGCGGACCTCCTGGAAGTGACCGGCTCTTGACGTTAGAGCCATTGTTTGGAGAAATCGCGTGGGTGTGGAACTGGAACCGAGGGTCCCACCAAGTCCTGCTCAGCCAGAAAGTCGCATATAATGCCGCGAAGCTGAACTTTGCTCTGAAAGACACAAAAGCAAACTCTATGAGATCCCTGGAATATCGGAAGGAAAGTGCTGTTCATTTGCATCGTCTTGGAAACATCGCCTCTGCTGAGAAGTGAGCAGTTCTGGATTTCTAATGCGGTGGGTCAGTAGGCAGATAAAACTAGATGTTTAAAAGCGTAGGTTTGGGCCTGCTGGGTTGTGTGGGTGGTGATTTCCACAGAGCAAGCCTAGGAGAGACACAGCATGTTGTCACTTTTTAGGGACCATGTGACAGCAGCAGGTGCCATTGACCATGGAGCCCAGTTCCTGGAGCCCTGGGCATTCTCCTGGGTTGAGGTTATGTAGGGGCCAGTTTAAGCATTGATCCATGGCTTATCAGTGATCATGTCTAATTAAAAACAAAAGTACATTCATATTGGCTATATAAACTAAGTAAAGTGGCCCACATTTGCATGACCACTGGGTATGAACAGGGCCAAATATTTAGTAACATAGTAGCTCTGAGAGAGGTAGCATGTAAGTGGACCTACAACTTTGTTCACCTTTATATTGTAGAGTGAATTGCAAAGAGATGTCAAAAGCAGAAAGGGAGAGAATGAAGGAGCCTCCCATTAATATTTTTTATAATATGAGGAATTACTGAATGCTAAGTTATGATACTAAAATAGATAACAGGAATCATAGCAGTAAAGTGAGTGGCAGGCCATCTCCTTTCTTAAAAGCATTTACTTTTTAAAGCAGAACTTTATGCCTAGTCATATCCTTATCTATTATTTGGAGAGAAATATTGTTTCTAAGAAAAAAAAAGCATTAAATTGAGTAGCTGACGAGATCACCTGGTCACTGAGGAGGGAGAAGAGCACCTGAAGCAGTAGCATGCTACTTTATAGACTTCCAGCCCCAGTGAATAGGTTTATCTTGGAAAGATACACAATGGAAATTGATTTTACTGCCATGAGGGGAAATGCACCAGCTTTCTGGGTGCAGCATCTTTCTGTTTCAGGATTCGGTTCCATAGCAGGGTATGGAGCTTTAAAAGTACAATGTTATCTGTGATATACCACCTGAGAAGATGCTTAAGAATGAAAACATATCCTGTCTAGCAATTACATTTGAAATTATTCACAAGAACTATGAAACTAGGTAAGTGTAGAAAAATTTATCACTTGCAACAGGAAGTTAGAACTGCCTATTAACTTTTCCAAATGTATTTTAAAAATTATTTCCCAAAGTTTAAAAACAAAGAACCTTTGTAGTTGCTAAGGACTAAAACATATGATTTTTATTGAGATCAAAGTTTATTTAAAGTCACCCATTACTTATATTTTATTTTAGATCTATTCTAAAGGTACATGAGCACATTTCTCTAAAGCCAACATCAGGGATTGGAGCTGCTCAGGAAAAATATCACTTATCCATAGCATATTTTCTCCAAGAATCTACATCATGACTCTCCCTCTAATTGACACTTAGTAATACTGATTAAATAAAGCTCTTCACTAAGCTAGGCTTTGCAGATTCGACGAACAAAGCCAACATTGAAGAAGCAGGAGTTTGTCAATTCTAGCATGTGGACATCTCCTTTTGCTTCAGAGGCTTCTTCTCAACCCTTACCCTCTTTTCTTTCACATCTCCCTTCTTAGCACTTCCTTTCTGTTTCCACACCCTTTTCAAAACGTGCTACTGTGAGAAGGTAAGGTTCAGCCTCTTTCAGATCCGGCATCCTCATGCTGAGTTGGAGTGTGATGGAGGCAGCGCCACCCTGGGGTGAAATGAGAACTGACAGCTCTGCATCCTATTCCTAAAGTCAGGGCCTCTGACAGGCGCTCTCAAATCTTCACATTTTGGAGGGCTCCTCTACTACGGCAAAGCTACCCTTTGTAACAACGCAGACATGCTGTGTGCTTGCCTGTCCCAGCTTAGAAAGGAAGGTTGGTGGTGGTGAGGAGGAAGGAGGATGATCTAGTGATCAACCATTCCAAATCGCATCCGGTAGGTGCTTCCTACACCGCCATGAGTCAGCCACCGATCGGGGGCGCTGCCCCTGCCGCAGCCGCAGCCGCCGCCGCCGCCGCAGCCACCGAGGCTCGCCTGCACCCGGAGGGCAGCAGCCGAAAGCAGCAAAGAGCTCAGTCGCCCGCTAGACCCAGGGACAGCTCTCTCCGACAGGCAGCCGCGGCCACCCGGACCCCGGTGGGCGCCGGCTCGAAGCTCAATTCCGTTCGGCAGCAACAGCAGCAGCAGCAGCAGCAGCAGCAGCAGCAGGGTAACAAGCCCGGGAGCCGCGCAGCACTCGCGGCCGGAGCCCGCGGCGGCGGAGGCGGGGCGGAGAAGGCGGCGCCCCTGGCGCCCAAAGGGGCTGCCCCGGGAGCTGTCCAGTCCGCGGCTGGTGCTGAAGCGGCCCCCGCGGCGACCCTGGCCGCTGTGGGCGGCAGGAGGCCCGGGCCGCCAGACGAGCCGCCCCGGGAGTCAGAGTCAGTGCCCTCGAAAATCGGGGAACCCCCTCCGCTCGGGGAAGGAGGAGGAGGGGGCGGGGAAGGAGGAGGAGCCGGTGGCGGCCCCGGGGAAAGGGAGGGGGGCGCTCCGCAGCCGCCGCCGCCGCCCAGGGGCTGGCGAGGGAAAGGCGCCCGCGCGCAGCAGAGGGGCGGCAGCGGCGGGGAGGGGGCCTCCCCTTCGCCATCATCCTCTTCTGCGGGCAAAACCTCAGGCCCGGGGAGCAGAAACTCCGGGAGTGGCGTTGTGGGGAGCGGCGGGAGCTACTGGAAGGAAGGATGCCTGCAGTCTGAGCTCATCCAGTTTCATCTCAAGAAAGAGCGGGCGGCGGCGGCGGCCGCCGCGGCTCAGATGCACACTAAGAACGGCGGCGGCAGCAGCAGCCGCGGCTCCCCGGTCGCTGGCGGGCCAGCCATTTGCGAAGCCCTCGGCGTCCCTTCCGCCTCCCCAATGGCGGCCGCGGCGGAGGGCCCCCAGCAGAGCGCAGAAGGCAGCGCGAGCGGCGGCGGTGGCGGCATGCAGGCGGCGGCGCCCCCTTCGTCGCAGCCGCACCCGCAGCAGCTCCAGGAGCAGGAGGAAATGCAGGAGGAGATGGAGAAGCTGCGAGAGGAGAACGAGACTCTCAAGGTGAGGCGGGCAGGGAGGAGGGGAGAGGAGGCGAGTGGGGGAGGGGAGGTGTGGGCCCTAGAGGATTAGGGCGTGTCCCGAAGGGGGAGCAGCCGCTAACCTGGGATACTCAGGGGAGCAAGGAAGAGGGGGAGGAGGACTGGGGGTGGGATCACCTAGGCCTAGTTCGGACTGAAGCAGAGCCTAATGTGAGTAGCGTCAGTTTTTCATTTAAAAACAAATCTCGGCCTTCGTTTCCCCCGCGGATCGTGGTTTGTTCCACTTTTTCCTTGGAAAGGGCTAGAGTAAGAGCGAGAGAAGGCCGAAAGTGCACCTGTTTTCTAGTTTCTGCTCCTTCATCCATCCCCTTGTCATCCTGCCTCGTGGACAGGGGCAGTAAAGCTGAGAATGTGGAGTTGGGAATGGGGTGTACAAGGTGTCTGTCCGAGGGGCTGGAGGCGAGGCTGATTTTGACCTGCGGCCTGTCACCGCCCCAGAACGAGATCCATGAGCTGAGAACAGAGATGGACGAGATGAGGGACACTTTCTTCGAGGAGGATGCCTGTCAACTGCAGGAAATGCGCCATGAGTTGGAGAGAGCCAACAAAAACTGCCGGATCCTGCAGTACCGCCTCCGCAAAGCCGAGCGCAAAAGGCTCCGCTACGCGCAGACAGGGGAAATCGACGGGGAGCTGTTGCGCAGCCTGGAGCAGGACCTCAAGGTCTGCGGTGCGAGGGCTCTGGGGGGGCGCGGCAGGGGCGGCGGGTGGGCACTTTGTCCGGGCTTCTTTGCGCAGTGCCTTCTTCAGTGGCGATTGGGTAAGGAGTTTCAGCAGTGCTGACCACGAAGTATCAGGGTTGTGGGAGGGGAGGAACTGCGGATGGGCCTAAAGAGTGAATGTGAAGGGCTTGGCTGAGGAGGACCCCGGTGGACTCTCCTGGGAGCATCAGTGGCTCTTCCAGAGGTGGTGGGAAGAGGGCGCCTCCCTCCTAGGATGAAGCAGGTGCCTGGCAGAGCATAGGCTCTGGCCTTGTCCTTGATCTTGATATGGGATCCAGGGTCTTTCCAGAGAACACTGGGTGGAATCAGACACTGGAGATCAAGCTCTCCAGAGGAGCTGTGTCTTTGAATTGGAGCAGCACTAGGAAGATATCAGTTAAGATTTCTTCCTACAATTCCCTTCCTGCCCGCCTCCTCAGCCTTCTTGTAGGGCTCTTTCCTTCCTGTACTTAGCACATGAAACCACTGGCCAAATTGCGGTCCATTTGGAGAAGTAAAGGAGGGTGAAGTAAATGTAAGAATTCATTTTTAAAGCAAAGTTGCGCTTTCAGTGCCTGTCCCAGTGGATAAATCTCATCCTGAAAATGCATTTTTTAAAAAAAATGTGGATCAGTTTGTAGGCAGATTCATTGTCAATGCAAGATAGATATTAAGTTCACGGTCTTAGGCTATATATATATATATATATACATTTTTAAAACGTTTTATATTTAGTTGAAAGGAAGAATTACAGGGAAGATAGATCTCCAGTTCACTGATTCACTCCCCAAATGCAGGCAACAACCAGGACTTTGGTCAGGCTGAAGCCAGTAACCAGGAACACCATTTGAGTCTCCCACAATGTTGTAAGATATCAACTAATTGAGCCATCATCTGCTGCCTTCCAAGCACCTTAGCCTGACCCTGAATCAGAAACAGAGGCAGACTCAATCCCAAGCACTCTAGTATTGGATGTGGGGTTCCCAAGTGGCAAATTAACCCTCTGTGCCACAATGGTCATCTCAATTAATATAATTTTAACTGTATTAACTTGGCAATATAGAAATCAAGTATAATTGTCCTATATTAATTTTAAAGAGAGCTGTAAGTAAACATTTCATGAAAGTCATTGTATTACTTTTTTATCACTTTTCCTAACATTTGTTGAGCACACACTATGCAACAGGTGCCATAGCAAGCATTATCCACGTTTCTTCCAATCTATATTTTCAAGATAATCTCAAAACATAGGTCATTAAAAAAATAGTTCCCAGAACTAAAATGTTTTCTAAAATTAAGCATCTTGAATTCTAGTTACAAATCCATGCCCAAATCCAAGCTCATCCCCACTTGTGGAAATTTCTGTTTCCCAGTTTTGTCCTAAGTGGTAAGAGAAGCATCTATTTCATAGTTTTGTTGTAGAATTAGGAGAAATATGTATGATTTCTCTGCAATGCTAAAATGTAATTGAATATTTATTACCATATTAGAATGAGGAAGTTATGAGAGTAAAGTCTAGATCAGACTGCCTACCTACTTTTTGTCTATGTGACCTTGAGCATATTGCCTCACTTCTCTGACATCAGTTTCTTCATTTACAAAAAAGGTAATAATAGTAACTAAATCACAGGGATGTGGCGAGGGTTTGTTGATAAAACTGAATGGCTTTTTTGTATTGTGTTTGGAATATTGCTTGGCATATTCTAAGTATTAAATGAGATATTTACAAAAAATTCATGGAAAATGCATATTATTAAAAAACTGAGATGCATTTCTAGTTTCTCTTTGCATCAAAATAAACTTGTAATTCAACTTTCTGTGAATTCTTTGAAGTACTCTCTCACATGAATTGACTTACTACTCTCAATATGAATAAAATTTTAGTTCAATTACTATACCTTCTTTAATTCTATTTTATTGTTACCCACATTTCCATTTAGGTTGCAAAGGACGTATCTGTCCGACTTCACCATGAATTGGAAAATGTAGAAGAAAAGAGAACAACAACAGAAGATGAAAATGAGAAACTGAGGCAGCAGCTCATAGAAGTTGAAATTGCAAAGCAAGCTTTACAGAATGAACTGGAAAAAATGAAAGAGGTTAGTAACTGATTATCTCATGGTGTGCTATGTGTGTTTTGGCTCTTTAGAAAACAACTCCAAGGACTAATGTGACTGTTAAAATAATTTTAACTTTCACAACTATAAGAAATCCTGTTGTTCTCACCCAATCTACCAGAAAATGTATAATTTCATATTAATAAATGAGTAGCAACAGAATAATTCTGGCCTGACTCCTGCTTCTAGCTTGACATATATGAGGTGTGACTGGTGTTTCATCTTTGTGTCATCTAAACGTATGTTAATTAAACCAGTTATACATCATACCCAAAGTCTGTTAAGAATATGAAGGATTGAGTCTTAGTTAACTGAGATGAAGAGCTAGGTTTGTGAGATCACTGCTGAGTTCATAGAACCTTAAACTTTGAGAGTGGAAAAGACTATATGGGCTGTTTAATCAATTCCAATTATTACTTGAATTCTTTTAAGGAAGTCCCCCACATGGTTTGATGCTTAGCGTCTCACTGGTGACTAACCCTGTAGATCTTCCACTACAGACAATTCCATCACATTATAGTGCTGTTTAAATGTATCCTTTGTTTTGAGTTGAAATCCAGTTAATTGTCATTTAACCAGCTCATCTTTGTTGTACCCTTTAGGGTAAAGAATCAAAGTTCTCTTTCATGTTGGTAATTTGAAGATTCCTACCTTATTTACCCTGAGTCTCCTCAAAGAAAAGTCAGGATCAAAGGAAATAATTGCCAGAGAAAAGAAACAGAAAGGATCTATCCAAAATTAATTTTCAGCATGATAAATAGCAATTAAACTTGAATTCAAAGTAGTATTTTTCTTTGAAAATTCCCTGCATGTGTACACTGCTGCTTTTAGAAGCTAATATTGAGAATCAGCAAATGCACAAATTCATCTTCTGAATAATTTCACCAGCTTGGATATGCAGAATTGTAAAGAAAATACTAATCTTTCCACAGAAAAACTAAGTTATGAGCCACCTGTAATTACTGAGTTTATCTCAAAATACTACAAAAATGTAACTGCCATAATAACAGTGAAATCTAGTCTAAGAATATGTTAGTGTAAGGAATTTTTAGAGTATACTTTCAGTTGAATAAATTAGTTTTTGTAATCTTGGTTCTACTTATTAACCTGACTTTAAACATTTTTTAACATGACATACAGGAAAAATCATTTTATTATTTAATTCTCAGCTATTAGCTAAGAGTGGCTTTGTTCTAGAGTAGAAACACATAACACTGGGAGCCATATTATTTATCTTCACCAATAGCTAAGTGACCTTAAAAAGCCTCTAACATCTACTTGCCTCCATGTATTTCACAATTTGTATTGTGAAGATTGTTTTAGGTGATTCTCAATTTCTCCTGCCATGATGTAAGGCTATTATGAAATCTGTGACATTACTATTTAAAGAGCAGCATATATTTTTCCCATATAATTAAGAGATCAAATATGAAATTAATATAGAAATGTGTTTTTAACAATAATGAACAGTTGAAGAGTACCAAAAGTTGAACAGTTCATTTCCACAGGGAAAAAATTAAGTAGGTGGTAGTATTTGTTACTACTGTAACAAAGTCTCAAAGCCTTAGTGACTTAACAACCATTTCTTTCCTTATAGTACCAGAGACTAAATTTCCAAAATCAAGGGGTTCACAGGTTTGGCTTCTTCTGAGGGCTGTGAGGGAGAGATCTGTTCCAGGCCTCTCTCCTTGGCTTGGATATGACCAAGATGGCTGTCTTCATGATCACATGATGTTCTCCCTGTACTAGCTGTTTTCCTCCTTAAACAAACACCAGTCATATTCAATTAGAGACCATTCTAATGACTTGAATTGGATTACCTCTATAAAGATGCTACGAATAAAATCACATTCTGATGTCTTGGGGGTTAGGACTCCAACATGGGAATTTGGTGGGGACAGTTCGGGAGAACAGAGAAGGACATGATTTAACTCACAGTATTAGCCATTTAATAGCTTCTTACAGGCATGCAGAAAGTTAATTGTCAGTCTCATCAGGCTCCATTCCCTGTTCATACATTACTCTTATACAATTTGAAACATTCACATAAAAATGAGTTTCAATTTATTATCAGAGATAAAAGAAAAATGTCTTGTAATTTGGTGTCATGTGACTGTTTTCTATGTGTATACCTGGAAAACTGTATTTAAGAGCTTTTGATTTTCGTGCTATTTCCAGGAAACGTGAAATGCTTATAGATCATCTATTAGCCAGTTAGATGGTACCCTCCCATCTTAAAGTCAAAATAATCTGGCTTCCTAGTGGAAAGACTGGGATTTGGAAATGTAACCAGGAGAATCACTGAAAAGATACATTTCCTTGACTCTGGTCCCCATACAGGTCCTTGTGATTATTTCCTCCTGCAGGGCTCTTACTCTGGATTGGAAAGCTGTAGCAGCACCCAACAGTGTAGGTATATGTGTTCTTACCAAACAGGCAAATCTCATTCTCCTTGGAGTTATAAAAGCCAAACTCCAAGCCCTGAGAAAGGAATACAACAATAAAATTATGAGGGATTTGGGAGCATGTATGTAGGACATCAGATTTCAAAATAGCCTTTTATTATTAAAAATAGCCATAATAGTTTGAGAAGATGGTGGGGGAAGGGGAGAGAAATAGAAATAGAATGGAAAATAAAGATTTGAGGAATATGAAATATAATAAAGGAAAAATGAAAAATATTTTATCAGAAGTCTTCCATAATCATCCATTTGAGGTTGACTTCCATAGTGTTTAAAAAAAGGGTCAAAATAGTTAACATAATTTAAAGATATGTTTAGAAGTAGAAAATGTTTATTCAAGTAAGAATTTTTTGATGGTAGTTTTGTTACCCTCCAAGTAGATTGATATTAAAATGGAACTGCAATACTAACTTTCTTACTTTGAGGATAAGGTCTCTGAACTTGCCCTTGGATAACTTGGAATAGCTTCAGTTACCCATCTGCTTCTTTGGTTGTAAAATAAAAACATATTGAAGTCAATGGTGAGTGTTGACCATATGGGCTATCATCCCTTTTTGTCATTCTACAAGTTGAGAAAAATAGAATCAAGCCAAGTTCTCCATAATGAGTAAAACACTCTAGTTATGGAGTAAAGCCATAAACTGCTACGTATAATATGCTAGAGAGAAGCAACCCTCCAATTTCAAAATTTGAATTCCTTATTTGGAGTCATATAAATGTTAAATAGTACCACAGAGACCAATGGAGCATCTGCCAGAGTTTGGAACCATTTACTAAGAATTTAACTAGCTTCACGGGTATTAACCAATGGCTCTCAGGGCTAGTGATTGTATAGTCTTATGCACCTGCTCATATCAATCTGCTTATCTTCTCCCCCTGAGAGGATAGAGTAGGCACCTGGGAGTAAGAAGAATTGAGCCGAGGCAGGATGGAGGTAATTAGATGAGTTTACTGGAACTCATTACTTGTATTGAAATGGCTGATATTCTGCCAGTTGCAAACAAGAGGGACTTCTCAGAATGCTGCCTTCGAATCTTAATAGCATTCTCATCCCAATTATAAAACATTGATCGTGGCTAACAGTATGCTTTCTTGCAGTAGAAAAATGTCTTTACCTTTAAGTAACCTGGGGAAAATGGTCTATGATTCTGCATCACAAATGAGGCAAGGTTTTTATAAACCTTATATTATGGGAACAACTAATTCTTCGAAAGCCAGGATAGGTTTATGCACAGGTAGTATAAAGTCAGGTTATGAAGAACATTCAATACCACCCATTCTCTGTGAAGGATGAGGTTTTGCTCCAGTTAAATTGAGGGCCACTGCCTTTCATGAAGTTCTGCTGCTAGAGAAGAGAACTCTTAATTTCAAAGCTTCAAAGCTCCCTGAGCTCTTCAGGAAGGAGGGAACTTCTCATTAGTTTTTAAGGTCTGGTGCTTGGAAAGGCATTTATGACAGACATTTGAGCAAAGAAATCACCAACAGAGGACCGATGTGAAGTTAGAGTAAGTGAGATGAAGATGAGAATTGTTTACCAGAAGTTGTTTTTTTTTTTTTCATTTCAGAATCTCCTATATTATTTTCGTTATCTCATCCCTCACTCTTACACAAGAGTCTCAAAAGAAAATACTTCTAATTCTGTTGTACCAATCCTAGTCTTAGAGGGCTCCTGACTGACCTAATGCAATAGTACTGTCAATTCTGGGACTTTTACTTGCTGTGCACTCTGTTAATATGGCCTATCTATGATGATGAACTTTCACTCTAGAATACAAGAGTAGTTAGTACTATAAATTTTGACATTTTGAGATTTTTTTTGGTTTTCTTTTCTAAAATACAGGTATCTGTATATCCAGATCCTCTTTACAGATAGAACAGTTTAATAGACAAATTCTTGCCCTACATGCATACAATTACCTATTTATTTTCTTATATAAAGGAATGACTTTATTTTGCTAGAAAATGTTTGTCTCAAATATGATGTGTGAATAAATGCTAAATGATCATCCAGTGAAGTAGCCACTAAAAAGTTTTATTCAGGATGCAAATATTTTCCCCTAGTTCTGTTAGTGTACTTAAAATTTGAAAATAGGACAGTAGTACTTGATATTTTTAAATGCAATGACCACAAATATTTTTAAATGCATCAATTAAACACTGTTAGTTTAGTCATCCTTTCTCAGAGCCAGTAGTCTTTGAATCAAACAAACAGGAATAAGAGTCTAGGATGAGTGTTCTAGGTAAGCATGATAAAGCTTGGCTCCCAGGAAGTCACAGTGAAGTCATGGTGCTGAGAAGGCATTTTTATAGATCTGTTTATTTAGGAATTATAAGTGCTATTGGACTTTTAAATGAAACCACATATGCAGTTGCATGCACTCTGAAGTGATCCCTAAGATCCAGTCTTGGCTCTGGGATTTCTTTATGCAGATGCCAAAACCCTAACAGAAACAAAGCAATACACAGATCAGATACTACTTGCTTATTTTATGAATTATATCGGAATTTTATGACAAGCTTCAAATTTCTGAATATTTACCTAAAATACAGGTCAGTATTGCATACCCCCAACTTAAATGACCAATCTCAGTTTCTTTACTGGAAAAAATTTTGAAAAAAATTTTAAAGCACTGACCAAGTAGAGGTTTTACCTGATTGTACATCTCCTGTTGAGTACATTTCTAGTTCCCACAGAAGATATCTATTGATTTTGATGTTTGCAGGGTTATGGGATTCATAGAAATTTTTGAATACATGTGTGTTACATTTTCTAATAAACCATATTCCTGGGAGCTAAGTCTCCAACCCTGTACTTTAGTTAGAAGCCAGTTTAACATGGCCTAAGGACTGGTTCTTGGATAAATGTCAGTGACCCACTCCTGAGATATCAGCAGTTTACCTTTGTTGATTGTAAGTATGTTACTCTGCCGGCGCTATGGCTCAATAGGCTAATCCTCTGCCTGCGGCACTGGCACACTGGGTTCTAGTCCCGGTTGGGGCGCTGGATTCTGTCCCGATTGCCCCTCTTCCAGGCCAGCTCTCTGCTGTGGCCCAGGAGTGCAGTGGAGGATGGCCCAAGTGCTTGGGCCCTGCACCCGCATAAGAGACCAGGAGAAGCACCTGGCTCCTGGCTTCAGATCAGCGCAATGCGCGGGCCATAGCACTCCAGCTGCGGCGGCCATTGGTGGGTGAACCAACAGAAAAGGAAGACCTGTCTCTTTGTCTCTCTCTCTCTCACTGTCCACTCTGCCTGTCAAAAAAAAAAAAAAAAGTAGTAAGTATGTTACTCATATAGTTACTGAAGTACTGTTTACTTCTCTGACTTCTGTATACAACTTTAAAAAACAATTTAAAAAGAATAATGAATTAGCAAGTTAAAAATTTAGCCAAATAAAAACTTGAAGAATATGAAGGAAAACTAGATCTGAGGACTATACATTGTTATGAAAAAGCTCTGAGTTTATAGCACTTGAGGCAAAAGTGAAATATTGAAAGAAATTCTTTCCTAGCTATGATCAAATATGGAGGCAACACTGAATTTCTCCTGTGGCCTCTGGAGTAGCCATGAAAAATATCAATTGTAATACAGAAGATTTTGACAACTATAGCATTTACATGGAAAATAACATGGATGAAAGAGACTCCCAAACAATTGTCAGTTCTCATCTATATACCAGTTAGAAATTGAAATGCTTTTAATGCCATACTAGATGCTGAACCAATGGGGAATGTGCAATCTTTTAAATCTTTTTTTAAAGAAAAACATTTATTTATTTATTTATTATTTGAAAGGCAGAGTTACAGAAAGGGAGGGGCAGAGAGAGAGAGAGAGAAGTCTTTCATCCACTGGTTCACTCCCCAAATGGCTGCAATGGCCAGAGCTGGGCTGATCCAAAGCCAAGAACCAGGAGCTTCCTCCAGATTCTCCAAGTGGATACAGGGGCCTAAGGAATTGGACCATCTTCTATTGCTTTCCCAGCTCATAGCAGAGAGTTGGATTGGAAGTGGAACAGCCAGGACTTGAACTGGTGCCCATATAGAATGCCGGCACTGCAGGCACACTATATCAAAGTGCCAGCCACAGGCACCACTATACCACAGTGCCAGCCCAAGGAATTGAAATTTTAGAGGAAATAAAATAGTCATTTTTGCCATTAACCATGTATGTTAGTGTGATTTATTAAAAAGGGTATATGTCATGAGGTCTGGAAACTGGCTTTGAGGCTCCACCTGTCATTCCCTGTGACCTTGAGCAAATAACTTGAAATGTCTTGTCCTCACTTTCTTTATTTGTAAATGCATAGATTAAATTGAATGCTCTCAAAGATCTCTATAAAAACTTCTTCTACTTTTTTAGTAGTTCTCTGTCAGTTCTCCCTGAAAGTTTCATAGTCAGGTATGATACTCAGTTTCATTAATTACTATAATTATTTTCATATATTCAATTAACAGGTATTTATGGAATATCACTTACTACATGTTAATAATGTGGCCAGATAGGTAGTAGAGAAAATATAAAGATACAGATGGCAGAACATTGCAGGAAACTCTAAGTTTGCACTGTATGATAAGCTCTTCTGAAGGAATTTTAACACAGAGAATAACACTTGCAGTAATCTCTCTCATTGTTGCTTCTCAGCATTCAGAGTCTGGTTAGGATATGTAAAAATCAGAACTGAAAACCTGATATATAAGGATGAGGACATGTGGAACTTTACTAGTGATCTAAGCTTTGCTTTTTGATGTAGCCTTAGCTCTATACCCTAGCAGGCCACAAAGCCTGGTAACCAAAGAATTCACCACCTTTCCCAGCAAGAAAACCAGTGTGTTGAATGGTGGCTCCTGGACATTCTAGTTTGTGCAGAAACCTTCTGAGATTTCTGGGTGAAATCTGTCATGCTTTCTTGCCCTCTAGAAGGCTCTCACTGCAGAGGATGTGTTTATGTAGCACATGAAGTAATGAGCATTTGTCCTCAGATAAACTTGCAAACATTTGTGGTTTGCTGCTATTGAAATTTATTTTTATTCTCCTGTGACTTCTCTGATGTTTTCTAAAGTCCAAGTCTACATTTCCAAGAGTGTGATAGAAATCCCTTTGAGGTTACTTGGCCTTTGAATGTTTGGCAGACTTTAACCTCATGTAGAAATGCCCTCATTAAACAACCTCACTCCCTTCCTTGAAGGACTTCGAGGGGGTGGCTGTGACTTGGGCAGTCCCTGTGGTACTTTTAGGCTTTGAGGCAAGAATTAATGATACCATTTTCTTCATCTCCTCTCTGTCATTGGCACTCTTGGCAGTGTGAGAAGGTCCTGGTCCATTAGTAGTGGCAGAAAATATCATCTCACCTCTGTCTTAACCTTTTATATAACACTTAAAAATTATAAACTCTGATGTGACTTTAATGTAGCAAACATTTATTAAACATAGATGGAGGATCTTCAAACTGTTCATTTAAATTAGAATTAAAAGTATGTTTATTTTTATATAAGGCTTTTTGAAGTCTATGTATACCATATTGTAACACAGTTCCATGAACTTTTTGAGGATTTCCACCTTTATAATGGACCATAAATAATGTCATAATGGGGGCCAGTCTCTACATTCAAATTAATTGTTTTCTGATGAAAAAAACAGCCTTATATAGGTGGTACATTTACAGAAGCTACACATATGCATTCTTGTAACATGTACTTGGATGTTCATTATCTCAGGAAGTCCTCACAAGACCAATAGACTGTAATGTCAGTTGAGGACATGACCCATACCTGGTTTGGTCACTGTAACACTCAGTATCCAACACAGTGCCCAGTGTGTAGGCAATTAGATCGTATTCTTCTGGAATATAATAATAACTGCTAAACCAGGTTATAAACTCTTAAAGAGTCAAGACTGAGTCTTCTATTTGTCATTGTATACACAAAAACCAGAAGAGAAGTGGATACAAATTTGGTCACAATAAGTCATTTTGAATAAAGAATGAATGATAACTAAGCTAGGCATTTCAGGTCTTATTTTCAAAGAGGAAAAAAATTGAGAACCAGGGTTCCTTCCATGATACTTAGTGTGATACAAACAAAATAAGGGAACACATGGATAACTTTAGCACCACCACACTTCCAGAAGTGGAGGCCTCTTGAGACTCTTGGTACCTTGTAGAAATTTCCAGGCCTCTATTTTCTTCTCTCAAGTACCAGTAACCCCAAGTATTCACTGAAATAAGGTTCTAGAGGATTCTTGGGAAAGTGAAGGAAGACAGGAACTCTACAAGAGGGTAACTCTGAAACAATGGACATCAGCTCTGCACTTGTATTTTATGTGCATTGGTCAGAAAGTGAGAAATGCAGGAACAGGAAATAAGAGAAGACTGCGGATCCTGTCCTCCCAAATGCTATCCCATTGAATTTGCTTTACATTATCAATTTTGGAGACAATTGACTTAACAGTTAATTTGGCTAGAAAAAGACAATTACCCCAGAGTTGCAGGTGCTTTAATAGCCCACAGTGTTGAGTTCTGATTATTCTGTGTGTCACTGTACTAGATCCTTTATGTATAATTAAATTGTTAATAGCTTCATCTTGGAGATAAAGACTCCAAGACTCAAAGAATAATCAGACCTAGTCCACAGACTAGTCTATTTATCTCCAAATGCATGGCTTCCACTAGCCAAATCTGCAGGGAACAGTAGCTCAGGTTATCCCTCTGTGGCCACTTCTGTGTTCTTCTGACCCACAGAAGACCTGCCATTCTTAGGACTAAAATTCCTAGAATCTCCAGGTGCTGTTTCCTCTGGGATCTCTTAGGAAACTTCTAAACATCACTGAGAGAAGACTTACAAGTTTTTTATAGGGAAGAATCTATTTTATTTAACTGAAAGGGAAGTCTTTGGAGAAAAAATTAGGAATATAGAATTAAGAAAAAAATTTTCAGATCTGTTGATTCTTCCTTTTCGTTCACAAACATAAAAGCTATGCTATTTCTGAAGTCACTTAACAACTGACTCTGAATTTAATCACTTCTTAAAGGAAAATAAATGTTTTCCTTATCTATTCTACTCACAAGGATCACATGAGATAATATATGAGAAAAGGTGGTGTGAACTGCAAAGTACTACATCTGATGTTGTTAATATGAATATTATCACATAGCTCTAGGTTAGCTGATTGAGACTTAACTGTTAGAAGAAATTTTTAAGTACATGAGACTGAAATTTTAGATTTGTCTAGGACCCCTGTTATGCTTTTGCTTTTTCTTGTCCCATGAATGCTACTTCTAAAGCTCCCCTAGACTATCCTAGTCTCTCTTTGGGTATTTCCTTAGTCTTTATCGCTTTCCCACTTATTAGAGCACATATGCAGATGTGCTGTTGGATGTGCAGTCTGGCTACACTGTCTACCACTGCATTTATCTACAGAGCTGACTATGCAGATTTGTCTGATTAAATATCTCTTTCCCACCTTGCAGCTCTATTAGTATTCTTCCTAAGGAGATACACTTTAGCAGAGAGAGGAACTCTGTTCTTTGCTTTGTTTCTTATGTTGCCTCCACAGCTAACTTCAGTGCTCTCTGAATTTAAGAGCATATTTCTACATGATTCAAACAACACACACACATACACACACACACCACATACTATTTTATATATATGAGACTTTATAAATACATAAAGGCTATCATTAAATGCTTGAGCAAGAGCTTTTAACAGCTGTGTATGCTGCGAGAGATCATCTTTCTTAAATTAGAATTAACTGAGTTCCTTTGTTTTCCAATATTTGTGTTACTTTTGAATAAACATAAGATGTGACTTCTGCTGTATAGAAAGAAGTATTTTCCAAATTGAAAATTCAGTTATATCTTGAAGATGTTAGACTTGATTTTAATGGAAATACAATTATTTATTTGATACATCCATTATAATTCTATTTTTACTTTTCAGGGTCAGTTAAGCTAATCCTTATCCAGATGGTAAATGACATTTGAAGATGTCATTTAGCTTCTCTCCTGACACTTTACACTTTTATACTTATGTATTTCACTTAATGGGGCCATTTATATTCAACATGATTGAACTCAGAAGTACTTAAAATTAAAAGTTAAGAGTATTCTATAATCATCTCCTGGCTAGCTTAGTTATTTCCAATTTGTCTAGCCAATTAATCATAGAGGTAATAAAATTTACAGTGTTATTTTTTTCCTTTACAAAGTAATAATTTCCTATCATTACATTGACCAAAAATCTTAGATAATAGTTGAAACAGTTATATAGCACAATTGCTTATTGTAGTTAGGAAAGTAGTAAGCAACTAATATGTTGGTGTGCAGTGGTATCCACTGCTTCTTTGCATTTGAAGGAAAGAAAAATTTTCCTAGACTTTATCAAGCGACTCCATCTTTGTGTATTTAAGCCTATCTGTATATAGAAAGTATAAAAGATCACATATAGTTGGTGGATTCATTTATGTAGAGATAAGGCTAGATTTAAATTAGAATAAGTATGTCTGAAATGGTTCTGAAAGTAGGAATCCTGTTGTCTAGTGTTAGCTTTAAATTGTATTTGTGTTTTCATAATGCGTGCATGATTGTCACATTTCCTAATTAGCAATATCAAAAGTGAAACAAGAGATTAAAATTTTTTTATTTAGGTCAAATCCTCAGATAACAATATGCCCTTTCTTCATTTAATATACTAATATGTATTAATACACTGAGATTGCTACTATTAAAGCATTCGGTGTTATATAGTTTCAATTTTACAGCTCTTTTATTTAATATGCAATTATAAAGTCATTTAAATATTATATATAATGTATAGTATATATAAATACATACTATAAATACATATAAATATAAATACATGCTATAAATACATATAAATATAAATGCATATAATATATATTATATAATGTATATATGTTATATACATATATAATATATAATATAAATATGGAAACAATTTCAATACTTGCTGTTAAAGATTTTAAACCACAATTTCTGGATTCTCAGACGTTGATTTTAAATAATTTTAAACTGACTAGATAAAGCTCTTGACTTTATTTTTCAAGATAAGTTTATAGATGTTATATTTTATGAGCCTTTACATTTTTGAAAATATTCTTTGGTTGATTTCACATAAGAATGGCCCAGTGAAATCAATGAGTCAGAATTTTTGCTCTCACATTATATATTCTGTTCCATTAGCTCTGGCACATGTTTTATACTAGAGAAGTGTGAGATCAGTCTGACTTTGATTCTTTTGTAGGTCAAATAATTTTCTGTTATACATATTTATGGATATTTTTCTTTTCCCTTTTTATCAAATAGGAGTATTCCAGTGGGAACAGAATTCAGCCATGATAGTTCAAATGAAGAGGGTTTCCTCCCAATAGTGTAGGCAGGATGATGTTAACAAACTAGGGCTGGTATGGCAATCAAAGAAGATTAGCAAAACTTGGAAACCTCATCATCACTAGTCATGAAGAAATAGCTGAAGCAATAGTGCTCTGGAGGCCAGTGAGGACTGTAACTGTGGAAAAAGGCCCATCCAGTGTCATCTATTGCCTGGAAGAGAATTAGCTATTGTCTAAGAAGGGGTGTTGAAAAAAACATTCTTGCCAGTGCCTTCTCTTGGTCAAACCCAGTGAGGAGTTGGCTGGTGAGGAGGGACCTCTCGTGGACACTGACTTTGAGAAAGACTTGTTTTTTAGAAACATTTGAATCAGCTTGTGTTTGCTCTTTGGATATCGGTAGTTTATGAAAAACAATAAAACCTATCATGGGTACTCCCAAGGTTTTTCTAGCTGTGCTTCTACCCATGAAGCTCTAGACAAATAAAGAATATGTCTCTTGATTCACTGCATAATTAATAATTTAGCACCTTCTGCATAGTTCCTACTGGTATTGGAATTTTAATAATCAGAGGGCCACTGATTACAGCTACACTACTCTTCCAGATACAAAACAAAAACAGTGTCTGTGCACTATTTATGTATGTATTGGGGGAAAATAGGGCTGAGGTGAAGAAGTATTGGCTGTCTAGTTGTTTGGTTTGTTTTTAATAACTTTAGAGTCATGTTTTACATATCATATAATTAACCCATTCCAATTCTACAATTCAGTGATTTGTGGTAAATTTATTTCCAAGTTGTGTAACTATGACCATAAATCAGTTTTAGCAGTTTCATCACCCCAGTAACATCTCTCATCCTCATTTACTAATATCCATTCCTTCCTTCCCTCTCACTAACCCAGGCAACCACTGATCTACTTCCTTATCTGTAGATTTGCCTTTTCTAAATTTTTCACATAATTACAATCATAAAATATGTGATCTCTTAGCTCTGACTTCATTAACTTCGCTTCTTTAACTTATCTAATATACACCATTTATCCCTAGTTTATTCCCTTTTTATTGACAAATAGAATCCCGTTGTGTGAATACTGTTTTACCTGTTCATTCATAACAAGATGGACATTGGAATTGTTTCCAATTTTTGGCTATTATAAATAATGCTGCTAAGAATATACTTGTGCATGTCCTTTGTGGATATGTTTTCATTTATCTTGGGTATACACCTAAGAGTGAAATTACTGAGTCATATGGAAAATTTAGGTTTAACCTTCTAAAAAGCAGGAATGTCTATGTCAATTGGCTGCGGTCCAATCCTTCTGTTTCAGATAATAAATACTAAATATTAGATAATGTTTCTTGTTTGAATTTCACTGACTCTATTGTTAAAGGAAAATTTTCTCAGATTTTGAGAAATACCTCACTACTAAATGCTAGTTTCCAGTGTTACTTTGTTTATACTTTTATCTTTGCCTTGAGGTATGTGTATGTGTATGTGTGTGTGTGTGTGTGTAAATTAAGAAGTTTAGTTGACCATGAGATAGGTTTGAAACCATGTCATGAAGAATGCTTGAAAAAACATCAGTGTGTACATAAACCACAGACAAAAATACTTAAGATATGATTATTCTCTTCTGGCATTTGAAGAGAAGTACTAAAATAGAAGACAAAGTAGATTTATTACTTGAGTCACTATAAGTGATTTTTAACTTTAAGTAGATTTGAAATCAAAATAAAGATGTTTTTGTTCATTAGTGTCATCTGTAAAGGGATTGCGTTGCCCTCTTCATATAGAAATGAACTCCTGTCACCAGAGAAACACAGGCAGGCTCTAGGTGCTGTGTGTGGGATTCTGGTAAGGCAGTGAATTGAAGGTTGAGTTTCTTGGACCCCTACCACATACATGACCTTAGCAGTCCGTGGCAGAGTTTAGTCATTTCATTACTGAGGACCAAGAAAAATCATATGAGTGAATGAATAATAGGGCAAACTGGAGAGCAGGTTTCTCAATATTCAGTTCCAAATCAGGGTTGCCACACCATAATCTGGACCCAACAACCAAGTCTTTCAGTTTTTCAAGTGAAAGTGGGTCTGGATTATTTTAATGTAAATTACTTATATTTTTAAATTTCACAATTAATTCCAAAATTTTAAAAGCATGATTTTGAACTTAGATTAGGGATTTTCTAAAGAAACTTACTCTTCTTTTTCAGTGTAATTTTGGAATTATTGAATACTCTAATACTAATTTTTTGCTATTCAATATCTTAATGTATAAATGTATAAAGAATACTTTTTTAAGGGCTGGCGCTGTGGCATAGTGGATAAAGCTGCCACCTACAGTGCCAGCACCCCATATGGGTGCTGGTTCGAGTCCAGCTGCTCTACTTCTGATCCAGCTCTCTGCTATGCCTGGGAAAACAGTGGAATCCTCCAAGCCCTTGAGCCCCTGCACCTGTGTGGGAGGCCCGGAAGAAGCTCCTGGCTCCTGGCCCCTGGCTTCAGGTATCGGCCCAGCTCCAGCCCTTGCAGCTATTTGGAGAGTGAAGCAATGGGTAGGAGACTCCTCTTTCTTTATCTCTCTTTCTGTCTGTCTGCCTCTGTCTCTCTGTAACTTTGCCTTTCAAATAAATAAATAAAATCTTTTTTAAAAATAGTGCTTTTTTAAAGATCTAATCTGTTTGAAAGGTAGAGTTACAGAGAGAGAGAGAGAGAGAGAGAGAGAAAGGAGATCTTCCCACGCGCTAGTTCACTCCCCAGATAGCCACAACCAGGGCTAGCTAGGCCAAAGCCAAGAACCAGGAGCTTTATATGGGTCTTCCACATGGATGCAGGGACTCAAAGACTTGAGCCATCTTCCACTGGTTTCCCAAGTGCATTATCAGGGAGTTGGTTCAGAAGTGAAGCAACTGGGACTGGAACAGGTGCCCATATGAGATGCTGGCATTGGAGGCCATAGTTTAACCCATTACACCACAATGCTAGTCCCAAGAACACTTTTTACATTTCTTAGCCTCCCACCATCTTGTAATAACACTTTCAAGCATGTTTCTTACAAGACACTGAATGTGATATAACGGTGATGTTATTATCACTGCATTAATGAGTGAGAAACTGGTTGAGACACAGGTAGATAAGACTAGATGGCTCATCTTTTCAGAATGCTGCTACTATT
The DNA here is from genome assembly GCA_949820135.1 of Sylvilagus floridanus. NCBI lineage: Eukaryota > Metazoa > Chordata > Mammalia > Lagomorpha > Leporidae > Sylvilagus > Sylvilagus floridanus. The sequence goes on from OX463227.1 coordinate 41,006,108, forward strand.
TTTTTCTTAGTTTCATTGTATACATAAAGGCCATAAGGAACTGCTATTACTGCTCCAATACAATTTTCTAAATGTGTTTTAATTACTCAATGGAATGAGGCTTAGAACTTAATCCATCTAACAGGAGCAAGTTAGAAAGAATATAAATCTTTGCATTTGCTTATGTCACTCATAGCCTAAGTATATATTTACTGTGTATAAAACATCTGGCATTAAAATAACTTAGCTATAATTATTTCAGAGTTCACTATCCAGGTTCACAAATTAAAAAAAAAAAATCTCAGCTAAGCAATCTTCCACTTGTAAGTCCATTTGTTTAGTAGAGCCTTCTGAGGCCTTTGCATGATGTTCATTCAAGTGTAAAACTTTATATGACTATCAAAGAAGCATTTATGTTCTCTTTCCTTTTTTTAAACAAAATTATTTCACTTTAGGATGAATTTATTATTGATAATTTGACATGCCTTGTAACCATCCATACACTGCTTTGAAAGAAAAATTCTCCAATGATAAAGAGTTTCTTGTATCAGAAACGATGTCACCAGTAGCCTTGAGGCCACTGGGTCCCAGAGAAACTAAGAGAATGCAAAGCCTTTACTCCCTAAGGATTCAGGAAATGTTCTGATCATTTAAAGGAACCATACGATGGGAGACAATTAGTGGTTCTAAATCTGAATTTTAAAGGGAATATTTTCAAAAAGATTTTATAATCCCCAACTATCACAATCTCTCTCCCAATTCTGCATCTTGTCGTTCTATAGCAACCATATGCCATCAACAAGAGAAGCCTTTGTTTCATTCATTGTCTGATACCCATGATCCTTAAGATCTGTGAGGGTCTCTAGAGTTAAATACATTTTACTTTTCAAGTTTCTGGCTTATCAAATTTCATTATGCTAGTCATGGAGAGTGAGTTCCAATATAAAGCATTTGAATACTCCTAGACGTTTGGGAAGAGTAGGGTCATTTTGCCATGAGGAGGTAACATTGATTCTCACACAGAAAAAGATTAAAAAGTGTTCCCTGTCATTGGTAGCCTGGCTCAATTGCATGAACTGCCAGGTTCACTCATGAGTATTCCTTAACAATGAAGAATTATATAATTCTGCAGTCACTCTGACCTCTTCTGTGTGCACTTCCTTTAGCACAATGGGAAATGATGAAGAGACCGAGAAAATAAAATTTCTTTGGATTTTTCACTAGAAAGAAAAGCGTAAAGCAATACAGAATATGATCCCAGCTATTTCAAGTAGTCTTTACATCAGGAAAAAAAAAATGCGCTTTTTTTCAACTTTATTTATTTATTTATTTTTTGACAGGCAGAGTGGACAGTGAGAGAGAGAGACAGAGAGAAAGGTCTTCCTTTGCCGTTGGTTCACCCTCCAATGGCTGCCGCGGACAGCGCGCTGCGGCCGGCGCACCGCGCTCATCCGATGGCAGGAGCCAGGTACTAGGTGCTTTTTCCTGGTCTCCCATGGGGTGCAGGGCCCAAGCACTTGGGCCATCCTCCACTGCACTCCTGGGCCACAGCAGAGGGCTGGCCTGGAAGAGGGGCAACCGGGACAGAATCCGGCGCCCCGACCGGGACTAGAACCCGGTGTGCTGGCGCCGCAAGGCGGAGGATTAGCCTGTTGAGCCATGGCGCCGGCTTTTTTTCAACTTTTAAAACTTGGTTTTACTCAGTGCTCCCTGGAGATAAGAAAAAAATAAGTTTGAGAGCCTCATAACTCAGAAGATAGGACTGGCACCTAGGCTTATGAAGTTCCAGAAGGGCACAACTCTGGCAGAGGAAGGTTGACTTGCTGGGGCGTACGTGGGGCTCTACCTCCCTGAATCACACATTAGTGTCCCAGATACAGCTCTCCATCCAGAGGCAACCATGTGACCTTCTCCAGAAGGACACAGGCATCTTCCTTAAGAATAGAAAGTCCACAGTTTTAAATTTTCTTCTGGTAAAAAAAAAAATCCATTTTAAATTGCCAGTTTCCTTTCCTGTTTCTTCCAAAATTGCTTCTTGGGCTGTCTGAATTAATAACAGCATTCTTTTGTCCCTTTTCCATTCTATTCTTTTCTAAATTCTGGCCATTTTAACTACCAATAGAAGTTTGGAAAATCTGATCCTTAAATGACAAATGGCAATTTTATGGTGCAGCTCCCTGTGTGTTCATCTTTATGTTTCAACTCTGTAAATTAACCTGGTTTTCTCAAGAGGATTATTTTCAATTGCCTAATAAAACTATGGAAACTGAAGGAGAAACAAAATATGCTAATACTAAGAGTGGAATTGATAAATATAAATTAGAAACTTAGGTCTGGGGGGTACTTCAAAGATGTATACATCATTTCTTCCTCAAAATGGAGACTACACCTAAGTTCAAAATGAAGAAATACTTCAGAAATGAGCTGGCCTAGCCCCAGTAACAAGATTGCATGTTGGGATGTACTTATTAGCTTTTAACTAATATGTCACCTTTTGTGCTAATAGAACACTTGCTTTTATTAAAAGAAGCATCTGCAATTTAGAGCTGAAAGGTGAGCTTTTAAAATAACTCACTTAAGGCTCTGTTTCATTAACTGTCTTTTTGTAATTCAAAATATTAGCAAAAGCAGAATGAAAGTAAAAACAATGAAAATATACTGAGCTTTATTTTGCCTATATTTTATAACTCTCTTCAATTCTTTCTTCTGTCCTTTTATATATATTTTTTCCACACTTTTCTGGTATTTGAATAAGGAATATTTGAAATAAACACAGGCAGATTTCATTAACCTCATGTCCTTTCAATCTCTGAAATGAAAAATATTTTGTAAATGTATTCTTTATGTTTTGCTGTGTAACAAACCATCCTGAAATTTAGTAACTTAACAATTACACATTTAGCTTGCAATTCTGTGTCCTTTTATTTGGGTTATTTTGGCTTCAATTGGTCTTTGCACATACTTGTAGTCAGTTACCAGTCACATAGGAGACTTTGCTTCTGTGTGTTGAGTGCCTATTGGCTGGGGCAGTTGGAGCAACTGAGCTAAGTGATTCTCTTTCTCAAGCAGTTTGCACCAAACTTAAAACAGGGGTAGCAGGTTTAAAAGAGACAGTGAGCGGAAGTGTGCCAGATCTCTCAAGGGTTTGACTCAGCTAGCATGCCATGCTTCCCACCACATTTTATTGGTCAAGGCAAGTCCTAAGGCTAGCTTGGTTTAAAGAGGTGCAAAAACTGATTCTGCCTCTTTTTTTTTAAAATTATTTATTTGTTTGAAAGGCAGGGTTACAGAGAGGCAGAGGCACAGTCTTCTATTCACTAGTTCACTCCTCAGATGGCTACAATGGCTGGAACTGCACTAATCCGAAGCCAGGAGCCAAGAGCTTCTTCTGGGTCTCCCACATGGGTGCAGGAGTCCAAGGACTTGGGCCATCTTCTACTGCTTTCCCAGACCGTAGCAGACAGCTGGATCAGAAGTGGAGCAGCTAGGGCTTCACCTGGCACCCATAAAGGATGCCGGCACTGCAGGCGGTGGCTTTACCTGCCACACAACAGCACCAGCCTCAATTCTGACCCTTGGTGAGGCACATTATAAATAAAACTGCTACTGGCAGGAGAAAAATAGAGTTTTGTAAAGAGTTTACTGTAGGAAACTTTACTCATTAATAAAAGTCTTAAGTCTTGTATATAATGAGATTGGTTAGGGCCCAAAGGTTAGATGTCCTAATGCCTATAATTTCCAGATTATTTTTTTGTAAACCGATGATGGATTATATTACATGGAATGTAACTTAGTTCACATCATAATCATCACATTTCTCCAAGGGGAGGGAAAGCAGGAGAATCAGGTGAGTCACAGGCTTGTTTCTACTCAAAAACCCTTTTCATTTTGAGGGCAAAGAAGCAGCTTGCAGAAAAGTCCTTGTGGTGTGGACTTGAGGGCAGAAAGATAGACACAGAGTCCTGGGAGTGCTTGGAGAACCAGGGACAGAGGGGGAATCGTGAGAGAAGCTAAAGAACAGAAGCCTCCAAGGCAGATAGACTGTCAAAGAATGTCGACAGCAGATGGACTTTGCAAAACTATTTTGAGCTCCAGAATCTTAATTGATGACACTGGTAAAAGTGTAGTGACAAACATCAAGCCAAGTATTCCAACAATGTGAGGGTTTAAAGTATGTCTTGTGTTAAATACTTCTTAGGTCCTGTATTTTCTTTTTACTCTTCAGTCTTTTCATTGAAAATATTGATTTTTTCCAGCTTTAAGTTGTACTTGTAACATTGACCTTTTAAAATAGGCTTTAATTTATTTCTTTTTGAACATTTATCAACTTCTTGTAATACTTCCAAAACAAACCTATGTAAGAAGCAAGACTGACGTAGCCATTTCCTCATTTAACCGACACTGATTGAGGAGTTCCTTTAAGCTAGGTCTTTTTTTTTTTTTTTGAGCAGAAGCTACCACAGACATCCATGCCAATAGCCTGCTCTTGTGGAGTTCACATGCCAGAACAAGGAGACAGATATGAAACAAACCAGTGTGGTGAAAGAAGCTATGGAGAAAAAGTAAAACAGAGATAGGAAGACAGAGTGTCTACCAAGGAAGAAAATGAGGACGGTGGTTGCCTGTATACATGATGTGGTCTGGGAAGGTCTCTCTGAAGACCAACCTTGAAGAAGCTATGCAAGGATATCATGAGAGTATCTAAAGGAACCCTAGCAGGCAAAGGAAACTAGCTCAAAGCTTGGGGTATTTGAGGGACAAAAATATCTGTGACACTAGACAAAAGACAGCTGGGAGGAGTGGTGGGAGTGGGAACATGAGGTTAGGGCACTTGACTGGGGTGACAGGGGCTGACAATGGTTCACAGTGCCAGCAGCACACTATACTCACCCTGAGAGCTACGGAAAGATGTTTGGGCCCAAACACAGAACCTGTCTTCCCTGATGTAGATTTAAGCCTGATCAAGTCTTTATAAAATGCTACTGGAATAAACCCAGTGTGTAGTGAAGACCTGGTGCCTTAGGAAAGCATGAATCAGAGGGTGAGTGACAGGGAAGGCCACTCCAAGATTTGCCACAGAATGGCACCTCTTGGTCACCCTGGTTTCTGCCTCTTCTCCTTCTATGTTCCCCTTGATTCCCAAGATCAGATGCAAACGTGGGATCTTGCTCCATCCTTTTAGAGGAGGGAGTGAAGAATGTGGTCCTGAGCAGGACCCCTGGGCACCACCTCCTGTAGGTATCAAGGTATAAAGGATGTGTTTAATAGAGAAGGAGGAGGATTCCTAGGGCCAAGAGCTCCTCTTGCTCCATTCTAAGATCAATTGGAGCCAAAGAATCGTGCCTCTTTCGGTCTCCCTCTAAACTTCATTCAACAATTTCTGGGTCTCCATCCCAATTTTTCCCTGAAGTCACAAGTACTTGCACAATGACTGTGAAACCTAGTAAGTATGTGTGCCACTTCTGATGAAAACAAACTGCACACATAGAATATATGCAAGCCAGTGCCCCAAGCTCAGATAGCCATGCTCTGATGGCATGGAGAAGGGTATGCTCAGACTTAAGAGAACTCTGCTTCCTAAATTGCACTGTTCTTCCTTTGGACTCACAGTATAGTGCAGTTGTTCAAACAAGAACTCTGAACTGGATAGCTTGCATCATAGTTCTAACCTTTGCTAACTGAGTGGTTGATCCATTGTGTGTTTTTGATAATGGTGCCAAACTGGCATCAGATTCAATGAAAGTAAACATATAAAGTACTTGGCAAAGTACATGGCACATATTCTGTGGCAAGTAAATCCTAGATGTCAAAGCAGCTATTGGTTCCTTCTTGATTTAATCACTGTGATTGGGATTCTCTTTAATTTTAACAACCTAGGAGACATTATGTACATAAAATATGTACATATGTACATGAATAACTTTAGGCAGATTCTTGTATAATCACTAAAATATAAATGCGCTGTGTATTAACAAGTGAAGCAGACATTTGATGTAACAGTTAACATGACAGTTAAGGGGCTGGCACTGTGGTGTAGAGGGTAAAGCCCTCATCTGCAGTGCTAGCATCCCGTATGGGCTCTTGTTCAAGTCCCAGCGGCTCCACTTCCTATCCAGCTCTCTGCTATAGCCTGTGAAAGCAGTAGAAGATGGCCCAAGTCCTTGGGCTCCTGCACCTGCACCTGCTTGGGAGACCTAGAAGAAGCTCCTGGCTCTTGGCTCTTCCCCATGTGGCCATTTGGGGAGTGAACCAGCAGAAAGAAGACCTTTATTTCTCTCTCTCTCTCTCTGCCTCTGCCTCTGCCTCTGTAACTCTGCCTTTCAAGTAAATAAATAAATACTTTAAAATAATAAAAAGCTGAGAGTTAAGACCTCTACATCCCGTATTGGACTGCCTGGGTTTGATACCCAGCTCCAGGTCTTGACTCCACTTTCCTGCTGTATCAGACCCTGGGAGGAAGCATTGCTGATTCAAGTAATTGGGTCCCTGCCATCCATGTGGTACATGGATTCGGTTCCTGCCTCCCAGCTTTGTCCTGGCCCAGCCTCACCTTTTGTAGAAATTTGTGGAGTGAACCAGCCCATAGGAGATCTCTCTGTCTCTCCTGCTCTGTTTCCCTCTCGAAAGAAGTGAACCAAATATCAATTGAGAAAGAAAGGCAATTTCAAAGTAGTCCTACAAAAAGCAATCCATTTTATATAATTGCTGTGCAGATGTAATTACTTGCAAAACCCTCTAATTCCTGGCCTTCACATGAATCAAAAGAACAGTGGTCTCTTTGGACAAGCTGAGGCTGGGAATGAAAAGAATTAAGAAGTGGACAAGAGATATTTTCAACATATTTATCTAGAGAGCCATCTGAAGTGCCTGCTTTGGCAACAGAGATGCAAATCTGAAATTTCATTGTAGGCTTCCACACCACTGTCCTTCCAGAGGTTACCACATTTAGTGGATAAAAGTAGGGCAGCACAATAAGAGGGGAAGTAGCATAGTCTTATCCTCACTGGAAAGGGATTGTTTGGAATTACATTATTTCCCTAGGCTTCTCTACTCACATGCATCTCTCATCTTTATTTTATAAGAGTCAGAAAGTTAATAAAAGCAGTAGAATATGAAAATATGATTAAAACTTTATTGAAAATTTAAATGTGATACTAAATGTACCATTAGTCCTAGATGAGCTTTAAGGGCAATGTACAGGAGAAACCCCTGTTTCAGAGCTTGATGTGAGTTTAACAGCCTACCTAAGTGATACTTAAATACAAGTCAAATGGAAAATGTCTCTTAGGGAAGAATGACCAAGTTTAAGCATTTGTTCTGTAATAATTTAGAAACCTCATTTTAACATTGTCCACAGGATAAAGTATAATTTCTCAGCTCCAGAGGCTGGTGTTGGTCATTTTTTAGCATCTTCTTCTACCCCATCTCCACAGTGGCCCAACCTCTGTGACTTCTTTTCAGAGTGCGGATATATGCCACTGCTTGTGGCATCCCATATCAGAGTGCTGGTTTGAGTCCCGGCCTCTCCACTTTTGATCCAACTTCCTGCTAATGCACCTGGGAAGACAGTGGTACTTGGGCCCCTGCCACCAATGTGGAAAACCAGGATGGATTTCTTGGCTCCTGGCTTTGACCTGGTACATATTTGGCTATAGTGGGCCTCTGGAGAATGAATCAGCCAGTGGAAGATCTTTGTCTCTCCTCCTGTCTCTCTTTCTCTTGCTGCATTTTTCAAATAAATAAATCTTTGTTAAAAATCTTTTTAAGAAGAACTCATAACATCTTTAAGGCACATCAATTCTTCTGTGTCTTGTGCTGGTCACTCAGTTTGGTTTCTGTTGGAATTCTTTACATCCTTCATAGGTCAACCCTCTAAGAAGATTTTCTCTGATTCCCCAGATCTGGAATCATAGCTTCTTCCTTTGCTCTCAGTCCTTGTTGATGTATAATATAGCCTGCTGTTTTAGCTATTTGCCTTCTTTTTGTCATTATAAGTAGCTCTATAGGGGGAGAGTAAAATATTGTTTAGTCATATTTGTTTACCATATAATACCAAAAATATGCCAGGGATTTGACAAGTATCTGTGAGTGAATGGAACAACTTACCAAACAAACCAACAACAATAACAACAACAAAAAAAAGCAAAGGTTTTTTAAACTGGAACATAGCTTCCAAAATAACCTTTGTGTGTCATCCTTTTATCTCATGGCCATTTGCACTGCCACCTTTGTGTCTTTGGATGTCTTTTTTGACAGTCTAATTTTGACACTTCTTGTTTAAATTCCTTCAGTGCGCCAAATAGGTCTTAGAACAATAATTTGATCTATGAGATTAAATCCAAACTTTGTTCTATGTCCTTCAAGTTCTGATTTCTGCCATCAATAAATGCCATGTCACTCTTCTCCTCACTCTGCTACACCCATACTGAATTTCCTTGTGTCCCAGCATGGATTTTCCAGATAGAATGCCTTGCTCTTCCCTTGTCTTTCTCTCCATCTTCCACTGGCTAACTACTTAGCCATCAAACTTGAGATAAACTTATTTCTTTCTGGAAATCATCTACCTGTACCATCTCCAGCCTCAGGCTGGATTAAGCCGTTCTCTATGATTGATTATGAGAGAACTTCAGAACATTTATGGAAAAATAAGATTGAAAGAAAAGGTTGTTTTGGTGTAAGAACATTTTGAAATTCGTAAGTAATTTTTGATAATATGTCTTTTCCATGAGTTTTTTAAGACCCCTTGTAGATTACAATAAGAAATCAGAAAGACTTGCATCAAGATCTGATTCTACCACTTATCTCATAGTAACTTGAGACTAACACAAGCTTTAATGTACATCAGAATCATCCAGCAAGTTCAGTAAATCATAGATGGCTGAATCCCTTACCCTGAGTATCTGATTCAGTGGGCCTAGGATGAATCTCAAGAATTTCCTTTGCTACTAGCATATTATTCAGCCATAGAAAAGAATGAACTCCTGTCATTTGCCTCAAAATGGATGCAATTAAAACAAAAAGAAAAATAAATACTGCATGTTCTCCAAATGCACAAGTTTTGTTTCATTTTTAAGAAAGCAGATCTCATCTTAGAATAGTGAACTATGTAGACTGAGAAAGCTGGAAGGACAGAGAATAGAGGGAGGTTGTGTAACAGAAGTAATAACAGTTAAAAGTAATAAATTCTAGCATTCTTCAGTAGAAGATCTCATAGTCTTCAAACATAAAAAGAAAAGATAAGGAAATGGAAATGGTAACTATGCTAATTACTTGATGTGATCCATTTATTCTGTATGCATATGCTGAAATATTACTCTGTAGCCCATAAAAATGTGTATTACATCTTAAGCAAAGATTTAAATTCAGTAAATTTTATTAAAATGGAATTTAGGGCTTCTTGTAGCTATCTCCTGCTTACAATGTTCCATATTCTTCAGTTCCACTCATTAAGAATGTATTCTTGGTGTTCGTGGTACTATTTTTCACTGATTGGTTCCTAATCACCTTTGATTATGGTTACTCAGTCTCCACAGCCTTCATTTCTAAGACAGTTATCCAAATAATGTAGAGAACTTCTGTTCTATGTAAAAAAAAAAATCAACTAGAAGTGACTAACCCTGTGGACTATTCATTTGTCTCATTTCATTTTTTTCAGTTTATTTTTATTTTCAGTTTATTTAATGATCATAAAGTTAAACTTGCGCTGAGTGAAAGAGTTTAACATATAGTATTAAGAAAAAAAAAAATACTGCTCCTCAATGGAAGACACAAGTGCTATAAAAAAATCATTGAATCTCAAAATGTCCATTTCACTCCAGTACATTACATTTTAGATACTCTATTAGTTACCACAGATCAGGGAGAACATATGATATCTATCTTTTTGTGACTGGCTTATTTCACTAAGTATAATGGCTTCCAGTTGTGTCCATCCTGTTGCAAAAGTCAGGATATCATTTTATTTTTACAGCTTAGTAGTACTCCGTAGTGAATGTATATCATAATTTGTTTATCCAGTCAACAGTTGATGGACATCTGGGTTGATTCCATATCTTAGTTACTGTGGAGTATGCTGTAATGAACATAGGAGCACAGATAACTCTTCATATGCTAATTTATCTTGGTTTGGGTACATTCCTTGGAGTGAGATGGCTAGATCATATGGTAGGTCTATATTCAGAGTTCTGACGTGTCTCCATAGTGTCTTCCGTAGTGGCTGCACCAGTTTACATTCCCACCAACAGTGGATTAAGGTACCTTTTTCCCCACATCATCACTAGCATTTGTTGTTCATTGATTTCTATATGAAAACCATTCTATCTGGAGTGAAGTGAAACCTTGTTGTAGCTTTGATTTGCATTTCCCTGATGCCTAGTGACCCTGAGCATTTTTTCACATCAGAATGATCATTCACCCTGACCAAGTGGAATTTATCCCTGGTATGCAGGGATGGTCCAACATTCACAAATCAATAAATGTGATATATGACATTAGTAAAATGAAGGACAAAAAGCATATGGTTATCTCAACAGATGCAAAGAAAGCATTTGATAAAATACAATATCCTTCCATGATGAAAATCTTAAACAAATTGGGTTTAGAAGAAACATTCCTCAATGCAATCGAGACAATTTATGACAAACCCATGGCCAGCATCTTAATGAATGAGGAAAAGTTGGAAGTATTACCCCTAAGATCTAGAAGGATGCCCACTCTCACCATTGCTATTTAATATAGTCCTGGAGGTTTTAGCCAGAGCCATTAGGCAAGAAATAGAAATCAAAGGGATACAAATATGAAAGGAGGAAGTCAAACTATCTCTATTTGCAGATGACATGACTCTATCTATAGGGGGTCCAAAAGACTCCACTGAGAGACCATTGGAACTTGTAATAAAGTTTGTGTGAAGTGGCAGTTTCAATTTCACTAAATAAAAGCTGTTGTCCCAATGTATTCCACTACCTCTGTGCTGCCTTTTAACACTGGATACAGTTACAAGTTAGCATATCGAAGGACAGGGCCTTTAGTCCATTTCCCACATCAAGTTCCTGGGTTCAGTTCCCAGTTCTAGCCCCAGCTTCCTGGTAATGGGGACCTGGGAATGCAGCAGTGATGTCTCAAGTAGTAGAATTCCTACCATTCAAGTACATCTGGATCACATCCTCAACCCTGACCTTCAGTGCATTCCAGCCATTATGTATGTTTGGGAGTGGGCTACAAGATGGGAGCCTCTCTCTCTCTGCTTCTCACATAAAAAAAGTTAAAATAAATTAGCATATGAAGAATTTAACTTTATTCTTTGCAAATTCTTTTTTTAAAGAGTTATTTATTTATTTGAAAGGCAGAGTCGACAGAGAGAGAGTGAGAGAGAGCTATCCTAGTTGACTCCCCATGGCTGCAATGGCCAGAGCTGGGCAGATCCAAAGCTAGGAGCCAGGAGTTCTTTCTGAATCTCCCACGTGGGTGCAAGGGCCTAAATACTTAGCCAACCTCAGCTGCTTTCACAAACACACAAGCAGAGAGCTGGATTGGAAGTGGAGCAGCCAGGACTCGAACCGGTGCCCATCAGGGATACCAGCCTCCCAGACTGCTGCTTTACTTGCTGTGCTACAGTGGAGACCCCTCTTTGCAAATTCTTGAAGCCTCCTCTTTTGAGAAATCTTTCCTGTTTGTATAAATGTCAGTCTTGGCCGGCGCTGTGGCTCAATAGGCTAATGCTCCGCCTGCGGCGCCGGCACAGGTTCTAGTCCTGGTTGGGGCGCCGGATTCTGTCCCGGTTGCCCCTCTTCCAGGCCAGCTCTCTGCTGTAGCCCAGGAGTGCAGTGGAGGATGGCCCAAGTCTCTCCCTGCACCTGCATGGGAGACCAGGAGAAACACCTGGCTCCTGGCTTAGGATCAGCACAGTGCGCCTGCCGCACGGCCATTGGAGGGTGAACCAACAGAAAAGGAAAACATTTCTCTCTGTCTCTCTCTCTCTCACTGTCCACTCAGCCTGTCAAAAAATAAATAAATAAATAAAAATTTAAAAGTGTCAGTCTATACCTCCATCCTTCTCTTTGACTTCAGAATCTCATATTTTATATTAACTCACTAATTTAGCAAATTCTTTTCACTGTCTTGCATGTGCTGCAAGCATTATTCTAATGGTGGAGGTGTCACACTAAGACAATGTCCCTGCCATAAAGACTAGAACATGGCATTGCCAGCTTTTATCACTATTGTTTACTTCCCCATCCCCCATGCTGAATTTGAGTTTCCTGGTGGTCAGTACGCTATCTAATTGAACTTTGGATATCCAGTTCACTATCTAGTATAAGGTAGATACTTGTGCATATGGATAATTATTAGTGTCAGAAAGAGAACTTTCTTATTATCTTTGAGTGAGAAATGGTACTGAGGACCACTGAAGCAGTTTGGTACTATGTATGTATTCTTTGACTCTCAAAGTGTTGTTTTCTTGAATTCTAATTAGGACCAACCAATAACATGTGAGAGATTTTACATACCAGTCCAGATTTCTGTCTTCTCTTGCAAAAGCCCACATTCCCGTGTTGCACTGATGAGCTGAAGCCACTCACAGTCCACCTACTGCTTGAGTTGGGGCATGCCCTCTCCATTTGACAACAACTTCCACTATGTCTTTTGTATTGTGTGTGTGTGCATGCATGTGTGTGTGTGTGTGTGTGGTGGGTGGGGATGTGTTTGCATGGATGTGTGGTGACAGAAGAATGATATTCTTCAAAATCTACATGAAACCATTGAGAGTTTGTCATTACAAGCTTCTGGCAATCTAACTCCAACACATGAAATTACTTACTCTCTTGTGTTTTTCCTTAATAATGTGGAAAACTAGCATTGATTTTCTTTCATTACAATAACATAGCATATTGCATCATCAGTCTAAATTCTGTCTGAGTTGTTTTTCTGGATTTCAAATTAGATTTCCCGCATCTCCAAAATTGATTAGATAGTCATCATTTACATTCTACTGTGAGGTTTATTCCAGTCCAAAGTTAAAAACATATCTAAAGCTGTCTGGCTTGGTTTTTTATATGGAATTAGAATTACTAAAAAGACAAATTGAATTAAATTAAATAAAAATTCTAGTTTACCAAACTAAATGTATTCCTGCTTTGTTTCAGTTATCCTTAAAAAGAAGAGGAAGCAAAGATTTACCAAAATCTGAAAAAAGGACTCAGCAGACTCCCCCAGAGGTATGTGGAAATAAAATTACAGTAAGTACATTGAGCACCTCTAAGTGTATGTACAGTTACATTTATAAATTTATAAATAGATGTAATGGCTAGCTAGACTTCTGAAAAAGTTCAATTATGCATATCAATATGCATTGAGACAGGTGGTATAAAATATTCAGTGTATTTGATTATAAAACCAGCACTAATAACCCTATTATAATTGGCTTTTATATTGTCAAAGCTGCAGAATGTCATTAGTACTTTATTCACTGCTGTACTAGAGATCTGTACCCCTATTGCTAATCTAGTTCCTTCCTAATAGGTCAATAGAATGATTGTTCCTATAGCATCCATGGAGGAATAAAAAAAGGAATGTTTCAGGAAGGGATGGTAGAAGGGAGGAGAGGCTTATGATGTCATGAGAGAGCCCTATAATAAAGTAATTCTCTGAATCAGTGACTGGAGAAGCACAATGAAACAAAGAAATAAAAATAAAACTCAATATTCAATATAGGCTTGTTAAGAATCCTAGAAACACAGCCATAGGTGCTAGCTATTGCGGGCATTTGCAAAATGAATCAGCAGATGGAAAATCTCTGTCTTTTTGCCTCTGTATCTGTCTTTCAAATTAAAAAATAAATACACCTTTTAAATAAGAGAAAGAAACTACCTTAATAAAGATTAACTCTGCTTCCAAGGTGAAGGTATTGATGAAAACATGAAGGGAATTTTAAAACAGAAGAAGAAAAGATTTGGGGGAAAAAAGGGATATTATGACTCCAGAAACATTTGGCTCAATACTCATTTTAAATATCTAAGTTGGAATCTGTGGCAGTATAGTATAAATTTTAAAAAACCACTACAAGGTATTTTGTCATTAAATAACATTAACTAAAGTAATAGTTACATATTCAAAATTCAAAAAAGTTAATTGCGGCCAGTGCCACGGCTTAATAGGCTAATCTTCCACTTGCGGTGCCAGCACACCGGGTTCTAGTCCTGGTCGGGGTGCTGGATTCTGTCCCGGTTGCCCCTCTTCCAGGCCAGCTCTCTGCTGTGGCCCAGGAGTGCAGTGGAGAATGGCCCAAGTGCTTGGGCCCCGCACCTGCATGGGAGACCAGGAGGAAGCACCTGGCTCCTGGCTTAGGATCAGCTCAGTGCGCAGGCTACAGCGCACCAGCCGCAGCAGCCATTGGAGGGTGAACCAATGGCAAAGGAAGACCTTTCTCTCTCTCTCTCTCTCTCTCTCTCTCTCTCTCTCTCACTGTCCACTCTGCCTGTCAAAAAAAAAATTAATTGCAATCACATTCTAAACCACACATTGAATGTGTATTATTTCCCCCCTTCCTTTATCTCCTTGCTCTTTTCTTGGTTAATTTTTCTCCTGGTTCTTGCACAACAGTTATAGGGGCTCCACATTTCTGAAATTCCAGTGAATTTCATGTGTAGGTCATGACATCTTTTTCACACTTTTCTTCTCATTCCCTTAAAAAGCCTAAATATTCTCTGCCACCACTGCTTCTCCACTTGATCTTTTCCATAACTTTAGCTACCTCATTCTGCTGTGGGTCATTTCATGTGCTGTCAGGAAAATTCACCCTACTTTGTTTGAGGAGTACATGCTGTATGCTCCTGTTGTGAAATCTTAAATCAGCTTTACTTAGTCATTTATTTTTATGAAATACATATTTGTCGTCCTCTTACACTTCTTAAAGTTTATATATTCTTCCCATTAATAATCCCTAAACCAGGAATTGTTAACTGACTGTTTCTGATGCTGAACTCCTGCTACCCCATATCATGTGGGCATCTTTTTGTCAAAGACATCCACAGCTCTCATCAGTTTCTTTGTGGGAACCTGGGACTTGACGAAAGTCAGGATGCTTTGCAATTCACCAGTTTTTCTTTCACTGGCATAAAGTTCCAGGGAAATGTATAAGTAAAGTGTTGTGGCATTGAAGTCTTTCTGTCATTTCCAACAATTCATTTTCAGACACTTTTATTGCCAACTTGCTATTCATTTTGATTGACAGAAGTGGCAATTTTATAGAATGTAACTTACTATTATTCAAATAGTTTTGTATTTCATTTTGTTAATTTGTGTCAACTTCTTTGCCCTATTTCTTTACATGTTCCTCCAGCAGCAGAGTGACTTTGCTTGCTGAGAAATGGCATTGCACAAAAATTAAAAGCAGTAAAGTTAGGGTCAGATTGCTTAGGTTGAAATCTCTAGACTATACCAGCTGTATTAACCTAAGACAAGTCACTTGTTCTTTCTGTGTCTGTTTTCTCCTATATAAAATAGAGACTGTAATAGAGAATTGTGTTGCATATTTATTAAATGAGTTAATATATGTAATTAGCATCTAATTTAGCTTCCCATAATGCCTCTTCAATTCAAAGCCTGGCTCAGCTCACTTCTTCCTGGCTTTCCATCAGTTTTATAATCCTCATATATCATGTGTATCTTCTCTTGAGCAAGTCCCAAACATACGCAAAACTACTAAACAAGTTGCTTCACCTCCCAGAGTAATTTATTCATTCTTTCCTATTCATCATGGAAAACAGGAACAAACATTTACTCTTTGGTTACAATGGACCAGGAACTTTCTATAAATCTTACTTTTTTGACAATTGCATATCAACCCACAGATGTTAGATTACAAAAGGAGGACAAAAGGCATACAGCATATGTTTCCTTTTTTAAAAAAATTCAGTTATTTGAAAGAGAGAGAAAGAGATAGAATCTTCCATTTGTTGGTTCATTCCACAAATGCCCACAACAGCTAGGGCTGGGTCAGGCTGAAGCCAGGGACCAGGAGTTCCATCCAAATGTCCCATGTAGGAACTCAGGTACTTTAGCCATCACCCACTGCTTCTGAGGCACATTAGCAGGGAGCTGGATAGGAAATCAACTAGCCAGGACTTGAACTAGTACTCTGATAAGGGGTCCAAATGTTCCAAGCGCCACATCACCTTGCCCCTTCATGTAGGGTTCTTGAACTCCTGGCATTGTGAAAACTAGCAAAGTTTGTACCTTAAAAGGATTCATTTTTCAATAAGTACAATTATCACCATGTCCATCTTCCTCTTGCTAAATCTCCTTCCCTCATGATGACTTTATTGCATGCAGTAAATGTCCAAGTCTGAAAGCAATGTTTATGCTTTCGTTCCTTTGGGCAGGAGTGCTTATATACATATAAATCAGTTATTTTTCTGTCTTCTGTGTGCTTAATATAGCCCAGTGAAGTGTTACTCTGTTCCAATCTGTGGTTTGTATCATAGCCACTACAGTTTTGCTTAGATTCAAACTTCAGCATATGCTGACATTTTTTGGTACTAGCAAATAAAAGCTTTCTCTTGCAACAAACAACTTCTATCAGGCATATAGCCCTACGCTTTCCCAAACTTTGATCTCTTCTCTTCTCTTCTCTTCTCTTCTCTTCTCTTCTCTTCTCTTCTCTTCTCTTCTCTTCTCTTCTCTTCTCTTCTCTTCTCTTCTCCTCTCCTCTCCTCTCCTCTCCTCTCCTCTCCTCTCCTCTCCTCTCCTCTCCTCTCCTCTCCTCTTCTCTTCTCTTCTCTTCTCCTCTCTTTTCTTCTCTTCTCTTCTCTTCTTTTCTCTTATTTTCCTCCTTGGCTGCCTGTGTAACCATTGCAGTAGCTTCAACCATCACCTATGTGCATTGCTTTCTCCTGGACTCACCTTTAGACCTGAATTCTCCCTAATTCCCAAACTGTAATATTTCTGATCTTGGACTTGAGGTTCCACATACCTGATGTGAGGTTTTTTCCTCTCAGTAGCTCCCATGGTGACACCTGAAAGAACTCTTATTGGCAGTATAATCCAGAAGACTCTTAAATTCAGAACTTCAGAGTTATCATTAACCCCTCTGCAGATGTGATCTTCAACTTTGTACTGTGTCCTTGGTCCTAGTGGAATATGCATTAGTGTGAGGGCCCCACACAAGTCTCAGGGCACCTTTCTTCCTCCCTTGTATAGTAAATCCCCACATCCAAGCTTTCAGTACATTCCTTCACTTCTCCTTGGAGGCTGCTGAGGTTCTTTTGTCTCTTCTCACTGTGCCTCCGTCCTTTCTCCTAAACAACTTCCACAGGAACATGTGTAAGCCAGATCATCTGATTTCCTTCATCTTCCCCTTTTTCCCTGTTTTTCTTCTTTTGAGCTTTTTCTCCCAAGACTACATGTGAAATGGAAGGAAGAAATAGAAATTGTGCTTTGTGTTTTAGCATATTAGGATATCTTTCTGAAATGTGATTGCCTTATCTGTAAAAGGGCTGGAGTGAGGACTTGGTGGTAATAGGAATGTGGTGTTCTTCACATTCCTATTAGGAGATCTGTGCCATTTTCAACATTTCTTCAAATTCAAGTGCTCTGGGCCATATTGGCTGAGCATCTCTGGAAAATCCCATTCTTCTCCTCACCCTCCCCACCAGAGATTGCTGCTAGTTACCAGAGTGCCTCTCAAACACAGGTGACTCTCAGTGTTGGGTAAGAAGTTATTTTCGTTCCCGTTTGTAACCTGAAGAAACCACTGTCTACAGAAGTTACATGATTAGCCCAAAGGACATACTTAAAAGAGAATTTTGGGAGCTTGACCTTGGCAAAAATGCTAAGGCATAGTAGTGCTTCTATTACAGCTCTCAGTGAAACAATAGATTTCCATTTCTGCTTTAGTTTAGTTCAGTTTAGTTTGGTTCATGGTTAGCACTTGAAGGTTGTCATAGACTATGTGAAAGGAACTTCCACAAAGTCTACTCCATTATCTTTTCACCATGCAAACCGGCTCTATCCATATCAGACTGATGGGAATGCATTTTACAATAAATGCCTCTCAGTGGAATACCTATTGATTTGTCTTTGAATGGTCCATTCCAGTGTCAAGCTTTCCTTACTTTCTGGATTTTTAAACAAATGTCCTTTCAATGAAGGCGGAAGACAGATTATTTTATAGAAGGCAAAGTGATTATGAGTGTTAGTTTCATACAAAACAATTCAAATTTCACTTTTACTTTACCATTTATTAACTGGGTAACCTTGAACAAGTCACTAAACATCTTTAAACCCAGAATTTCAATTTCTACTGGTGAGTTTACTCTGAACATTAAGTTAGGGCACATGGGGATAGAATTGTGCTTAGTTCAGTTAAGCCACTGCCATTCTACATTGGAGTGTTAGTTCAAGTTCTGGCTGCTCTGCTTCCAATTCAACTTCCTGCTAACGTACCAGGGAAACCAACAGAAGATAACCCATGTGCTTGGATCCCTGCTCTCCATGTGTGATACCAGGGTGAAGTCCCTGGCTCCTGGCTTTGGCCTAGACCTCTTCTGGCCATTGTAGACATTTGGGGAGTGAACCAGCAGATGGAAGATTCTCTCTCTCTCTCTCTCTCTCTTGCTCACTGCCTTTCAAATAAAGTGAAAATAAATAAATCAAAATCCTTAAAAATCAAAGATGCTTATTTTTGGTGAAAAAAAAAAATTGAACTCAATGTCTACAAAGCATCTTCAACAAGTTCACAGAAAATGCCCACAAGGAAAAACAAACTTTTTGCAGTACCCTCGCAGAACAATTTCTGAATAGTGATGACTACAGCTTTTCTCTTTCTGTATCTCATTCCCTTTTTTGCTTCCCAGATGTAATACTCTCCTATTCTTTAATTTGCCAAATAATTTCAGTGATTTGGAGAAAAAGACACTGCAGCTAAGTCTCTCCCTGTCATTAAATCTTAATTACAAGACACAGAAATTTTTGCAGGTGTCCTTTTTTGATTGTTGTTTTGTTTTTGATTTACATAAAAATGATCCTTTTCCCTCTTTTCCCCCCAATGAGGAGGACAATGAAGATCTGAAATGCCAGCTGCAGTTCGTTAAGGAAGAAGCTGCTTTGATGAGGAAGAAAATGGCCAAGATTGACAAAGAAAAGGACAGATTCGAACACGAGCTTCAGAAGTACAGATCCTTTTATGGGGATCTGGACAGTCCTCTGCCCAAAGGAGAAGCCGGGGGTCCTCCCAGCACCCGGGAGGCCGAGCTCAAGCTGCGGCTGAGGCTGGTGGAGGAAGAAGCCAACATCCTGGGCCGGAAAATCGTGGAACTGGAAGTGGAGAACAGGGGCCTAAAGGCAGAGCTGGACGACCTGAGAGGCGATGACTTCAATGGCTCAGCCAATCCGCTCATGAGAGAGCAGAGCGAGTCGTTGTCGGAGCTGCGGCAGCACCTGCAGCTGGTGGAAGACGAGACGGAGCTGCTGCGCAGGAACGTGGCCGACCTGGAGGAGCAGAACAAGCGCATCACCGCGGAGCTCAACAAGTACAAGTACAAGTCCGGCGGCCACGAGAGCGCGCGGCACCACGACAGCGCCAAGACCGAGGCCCTGCAGGAGGAGCTGAAGGCGGCGCGCCTGCAGATCAACGAGCTCAGCGGCAAGGTCATGCAGCTGCAGTACGAGAACCGTGTGCTCATGTCCAACATGCAGCGCTACGACCTGGCCTCGCACCTGGGCATCCGCGGCAGCCCCCGCGACAGCGATGCCGAGAGCGACGCGGGCAAAAAGGAGAGCGACGACGACTCGCGCCCGCCGCACCGCAAGCGCGAAGGGCCGATCGGCGGCGAGAGCGACTCGGAGGAGGTGCGCAACATCCGCTGCCTCACGCCCACCCGCTCCTTCTACCCGGCGCCCGGGCCCTGGCCCAAGAGCTTCTCTGACCGGCAGCAGATGAAGGACATCCGCTCGGAGGCCGAGCGCCTGGGCAAGACCATCGACCGGCTCATCGCCGACACGAGCACCATCATCACCGAGGCGCGCATCTACGTGGCCAACGGGGACCTGTTCGGACTGATGGACGAGGAGGACGACGGCAGCCGCATCCGCGAGCACGAGCTGCTGTACCGCATCAACGCGCAGATGAAGGCCTTCCGCAAGGAGCTGCAGACCTTCATCGACCGCCTCGAGGTGCCCAAGTCTGCGGACGACCGCGGCTCCGAGGAGCCCATATCCGTGAGTCAGGTACAGTTCTGCCTATTGCGAGCCACGGCGCTGGCGAGGCTGGCACGCGGAGCTGCAGACCCTCGTGGGGCATCTCCGCGCTCCAACTTCCAAGCCCCGCTTTAGGGAAGTCCCCGCCCCAGGGAGCACCTGTTCCTTCACCCTGCCCTTCCGGCCTGAGGTTTGGGGAGCTCACTCTCTCAGTCAAGTTACCTGCCTGTTTTCTTTTAAAAGGGAAATGTATCAAAGCCATTTTAGATTTTGTGTAAAGATGAAGTGATTTATAAGATACGTTAGTATTTTAGAAGGCCAACATTTTCATACCATTCTGTGAAAAGATGGAGATGCAAGAAGGCCTGAATAGGAAACGCTAAGTGTTGATCTGAGACTTTAAAGCTAAGATCCAAATTGAGTTTAAGTTGTGTGTGTGTGTGTGTATGTGTGTGTGTAAGTACGAAATAGGATAGATGGATGTCAACTGGTAAATGTAGAAATCAGTGGTGAAGAGGCATGAGCCTGAGTCTCCTGCCCTACCGAAAGGAACGCTTGGAGACCACTCCTTTCCCATAGGCAGAAGTGGCATGACCGTATTTTTTAGAGAAAATCATCATCAGTTAGGTGGTGGAGAACCTGAGGATTTGGGAAGTAGTGTTACAATTTAAAGCAATACTAATCCGGAGGGGAAAGTAACAACTATTCCAGCACAGGCAAAGCCAGCCTTTTCCTCCTCGGTGATTTGTAGAGGCACAACCGATGAATGGGACTCAGCTGCATTGGTCAGGTATGTGGCCACTTGAGGACCAATGCGTTCTGTCAGAGTAAGCACATCAGAGGTCACTTAGGAAACAACACAGGCAGTGCTATCCCCTCTGGCAAACCTGCTGCCCTGTATCCTTCAGAGAACGCGCAGAAGTATGAGAGCATGCATGGCTTTTAAGACACGCAAGACGTTTCTGTACAGATATCAACTTGTGCACAGAAGCATGGCCCTGAGCTAACTGCCTGTTAATCATGACTAGAAAAACCACAACCCTCTCGCTTCTTTAGCGTGCATGTTGCTCTGCTTTGCTATGAAAAAAAAAAAATTGTCATCAAAGTTGTTGTATTTTGAAATGTTAAGGTTTATTTTTTCTATTTATTATATATAAAATAATTGGTTTTTAGTTTCCTTGTTGCAGATTTTGAATACTGTTTTGAGCTTGTGGTTTTTCAATTATACCCTCATGGAAAAAAA
Source organism: Sylvilagus floridanus (assembly GCA_949820135.1). Classification (NCBI taxonomy): domain Eukaryota; kingdom Metazoa; phylum Chordata; class Mammalia; order Lagomorpha; family Leporidae; genus Sylvilagus; species Sylvilagus floridanus. The sequence continues at coordinate 41,027,523 of OX463227.1, forward strand.
TAGAAATCAGAGTGAAAGAAAGCACTGTATATAATTATAGGCTTTCATATTTTGTAAGTATAGGCATAATGGGGGTGTGTTTACTTTAAATTGAATGAATACTTAGTTGACATGAATTTGTTTTAAAATTATTATTAATTAACTCTTCTCTTTGTCTTTGCATTTACCTTCCCAGATGTTCCAGCCTATCATTTTACTTATTCTCATTCTTGTATTATTTTCATCACTTTCTTACACAACGATATTTAAGCTTGTCTTCCTTTTTACACTATTTTTTGTACTGTAAATCTTTCATCATTTGTCATTCATTGTAGTATTTTCAGTTTGTTTATTTTGTTCACCCTTCAAGACAAGAAGTAAAAGAAGTATAATTTCTGTAGTAACCAATGCTGTAAAAACACTGAAGACTGCTTATTTCTTTAAAAAGATACAACTCATCTTCCCACTACAAATTCAATAAGAAACCCAAGGACTAAAATATTTCAGGTAAGGAAGTAAGTGTGACTTTTCATTTTCAGTCTAAATCAATTTAATGTTTACCTCTTTCTTTTACATCTTGATGTGTGCCCTTTCTTGATAATAATTGCCAGATTGCCTGTAAAAATTGACCGAACCTCTTACAATTACAGCTGAGTAGTTGACTATTCTGATCATTCAAATACCGAGTATTCACAAGTTCATCATTTCTCCAAGCATTGTGTGGATTATGAAGCACATTTGTTGGGCTTCATCAGACTAACAAGATAATTTTGACATCCAGTGAATGTCTGTGAAGAGTAAGGTGAATAAATGAGATGTGGCCCTCATGGAGCCCAGTAATGTGTTGTCATGATGGCTTGCTCTGTCTACAGATATGTATATGGAAGCATGAGCATGGATTGGGCCTTTGTTCACTGAGGAAATAATTGTCCCGCCTACTGTATTTGAGCAGCTTATACCACACCAACCATTTCCTTATTTACTTACGGTTGTTGCCCATTGCTGCATAGAACTACCTCCTGTAATATGGTATGTGAATTATTTCAAGTGGAGGGAAACATGCAGTAATTTTTTAGCACTTCCTTACATCATAACCCAAAAGCATAAGCTTAGTTCCAGTGAGAGTGCTGTCTTGGGCATCCTTCTTAGTCCTCATATCTAAAGTGGCCTGGATAAACTCCATGTACCGAAAGGCCCTACTCTTTGATGGTTTACCCAGTGGAAACCTGGGATGTACCAGTGCCATCCAAGACTCAGCAATCCCATCACTGGCTGAAGTCACATACAGTGATTGTGTAAATACTCTCAGGCTGGTTGGTGGGTTTGAAAATCTGTGGTAAAGTGATGTATGTTATACCTCAGCAGAAAAGGATAATGTGTGGGAAAGCTTGGCTCTGTGACAAAATCTGATGCTAGCAATGACCTTTTGAATCTCAGAAAGAGAATTGCAAAGGACTATGATTTATTTATAGCCAAATACTCCCATAGAACCATTTCTCTTTGAGTATTAGGTAACAAAACCAAAAATCTTCACAGTAGTTGAGAAATTCAATATAAAATATCTGCACTTACTCTCCATGGAGCATGTTTTGGTTTGGGTTTGGTGTTTTGCTTTTTGGGTTTCCTACGGGAAAAGAGAAGCAGAGAGTGTGGACTGGTTAACCCACAGCATACGGTCTGTCATCTTCTGGGTTTTCTTCTTAGAGATTCAAATGGCTAGGTGGAACTTCATGACAAAAAGGAATAAAATAATATAAATACTATGTTGAAGCAATTATTATTCAAGAGTTAGTTTTTTAAAAATCATCTTAGAGATAGTAGCCACTTTCAAAATTAAAATATATTAGAGCCTTGGTAAGTCTTCAGATCACCATCTCAAAGGGACTGAAGTAAATGTTTTGAGGGCTGGAATTTATCTGAAATGTTTATGCCTTTGGAGCCAGGTATATTCAGTGAAATAGGAGTTCTCAGATGCTGAAGGAGCTCATGGAAAGGTATGGAAATGTCTCAGGTTCTCACAATGATTGGGAGGCTCTGTGGACTTCAGAGAGGAGGCATCAGATCTTCAATAATCCCACATCAGAAATCATTGTCCTGCCCCAATTGTTGATTGTCTTTGTAGAGAAACAAGGTATGCAGTGCCCTTGCATATTCACTACCCTGTGTGGCTTTGAGAAACTGATTTAGGAATCTAGGCTTCCTTTATCTTAAGAGCAATTGAGAACTAAATATCTAGATAAGCAGTTTTCAACCTTTGCTGTGCAAATCAGAACACCTGGGATATTTTTAGAATTGAAACTCAGTGTGTATTTTTTTCAAACTCTCCCAAACCACTACTTTAGGTATTTTAAACATGTAGAAAGTATCAACACATTCTATAGAACACCAGCAAAGGTTGTAGCAAACTATGCAGTGCTAGGATACAGGATCATCAGTTTCCTATGTTTAGTTGCCAGTTGCTCAGATGGCTGAATCTTCTTTATAGTGTGTTCACTCAGTACTTAACACAGCCTTTGCCACAAGACTGCTAGTGATTTACAGTTCTCTTTCCACACTGGTAGTGTTGTTGAAAAACTCTACTTCAGTTAATACAGGTTCTCAAAACTAACAAAATCCTGGAAGACAAGTAGAAAAAAATACATAATATAAAGGAGAACCAAGATGAACAGTGCATGCTTCCAGAGTCATGCACACACCTATAAATTAGGCACACAGGTATTTCATTCAGGAATGAAAGCCTCAGAACAATCCCGTGATGATCTAACTTGCTATTACTGTAAAATCCCTAGGGTTCCCTAGAAGGACTGATACCATAAACATAGGCATGGGGTAGGAGTAGTGGGGTGGGAATACCTCAGTGATAACTTATGGCCTGAACAAGGGAAAAGAGATGTCTGGGTTAACCAAAATACAGGTCTCTTTTTATCTGTCTTTAGGACTCATGGTTTTGCTAACAACAGCAATATTAACTTCACTTGAGAACTCCCAAAGCATTACTTTTTAACTTTTATTTAATAAATATAAATTTCCAAAGTACAGCTTTTGGAATACAGTGGCTCCCCCCCCCCCATAACCTTCTCCCACCTGCAACCATCCCATCTCCCGCTCCCTCTCCCCTTCCATTCACATCAAGATTCATTTTCAATTATCTTTATATACAGAAGATCAATTTAGTATATACTAAGTAAAGATTTCAACACTTTGCACTACACAGAAACACAAAGGGTAAAGTACTGTTTGAGTACTAGTTATATAGTTAATTCACATAGTTCAACACATTAAGGACAGAGATCCTACATGGGAAGTAAGTGCACAGTGACTCCTGTTGTTGATTTAACAATTGACACTCTTTGTTTATGGTGTCAGTAATCACCCAAGGCTCTTGTCATGAGTTGCCGAGGCTATGGAAGCCTTTTGAGTTCACCAACTCCGATCTTATTTAGACAAGGTCATAGTCAAAGTGGAAGTTCTCTCCTCCCTTCTGAGAAAGGTACCTTCTTTGATGGCCCATTCTTTCTGCTGGGATCTCATTCACAGAGATCCTTCATTTAGGTCATTTTTTTTTGCCAGAGTGTCTTGACTTTCCATGCCTGAAATGCTCCCATGGGCTTTTTAGCTGGATCCAAATGCCTTAAAGGCTAATTCTGAGGCCAGAGTGCTGTTTAGGACATCTGCCATTCTATGAGTCTGCTGTGTATCTCGCTTCCCATGTTGGATCGTTCTCTCCTTTTTAATTTTATCAGTTAGTATTAGTAGACACTAGTCTTGTTTATGTGATCCCTTTGACTCTTAATCCTATCATTATGATCAATTATGAACTGAAATTGATCACTTTGACTAGTGAGATGGCATTGGTACATGCCACCTTCATGGGATTGAATTGGAATCCCCTGGGAAAAACTTAATACTTTATCCCTTTTAGTATTTTTTTGTTCTACTTAATGCTATTGATTAAACTCTTTAATTAACACACAGTTATTCTTAGGTGTTTAAATTTAACTGAAAGTGATCCCTGTTAAAACATAAGAGTGGGAATAAGAGAAGGAGGAGATGTATAGTTCGGCACATGCTCAATCGGACTTGCCCCAAATGGTAGAGTTAGAAATTTGCCAAAGCATTGATTTTATAGAAGAGATCCTGTGAATTTGAACCCTATCCAGGCCCTCCATGTGTGGAACTCTCATTTGATACTGGGGAGGGCAGAGTACACTGAAACACTACTGACTTGACTGCTGCTCACAGATTGTAGGGAGGGAAGCAGTTGGGATCACTCTGAAGCTAGGAAGCCAGTTGAATCTCAGATACACTATTTCCATCTGACTTGCCCAGTGCAGAACTGGCTTCCCAGTTGCACTTGAGTGTGTCTCCCTCCTCCCCCAACAAACACACACACACACACACACACACACACACCTGCATCACAGTGAGGTGCATTATGAGAAACACATGCAGGCTCAGGGCATTCAGACTTGCCTAGATCTCAGAGGACATGCTTGGGGACATGAGTTGGAGTGGTCTCAGCCAACTGCCGGCAAGAGCAAGGTGACCTTTTCCCTTTCCATCATCTCCCTGTAACCTCAAACGATTCTGTGGACACTCCGTGTCTAAGGTGCATCTCTCTCTTTTATCAGAGAATAAAGACTTGGGAAGAGAAATTTTTTAAAGATTTATTTTACTTATTTGAAAGAGTTACAGAGAGAGGTAGAGACAGTGAGAGAGGTCTTCTTATTTGAAAGACAGAGTTACAGAGAGAGGTAGAGACAGAGAGAGAGATCTTCCATCCACTGGTTCACTCCCCAATTGGCTGCAATGGCTGGAGCTGCACTGATCCAAAGCCAAGAGCCAGGAGCTTCTTCTGGGTCTCCCATGTGGGTGCAGGGGCCCTAGGACTTGGGCCATCTTCCACTGCTTTCCCAGGCCATAGCAGAGAGCTGGATCAGAAGAGGAGCAGCCGGGACTAGAACCGACGCCTATATGGGATGCCAGCACTTCAGGCCAGCGCATTAACCCACTGCACCACAGCATCGGCCCCAGGAAGAGAAATTAACTAAAGATGGTGCCCAAGACCTCAGAAAGAGAGCCATCAGCATCTCCTTCCCTTCCCCTTTATGCTATTTCCATTGTTTATGTTGTATTAAGCTAGTTTTGAAAGAGCACCAGACTTCTTAGATCTAGATCTCATCAAGAGATCAAGAGAGAAAAGTCCCCCAATTATTGAGTAAAGGATCTTCCTTAGTAGCTGTGATGTCTGAATACCACATGAAAACAAACTCAAAAATTCAAATGTTATTGTAGAAAACCCCCTTGCACACATGTATTTGAACTTAGGAAGGAATGGCTTTGTTAATTTTGCCTAGATTTAAGAAAAAGCGAATTCAGTTGGCTATTTTTAAGTATAAATGGCTCAAACTCATAAAACAAAGCAAAATTCAGTGCTGAGCCTGGAATGCATATTGGCCTGCCTTCCCCATTTCTGTGGTAGAGTGGGATATGGTTTTTTTCATCAGCTGCCAGCAAAGTTTGCATGGTCAGTTGGGTGGTCCAACCTTCACTCCAGATATCCTACACAGATATTCCTGTAGTATTTGTAGCTGCATACCATAGCTCAGCTTCATCTGGCAGAACCATACTTGTGGACAGAAGCCCACATTGAGTTTAGATTTTGAAGAGAAAATGGTGGTGAAAAGTATCAGAAAATGAGAAAAGTTACCTCTATTAAACCAGCATTTGGTTCAAAACAATCTACATAAAAACATAATAGCTTAAGCCCTAGTCCTAAAGCAATCAGTTCTAATGAAAAACAGTTTTAGTTCTGTTTGTAATTTGATCTGATTTTTTGGTAGGTGAAATGATTGCATCTGCATTTTGATGAAACTAACACTTCAGCCGGCGCCGCGGCTCACTAGGCTAATCCTCTGCCTGCAGCACCGGTACTCTGGGTTCTAGTGTGCTCCTCATCACGGGGCAGCAGGTCCAATAGAGCTCCTCAGGGCCAGCCTGGGGAGCTCGGGGGCCGAGCGGAATGATGAGTGTTGACGGCAATGGAACCACACCAGAGCCGGGAGATCAGTCAATGCCCAGGGCGCAGCCTGGTTCTCGACTTTATTGGGAGGGGGAGAGCTTTTATAGACACAGAAAGGGGGCTGTCCAGGGTACAGAGGAACCGAGCCAACCAGCTGAAAGTTAAGGCAGGACACGAGCCGGGCACGCCCTCAAGGGCCAATCACAGCCAAGGACACATACTGTTCATGAATATGGAAGTCTCCTGTCAGGCTAGGTACCTCCCCTAGTCTCGCCCCCACTTCCAATCCAATTTCCTTCTAAAAAGTGCTTGGGCCCCTGCCATCCACATGGAAGAACTAGATTGAGCTTCTGTATCCTAGCTTCAGCCTGGCCCACCCCTCACTGTTGAAGCCATTTGGGGAGTGAACCATTGGATGGAACATCTGTCTCTGTCTTTCTCTCTCTCTTTCTTCTCTGTCTCTTCACATTTGAATACATTTTTAAAAATAATTTTCAAGCTCTAAAAACATAAAAAACCACTATGCATTGATTTTGAAAACTTTTTGCACCACAATAAACTTATCCTTTAATTATATTTTCTGTGAACTTTTTGAAGTACTTCATATAATCTATGTTAAGAAGTGATTAGTGAAGACTGGTTAACAATATTGTTCCTTTCTGAGATTGTCTAGCATGTTGCACCTTTCAAGTTAGTCCTCTCACTTCATATCAAAAGTATATGCTTTCAATTATGAATACAGACATGAAGAGTATGTGCGGGTAGAGAGGAACTTAGTTTACCGACTTGCCTCAGTAACAGCCAATGGTAGGAAGGTACGACTGCTTTTTGGAAAATACAGAGTAGTTACTGCTTCATTCCCACACTTGAATGTCTATTACTGAATGCAAAGCCATCATCTTGCAACTCTGTTCCTATCCTCTTTTCCTTTATGGATTATTGGGATGTTCATTGGCAAACCACCCATCACACTCACATGGACTTACTGAGGGCCTTTAGCTATGTGGAATGGGTCTGCAGAAGTCCTCTGATTGGAGTCGGCCTGGAGGCTGTACTGTAGTGTGACTGCAGGCTTCCCTCTCTGTACTCTCATCCCCACATCTTTCACTGCAGCCTTCACACACCATGGTGCCATATTTCTTTTCACCTAGCACCAAGTGCTCGAAATCTATCACCCACTCATATGGTTTGCCATTCATATCTTTTCCCATTCCATGCACCATAAATGAAACAAATAACTTCATTGAGCTGAAATCAAAATTTGCCCATATGAAGTTGTTTCTTCTGATCCTTTCTTTGTGCTAGATGTTATTTTCTGTACCAAGGTCTGACTAGCCAGTAATTTTTCCTTCTTCTTCAGTGGCACTTTAATAGACAACTGCTGGAAACATAACACTTTTACCCAGTAATAACCTAGCATTTCTAGCAAAGCATATAAGTGGGCGAGTAGCCCCCAGGTGTTTGTGTATTAATTCCTGTGTCTTCCTGTCATACTCCCTAAATAGCCTCTTTTTTTTTTTATAATGCTTTTATTTAAAGAATATAAATTTCCAAAATACAGTTTATAGATTACAATGGCTTCCCCCCCATAACTTCCCTCCCACCCGCAACCCTCCCCTTTCCCACTCCCTCTCCCCTTGCATTCACATCCAGATTCATTTTCAATTCTCTATATACAGAAGATCAGTTTTGGCCACGCTTTCCTGCTGTAAGTCGGCAGCACTGAGAGGTGACTCACGATGGCCCTCTTGTGGTGGGTCCCGATCCGCAGAGCTCTTTTCAGGTCACTAAATAAAATAAAACCTTAGAACAGTCCCTTTCTTATTTCTATTGCATTGTCATCATGATCAATACCTCTCAAGTCAGGAATCTGTAAATAATAAAATGGGAGGCTAAAAACAAATTTTAGAATTATTAGCAAGGTCTGTCTCTAGTTTTAAATAGCCCACACTTCCAAATATGTCATTGTTTTGTTCAGGACTTGGACTATTACTTAAAAAGAACAGATAGTTCAAAACTGTCTCTTTTGAATGTTTCTGTCATCTGGAAATGGCCTGCACACAAGCCCCATGACGGATCTGCTTGGCTGAAAAGTCTCTTACCACGTCACCAGTCTTAGAATAGAAGAGAGAGCCAGCGTCCTGAGATTCTAGGGAAAAACATGCAGCACTGAGGAAAACAGTACGTTAGCTGAAATACAGTCATGTAAATGTGCATCTTCCATGGGTAGTGAACACTCTGAGCTTGACTCCTGTCATTATGAACCCAAGAACAGAGGCTTAGAAGTATCAAAATGATATTTATTTTATTAACACACAGTTGAAACTCTGCCATCTAGGACTGAAATGACATAGAACTCAGCGTGACAGCATCAGCTGTGAGACTTTCTGAGAATTCAGAAGCCTGGACCTCACCACTGGATGGTCGGATTTGAAAAGTCTGGGAGAAAGTTTCAGCTTTAGCATTTTTGAAGAATTACAATTCTTTGAGTGATTCCATGTGCTGAGAGTAACACTAACCACTAAACTGTACTTCCCTGTGTGGAATGCTAAGGATATGTCAGGAGAGGGTCTCCAAATTTGCTTGCAGATTTATTTCAAGGTTGCAGGCTTCTCAGGATGGGAACAGTCCCCATGAGCCACATTTCACGGAATCTTCATTGTGGACTGCACTTGCTGAGAACAAGGATTTGTCTTATTCTTTGAATTCTTGTGGTCTAGTGGGCACAGAATCTGTGGTGCTCACAAATACTTCTTATGTGGAATGCTAAAGTGCCCAAGACTTTTTCTTTGGAACTGAAGATAATTTAAGACTCATGAATTCTGCTAAAAAACTGAGATCAAGTATCTTAAAGTACTTTGACAGTTGCCTAGGGCAGACACTATTCTAAAAGGAAGAATTACTTAAAATATGTCACCTGTGATAGCCTCCATACTCTAACATACCCGAGAATGGTTTCAAGTTTCCAGTTTTCAGTAGTTATTCTCTTTCTCAGTCTTTTCCATCTCAGTGAAAATAGAAGCATGATGCCCTTTGGACTGTTCAATGTGTTTAAAGGATAAAGAAGTGACTGACAGACTATATAAACAAGGAGTCAGAAGACCACCCAATCTCTGAAAAAACAAGGGTCTCATTGCCTAAAGAGATTAAATAAGCGAATGCTCTGTGATGCTTCGGGATAATCCTCCAGAGATAAAGCTATAGATCTGGCATATATAGGCACGCTTAAGGCTATGTTGCTGAGTTTATCCCAATATTTTTTCAACTACCAAGTTAAAATTCCTCTATATCAGTATTGAAAGATAACAGAGTATCAGCTCATCATGTGGACCTAGAAGAACAGTGAATTAAAATTCGACAAAGCCAGAAGTCAATCTCTCACTCTCCTGTCACAGCCAACACTTTTATCCCTGAGTCTGATCGCCTTCCCTTGAACTCTGTGGAATGTTAAACTTCTAGGCGCTCCACCAGGAAGGAGAAGACCTGGATTCTATTCTTGGCATGACCAGTAAGTGGCTCTGTGACCTTGGGCAGATGACTTAACATCTGGGCCTCTTCTCTCTGCTGTAAAGTGAGAAGGCTGGGAAGGTTAAGGGGATGACTTCAGAGCTTCTTTCTGGTCCTAAAATTCTGTAAGTCTGGAAACACCTCCTCATGACATTTATGCACTCAATAGTCATCCCTCCTTCCCTATTTCTGAATTCCTCTAGGTTGTGGCTCATTATTAGGAGTAGTATAGTTCTTTTAATATCCCTTGTAGAATTTTCTTTTTTGTTAATTGACAGCAGCTAGTGTTTCTACATTTATTTCCTATTAAATGTTATGGCATTCACTTTTTTATGTCTCAGTACAGTAAAGTAGGATTTTTATGTCATCAGATATGCATGCTATAATTGTTTCCAAAACATAGAGCAGTGATCTTGGTGGATTTCAAAGTTGAAGTCTTAAATGTTCATGTGGCTTAAAAGTAAACTTAGATTACATTACAAATTACAATTTTTCCATAAAGTTGTCAGCCATTCTGACACCTGTTTGAAAATTCAAGGCAGTTCACATTATCTGAAAATCACTGTAGGGCTACATGCACCAGCATTAGTCTTTTTAGCCAACTTATTGTATGCATATAACTACAAGAACTTTTATCAAAACAAAAATTTTCTTAGAATTTTGTTGCCTTTGTATTTAATTTACTTAATATCTTTTGGATATGAAATATGGCGTGGAAAATATAGATAATGCATAAATTATTCAATTTATTGTATATAATATATAAATTATTGATAAATATGAGAATACATGGTTTAACATAGTGAAATTCTTCTCAAAGCCTTTCACTAGTTTTTGATTCCATGTGAGATTTATGGCCAACTATACTATAACAAAAATTAGATGAAGCATCTGCAATAAGCAATTACTAGGATATACATGGAAAAGAGCACTGAAATAGATACTATTGGATGTGACCTAATTAACATAATTTAGCCACATATTACCTGATAAGATTTGCAAAAATGTCTTAACTTGATTTACAAAGGATACATAGAAATTAAGATGTTTAGAGTGAAGGAAAGGACAGAGGAAACAGTGTTATCCAGTAAGCCTATACTGACGCTTTGGGCAACTCTCTCCTCTACCCTCCCTCTCAGCATCTATATTTTTGTCCTAGAAGGATGGATATAGAGGTTAGACATCAGCTAACAGTTATTCTGTGCGATATATATACACCTCTCTCTCACATTTATGAAGTAAATAAAATTATCCATTAATGAAGAAACAAAGGATTCAAAATCACACAGATAAGTGGTGGCGGTAGAATTGAAACCTAGATCTCTTGGGCAAAATTCCAGAGTCTTCAATTAGGGAAACTAGCTGCAAGCCCTACATATCCACATGGGCGTAGTTCTATGAACTTTGGCAAGATCCTTTCCATCTCTGAGCCATAGTTTTATCAGGAAGATCGGGTTAATAAAACTTACAGTCACAATTGTTGTGAGTTCAGATAAAGATTTATTTGAAGTACTTAGCCTTGCCAGGAGTTATGAATAATTCTGTTGTTACTATAGTATTGTTGTTGTTAATGCTGTTGAGATTACGATGTCAGGCTTTCCAAACATAGGGTCAGGATTTCATTCAATTGTCATGTGTGTATTCAAGTCCAAATACGAGCAGGTTGCTATTACTCAACTTTTCAGCTCCCTATGAGCTATTTATCTGGAAGCCAATGAAAATAGAGAGAAAGTGAGTATGTAATGCTTTAAAGATCACACCAGGGAAACACTTTGAACCTTATTATTTAGATATCAATCTAGCTGGTTTGCTGAAATAAACATGAAATTGATGTAGAGACTTTTTGACTAATTAAGCCAAACATGAGATTCATGTGTGTACCTGGCTACAAAAAGCTTGGAAATATTGCTAGTGAAGCAAAGACTCTTAACATTTTCAGGATAGGCCAATATGATTGTGATTTAAGAATCTTTTCCTTATACTTGGGCTGCTGCACACCTCAGTCAAAAACAAGCATGTAGGGCTGTCGTTATTGTCTTTCCGTCCCATAATAGGTAGTATCATCCTTTCCCTTGGGCTCTTATTTCCTCCACTGTAAAAACATCACTAGCATGATGAAATGGGCAACTTGCTATCAGACAATCACAAGTGCAGTGAGGTTGGTGTTCTTATAAGACCCATTTCTGTTTTATTTCAATACAGAAGTTCAGTCAGTTTTCGCAAGATGGTGGAGATCATATATATTTATATATTTACTACCAATGTTGTTCTGCCACATCCAGACACAAACTTTTAGAGGCACTGAAAAGTGCATCCTGACAGCAGCTGAGAAGGGTGAAAGAGAGATAGGCAAGGAGGGGGTTAATTCTTACCTATAAAAATGAGTTTACTTTCCTTAATAAAAGAAATCTAAAATTGGCCATTGTCTTCATGTGATGTCAACAACCAGCACTTCTGGAGAGTTTGAAAATACTGGGCTCCATTAGAAAAGCTAAAAATGTCCTGGACCAGGAGTTGTTTACCCAGTGTAGGAGCCGCTCTAAAGTTACAGAGCTCTGGTTGGCAGAGGTGGCCTGAACGCTGCCTCCAAGGAACTGACGTCACAGTAGTCTCCGCTGCTGTGACACTGAGCTGAGTAGCTTTTTGACTTGAGAACGTGCTGAAGGTTTCAAAGGAACTTGTCATTGCCGCTCTGTGGAATGGCTGGACTGATTCTGCAATCCGTTTTCTCATAAAGATTCAAGATTCTCCAAACTGAAACTTCTCTTTAAGAGGACTAGCTCCCCGCTCTATCTTCTTCCTTTGTGAGATTGACCAGTGGTCAAGCATCCGTAGGAATTCCCCCCGGTGCAAAAAGGTATGTTTCTGTTCGACAAGTCTGAAAGCAAATGGCTGATTTTGCCAAGATGCAGAGGGTTGCTTTCAAACTGCTTTAGACTGTGGGTACGGTTTCAGTGCACTGACATTCAGCATCTGCCCGTGCTGGTGTGTGTGTGTCTGGGCTGAAGAACAGTGGGCGGGGTGGATAACGGATTGCTCTGACACAGGACGAAGCCGTTCAGCTGCTGAGGGTGGATTTTCTGACCCTGCAATGACAGTAACATCCACTCTTTGAGACTTTGTTTTTCAAACGCTGCTTCTTGGTTATTGAAAAAGCACTTTATTCCCCATGGGATTTCACTAAATGCAATTAGTATTAGAATGTGATAATTATGTAGATGAAGATTTTTAAAGTTAACCAGTTTGAGTTTGCTGGTATTTGAAAATTGCACTGAAACATAAATAAATGAAGTTTTATCCAAGATAAGGTTGTGCTTACATAAGATAAGTGTTTCGGTAATTTGAAATGAAATCTGAGTCATTTATAATGGGTTAACGTACAATTAAGAGGAAAGTTTACCACTATGTCTTCAGTTCAAGACATATCAAAGCTTGTATTTTGCAAGTTAAGTAACATGAGGGTCTCTACAGCTTGAATGATTGCTGATTTGAGAAAAAGAAATGGAAAGAAAATAAGAAATTAATGAGAAGGCAATACTGATTCCTTCAGAATAAAGCATGTGGTACTGTATCTCTTGACCTTGGTGGAACATGAGGAATGTGCTTAAATAGCACTAAACAACAATAAAAAAAAATTTCCCTGTACTCTGCAATGAAATCAAATCAGGTTGGTTTTTGGAAAGATGCATTGGCAGCTGAGCAAAGGGAAATACTGAGATAATTGAAATATTTTAATTCATTCAAATGATGCAGGTGATGTATATTAGCATGGAGAAAGTGGCAAATTGTGGAGGCCAATGGTGCTTCACTCAGATAGGTATGGGCATAGGAATTCCCAGTCCCTCAGAATCAGAGGCAAAACCTCTTTGGGCCAAAAGTGAGATAGGAAATCTCTCCTGTGTGTGGCATTCATGTTGGCATATGTAACCTTTTATACATGAAAAATCTTCAATTATATAAAAAATGTTATGTTTAGGAAAAGGAACTATGAGAGCAGAAAACAATTACCCTGCAGCAAAAAAATCTCAGAGAAGTAGCAATTGAGTAACCTCCCCGAGCACTGTTTATTTTGGTTGCCTAAAATCAGATGTCAGTGGGCGAGATGAAGATTGCAGTTTATGACCAAGGTGTGGTAAGAATGAAGCACCCCTCAGAGAAAGAAGTGTTGCCATGATCAAACTGAGACTAATTTGGGAGATGAAAATTACTTATTGCAAGACCCCTGTGTTCCTCTTAAATACTTCTCACTGGAAGGGCTGGAAGGTTATCAGAAGTATTTGCCTCCCGTCACCACACTTATGCAACCCACTCACAACTTTTTACAATTCTGGCTTGCAGGCTGGGGAAAGGAAGTGGGTTAAAAGGGATTATGCAATGCTGGCTTCGCTGTTTGGGAAGAAAGTTGTGTGTGACTCAGTAATGCAGCACACTCTGTCCTTTCCCACTTGCCCTAATAAACTTTTATTCTGAATGAAATTCCAGCAGGAGTGAGATGAAATTGAGAGCTCAAGAGATATGAGGATGGGGATCCAGATAGCAGGAATCCTCCCTTCTCTCCCACATAGATGCCAGTATCCGTGGGAGGAAAAGGGTGTCAACCAGGAACAAAGAGAACTTTTATATTTGCTTCAGTCCACAGCACTAAAATTGAGTCTTTGAATCTGCTGACCCCTTTTGTCCCATAGTTTTGCATTACAGAACATTCTGTCCCTACAAAGTTACCCCTTCAGTTTGATTTCTTTAAATATTTATGTTATAACCAAAGCAGTCTCATGTAAGACTTAATTCGCATTTTTACACAGAATAAAAGTTGTTTTTCTGAACAGTTAACTTGGCATGTATCTTTGAAACAGCTGACAAGTACAACAGCAAGAGAGAATCATGGACAGCATGAGAGTTCACGTGAATAGATGTGCTGCTATCAATTTCCTGCTTAAGTGAAATCAAAATGATCAGTTTTATTACAGACAAGGGGAGTGGGATAGATGATGAAAAGGAAGGAGAAATGAAGGGAAGACAAGAAAGGAAAAGGAAAAAAGATGGAGGAAACTGAGAGAAAGGCGTCTCTGAAGCATTCACTATGGTCTTAACCAGTGTTTGGGCACTTTGCTTAAGCATTGTCTCCCTTGCTCACTTAATCACTGAAACAATTCCATTCCCCCCTTATAGAGGAAAGAAGTGACATAGTCAGCCACATTATGTTTGGTATTTAAATTTATGACAAGACAGAGATGCCAGACAGGCTAACTTGAAGTCCTCCTATAAAAATTGGCATGGATATTACTCTACAGAAACTTTCTTGCAAAAGCTTGCTTTTCTGATCCACAACCATGACATTTCCTGGCACTTGGAATCACTCTGGTGCTGGGAAGGGGCTGCTCTGTAGATAGATTGGCTCCATAATAAGCTATGAGTTTTATTCCTTGCAAATTGATACAGACTGGTTTTGTTCTTTGCAAATTGATATTCAGAGATACCTGTTACTGAGAGCAGGCTGATTTAGAGTATTCCTAGATGATCTTCTGGTATGTAAAAACAAAAAGCATTTGGCACCTTCTAAACTCTAGTGTAAATGGAAATGGTTCAAGAAGAGTTAGGGATAGAAAAACTGGAACCACTTACAACAAAATTGTAGGGAAAAAACCTTATGATAGTGATTTCTGAATATTTCTGGTGTTTAATGATAGTTGGGATAAAACATGGAATAGCATAGCCCCTCTTTTTCAGGTAGCTTGAAATTAGCTCCCTTTTTATAACTTCTTTGATTGCTTAAGTTCACAACTATTGCTGAAATCTCAAATCACTCCATTCTTCCTAAGAAGGTCCAGTGGTAAACACTAGTCTCAAGACAATTTCAGCTCACAGCTAGTTACATAGAGTTTTAAAGCACTCAGCCAGTCTGAAAATAAGCACTGTCTGCATTTTCTGTGGGTTAGCTGTTAGATGAACCTAAAAGATTACTAGGCAATCAAGATCAATGAACAATTAACTAAAACAAACAAAAGCAAACTCTATATTCTTCACAGATGTATCTACTGACATTTATTTGGGGGCAGGTAAGCATTGGCTATGGCAAGTATTTTTAGTTCTGGGCTTGTAGGTAGGAGGGTAGCAAAAGAAGGAAGGGAGGTTAGAGGGGATGGAAAATGAAGTTAGAAATAGAACATGGCTAAGTGGGTAAAAATGACATAAGATGGCATCTTTAATTGCTAAAGCTGACTTATTTGTCTTGACTGAATTAATCATAAAACCATTAGTGCCAAATAAGTAGGTTACAAATATCAATATGTATTCACCAAATAGTTTAAGGGAACAGTAACATTGAAAATCCCTAGGGTACTTTTGAAGGTGAAGCCCTGAGTAAGGAGTTGACTTTTTTATTCTTGTTAGTTTATTACAATTCATTGATAGATTGCAGCTCAAAAAATATGCTAAAAATTGTTTACCTCTCTGATGTGTCTGTTCAGAACAGTCTTAGACAAAAATAAAATTAGTCTTCAATATTTATCTTATATTTGTGATACAAAATATGCCACCATTTTCTGTGAATACAAAATTGGCACTTGCTTCCTGGTTATGCATGTTTAATTTTACAATGCCAGCTTCCACAATGCTACTGACTACTTGGAACATGGCCATAATTAGCATAAGATGTTGCTGGAAAGTTATAGGCATTTTGGTAATGGTTTAATAAACTTAAGAGATTCTTAGTGGCATAATTGCCTTAAATAAAGATTGAAAAATTTAAACATGCTCTTCTACTAAAAAAGGCAGATGACTTTATTATTAACAGTTACTTATTTTCAACTTAAATCAAAGGAAGATATTCAAAAGAAAATTAGGAAAATTTCTCATGTGGTTTTACATTCAATATTTCATTTTATCTTTACAAAAATTTGTGAATATTATCATTTTTAAATAAATTAAATCTCAGAAATGTAAGATGCCTCACATATCTAGTATTTTAAGTTGCATGTCCAGCCTCTAAATATACTTACCATGAATGCTAGAAATCTAAATATTTCATTCACTACTTAGCGTAATAGAGGATTCTCTACAAATTGAATAAAATGTTTTCTTCAATTCTCTGTATTTAGTCTCCTAACCAGAACAGGAAGCGTGGGTAAATTTCAACGTGTGTCTCACAGAATAGTTTTCATGCATTTGGATTGTTTTAAACTATATATACATATATAAGTATATAAATATATACATATACATAAACACACATAAATGTGTATACATATATATATACTTTCAGTTACTTTCTTGTTTTTAAATCTGTCCCAAATTGACCATCAACTTCAGGGTCTTAGTTGATACAGTAATCACATAAGCTATGGGCTCGATCTCTGAATGTAGAGTTGAGACTGTAGTCTAGCACTGACTTAAGACTCTAAATCACAGAAATATGTTATCAGATTACATCGGAGCACAACCAGTAAATCTCTTGCATCAGAATTTTCTGTAGTATGTACATGTGACCATACAGTTTAATTTCATATTTCTGTTTTTAGGTACTCATGACAAAATTCATTTTTAGATTAGGTGGTTAAATAAAGGAATATTTGTATCACGCATGTGCATTTAACCATCTTGTGCACTATAATTTTGCTGTCTGGTCTCGAACAGGGGGCAAACAAGATTTTGGACATCCTTGCTACTTTATTGACTGTGTTAATTTCTTTACCTTTAGAGTAATGTTGTCATGCTACAGTTAAGCATCTCTTCTTTGGAGTCTAATTTTCTATGGTTTGTTTATGTGAATGGCTTTTGACAAAATGATAAAATATGTTTCCAGAAAGCACATGGGATCTGGAACTCTGTCTCGTTGTGTTTATATTAGGCTTTATTTTAAAGGCAACTGAGACTGCTTCAGATAAAAACAACTCTAAGCTTCCAAGAAACAGTTAAGAGAAGGCAGAGAGGAGCAGTAACACTTCTTCACTGACACTCACACTGTTGCCATGGACCTACATAAGCAGTGGGAGAACACAGAGACTGACTGGCACAAGGAGAAAATGGAATTGCTGGACCAGTTTGACAATGAAAGAAAAGAATGGGAAAGTCAATGGAAGATCATGCAGAAGAAGATAGAAGAGGTACAAGCTCCTTTGTTTTGACTATTGTGAACTTTAATCTCAGAATGCAAATTCTGTTGAAGTTTTATTTTGTATTAAGCTCTTTTTATTTTTCTTACTCCACCTACTACATGCATGTCTCAGTGACATTTACTAAGCCAAAAATAGCATTGTCTTACCCAATTGTGTCTTGGGGGTTATTCTTTTTTTACTCCATTGCATGAA
Organism: Sylvilagus floridanus; assembly: GCA_949820135.1. Lineage (NCBI taxonomy): Eukaryota > Metazoa > Chordata > Mammalia > Lagomorpha > Leporidae > Sylvilagus > Sylvilagus floridanus. Next base: position 41,045,337 of record OX463227.1, read on the forward strand.
AATTAAGACCTTAAAATGTCACTCTAAAATGTATTCATTTATTATTTTCCAGCTTGAGAGTCATGATACCAAAAACGAGTACATAATTTATAGAAATTTTCAAACACCAGAGCTCAGGAGGAAAATGCAATAAAGAAATAATTAGTGGGACATATATTAGCAAAATTACAATTAAGAATTAAAATATAGATCTTTCCTGAAATAATCTATGGTAAATGTTTATTAAATAAATTACATATTAGACAGCTCAGTGTAATCAACAGGGTTATCAAATATCAAATGCAAATGGCTATGGGCGTGAGATTTCTTTTGGCAAGGTGTGGCACATTTATTGGTACATATTAGGAGAAGGGTTATAAAAATGACATGTCATGACTCTAAGACAAATAGGCTTTTTATTCTTGTTGTCCATTCCTGAGCCTGTTGGGCATGGAATATTTCCTTTAAGCATTTGCATTGGTGAGTACTCAAGCTGGCTCAAACTAGAAATTATTTATGCTTATCTTGTATTATTCTGGTAACAGCCATAATATTGACTTGCATGGTTTTATGCATATTATCAAAGTGGTTATTTTAACAGATTCCTTGGCCTTTATTTGCAAACAACCAAAGCAAGTGAATTATATATTCTAATGTAAATATTTTTCTAATTAATCAGTTGTGAGTAAAATACAAATTGGAATGCTAAAAGAAAAAATAAAGAAGACTAGCTATTATTGTTTTTCATTTTCCAAAGATTTCTTTTGTAAAGAAGCCATATTTGGTAATTAGATTGAATATCTTTTAGAATTCTGTACAAATGTTATTATTACAAATATACACAAGGCTTTTGTTAAGAAAAGACATCATGACAACAAACCACAGAGGTGGCTTCTGTATCACCAACCACCTAGGGCATCTCAAAACTCCAGGAAAATAATGGGGTGATGGATCACAATATAAGCTACACAAAATACACTACATTACATTGTGTATACTGAAGTTTAAGAACCCACTGTCCCCTTTGGACTGGTGACTGGCCCTCTGGCAGGAAGGAAGACCATTCACCACAAAATGCACATAAGGAGAACTCCTTTAAGGTGAGAGGGAAAGTCCTGTGTCACCCTAAAATCTGTTAACAGCACAAAGCATGTCCTTAAAGACAGGTTGTCAAAGTGAAGTTCAGAGATGGACCACTCTTGTGCTCTTGGACCTCCTCATCTCTCCCTGTCCCATTCCATCTCTGTGAACCCAGCAAACGCCTTTCTGGACAGCATCCTTATATGAATCAGCACTTGACAACCAATATGCCCGGCCTTTGTCGCCAAGGAAAAGCAGTGACCTGCCACCATTATTGGAGACCCAGGTGGAGTTCCAGGCTCCTAGCTTCCAGGTGGACCAGCCACAGCCATTATGGCCATTTGGGAAGTAAACCAATTGATGGAAGTCAATCTCTCTCTCTCTGTCTTAACCCCCACCTCTCTGTGTGTCTCTCTCCTTTTCCTCCCTCCCTGCTTTTTTATATGCATCTGCCAGCAAAAATGTCACCACTTTGCCTGTCAAATAAATAAATAAATCTCAAAAAAAAAAAAAAAGAATAAGCCTTTCTTCTAAAATAGAGCAAAGAAGGCAGGCAAGTAGTATACTTAGAAATTGAAAGGTGAAATCGCATTATCTCTCTCTCTTTTTAAAAAAAAATACTTATTTATTTATTTGAAAGGCAGAGTTACACAGAGTGAGAAGGAGAGGCAGAGATAGTGAGAGAGGTCGCCATCTGCTGGTTCACTTCCCAAATGGCCACAACAGCCTGAACTGCGCCAATCTGAAGCCAGGAACTTCCTCTGGGTCTCCCATGCGAGTACAAGGGCCCAAGGACTTGGGCCATCTTCTACTGCTTTCCCAGGCCATAGCAGAGAGCTGGATTGGAAATGGAACATCCAGGGCTCGATCTGGCACCCATATGGGAGGCCGGCACTGCAGACCCCCAACACATTTTATCACTTTATAGTCTGGAAGATGTGTTCTGCTTACTCCCTTAATTTCTATACCCAGAGACTCAGATAAGATCAACAAAGAGACACCTCGGTCAATTCAGAATCTTAATCTACAATTCAATAAGAAATTAATTTATAGTCACAGGTCATTGGCTCCCAAGTATTTGGTAAAGATCTCAGTTAATTCTAGCATCCCAGCAAAATACTTAAAGATTGTAAAATTCAGTAAAGCTAATAGTTTAAGCCATGTAACTAAAACAATCTGCTGTCTGATTTAATTTGTTATTGGTCATTAATTTTTGCTATAGTTTTTTTTGCTATAGTTTATTTTGCTATAGTTAGGTTTTTATTTAAATCCACATTTTTTGCTATAGTTTGGTTTTTATTTAAGTAGTTCAACTCTATTGATTCATATGTGATCATTACTAGCCTTATTAATAAGCAGACATTAGCATGTTTTAAATAAGGAATTATAGCTCATAAAGATACTTCCCTTTATACATCAGGGAGACAGAGGGCTGTAGTATTTGTTCTTCATCCTGGAAAGTAATGACGTTATTTATGTCTTGCTGCATGTGGTATACAATTACGTAGAAACCACATCTCATACATGATGCTTTCCAATACCTTAATAGCACCATGTTTACCTTATCATACATCATATATGTATATGTCACATATATGTACATTCAGAAATATATACTTAGAAAAATTATATCATGCCATCTGTCTTAAAGAAATCAACCATGAATATTGTTCCTCTCAACTGAATTTTGGGTAAATATTGAGCATCAATAACTGCTATATTTCTTAAATAATACATGTAGTGCAGATACTGATTATCGCTGTAAAACACAGAACTACTTGGCTAAATAATTGTTTGGAGGCCTCTTTTGAAATTTGGCAAACTCTTCAAAGACTGAAGTCAAAAGAGAGGGCATTTTTCTTCCTCTGTTCATGAGTGAGCTGAATGAAGGCCTGTCAACTAAAGTCTCATCAAGAAATAGTTTGGGATCCACATAAAGACTAATAGGGAATCACACCCTTAGAATTCTATTATATAACATAAGACATTGTCACATTTGTTTTAATCTGGATGAAACACTTCCTTAGAATATCTATTGTTTTGGAATGAAAAAAAAATCTCTGTGGTATCTAGTTCTCATGAAGGTAGTTGAGCAAACAAAGAAATCACCCATTGACGAACAAAATGAATTGACTTACTGTATGAGATTGTTGACTATTTAGACAGTTAAATATTAAAATACTAGTAAATCACATATATACATGACTTTCATATCAGTAACTGTTGCTCCACTCTTCGAGCAGCTGGAGCATGGCCAGTAATAGATTGAGGTAATGCCAATCTTGCAACAATGCTCCTCTGTCTAGACATACAGGTTTATTTTGTTTTTGAACAAGATGTTGGTTACTAGCCAGAATAATAGAACTTAGCATGCCTGAGCTGCCCCAATAAAAAGTAGACTTTACACTTCATTGCAGTTGCCCAAGCTTATCCTTGTTTTAGAGTCAATATTTAGAGCTCTAAGTATAAACATACCCAAGGTAGTATATAATTCTGTGGCAAAGAGAACACAAAATGATTTGCTTAGTATCAAATACTGACAAAAGTGAACTTACAAAAAAAAGTTTTAATTTGAGAATTTGATTTTCACACAGCTTTGTCAGGAAGTAAAGCTTCGGAGGAAAATCAACATGAACGAACGTGCTAAGATGGTTGTTCTTGATCATGAAAAGGCCACTCAAGATACAAAGGTAGATCCTTCTTCAGATTATCCAAAGTCAGGACAACATGAACTTACAGGGATGAATCACAGGCATGGTCTGGAAAAAGAAAAGAAAACAGAGCAGAGTTCACTCGGCGAAGGAAATCAAATGTGTAAGGAACAAAAAGCAGCAAAAAGCTCAATAGGGTTTATGGATCCTTTGGGCATAGACAACCATAAGGAATGTGAAGTGTGGCCTGGTCTGGGGGCTTCTGAGAGAGACAGCAGGAGCTGTGCTGGCGCCCTCAGCATAGTAAGTATGGAAGTGATTCACCTACAGATGTTTCTGAGGAAATATTTATATGTCCAAGTGCTAATGTGCTCTTGCTTATATGCATAAAGGCTCTTGAAGAACTTGCCAAAGTTAGTGAAGAATTATGCAGCTTTCAAGAGGAAATTCGAAAGAAGTCTAATCACAGAAGGTAAGCTGCTGCAGCTATAATTGTTTTATGTTGGAAAATAAAAAGAATATTATTTTTAGTTAATCCAAAGCAACTCCTCTTAATAATTTAGTAGTAATCCATTAGTTATTAAAATTTATCATCTTTGATAGAAGATAGAGTCTATTCATTAATTCTTAAAGCAAATTTTCAGTCCTCTTTGAAATTTGACTATTAGGAAAGAATGCTTTACTCTTTTGTTGTTTTGTTGTTAAGGTAGACCTTGCATACAAAATTAGCAAATATCCTCTTATATGTTTTTTTTATGTTGAGGATTAAGCCAGGGGAAGAGTATAAAACTGAATTAATCCAGTTAAATACATCTTTGTACTATGCCACATTTAACTCTGTAGTGTTTTAATTATATAATGACATTCTATTGAGATATTTTGTGTCTGATTTATTTCTCTATATAATGGAGGCATACAGAATTTTCAGAGTAACATACTATAAATATATACAAGATACACATGCCACAAAAAGTGCTATGTTATTTTAGAAACAATATGTAATTATAAGAGTAAGTTTTAGCCAAATTAACAAATCTGTTTTGGATTCTTTTCAAGTAAGGATTACTCTAAGGTCAGCATTTATCTCTTGTGGGGCTGTAAGCACAACATGCTGCTTTTTCTTTTAACTCTGAGGAAGCTCAGAGGGAGCTTTGGTTCCAACTTGCCATAAATTTTCTTTGCCAATTGTGTTTTATTCATGATTTTTTCATGGATCGGGCTCTTTAGATTTTGTCTACTATTGTTCATTAGTGGAGATGTATCTACACTTTATAGGAAGCTGTCTCATAATCTTTTATAAGTTGACTAGCTATAATCATGATTTATGCTCATCAGTATGGTTAAATTTGATTTGTGAATCCACATTTTTGCTGTAGTTAGGTTTTTTTAAATCCACATTTTTTGCTATAGTTTGGTTTTTATTTAAGTAGTTCAGAAGAGACATGCGAGTTTTCTTTTACAAATCACATGTGGTATAAAGCTCTTATTGTCACCCATGGGCCATTATAACAAGTTCAGAATCTTTATATGTAATTCAAAGACATTGCCACATGACATGACTTAATCTTTGTCTCTCTCTTCATTATCCTTTCTAATCTGCTTTCTAACCCATCCATTCCAAAATATTCATTGTTCCTTCAATAACTGTACTATTTTTGTTACACCCCACTTTGTCTATATTCCCTTTATTCAACTCATTCTCCTAAATCTTACTTTTCTTTGAAGCCAAAATCATACCTTCCTTTTGGAATTATTCATGTCTCATTGCAGTTTTACTCAGATTTCTTACTATTTACAATGTCATTTCAAATTCAAGAGGAGTAACTTGAGCTCATCTTGTAAAATGAATATGAACTCAGTAGACGGAGAGGAAGTAAGGACAGGGCAAGAGAAAAAGCTGTAGAATTCAGAATGCCAATAGCAGGAATCCAAGAGACGACATAATCTAGTTGGAGTGTAGGTGAAGTTTTAGGTAATAGAAAACATGAATGACAAGATTGAAAAGATAGTTTATGTATGCATATAAACAGCCTTGAATTAAGACTCAAGGGTGGACTTTATCCTAAAAGAAAAGAGACTTGAAGGGTGGGCATATGGTGCAATGTTTAACACACTACTTGGGACACCTATAATCTGATTCAAGTCCTGGCTCTGCTTTCCAACTTCCTACCAATGTGCATCCTGGTAGGCAGCGAGTGATGTCTCAGGTAATTAGGTTTCTGCCACCCACACGAGAGACCTGGATTGAGTTCTGAGCTCCAAGTTTCAGCAGGGCCAGCTCTGGCTGTTGTGGGAATTTGGGGAGTGAACAGGCATTCAGGATATTTCTTTTGATTTCTCTCTCTCTTTCAAATAAATAAATATAAATCTTTAAAAAATTAAAAGGGACTTGAAGCTTTTGACTAGATGTTTATATAAAAATTATGTTTGAGGAATTTTTTGCTCCTTTCATCAGAAATTCATTGCTTATGCCATACTTTAAGAGTTTATGCTACATAAGGATATCACTGATCTGCCATGTTTTACAATTATTTAGGATGAAGTCAGACTCTTTTCTCCAGAAAATGCCAACTGTGATTAATATGCCTCCTGGGGACCCTATGATCAACAATGGCCAGTGCATCCTTCCAGTCAATTTAGTAAAAGGAAAAGAGAGAAATAGGAAGAATCTGAACTGTATCAATAAGCTCCAAAGCAAATCAGTGGAAAGAAGTGGAATCGATCTGCAAAGAAATGAAACCCCACCAGTTCCTCCTCCAAGGAGCACCTCTCGAAATTTTCCCATGTCATATTCTGAAAAAGCCTATGAGAATTTAAAGCACATTTTAGACCACCACAGCTGGGTGACTCGTGAGGGTCCCGCTGAATGGAACTGCAATCCCCATTCCCTTTTAAGGCAACATGAGACGCCTACATTGTGTCCAGATGAAGGGGAGACTTTGAAAGATGGCATGTTTTCCTCTTTGGAATCAGAAGTGAAAATAGATAGCAAGCCTCCATATAATGAAAATGTTGGTCTTAGCACGGGGTCATATGACACTGGGAAAGATGCCAAAAACAGCCCTCCTACTCTGTGGTTTCAGAAAACCTGCTCCACCCCCAATAAGTCAAAATATGAAAACATGATCCCAGATCCTCCTGCTCAATCTCATGCTGATTTTCATGTAAGTAATGACTGTTGCTCCGTGGTGATTCAGGAAAGTAGCCCACTTAGAAGTTTCAATGGTGATTTTGAAAGGACAACAAGGAATGAAAAACTGGCAGCCAAGACTGATGAATTTAACAGAACTGTATTTAGAACAGATAGAAATTGTCGTGCAATACAGCAAAGTCAAAGCTACTCAGAATCATCTGAGGATGTTAAGCACTGTGATACCTTAACCACAAATCCAGGTAACATATCCAAAAGTGACAGTGTATCTGGTAGTCTGAAAACCAGTGCCCACATGCCTGTGCCTATGGGAAATGTGCCTGATAATTCAACCAAGAAACTCACAACTGGTCTTGTCAGACAAATGCCGGAACCCACAGGTCCTAGCAGTTATCGGAATATGCTCCATGAGCATGACTGGAAACCAAGTAATTTGTCAGGCCGACCAAGGTCAGCTGATCCCAGGTCAAATTATGGTGTTGTGGAAAAGCTACTGAAAACCTATGAGACATCAACAGGGTCTGCATTGCAAAATTCTAAGTGCTTCCAAGATCAATGGACCAAATGTAATTCTGACATCGGTAGTGGTGCCACATTAAGTCGGCATTTAGAAATGATCCAAATGGAACAAGAGTTTCAACGAAACCCAGCTATGTGCGGGGTACAGCCAGTGAAGCAAGTAATAGATCGGAAAAAGATAACAGAGGTGAGAAAGCAAAACAGCCTATGTTAATGGAACTGCATTGGTAGTGAGTGATGGCTCTGAGTTGAGCTCAGTTGCCCAATCACATAAATAGAACATAGGCACACGTTTTGGCATCTTCTGGGCTTCTTGACTATTTGTTGTTTCTTTCCTGAAAAATACTCAGGCTGCATATTTATTGATTCATAGAATTTTAACCTTTTAAAGCTTTCTTTATTCAAAAATAATTTTCAGTTATTAAGTATGATTAGCTCATATTGAGTAAGTCACATGATTTTTAATATGGGTAAATATTTAAAAATAGTGACCTGTAGAATCCTATCTCTGGAACTAAAGAGAGTATATGAAATAATATCTTTTTAAATATATATTCTCAGCATGAAAGTTGCTAAAGAAGCATGAGGTTTTTAAATAAACTGTTATCCTCTTTATCTGTTTACAAGAGCATAACTTTTGCTAACTATAAGAAAAAAGAGATCAAAGAAATTTGTATTTACAAGAATCCCTTTCTATGAATTACAATTTTTAAGAACAACTTACATACAGTTACAATAACAGCTTACATATAGGTAACAGTAACAAATATTGTTATTGTTAACCAATCCTTCTAAAATTCTAGTTTTACATAATGCAGTGTGTATTCAGCATGGTTTTAAGCTATGACGGTTGCCTCCTTCTGTTGTCAAAAATATTTTTATGTCCTTTTGAGCCCTGCAAAATCATGTTTTCCACCATTTTATCAGAAACTTTGCCTGTTTTTATGAGGTAAAATAATTGTACTGCTTTTATATTTCTCTCTTCTCCAGTTGAACTGATAAATAGCTAGAGAAGAAAAATACAAACATATACAGTAACCAACCAAAATTCTCGTTAACTAACAAGGAATAACCCTAAATGTCTCCCTGTTTTGCATTGATTGAGGATTTGGAAGTGCTCTATTAGAGATCACTAGAAGTACTTTTGTTGGTTTTCTTCTATAAGTACCCAACTCCAAAGAGAGAAAAAAAGGAAATGCAGGTTACTATAAGGCTTTGCCTAAAATAGTAGACATCAAGCCCATCCTCACTGCCCATCTCCGATGCAAGGACATGGATTTGCTAAGAAAGTCACTTAGAACCAAGAGTATAAAATGTATCATGGAAGCCTTTTAAATTTTTTTAATTGATAAGGAATGTTTTTCTTCCACTGAAGTAAAAGGAAAGAAAGAGAAGGAAAACATTTTCATTTGTCAGAGGATACCCGATATAAACAGCAACTCTTTATTTGCAGTTAGAATGAAGGTACATGAAAAGTATTTGAGGGAGGGTGTTGTGGTGCAACAGACTAAGCTGTAGCTTGCAATACTTACATTCCATTTTCGGAGTGCGGGTTTCAAACCCCTGCTCCTCATGCTTCCAACCCAGCTTCCTGCTTCTGCACCTGAGAGACAGCAGATGATGGCCCAAGTATTAGGGTCACCCATGCTGGAGACCTGGATGGAGTTTTTGTCTCCTGGCTTTGGCCTTGCCCAACCCTGGCTGTTGCAGCTATTTGGGGAGTGAACCAGCAAATACAACATCACTATTTTCTCTGTCTCTCCTTTTCTTTCTGTCACTCTGACTTTCACATAAATAAATCCATCACTTTGACTTGCAAATAAATAAATAAATATCTTAATAGAAGCATCCAATGTGGTGCAGTGGTTAAGTTTGGTTAAGTTGCCACTTAGGAAACCCACATGAGAAGCCCTGGGATTGAGTCCCCTCTCCACATCTGATCCAGCGACCTGCTGATGTGCACTCTGGGAAGCTGCAGATGATGGCTCAAGGACTTGAGCCCGTGTCACCCATGCACTGGACTTGGATGGAGTTCTGGGCTCTCGGTTTTGGCTTGGCACTACCCCAGCTATTGCAGTTATCTGGACAGTAAACCAATGGATGATAGATGGATCTCTTTCTCTAAAATTTTGAAATTTAAGAAAAAGTATACTAATGATCATTTTAACTTGAGAAATAGTGATGGTGGTCCTTAATTTAAAAAAGAGATAAATTATGAGATTTTTATGTCTTTTGCTTATGATCTCTAAGAAGTGTGAACTAGACATAAATGAGCAGCAGTTTTTCTATAAGGCATTTTCATTTTTAAATAATACTAAATATCTTAATAATCCAGTAAGAAACATCTGTAATTCCATCCTATCAGTCATTTAACTTGAACTTTTGAATCTTGAGCTCATAACTATTTCTACAAAGACATCAACTGTATTGAAATTTGTCAGTGTGAATGAGATCTACAAGATTATCACATGTAGTGTTTTATATTAAAATTGAATTGCTTTGATTAAACATTCCAAGCCACAAATATTAGACAGCTACCATCTTTAGTTTTCAGTGCATTTTCTTGGTTATAAGTAGGCCACATTGACCCCTTAGTTGGGATCTACAGTATATATGGTCTGCCATTAGTGCCTGTATAGTGAGATGAATATCTTCCCTTGTGTCTCAGGAATCCCTGGCAGTGAAAGCCTCCCCTGGAAAAGGGTTTTCCCGACCTGCTAGACCAGCAAATCGCCGCCTCCCATCCAGATGGGCATCCAGATCACCGTCAGCACCCCCAGCCTTACGGAGAACTGCCAACAGTTGCGCCATTTCTCTTCAATCTGAAGCAAAGATGGTTTAAGTCTCTGGCCTGGATTGTTAGATTACAAAAGCTCTAGTCCCAGTGGCCAAACAGCATTCTGAGTGTTTACAGACAGTCCTGTTCTCTACTGTATCTTTCAAGATCACTGGGAGGAGTAATTTAAATCTTAACCTTCCATCAGTCTTCAGTGTTTTTAATCTGTGGAACAGTTATCTTCCTGTGTTTTGATTTCTTAGACCAGAATTTTTAATGTCATCCTCATCAATTTCCCAATGATTTCAGTTGAAACAATGTGTACAAATATTGTATATTCTTTCTTGCAAGTGGCAGAAAGCAAGGTTCTGTGCATGACCATTTGTTTGTAGGTGCATGTGTTGTCATAGGAAGTATCCTAGTGTGTGTTTAGATAACAAAACCGTATGTGCTAGTGTTCACTTTGAAATTATAACATGTATGCCTATATATTCTTTGTGTTTATTTAAAAGTTTTGAAAATATACAGTACTGTTTATATTTTGTAGACCTTTTAATAGGTATCCACTTAAGTTATTTGAGCTATACATATATTAATTAACCACTTCCATGGCTGTCAACTTTATTGAAAAATAATCATTATACACACATCTAACACTGGTAATTTTCTAAATATACGTCATAGCTGCTTAATCCATGTAAGGATGAACTAACAATATTGATCTCCTTTTTTAATCTTTCAAGTAAATATGTCACAAACCTAACAGATCGACCTTCTGAAATAGCATAAATATTCCTAAAAGCTTTTTATGTATCATTTGGTAGTCTAGTTTGGCTCTGACAATGTATTGATCCTCAGAGCTGGTTTCATGAGACTGCCTTATAAATGACATGACGAAATAATTTATTTTGTCAATCTCAGTGACAAATATTCCTTAAGTGGGATGCAAACAGAAATTAAACTATGTTGAAGTTCTGCTTTTTGTTAAAATTGTGGTAAGCTTTTAGTTTTCTTGCTTTATCTAGAGTTATACATGACTAGAGGTAAGTTGTTCATTTTTTTCCTTTTTCTAAACTTTTCCCTAATATTAAGAGATAAAAGACTAATTCACTGTTTTTACTAACAAGGAAAGCAGGAATAATATTTCACTGAGAGCTGAACTGTAATATACTTCTTATAGTGTGCTACAAAAAAAAGCCTTAAACTAAACTTTGGCATCCATTGTAGCATAAGAATCAGAAATGTATATTTTGGCATTTTCTACAATTTGAATACAGTGAACACCTAAGATCCATGTTCTCACTGATATAAATAAGAATGATGAGGTGCTTGGAATTCTACACAGAAGATTTTAGAGGCAACTTTGCTCTTCACTGTCTATGTAATACAAAAAATAATTATGTTTTATTATTATCAGTAATTCTATGTAAGTTTTTATTTTACTGCCAGAAAAGGTTAAGAATTTCTTATTCCAAATATATTCAAAGAGCCTTCTCTTTATTCTGACCATTTAGAGAATCTCACTTCATTCTATACCACGCCCAAAGGTAAAGTAAATAATTATAAAATAGCAAACTGCCTTAAAAGGCTAAAGACTGCAGCATGGTGATGGCCAGATTCATACTTTACCATAAGGGGACCTTCTATTGTGAAGCTAAAATAATCTTCTAGGATAAGATTTTGGATTGGATGGTAAGTAAAGGCTATCAATCCACAAGTAATGTAGAAATCAATTGGTATCACTGTCATAATATGCTTTTAAAGTAGAGGGGTGAAAACACTGGGAAGGTGGTATTCTGGGTAATAAAAAGATGTTGCTGCAGTGGTGCCAAGACGCTCTCCATCACTGTATTCCAAGCAGTTTTGTGTGATCTGTGCTCCTACCTTTACCTACAAATCAGAATATTGAGGATTTCTTTTAAAAATGAAATTATTGCTCTTGTTGCATAATTACTAATGCAAAATTTCAAAGGTTAGGAACTAGGACTCTCTTAAAACAAAGCAAAATACTTGATGACCAGGAAGATTTGCAAGAGATAACACTGATATCTGAATGAAAAGGTAACCTTAGGTAATCTCTTTCCTTCCCTGAGACTTGCCATTCCTACTTGTAAATTAAAAGTTATATTGTCAGGCTTCCTAGTTTTAAGCCACTAACCACTTGAATGAGCCAATGGGACACATTTTAATATCTTATGTTGACAAACCAGAATATTAGCCCTAAAACATTTAGTATCTAGTCCAACCCCTTGGTTATACAACTGAAGAAATTAAATCAGCTTACTTGAATGTTCTGCTTTTTATTTAACATATTTTATAAATTTTTATGGAAAAATCTATCAGGTAAATGGAAGTTATCCTTGAAAAATATTTTTTGATGTATTGTGATTTTTAACTCGTCATTTTTCTACTTTGGATAGACATTTTCTTCCCAACAACATACCCTTCATTGTGAAACCATTTTTGGATTTAAATATTGGAGTAGAAACTCTTATACTGATAGATGTGTTTCCTAGAAGGCATTTGGGGGTTGGGAGTCTTGCATTATTTCAACAGGAGATTATTGGCTAATCTCAGAAAGGAATAACAATGAGGCAGAGAAGGGTCCTGTGTGAGTGGATGCATGTGCCTGTCTGTGCCATCCTAACTTAGGCTCTTTCTGTTGCCCTTATGTCCCTAACACAAAAAAATATAAATGATGCTTTGTATAGTTCACTGTATCAAAACTTACCATGAGTTTTATTGACTTTTTTTTAGACAATGAGAATGATCATTTTTCATTTCACAGATTTTTCCATAAAACATGATTCACTTTTACACAGATTGATTTTTACAAGGCTCCTTGTCATCCCGAGGAAACACCTCAACCTTCAAGATTATCTGCTTCTTTAAAAAGATCTTTAGAATTATTTTAGGCACATTTGCTGATAAAAAAATTACTTGATATTGAAATCTCCTTCATCCATTGGAAGCTATTAAATAAAATAAGTGTGGAAATACCTGCTGTGGCATTTTTATGCATTCAGAAATTCTGTTTTTTTCTCTTTTTTCCTCAAAGTTGAGAGTCTTATGTGTAAATTCAAATATGTACACAGTTTAATCTAGCCTTCCCAAAAATGTCTTTTAACTAGTAGCTAATTCTGCCTAACTTTCTGCTCCAGGCCACATCCAACCCCATATGAATATAGTTTCTCACACACTGACATTCTGTCTTCTATCTGTGCCCAGGTAGCATCTGATTGAGTTGATAAATATGGTTTTTTGAAAAGTGCATTCACTTCTGAAAATTTGCATTTGCGTGATTGTTTACAACTGTGATTACTCATCTTATCCAGAATATGTGTTCCTTCAAAAAATGGGCTTCATAAAGCAAAGAACAAAAATGTTTTTAAGGAAAGAAAGGAATGTCCTCCAGATAAGAACAAAAGATGACTTCAAAACAATGATTTTTACTGTATGCAGGTAAATTTTTCAAATAGGAAATGATTTTTGTTTCAATGCAAATCAAATTCTGAAGATTCAAAATCTGACATATATTTCAATATTGTGCAAATCCAATAGTTTACATTGATAGATTCTGGAAAAAATATGAAGCTAACCAGGACTCTAGAAAATTAGGGAAGTCTAGATTTGGAAGGAGTTTAGATCACTCTTCTCATTTAGAGATGAAAAACCTGAGATTTGGTGTGGCCTTCTTGGCTGCAAAGTGACAAGAAGGGGATCTGAGACTGGACTCAAAGACAGGTCCTGCTTCCCCATGTAAATGTGTGATGTGTATTTATGACTTTATTGTTTTCAAAGAACATTGATCTTCCATGACTTGTTTGTTTCTTGTTAAAAACTTCAAAGCAAGCAATTGGATTTCTTATCAGAGGGAAAATTAACTAATCAGGTTAAGAATTAGAAATATTTCCCAAGATAATAGTTAGAAGTAAATGGATTCAAACTTCTGGTTCAGACTCTTTGCCAATCTTTCCTTTTCCCCAAATAGGAAGGGGGAAAAAACGAGTAGAGTTATTTTTTCATGTTTGTTTGGTTATGTTATGGGTGACACAGAAATTGTTTATTTGCAGTCATTGCTTATTTTGCTCTCTCTGAGAATTTCTCTTGATTCTGTTCAATTGTCTTAATCATTAAGCATCAATCTTGATTGCTTTTAACAACTTCAAGAAGTTGTGAAGAAGGCTCACTTTAGCAAAACTATTTTTCACATGTAACATCTATATTCTGATTTTATATAAGTTTTGTGTATTGGACGTGATGTTGAAGATAAAACCAATAAGCACCCAAGCAAACATCATCTATAAAATCAACTGAGTCATGACTTTCTCAGTGTGCAAAACAATCATAGAAAAGCTTCACAACTGTAACTTAAACGCTCTCCAGAATAAATGAGACTGAGATTTCTAGAATAATATTATTTTGCTTCAATTCTTGCACTCTTTTTTTAAACTGGCAAGTACATTTTTCAGAATTTACAGCTATGACTTATTCAACTTACCCAGAAAATACACTTCAAAATGTGGGCTTGAAAAAGGATAAAAAAATTGTTTAAGTGAAAACAAGATGTGCTTGAAGAATTACGTTAATCCTTTTGTGCTTCTATAACAAGATGCCTGGTACTAGGTAATTATAAAATCCAGAGATTTGTTCCTTACAGTTGTAGAGGCTGAAAAACACAAGATCAATGCACTGTCATTGGTATTTCTCTGTTTCCAAGATGGTGCCTTCTTACTGTATCTTCACATAACAGAAGAACAAAAGAGCGAAAAGGGATCAGGTGTTGTATAAAGCTTTTTTTACAAAAGCTTTAAAACTCATGTACGAGAGAGGAGCCCTCTTGACCTAAACACCCCTTCTCCTAATATTATTGCATTAGAGATTTAACTTGCAATGTGAATTCAGAGCGACACATGCACACCATAGCAAGCATGCAGTTATTTCCTATTTTAAAGTCTCACTCAAGATTGTGCTGTGCCATTAGTTTCTTCTTCAAGCTTTATTTCCTAAATAAATTGTTTAATCATGTGGCAATTCTATAATAATGAGATAAATTTACCTATTCAGGATCTATCATTTTTTGCTATAAAGTGCCGATCAGTCTCAAAATAATGGCCAATATTCTAACTGAATCTCATATTTTGTCATTTCAATCTTTGCTTGAAATTTTGTGTTTAAAATTTTGTTGTTAGGGGTTGGCATTGCGGCATAATGGGTAAAGCTACCGCCTACAGTGCTGGCATCTTCAAGTCCCTGCTGCTCCACTTCTGACCCGGCTCTCTTCTCTGATGTGACCGGAAAAAGTAGTGGAAGATGGCGCAAGTCATTGGACTCCTGCAAAGACACCTGGAAGAAGCTTCTGGCTCCTGGCTTTGGATCAGGCCCAGCTCTGGCCATTGCAGCCACTTGAGGAGTGGAATGGAAGACTTTCTCTCTCTCTCTCTCTCTCTGCCTTTGCCTCTCTGTAACTCTACCTTTCAAATAAATAAATAAAACTTTAACAAATTAATTTTAAAATTTAAAATTTAATTTTACACACAAATTCAGTGAAAGGATTTCTGAGTATCTGAAGTGAAACTTCCAATGAGAGCCAGAGAAACATCTACAATGTTTTTGAAAGGAAGTCACATGGAGGAGTAATCAGAGGGAAAATTCAAAATTCAAGAGGTAAATCACTGGGGCTAAAGCTTCCTAAGAAAAGCAGAGGCCAGGAGAAAGGAGTGTGGACCTGGTGTGTCATGTTGTTAAAGTTGATAGCCGTCTAGAAGAGGAGCTAAATGAATTCATAAGGCTTCCTTGGCAGAACAAGGGCCTAGGAAAGCTGTTCATCAAGGAGAGGACCAGACTCAGGAATCAGACAGGTGGGCTTCCTCAAGATTTTTCATAAAGCAGCAGATCTGACACTGATTCCAGGACCAAGGTAGAAATGAAATACCTGGAGAAGGAAAGTGGCAAAAATCAAGATCTGAGTGAAGAAATCTAGTCCTGGGGAACAACATGTAAGAAAGTTAAGAGATGGAGCCTGAGGTAGGGAGGCAGATGCCATTGGAAATAGCAATGGAGAAATCTTCACCAGCACAGAAAATTTACACTCAAGTCAGAATCCAAGGAGATTTGGGAGGGAAGGGAGGACCCACGTGGCAGGAACCACCGTAAACTTGAATGAAATTGTGGATCAGTTAAGCTTGAGCCTTCATCTGAGGTGTTTTCAGGAACTATAATTGATAGGATGCCTTCACAGGATCCCACAGTGTAGGACTGAACAGGATTGCAGAATTGATGACGTGAGGATAGATCCTCTTTTCTCACTACTTTCCCTTTCTTATTACTTTCTTGCAGCTCCATCCCTGCACCTAAAACATTATCTGATGACAAGTCATTTATATATTGTATACTAGATATTAAGAGCAAAATTAGATACCCTGGGAATTAAGTTATGGTTTTTGCTAATTACAATTCAAAATAGGCACAAAAATATTCATGTCATAGAACTTGGAAAATGACACCAAATTGTGTGTCTAATGAACTAGAAGAGCACAGGGATCACGCAGACTGCATTGATGAAGCAAACTGTGATCACAAGGAAAAAGAAACACAGTGTGATTATAACAAAACATGAAATGTGTCAACTCTGAGCTCTGAATGGACGGCAGATGGGCTGCGTGGAGTCCCAGAAAAGAGATTCACAGATGAAGCTTATCTGGTGTTGATCTACTGCTGTCCAGTGGAAAAGCCCAGGTCTGATGGCAGAAACTTTCTAGCCAAAGGACTATTCCATTCTCCTGTGGCAACGTGAGGGTATCTGAAATGAATCTGTGCCACACACATAGGCCAGAAGGTGGCCAATTCCATCAATTCACCTCCACTTTCACGCCTACTGCCTTTCTCATTCTTTAACCAGCCATCTAGTACTGTGGGCCAGAGAGCATCCAGACCAATGTTTCTCGAATGTTTCCACAAAGCTTTTTTCTAATAGCACAGAAAAGAAATAGTCATCCAAAGGTCTAAAATCATGTCTAAAATTGCGCATTGTAAGAGAAAATTTTTTAAATAATTTAATTTCCAGTGGGTTTTAACTTGAAAATTTTGAAATCACAAATGCAGATTTCTGTCTCTTTACTGATTATGCTAAGTAATTAAAAAGTGTCAGCACTTTGTTTGAATTACTTGCTAATAAAAAAAAAAAACAAGAACAGTTTTCTTCCCTGATTCCTTACTTACAAATTTACTTACCTTATAGATTTGAGCTGGCTTGAATTAATTTGCATAGAAATTTCTCTTCTTGTGTCACTACATTTTGAGATGCTAAATCCACAAGAAAATGTGTAAAAATTAAAATTGGGTTTTTTCACTGTTTTGAAAATTTTATAAAAATAAGCACTACAGTAAGTTGGCCAGAACATTAACAAAGAAATAGTGCACCTGAAGATTTCAAACTATTGCTGGTATAAAATGTCTTTTACCTGAAGTTCAAGAGTTAATATCATAATAAATATAATCAGATTGTCTCTTTTATTATCTTAGGGAAAGACAACTGAAGGAAAAATAACAACAGATTACATGTGCTTGTATCATGTATAGATGAATTAAGTTTTCAGAATTTTGCTTTCACAAAGTAGTTACCCTTAAAATGTTGACACTGAATAAACCAACTTTGTGAACCACTGTCTGTCATTAGACAAAGCAATGATTCATCATTTTATCCCATACTTTACCCCATTGTCATAAGATTTTAATTCTCTTCTTAAAGAGCAGTCCAACAATGGAAAATCTAATCAGAGATGAGAATTGAGCCTAGTGGATAAAGGTTGGTGTCCTACAGCAGAGCACCTGGGCTCAATTCCTGACTCTGGCCCCTTACTCCAGCTCCATGCTTAAGCAGACACCAGGATGGCTCAAGTAGTTGGGTCCCTGCCTCCCACATGGAAGATTCATATTAAATTACCAGTTTCTAGCTTTGGCCTGGCACAGCTATGGACATTTCACACATTTGGAGAGTGCACCAGCAGATGAGAGCTCTCTGAAAGATCTCAAGTACCTGGGCCATTATTTGTTTCCTCTCAAGTACATTATTAAGAAATTGGATAGGAAGCAGGGGGAGGATTTGATCTTAGGCACTCTGAAATGAGCTGTGAGCACCCCAAGCAGCAGCTTCACTTGCTCCACCACAACACCCATCCGCTCATGATAAATCATTTATATAATGAGTGAAGAAAGGTCAATAATGAATCAAAACACTAAATTATTCATGTCTATGCTTTCCAACTTAAGGAGCAAAATTATTATTCATCTCCCGGCCAGTGATTCTAGGATATCATTCTTGCATGTTAGAACTATTTGGTCAAGAATGATTCAATCCATGTACCTAATCCTCCACCTTGTGGCGCCAGCACACCGGGTTCTAGTCCCGGTCGGGGCGCGGGAATCTGTCCGGTTGCCCCTCTTCCAGGCCAGCTCTCTGCTGTGGCCAGGGAGTGCAGTGGAGGATGGCCCAAGTGTCAATTGTTAAATCAGTAACAGGATCACTGTGCACTTACTCCCCTGTAGGATTTCTGTCCTTAATGTGTTGAACTATGTGAATTATTGGTATAACTAGTACTCAAACAGTACTTTACACTTTGTGTGTCTGTGTGGGTGCAAACTGTTGAAATCTTTACTTAGTATATGCTAAATTGATCTTCTGTATATAAAGATAGGAGAGGGAGTGGGAGATGGGATGGTTGTGGGTGGGAGAGAGGTTTTGGGGGGAAAAGCCACTATAATCCAAAAGTTGTACTTTGGTAATTTATATATATTAAATAAAAGTTTTAAAAAAAGAAGTATTAGATGGTAAAAGCGAAATATTCTATCAAAACCTGTAAATGCTAGAGACATGTTTATGAGACTTGTTTATTAACTTCTTTCATTAAATTTTTGGCTATGACAAATCCATGTGCTTTATTTTCATTCTGGAAGTTAGGGAATAAAAATGGCATGAACGTGAAAAAAAAAGAAATTAAATTTTTTAGTAGATGTGATACACTTGAAGTTCATCCAATTTGTTGTTTGTTTTAGTTCATTACTTCTCATTGCCATTTAGTATTGCATTGGACAGATAGATCATTTTGTTCACCCACACACATTTGATTCTTTCCAGTATTTTAGCAATAAATGGTTCTACACATTTAAATACATGGTTTTTTATGAACATGAGCTTAACTTCTCTGGGATAAATGCCAAAAGTATAATTGCTGGTCATTTAAATGGTTAGTGCATGTTTGGTTTTATAGAATCTGGCCTACTGTGACCCAGCGTAGCTGACCCATTTTTAATTCCCAACAGCAATGTATGAGAAATCCAGTTGCTCCACATCTTCTCCATTGTTTTTTTATTTTAAACATTATAAGTATAAAGTAATAATTCATTGTGGTTTCATATTTGCATTTCCTTAATGTCTAATGATGTTGAAGATCTTTTAATATACTTATTAGCAATTCAGGTCTTCTCTTTGGCAAAATGTTTTTAGATTTCCTGTGCTCATTTTTCTCATTAGATTCTTTTTTAAATGTTGGCTTTTTTGGTTCTTCATATTTTCTTAATATAAAGCCTTTATCAGACATGTAGTTTACAATTATTTTATTTCTGTCAGTGCTGTTTTTTTTTTTTTTTTTTTTTTTTTTTTTTTTTGACAGGCAGAGTTAGACAGTGAGAGAGAGAGACAGAGAGAAAGGTCTTCCTTTTCCGTTGGTTCACCCCCAAGTGGCCACTACAGCCAGCGCACTGCAGCCAGCGCTGCACCGATCCAAAGCCAGGAGCCAGGTGCTTCCTCCTGGTCTCCCATGTGGGTGCAGGGCACAAGCACTTGGGCCATCCTCCACTGCCTTCCCGGGCCACAGCAGAAAGCTGGACTGGAAGAGGAGCAACCGGGACAGAACCAGTGCCCAAACCGGAACTAGAACCCAGGGTGCTGGCGTTGCAGGTGGAGGATTAGCCAAGTGAGCCACAGCACCAGCCTGGTCTTTATAACTTCTTAAAAAGATCTTTTGCAGAACAAAGTTTTTAATTTTCATTTTTTATTAAATTTATTTCATTTGTGGATCATGTTTCTGGTGTTAAGTCTAAGACTTTTTGCATTGCTCTTTCTCCTGAAAATCTTTAACTTCTGAACATTTTGTGGTTAATATTTTACATTTAATTCTATGATCAATTTTGCATTAATTTTTTTAAATTGTGAGGTTTATACTGAATATCAGTTTTTGCCAATTTTGATATCTTTCCCCATTTCTTATCTCTTGTGGATTACTTATATATATTTTAGAACTTCACTTTCATTTATCTAGAGTGTTTTTAAATACATTTTCTCTGGTTAATTTCTATGGTTGCTCTAGTTATTACTGTGTTCATATGTTAAACATCACAGTGTCCTAATATAAACATCTTACTGAATTGAGTGAGGTACAGAAAACTGACACTTATTTAAGTCCTTTTACTCACCTCACTTTTAGACAATGTCTAGTATTTCTTCCAAATATTTGTTTTTAGCAACACATGAGATGAGTTTATAATTTTAGTTTCAACTTCAAACACAGTTTAAAAATTCACAAGACAAAAAATAGTCTATAATTTTTACTTCTATTTTCATCCATTCCTTTTTTAAATTCCTTCCTGAAGTTAAACCTCCTCCTTTTAGTGTTTCCTCTCTGTACTGGAGAACATGCTATTAGATGTTGTCTAAAGGTAGCTCTCTTGGCAAGAAATTCTCCTAGTATATCTGTCGCTGAGGATGTCTTCACTTCTTCCTTCCTAAGGTTATTTTCATTAAGGTTTACACTTGAACGTTATGGCACTTCATTTTGGTTTCCATGTTTCAGACAAAAAAAAAATCTCTTTTACTTTAGTTATTTTCTCCATAGATAATGTAATGTTTCTCTGTAGCATCATCCAAGATTTTTTATTAGGTTCTCAGAAGTTTGATTGCGATATGACTGGCATGAATTTTAGGAGTTTATCCTGTTTGAGTACCACTCAATAAGTTTATGCATTTCATTGAAAATATTGTGTATTCTGCTTTTGTTGTGTGGAGAATTCTATAAATTTCTAATTCTGTTGGTTGGTTGTGTGGTACAGCTTTTTTAATATCCTGTATGACTTGCGGGCTAATCGTTTTATTAATTGTTAAGGGAATGGTATTGAAGTCAACAACTATCATTTGATATTTGATTACTGCTATTTTCAGTTCTTTTAATTGTGGCTTCATGTAATCTAAAGCTCAGTTTCTATGCATTCCTGGAGTATTAACCCCCTTTATCATTCTGCAGCCTCCCTTGTACTTGGTAATGTTCTTTTCTCTGACTGCTAGTTTATCTGATATCAATATGCCCACTCCTCTTTTCAAGTTAATGTTTCCCATCTTTCTCATTCTGTTTACTTTCCATTTACCTACATTGTTGTATTTGGAGTGATTTTGTCATAAGTAAAATAAAGTTGGGTCAATTTATTTATTTATTTATTTATTTTGACAGGCACAGTTAGACAGAGAGAGAAAGACAAAGAGAGAGGTCTTCCTTCCGTTGGTTCACCCCCCAAATGGCCGCTATGGCCAGAGATACGCTGATCCGAAGCCAGGAGCCAGGTGCTTCTTCCTGGTCTCCCATGCGGGTGCAGGGCCCAAGGACCTGGGCCATCCTCCACTGCCTTCCTGGGCCACAGCAGAAAGCTGGACTGGAAGAGGAGCAACTGGGACAGAACCAGTGCCCTGACTGGAGTGCCCACACCACAGGCAAAGGATTTGCCAAATGAGCCGTGGCGCCAGCCAGGGGTCAATTTTTAATGCACTCTGCCAATATCTACCTTTCAAGTGATGAAATTATATCATTTGCATTTAAAGTAGTTACTAATATGTCAGCGCCCAACTCTGCCTTTTTATTATTATTAGGTACAAGTCCCTTAACAGATGTATAATTTCAAATACATTTTCTCATTCTATATGTTATCTTTTCATTTTATTTATGGTGTTCTTTGAAGCACAAAATTTCTTAATTACAATGAAATGCAATTTATATTTTTTCTTTTGTCACATATTCTTTTGGTGTCACAACTTAACTTGAAAAAAGCATTGTCTAATTCAAGGTCATAAGTATTTACCTCTCTGTATTTATATATATATAAATAATTTATTTATATATAATAATTTATTTATATATATTTAAATATATATATTTAAATATATATTTAAATAAATAATTTATTTATATATATAATAATTTATTTTCTAGTTTAGCTCTTACATAGATTTATAATCCATTTTTAGTTAATTTTTGTATATGGTATGTGGTACTTGTTATTTTACATGAGGACACACAATTTTCCCCAGAACCATTGATAAAAAGTAGTTATCTAAACAAGAATACATGAAACAGTTTTTGGTAAAGGAATTAAAAGGTAAGTTTTATGTGGTATAATTTTTTTAAGTCCATGAATAAAAGTGGTCTTCAAAAAGTTCATGAAAATGCATATCATGAAAAAAATGCATGAATATAAAAACTTTTGGGACCAGAGTAAGCTTATGTTTCAATTCCATTTTCCATAAACTGTTTGAAATACAATGATTTTTGTTTCTGGGCTCTAAATTCTATTCTACTGATCTGTATGTCTATGTGTATGTCAGTACCACAAATTCTTGTTACTATAGCTTTGTAGTAAGTTTTTAGGTACCTGAAATTTCTATGTGAATTTTAGGATATGCTTATTGATACTTATAAAAGAAGAATGAAGTTTGGACTTTGGTAGCAATTGCATTAAATCTCTAGATAAATTTGGACATTATTGTTATCTTAATAATATTATGTCTTCTGATCTATGAAAATGGGATGTCTTTCCATTTATTTAGAAATTCTTCAACTTCCTTCAACAAGGTATTATTGTTTTCATTTTACAAGTCTCATGTTTCTTTTGTTAAAATTTATCCTAAATATTTGATTCTTTTTGATGCTATTACATATGGAACTGCTTTGTTAATTTCATATTATGATTTATATTGCATATTGATTTTGTATCCTATTTTTCTCTATTTATCTGTGCTGAAATTTGCATTTCAGGGATGGGGACACAGGGAATCCTCAGGACATTCTACGTATAAGATAATGACATCTGCAAATTGAGCTAGTCTTACTTCTTCCTTTCTAAGATAGGAGGCTTTAATTATTTTTTTCTGAACTAAATGACCTTGTTAGAACATATACTGCAGTATTGAATAGAAGTATCATGAGTGGCTATCCATGACTGATTGCTAATTTCAGAAGAAAGAATTCAATCTTTCTTCACAAAGTATGATATTAGCTGAAGGTTTTCCATGGATCTCTTTTACCAGTTTAAAAATATTGCCCTATATTGCTAGTTGAGTGGTTACTTTATTTTTCCTTTCATCATTAATAGGGAGTAGATTTGAAAAATACTTTTTCTGTATCTATGCAGATAGTCATGAGTTTTTTGTCTTTTATATAAATGATATGCATTTATATAATTAATGTTGTATATAACTGACAGATGTTAAAACAACTTTGCATTTCTCTGATACATGCCAGTTGGTCATGGTATATTATCCTTTTTATATGTTGCTGGTTTCAGTTCACCAGTACTTTGTGGAGAAATTTTGCATCTATATACACAGTGGATATATGTGTCTAGCTTTCTTTTTTTGTGATATCTTTGGTTTTGGTATGAGAGTAAGACTGGCTTATAAAATGGGGTGTTAAGTGTTCTCCTATTTTTTTAAGAATTTGTGAAAGATTGATATCAGCCTTTTAGTTCTTTGGTAGAATTCACTAATATAATAATATGGTAAAATGTTTGAGTGAAAAGTGTTTTTAAATACAAATCTTCAAGTAAAATTTACATTCCTGAAAACTGTATTGAACTTATTACATGGCATACCACTATCACTTCCATTTCATAAGTGTCCCTAACCATTCTTTTGTGAAATAATATACCTTGTTATACATGAAAAAATTTTTCAGGTACCTCTTTAAAGATTGTGGTGGAGGATTTCTACTGTCTTCTTATCAATACTTTATCAATCAAGGTCTAGTCAGAAGAACAAAAACAACACCAGGAATTTCAAAACAAATCAGGGCCAGCACCACAGCTTAATAGGCTAATCCTTCACCTGTGGCGCCAGCACACTGGGTTCTAGTCCTGGTTGGAGCACCAGATTCTGTCCCGGTTGCTCCTCTTCCAGTCCAGCTCTCTGCTGTGGACCCTGCACCCACATGGGAGACCGAGAAGCAGCACCTGGCTTCTGGCTTCGGATCAGTGCAGTGCGCCGGCCGCAGCAGCCATTGGGGGGTGAACAAACGGAAAAAAGGAAGACCTTTCTCTCTGTCTCTCTCTCTCACTGTCCACTCTGCCTGTCAAAAAAATAAATAAATAAATAAAAGAAAGAAAGAAAAACCAATAAATCAGGAAGTTATTGACAAATGTGATGGAGTATCTAGGATGATAATAACAACAACAAAAGTGTGATGATACTGCTAGTGTTCCTGGCCTGGAGCACATATCTGATTCCACTCTGTGGGCTGATTCCGAAACACACAGTAAAGGCTATTCGGCTTTTCCAGTTGGAAATGTTCTGCTTTCACTCAAATGTAGAGTCTAAAATCATCTGATCTCCAATCCCATAACAACTGCCAAAAACTACCACTCAGTAGGACCTAGGAGCCAAAAGCTTTTCTTTCCTTTGTCTTTCTGTACTTTGGCAGTAACAGCAGAGGCTAGGAAATGTAATTAACCATGTCCGAGCCCTCACTCCACACAGCAGAGCAAACAAAGGCAAGTAGGGAAAATTCAAAATGTTCCTTTAGCACTTATTCTAAGATTAAACATTTGATTTAAAATGCTTTCAACAATAGGAAAAAATAATAGTAGATGGTGTTTATTGCATGATTTTCTGTTCATCCTAATATTTTTAGAGCAAAATAAAAGTATTTCAAAAATGTGCTTACTTATGGTTCATAGTAAAATCAACAAAGTGGATTTAGAGTTTAACTTGGCAGAGGGTACTACAAAGAAATGTGAAACTTCCAAAGAATAATAAGGGCTGGCACTTTTTTCTTTCTTTCTCTTTTTAGTTTTTAAAGTTGAAAATACTTCATGTGTTTCATATAGACAGATTAAGCAGTACAGTGATACTTCCCACTCTACTATCTCACCCACCCTCTCTTCTTTCCTTTCTGATTATTTCTTTTAATTTTTGCAATTATCTACTTCCAGTTTCTTTTATACTCATAAGATTAGCCTACATTAGTAGAGAATTCAGCAAATAGTAAGAAAAAATCACTGTTCCTCAAGAGCAGAGACAAAGGCTGTAAGCAAACATCAAATCTCAAAATGTCAATTTCACTCCTATATATTACATTTTTTGTACTCTATTAGTTACCACAGATCAGGAAAATATATGAAATTTGTCTTTTGGTGACTGGCTTATTTCACTAAGTATAATGGCTTTGAATTGCATCCATTCTATTGTGAAAGACAGGATTTTATTCTTTTTAATAGATGATAAGTATTCCATAATGTATGTACACCATATTTTCTTTATCCATTCATCGGTTGATGGCTATTTGGGTTGATTTCATATCTTAGCTATTATGAAATGTACTGCAATAAACATAGGGGTACTGATAATTATAAGCTGATTTCATTTCCTTTGGTGAAATTCCTGAGTGTGGAATAGCTGATTCATACGGTAAATCCATTTTCATATTTATTAGGAATCTCCATACTCTCTTCCACAATGGCTGCATTGGTTTGCATTCTCACAAACAGTAGATTAGGGTACCCCTTTATCCCAAATCCTAGCCAGCATTTTTTGTTGATTTCTGTTTCATAGCCATTCTTACTGGGGTCAGGTGAAACCTCATTGTGGTTTTGATCTGCATTTCACTGATTGCTAATGATGCCGAGCATTTTTTCATGTCTGTTGGCTACTTGCACTTGCTGGTTCAAGGACTTTGCCTATTTGTTAACTGGATTGTGGTTGGTTCTATTGCTGAGTTTCTTGAGTTATTTAAAGATTCTGAATATCAGCTCCATAGGTTGCAAATATTTTCTCCCATTCTGTTGGTTATCTTTTCACTGTATTGAGTAATTCCTTTACTGTGCAGAAGCTTCTTAGCTTTGTGTAATCCAATATGTCTATTTTAACTTTTATTGCCTATGTTTATAGGGTCCTTTCTAAGAAGTCTTTGCCTCTGCCAATGTCTTGCAGTGTTTCCCCAATGCTGACCTCTAATGATTGTTGGTATCAAGTCATACATTTAGATCCTCTATTTTGAATTGAGTTTTGTATGAAGTGTAAAATAAGAGTCTTGTCTCATACCTTGCATGTGGAAATTCAATTTTCTCAGCACAATTTGTGCTTTATCCAGGGATTGATTTCAACATGTCTGTCAAAGATTACTTCGTTGAAGATGCATGGGTTAATTTCTGAAGTTTCTAGGTCTATGTGTCTATTTTTATCCCAGTACCAGCTATTTTGATTTTAACTGCCCAGTAATTTGTCTTGAAATCTGCTTTTGTGCCAGCGTCGCAGCTCAATAGGCTAATCCTCCCCCTTGCAGCGCCGGCACACCAGGTTCAAGTCCCGGTCGGGGCGCCGGATTCTGTCCTGGTTGCCCCTCTTCCAGGCCAGCTCTCTGCTGTGGCCAGGGAGTGCAGTGGAGGATGGCCTAAGTGATAGGGCCCTGCACCCCATGGGAGACCAGGAGAAGTACCTGGCTCCTGCCATCAGATCAGCGCATTGCACCGGCCGCAGAGCGCTGGCCGCGGCGGCCATAGGAGGGTGAACAAACAGCAAAGGAAGACGTTTCTCTCTGTCTCTCACTCACTGTCCACTCTGCCTGTCAAAAAATAAAAAAATCTGCTTTTGGGATGCTCCCAACTTTTTTTTTATTATTTTTTAAACTTTTATTTAATAAATACAAATTTCCAAAGTACAACTTTTGATTATAGCGGCTTTTTCCCCCAAAACCGCCCTCCTACCCAAAACCATGCCATCTCCTACTCCCTCTCCAATCTCATTCACAACAAGATTCATTTTCAATTATCTTTATATACAGAAGATCAATTTAGTATACACTAAGTAAAGATTTCAACACTTTGCACCCACACAGAAACACAAAATATAATGTACTGTTTGAGTACTAGTTATACCAATAATTCACATAGTTCAACACATTAAGGACAGAAATCCTACAGGGGAGAAGTGCACAGTGAGTCCTGTTGTTGATTTAACAATTTACACTCTTATTTATGGGTCAGCAAATACCTGAGGCTCTTCTTATGTGCTGCCAAATCTATGGAAGCCTCTTGATTTCGCCAACTCCTATCTTATTTAGACAAGGCCGTAGTCAAAAGTGGAAGTTCTCTCCTCCCTTCAGAGAAAGGTGCATCTTTCTTTGATGCCCATTCTTTCTGCAGGGATCTCACTCGCAGAGATTGTTCATTTGGTTAAATTTTTTTGGCCAGAATGTCTTGGCTTTCCATGCCTGAAATACTCTCATAGGTTTTTAGCCATATCCAAATGCCTTAAGGCTAATTCTGAGGCCAGAGTGCTATTTAGGACATCTGCCATTCTATGAGTCTGCTGTGTATCCCGCTTCCCATGTTGGATTGTTCTCTCCTTTTTCATTCTATCAGTTAGTATTAGTAGACACTAGTCTTGTTTATGTGATCCCTTTGACTCTTAATCCTATAATTATGACCAATTATGAACTAAAACTGATCACTTTAACTAGTGAGTTGGCATTGGTACATGCCACCTTCATGGGATTGAATTGGAATCCCCTGGCAGGTTTCTAACTCTACCATTAGGGGAAAGTCCAATTAAGCATGTACCAAACTGTACATCTCCACCCTCTCTTATTCTGACTCTTACATTTAACAGGGATGACTTTTCAGTTAAATTTAAACACCTAAGAATAATTGTGTTAATTAAAGAGCTCAAGCAATGGAATTAAGTAGAAAAAAAATACTAATAGGGATAAAGTAGTAAATTGTTCCATGACAGTACAAGGGCTGATTAAGTCATTGTTTCTCATAGTGTTCATTTCACTTCAACAGGTTTCCTTTATGATGCTTGGTTAGTTGTCAAGAGAAGAACATATAATATTTGTCTCTTTGAGACTGGCTTAATCTGTTTTCCAGATTCCTCCATTTTGTTGCAAATGACCAGATTTCATTGTTTTTGACTGCTGTATAGTATTCTATAGAGTACATGTCCCATAATTTCTTTATCCAGTCTACTGTTGATGGGCATTTGGGTTGGTTCCAGGTCTTAGCTATTGTGAATTGAGATGCAATAAACATTAATGTGTAGACAGCTTTTTTGTTTGCCAATTTAATTTCCTTTGGGTAAATTCCAAGGAGTGGGATGACTGGGTTGTATGGTAGTGTTGCATTCAGGTTTCTGAGGAATCTCCAGGCTGACTTCCATAGTGGCTTCACCAGTTTGCATTCCCACCAACAGTGGGTTAGTGTCCCTTTTTCCCCACATCCTCACCAGCATCTGTTGTTGGTAGATATCTGTATGTGAGCCATCCTAACCGGGGTGAGGTGAAACCTCATTGTGGTTTTGATTTGCATTTCCCTGATTGCTAGTGATCCTGACCATTTTTTCATGTGTCTGTTGGCCATTTGAATTTCCTGTTTTGAAAAATGCCTATTGAGGTCTTTGGCCCATCTCTTAAGTGGGTCATTTGTTTTGTTGTTGTGGAGTTTCTTGATATCTTTGTAGATTCTTGTTATCAACCCTTTATCTGTTGCATAGTTTGCAAATATTTTCTCCCATTCTGTCGGCTGCCTCTTCACTTTCAAGACTGTTTTGCCATACAGGAACTTCTCAATTTGATGCAATCCCAATAGTTAATTTTGGCTTTGACTACCCGTGCTTCTGGGGTATTTTCCAAGAAGTCTTTGCCAGTACCTATATCTTGCAGGGTTTCCCCAATGTTCTCTAATAATTTGATGGTGTTGGGTTGTAGATTTAAGTCTTTAATCCATGTTGAGTGAATTTTTGTGTAAGGTGTAAGGTAGGGGTCTTGCTTCATGATTCTGCACATGGAAATCCAATTTTCCCAGCACCATTTATTGAATAGACTGTCCTTGCTCCAGGAACTGGTTTTAGATCCTTGATCAAATTTAAGTTGGCTGTAGATGTTTGGATTGGTTTCTGGTGATTCTATTCTATTCCATTTATCTATTCATCTGTTTCTGTACCAGTACCATGCTGTTTTGATTATAACTGCCCTGTAGTATATCCTGAAATCTGGTATTGTGATGCCTCCAGCTTTGTTTTTGTTGTACAAGATTGCGTTAGCTATTCGAGGTCTCCTGTGTCTCTGTATGATATTTAGCATCATTTTTCCAGATCTTAGAAGAATGTCTTTGGTATTTTGATTGGTATTGCATTGAATCTATAAATTGCTTTTGGGAGAATGGACATTTAGATGATTTTGATTCTTCCAATCCATGAACATGGAAGATTTTTCCATTTTTTGGTATACTCTTCTATTTTTTTAAGATTATTTATTTATTTGACAGGTAGAGTTAGACAGTGAGAGAGAAAGTCAGAGAGAAAGGTCTTCCATCTGATGGTTCAGCCCTGAAATGGCCAAAATGTTCGGAGCTACGGCGGCAATCCAAAGCCAGGATCAGGTGTCTCTTACTGGTCCCATGAGGGTGCAGTGACCCAAGGACTTGGGCCATCCTCCACTACTTTCCCGGACCATAGCAGAGATGGACTGGAAGAGGAGCAACCGTGACTAGAACCTGGTGCCCAAATGGGATGCCAGCACCGCAGGAGGATTAACCTAGTGCGCCCCAGCGCCAGCCCCAAAGAACCCACCCTTAAGGTAACTACTTCTTTCCCAAGAAAACAACATTGATCTATTCATGTAGGCAGAGCCCTCATGACAACCAATTTTAAAGTTCCCATCTCTCAACACTACTGCATTGAGGATTCAGTTTCCAACACATAAAATATGAGACACACATACAAATATAGCACCATGGATTATGATTAGAATTTGTATGGATTATTTGATTGCCCTCATTAAAAGACAATCAATATCACTACCTCACCAAGTCAATTTACATTTATTAAGCCTCATTTATACCACCATTTTAGATATTATAAAAAGCTGGTTCTTTGTTTTCAAGTATTAAAACTACTACAAGGGTGGCGCTGTGCCACAGAGGGTTAAAAGCCCTGGTCTGCATTGCCGACATCCCATTGGGTGCACGTTCAAGTCCCGGATGTTCCGCTTCTGATCCAGCTCTCTGGTATGGCCTGGAAAAGCAATAGAACCTGTACCTGCATTGGATACCCAGAAGATCTGGCTCCTGGCTTCAAATAGAGTAACTCTAACCCTTGCAGCCATATGGGGACTGAATCAGTGAATAGAAGATGATTCTTTCTCTCCCTCACCCTCTCCAAATCTCCCTCTCTCTCTCTCTTTTGTCTCTGACTCTCTAACTCTCCTTTCAAATAAATAAATACATCTGAAAAAAATACTTTACAGAGAGAATATATTCATGATTTGAACCATTTCTGATGTTAGCAGATCAGTGAGCATTAAATATTGTAATTGTACAAACTACATAGAAGTGGTCCATAATTTATGATAGTTCAATTTATGATATTTAAACTTCATTGGGGTACAGTAGGATACCATAAAATGATTCTGCTTTTAGCACTCATTAAGTACAGTATTTAATAAACTGCTTGAGTTATTCCTCATCTTATTAAAAATAGCCTTTGTGCTAGATGATTTTGTCCAATAATCCACTAATCTAAGTGTTCTCATGACATCTAAAGAAGGCTAGGGTACGATATATGTTTGGTAAGCTAGGTGAACTACTACAATTTTGATTTATGATGAGTTTATCAGCATATAACACCATCGTAAGTTGAGGAACATCGGTATATTGAATATGTAACTGTGGCAGGCATTTTTGACTAGTGGTTAAGATGCCAGGTTAGGTGCCTGTGTCTCACATCAGAGTGCCTTTATTCCATTCCTGTTTCCGGCTCCTGACTTCTGCTTTCTACTAATCAGACCCTGGGAGGCAGTGGTGATGCTCAAGTAATTGAGTTCCTACTACTCGTGTGGAAGACCTGAATTGAGTTCCTGGTTCCCAACTTCAGTCCCAGCTCAGCTCCAGCCACTGCAGGTACTTGGGGATTAAACCAGCAGATGAGAGCTTTCTATGTCTGTCTCTCCCTCTATTTCTCAAATAAGCAATATTTAAAATATGTGACCAGAGTGGAGATAACATACTAGAAAGATTGACTAATAATATTTGTTATCACCGATGGTGTCCACATCCCAGCATGCAGATGGAGATTTTGTGGGATTCTATGCTTTGCCATGCCCCATTCTATGACCTAGAAAAAAATAGATCCTCTGTAGTCAATCTGACTAAAGTCCTGATGAAACTGCCAGATCTGGGGCATGGAAGAAACATCTAACACAGAAACTCAAAATAATCAGAAGGATGAAGAAATTTTTCTAGATTCATTGAAATCAATGAGATTAGCAGTTCCTATAGCAAACCAAAAGATTCAGAGAAATATGTATCCAATCATAAGAAAATAAAATACCTAATTTATTAGTGTTGCATTCAGTAAATATTTATCAAACAATTGTGTATGCCAGGCTGTTCTAGGTCTTGGCAGAATCAGCCATGGACAAAGAAAAAAAAAATAATCAAATCCTTTCACCTGGTATTTACATTTTTGACAAAGAAAGATCAGAAACAACACAAAAATAAAAGGTATACAGTATCAACTGGTATGCCAGAAAATGAAAGAAAAAGGATAGGGCATGCAGAGGTGAGAATTCAATTCAAATGGAGTGATTAGGGAGGCTTCATAAAACAAAGGACGCTTGAGTAAAATCAGAAGGCAGAGTTGCGCATTAGACACAGCAGGTTGAGTCACTGCTTGAGACACCTACATCCCATATCAGAGGTCTTGAATTTCAAGTGTCCTGCTGATGCTACCCTGGGAGGCCACAGGTGCTAGCTCAAGTACTTGGGTCCTTGTCACCCACATGGGAGACACATATTAAATTCCTGTCTATTGGCTTCAGCCTGGACCAGCCCTGGCTCAGCCCTAGATGTTGTGGGCATTTGAGGAGTGAATCAGCAGGTGGGATATCTCTGCCTGTCTGTCAAAAAATAAATAAAATAATTTAAAAAATAATAAGGTAGTGAGGGAAAGAACCCTATAGATATCTGAAGGAAGAGTATTCTAGGAAAAGGAATAGTAAGTGCAAATATCCTGAGGCAGTGATGTGCCTGATATATTAGAGTCAGGGCAAAAATCAGTAGTGTGGCTAGAGAAGAGTGAGCAAGAGAGACAGAAAAGAGACCAGAAAGGCAATGTGGCCACACAGAAGTTGGCCTTCTGGGATGTTTATGATGTATGCTTTCACTGAATAAAACATAAAACCAGTGTAGGTCTTTTAAGCAAAGGTACGGTATGAACTTCTGCATGTTTTAAAGGGATTATTCTGACTGTTGTGTTAAGAATTAAAAAAAAAATAAAGTTTGTCTTTGCTCTCAAAACAAGAAGTCTATGATAGTATTATATATCAGTTGATAAAAGAAATGCCTTGTCCTGTAGTCTACAAAAATGTGATTTCAATCCATCCCCATTTGGGCATGAGGCTGAAAACTTGTAGTAGAAGTTGGAACTGATCCATCTCCCTCAGTAACCTTGCCATCCTTCTGACACTTATGACTCCTTAGTTGTTGACACTAAGGAGCCAGTTGGTCAGGATTAGGCACTTCCTTTCCACACCAAAAACTATCAGGAAGGGGTGGGCAACAGAAGCTTATCATGGGCAGGTGCAGGTTGAAATACTTATCTCTCATCCTCTGCCTGCTAAAATGAATATCAATTTCCCCTCAAGGACAAATGAAACAATGTTTTAATAATAAAAAGTAAGGTTTCTGTACTTCAGTTACACACACACACACACACACACACACACTCACACACACGAATGAAATGCAAAATCCCTGACCTGCCATCCAAGATTTTCTCAACAGAGAACTGGTTTTTCTCACATGTTTTTTTTTTTTTTCCATGAATGCAGAGCATGGACTTCAGTTAAACTGTACCACTATTTTCTGCTTTTTAAAACTCATATTATTGCTCTGCCTAAAAGGTTCCCCTATCTCTCTCATTTCTTCAGGTCCGAATTATACCCAAAGCAAAGCAACAAAATGAAGTTGAAAGAGAACTTAGAATGAGAAACTAATTGTTAAGCTTTCATCACATAATTTTTTTATCCTGTTTCCCTGTGTGCTGTGACCTACCTCATGGAGTTTGTTGCATACCAAATGGATGATATATGTGAAAGCCCTCTTCAAAGGAGAATAAAAAAAAACTCACTAACTTATTAAGTCAATAAATCTTTATCTTATTAAAAGGGAAAATGCTGAGGCGCACCATGGAGGAAATGGGGAACATTTTCAGAAATAAGAAAGCACAATGGTGAGTGTGTTCAAGGAGGAAGGTCTATGGGCCCCCTGGGGTACTCTTCCCCAAAGACATCGGTTTATATGGTGAACAGAAAGTAATCAGCCCTACTCCTAACATTTTTGCAGCTTAGCACAAGAATGAAAATGGAGACCTGAGTTCCATATATCACATAACTTCATAGCAACAAAATTGCTAAACACATACAAAATGATGGCTTTTATATGACTGGATGTATGTAAAACAACAAATAGACCGAATTCAAATACTTTTACACATGTGTGGGTGTCCAGTTCATAGACAGGTGATGTGACAAGTAAAAATAAAGATATATATGTATATGATAAATTATCATATATTTCTTTTTTTTTAATTAATTAATTTTTTTTGACAGGCAGAGTGGACAGTGAGAGAGAGACAGAGAGAAAGGTCTTCCTTTGCCGTTGATTCACCCTCCAATGGCTGCCACGGACGGCACGCTGCGGCCGGCGCACCACGCTCATCCGTTGGCAGGAGCCAGGTGCTTCTCCTGGTCTCCCATGGGGTGCAGGGCCCAAGCACCTGGGCCATCCTCCACTGCACTCCTGGGCCACAGCAGAGGGCTGGCCTGGAAGAGGGGCAACCGGGACAGAATCCGGTGCCACGACCGGGACTAGAACCCAGTGTGCCGGCGCCGCAAGGCGGAGGATTAGCCTGTTGAGCCACGGCGCCGGCCAAATTATCATATATTTCATAAATTTACTTTTAATGTCTATCTTAGCAAAACTGCTAATGATGTGCTAAAAGTGTAAAATACAGATTTTTGAAGACAAAAATGTAAAATATCTCATCTGTTATTTTTTAAAAATAAGACACCTGTCTAATTGTTTTCTTTTTTCCCCTTCCTTCCTCCCTTCCTCCCTTCCTCCCTTCCTCCCTTCCTCCCTCTCTTTCTTTCTTTGTTTCTTCCTTTCTTTTCCTTTTCTTTCTCTCTTTCTTTCTAGAAGCTGAGAAACAGGGACAAACATATAGAGAAAGCGTCCATCTGCTGGTTTACTTCCCCAAATGCCTGCAACAACCACTGGCTGCGGATAAAGCTGGGAATCCAGAATTCAATTCAAGTCTTCCATGTGAGTGACATAAGTCCAATCATTTGAACCATCACTATTGACTCCCAGGATTTATATTATAGGAATACGGAGTCAGGAGGAGAGGAAGGCATCTGATCCAGTTACTCAGATATGATTCATGGACATCCTAATCAGTGTCCTAACTGCTGGACCATTGCCTACTCCTCATTAGTGACTTTTGTGTTGATTACATATTGATAAGATAACAGTTGGATATATTGGGTCAAATAAACTATGTTATTGGAATTGTTTGTGGGAGGGCACACATTTACTTTTGTGTTTACATGAACCTAGACACTGTGCAATCTAAAACTAATTTGAGATATCACCCTTTTTAATTTTACTTCTGAGGCAGGGAACATGACTGAACATTCCTGGTGACCATTGCTCCTTCAAAATCTTCCTTACTCAGATGTGAGAAGAACACGATAGAACAGGGCTGCAGCTCAAGAACCTGGAACAGGAACAGGAGGCCTAGGTTCAGTTGCAGGTCACCCTTGGCTGTGCTGTTTCCTGATTTCTCTTCCTTTATATGATGTCACTATAAGGCTGATTTACTAGACTAGGCAGAGAAGCGAGGAGCGCTATGAACCTAAACTAGCTCATTGAACAGCAAACACGGCAACTTCAAATAACAGAAAAAATTTCTTTCTAAAGTCATAGGAGGATAGAGACAACATTCAAACCGCTTCCCATAAAATTGTATTTCATATTGGATGCAAGTACATATGTATCCTGTAAAACTGGGGACATCAGAGCTCCTGGAAATAACCCTGAAACTGAAAGAAGTTGTGAGTGACTCAGAGTCCATAAGATAGAGCCTATCTCCTTAACTACAGCACTGTTAGGAAGTTTATCTGATTAACTCAGTTAAGGTAACAAATTCATAGAAATCTAGGTTAAATATTTTAGAGCTCTTCCTTTTCAGTCTGGATTGTTTAGAATGTGGAAGCAACACAGGGATTTAGAACACTCGGGATGTGTGGGCATAAAATAGGGTTCTGGGATTGATCACAGTGGAGCGTTTAAGTAAATTCCCTCCTCACCAAAAGCAGAAAGTTTACAGGGAGCGTGTCGAGGCATCCATGTGTGGTCTTGACCTGACATGGAGCAACTCAAAAATAGGGAAAGATTCAAGGTCAATGTGTATTTCTCAAAATGACCTTGGAGTAGGGCCCAGCCAAAGAAAAGAAGGGAGAAAACCTTTCTCAGAATCCTCCCACTTCCCTTGCATACACACATACAAGGGTACTTCAAAAATTCATGGAAAATGGAAATAAAAAAGCTTATACTAGTGCAAAAAATGTGTGAAATTCATGCATAGTTTTTCCATAATGTGCATTTTCCATGAACCTTTTGAAGACCCCTTGTTATAAGGATCTGAATAGGCACAACACATTCATATTTCTCATTCATCTATTTAATAAATATTGAGTGACCTCAAAGTGTTTACAATTAAGTGGGAAGACATATTAAACCAGTAATGACATAGCTTATCATTTAATTATATTCCATAAAATGCTGTGAAGGGAAAGTATGAGATGTTGGGAGTATATATAACCGGGGAGCTTGCCTAAACTAGGACATCAGGGAAGGCTTCCTTGAGAAAACATTTAATTGGTTGTAGAGGATGAGTAGGAGTTGGTTAAGCAAAGTGATGGAGAAAGAACCTTCCACAGTGATAATAAAACTCAGACTCTAGGTTGGCATGAAGCTTGATAAGCTTTCAGAACTGAAAGTAGGTCAATGTGTCTGTGTTGATCTAGAAGAAGGGCTAGATGTAGGCATGCTGGGACTAGTCCTTGGAGAGCAGACTGCAATTTCAGTTCATCGTGTAGCAGCTTGCCTTAAAGTCTTGGTCCACAATCTATTCCCAAATTTGTCCATCTTTGCATCCTAATGTAGTTTAGCTGAGATGTTCTTCATTAATCAATATATAATAATTCCATTTTGAGAGGGAAAAAGCCAATATGAGATCATGTGATGAAAAGATCAGATTAATAAAAAGAACATTTATTACTGCACAAAGCTTAAAATCAGTGATGACATCAAGTTTTTTACTGCTGACAATTACACCAGAAGGCAAAGGGCTTATATTATCAGAATTGATATGTGTATGGAGTTAATAAGCAGCAGATGCCAGGCAGACCAATATAGATTTTCTGATTATCCTATCATTTCAGTAATACTTAATTGTGCAATTTGTACCTAAGTCTTTGTTAACAGACCCTGGAGACCAGGAAAAACACTCTGATCAGTATAACAGTCTCTGATTTACAAGTTCTATCACAGATTCCAAAGTGTTAATTTTTTAATCCATGGAGTGTGATTAAGCACACATACACACACACTGAATCCTTATTAAAACTACAACATTCTCATGTGTTTTTCTCAGTGGCACATCAAGTGATAAGGAACATATCAGAACACCAGAATAAGACTTAATGTTTTAAGATATAAAAACAATATATTTGAATTTGTCTCATCTCATAAAGGAAATGGCTGAATCTAGGGTTTGGGCAAGAAAGCTACAAGCTTATCCTGGAATCATTTGTTGTATAAGAAATTGAGGAAGTAGTCATCAAAAAAGGACAGAAATGATAGATGCATAAATAAATGACACATGGGGCACCTTAAAGTATCTTACATTTCAGCAATCTGAAGCAATTTAAATATATAAGGACAGAAGTACAGAATAGGATAGAAAACAATATGCCTACAATGGAGATAGAGAGGAAAGGGCCCATCGTTTCCTAGATTGATGACTGATAAACATGGGGTATGTGCTGGAGTTTTAAAACCATCACTTTGCCTGCATCATCAATACTCTTATTGATTCAGTCAAGAATAATCAGTAAATGCTAAATATGAAGGTGGTATGAAAGATGAATTTGATAAATAACAGAATATTTTCATGGCTTCAAAGTATCTTTCTATGGTTTATTTATTAGCTGCAGGAGACAAATTAAATAACCATGTAGTAGATAAATTAGATAACACATTGACCAGTGATTAAAGAAAGCATCACTATGGTGACACAGGTTGATATTGCATGCCTCCAAAAACGGCATCCTGAAAAGTACACGTCATCACTTACAGTATTCTAGCCAGGATGGCATTATCTGAATCAGACTATGAGGAATCATTATAGTAATACATATTCAGAAGCTACAAAAACACAGAGATATGAAAACTTTTGGAAATGCATGATCCTACACCAGCCCCTTCTGGAAGGAAAATGTTACATGAATCATTATAAGAAAATTGTTGTTTTTAAAAAACAAGAATATGCAAAAATATTATTTTATTCCACAGTCCATGGTAGTTTGTAATACTTTATTTCATGTAGGTACATCTGCAGGCTTATAGACAGATGCATCAAATCAGCACGAAACCAATTGCAGAAAGGCCTGAGTGTCTTGTTTTGCCAGGTAGAACCAGCTAGCCAAACACTGCCAGAAAGATCTTCCACTCAAAGATCGCACGGCTCTTGTGCAGTCACTCAATGTAAGCTGGATTTTGACTCGTGACAGCCCCGTGTCTTCATGCATTTTTATGCCACAAAACACCTTTCTCTGCCTTTTATTGCTCCTTGCTTGGTTTCTTGAATATTATACCTGGACTCATGAATTACCCTTGAACTATCATGTGCTGTTTTAGACTGAAGGTACCGCCTGATTTGGAAAATACATCCTTTAGTGACAGAGCCTCTATCTCCACCAACACCAGGGCTCTGTTTCCTCATGTCTAAAATAAGAGAAAGAAACTCTGATGACCTAGGGATTTCCTTCTAGCACTAAAATTCTGTGATTCTAATGTCAGTAATGGTAATGGTAAGTGGCAGGGCATGCTGATAACACAGTTCCCTGCCACGTGGGTTGCCAGTAAAGTACTAGTCTGTACCATGGATAAAGGACATAAGAACGATTGTAGTTGTTAGCTGGGAGAGGCCACACAGCCCTCATAAGTGGCCTAGCTTAAGCATCAAGTGCCAGACTGTGCTGAACACAATGTTTCTCAAATGTCCTTGAGCCAAAATGACAGGTAGAGCAGAGGTACACTAAAGAGCTCATGTATTTCCTAGTCTCAGACCTTTATAAATCAGAAACTGAAAATATCAAAATATGAGCTTCCTCTGGAGAGAAAGGGTAGGAGTTTGTCACCTGCCTTGTGCGAGGGAGGCAGCAAGATAGCTGATATGCCCATCATAGCCAGGTGGTGACAGTATGCTGTTAATTTGAGTTGTAAAGGAGTTGTTAAATTTATGAATAAGTCTTGGGTCATTTTTAAATTTTTATTTATTTTCCCCAAAGAGACATTTTATTTAAGGAATATAGACTTCATGCATTTCATAAGTACAACTTTACAGATATATTGATTCTTCCAACCATACCTGCCTTCCCACTCACACTCCCATCCCTCCTCCTCCCACTTCCATTCGCAGTCCCATTCTCCATTAAGATCCATTTTCAATTAACTGTATACACAGAAGACAAACTCTATACTAAGTAAATAATTCAACAATTTGCATGGAAAGAAAATAAACAAACAAACAAAAACTTCCTCAACAGTTGAAACAAAGGCTATTCAAAGTAATTACACTGGACAAGTACTATGGCACAGCAGGTTAAAGCCCTGGCATCCCATATAGACACCATCAAGTCCAGGCTGCTCCACTTTCAATCCAGGTCTCTGATATGGCCTGGGAATGCAGTAGAAGATGGCCCAAGTCCTTGTGTCCCTGAACCCACATGGGAGACCTGAGCCCCTGGCTTCAGATCAGCTCGGCTCTGGCCATTGTGGCCATTTTGGGAGTGAACCAGTGGATGGAAGACCTCTCTCTCTTTCTGGCTTCACATTCCTCTGAAACTCTGTCTTCAAATAAATAAAATAAATATTAAAAAAAACCAGCAAAGCCATTGCATCTTGAACTTAATTTTACTTTTTATTTTAGAAACTTAATTAACTTTAAAGAAGCATGCAAGAATGATACTTCTTTTGCAAGCTCTTAGATATAATTATAATACAATTCTTTGAGGACAGAGGTACTGCATGGGAAGTTAGTGCACAGCAACTCTTGTTAATTCAACAATTAGCACTCTTATGTATGATGTCCATGATCTCCCAAGGCTCTTGACATGAGCAACCAAGGCTATGGAAGCCTTTTGAATCCACAAACTCCTTCAGTATTTATACAAGGCCACACGCAAGGAAGAGTTCTCTCTGCCCTTCAGAGAAAAGTATCTGCTTCTTTGATGACAACTTCTTCCCACTGGGGTCTTACCAACCAAGGTCCTTCATGTAGGACATTCTTTGCCACAGTGTCTTGGCTTTACAACAAATTGCTCTCATGGGCTTTTCATCTAGACCAGAATGCCTTAAGGGCTGATTCTGAGGTCAGAGTACTATTTAAAGTGATTGTCATTCTAGGACTCTGCTGTGTGGACTGCTTCCGTGTTGGAGCATTCCTTCCTTTTTAATCCTATCTATTATTATTACCAGATACTTAATCCTATCCACACGCTCACTATCACACTTACAATAGTATTTTTACCACCCAATTAAGGGGATTTGGGGTCTCATGACAAGCTTTTAAACTGTACCCTTAGATGTAAATCTGTAGGAATGTATGCAGAACTATACAGCTTTACAGTTATAAACATAATACACTTCATCATTACAACTTTAGGAACATGGTGATTCTTCCCACAATGCCCACCCTTCCACCTATACCCCCAAACCCTCTTCCTCCTCTCTCTCATATTCCCACTCTTATTTTTTACTGAGATCTATTTTCAATTGACTTTATACACATATGTTTAATTCTATGTTAAGTAAAGAGTTGAACAA
The DNA here is from genome assembly GCA_949820135.1 of Sylvilagus floridanus. Classification (NCBI taxonomy): domain Eukaryota; kingdom Metazoa; phylum Chordata; class Mammalia; order Lagomorpha; family Leporidae; genus Sylvilagus; species Sylvilagus floridanus. The sequence goes on from OX463227.1 coordinate 41,085,976, forward strand.
ATAGTATAAACAAAAAACAAACAAACAAAATTCCTCAAAAGTCAAGGCAAGGGATGTTCAAGTCATTGCTTCCCCAAGTGTCAATTTCACTTTTACAGATTGCTTTTTATGTGCTCTATTACTTATCACAGGTCAGGAGAACATGTAGCACTTGTCCCTTTGAGACTGCCTTATTTCACTAAGTATACAAGTATACTGTTTTCCAGATTCAATCATTTTGTTGTATATGACAGGATTTCATCTTTTTTTACTGCTGGGTAGTATTCCTTAGTTTACATATCCCATAATTTCTTTAACCAGTCTTCAGTTGCTGGGCATTTGCATTGATTCTGTATCTTAGCTATTGTGAATTGAGCAGCAATAAACATGGGGATGCAGATAACTCTTTCACATGTTGATAACCTTTCCCTTGGGTAAATTCCCAAGAGTGGGATGGCTGTATCATATGGTAGGTCTATATTCAGATCTGAATACTGTCTTCCATAATGGCTTTACCAGTTTACATTTTCACTGATGGTGGATTAGGGTGCCTTTTTCCCTACATCTTCACCAATATTTGTTCTTTGCTGATTTCTGTATGAAAGCCATTCTAACTGGGGTGAGGTGAAACCTCATTGTGGTTTTGATTTTCATTTCCCTGATGGCTAGTGATCTTGAGCATTTTTTCATGTATCTGTCAGCCATTTGGATTTCCTCTTTTGAAACATGTCTGAGTCCTTTACCCATTTTTTAACTGGGTTCTTTGTTTTGTTTTTGTTGAGTTTCTTGGTCTCTTTATGTATTCTGGTTATTGATTCTTTATCCATTGCATAGTTTGCAAATAATTTATCCCATTCTGTAGGCTGCCTCTTCACTTTCCTGACTGTGTCTTTTGCAGTACAGAAGCTTCTCAATTTGATGTAATCACATTTTTCAATTCTCGCTTTTATTGCCTGTGCCTGTGGGGTCTTTTCTGCATTGTGGTCCTAAAAGATGCATGGTGTGGTTTTGACTTTTTTCAATTTGCTGAGACTTGCTTTATAGTGTAGCATGTAGTCAATCCTAGAGAAAGTTCTGTGCACTGTTGAGAAGAATGTGTATTCTGTAACTGTAGGATAGAAAGTTCTGTAGGTATCTGTTAGGTCCATTTGGTCTATCGTGTCAGTTAATTTTGTGTTTCCTTACTGATGTTATGTCTGGTAGATCAGTCCATTGCTGAAAGTGGGGTATTGAGTCCCCTAATACTATTGTATTTGAGTCTATGTCTCCCTTTAGAACCCTTAATATTTTTTTAAATAGCCAAGTGCCCTGTGATTAGGTGCACATACATTTATAATAGTTAAATCTACCTGTTGAATTGACCCTTTATTCATTACATATTGCTCTTCTTTTTCTTTTAACAGTTTTTGTGTTAAAGTCTGTTTTGTCTGATATTATAATGATTGCCAGCTCTTTTTTTTGGTTTCTGTTAGCATGGAATATCTTTTTCTATCCTTTCACTTTCAGTCTTCATGCATCTTTGTTGGGGCAATGTGTTTCTTGTAGGCAGCACAGGTGGGTTTGGGTTTTTAATCCACTCAGCTAGTCTGTGTCTTGTAAGTGGAAGGTTGAGGTCATTTACATTCAAAGTGAATATTGATAAATAATGACTTTGCCCTGCAATTTTTTTTCATAAATATTCCTATTTTTTACTTTGGATTTCCTTTGTACATCTACTGGGAAGTTTTCTTCCTTTATCTTCTTTCACAATGCTGACCATGTTTCTGTGTTTCTGTGTGCAGCACATTCTTAAGCATCTTTTGTAGGGCTGTACAGATTGTGACAAATTCTTTGAATTTCTGTTTGTTATGGAAGATCTCCATTTCATTTTCACTCATTAATAAGAGCTTTACAGGGTATAGTACTCTGGGTTAACAGTAATTTTCTATTAAGACTTGGAATATATCTGGCCATTCTCTCCTAACCTATAAGATTTCTGATGAGATGTCCACTGTGAATGTAATTGGAGATCCTCTGAAAGTAATCTGGTGTTTCTCTTGTACACATTTTATAATCTTTTCTTTATTTTTTACTGTGGTGACTTTGATTACAATGTGTTGTGGTGAAGATTTTTTCTGGTCATGTTTGTTAGTTCTATGTGCTTCTTGTACTTGGCTGTCTCTTTCTTTCTCCAGATTAGGGAAGTTTTCGGTTATTATTTCTCAAAAAAGGCCTTCTAATCCTTTCTTTCCATGCCTTCAGGAACTCCTAGGACCCATATGCTGTGTCATTTGACAGTAACCTGTAAATTCCTAACACTGTTTTTTAGTTTTCTAATTTCCTCTTCTTGTTTTTTGTCTGACTGTATAATTTCCTGTGATTTCTCTTCTAAGTCAGATGTTCTTTCTTCTGCTTCACTGATTCTTTTGTTAAGGCTTTCCACTGCATTTTTATTTGTTCTATTGAATTCTTCATTTCCAAGATTTCATTTTGATTTCTCTTTAAGATCTCAACCATGTCATATACGGGTTTAACTAATTTGTGTACTTGCTTCTAGTTACTTCGAAGTAATCCGATGATTGCTTTTTTGAATTCCATTCTGGAATGTCTTCAAACTCTTCATCTTCACAATCTAGTATTAAAATGTTGTATCTTTTGGGGGTGTCATGTTGTGTTCCTTATTCTTGTTTCTTGAATTGGTGCATTTATTATTTGGCTTTTATGGAGATACTTGTTGGTTTCTTTTTTTTCCCTGTGGGAGCTTTTATCTTTGGACTGTGTTTGGATTAGTGGAGTGTCTGCTTTCAGGAATACCTAGAGGCATATGGTAGGTGTGGCCATGGAGCTCTTTTCAATACTCCAAGATGAAGGGAGTGTTAATTTGACACCCAAGTTGGGTATGGTAAATGTCCTGTTTCTTTCTTTCTTTTTTTAATCAGAGGGGAAGTTTTTCTGTTCTGTTGGCATAGACTCAGCTCATTTCCTCTCCTCAAAGGAGACCAGTGCCAGATGCTATCTCCATGGTATAATCTTCATCCACACTTCTACAAGGACAACACAAAAGATCTGAACTTCCTCCATATAAGCAGATTCCCCAGCAATGTCTCACCAAGGGACCAGGGAGCCCTGAGCATGTGGAGCCTACTAAAGTGACTGCCCAAAGTCCCAGCCACACCCCTTAGCCTTCCCATGCAGTCTCAGTGTTTTCAAAGCCCCACAGTCTCAGTGTTTTCACAATCCTGGTATACGAGCCTCTCACAGTTATGAGCACCCAGCCCCCACTCAGTTCTCCCCACCAGACTTGGGAGTCACTGCTTGGTTCATTGCTGGGCGCATACACAAGCTGGTGCAGCTATTACATATGTCCAAAATGGTGCCCACTCTCTATCGGCTTGTTACAGGATGCCATTACAGGGTGATTGGGAAGAGTGAAACGTGCCTCTCACCTTTTTTTCTCTTCAAGTTTGGCAGGTACACTATCCCCCACAAGGCGACAATCCAGATCTTCCCTCCAAGTTTTTCCTGTAGCTTTATTGCCAAGTGGCTTTGGCTGCTGCAGACTGGTCTCACCTCATGCCAAAGCTGGCATGGATGCTCTCAGATGCTGGGGTCCTGATATGTGCATGTACACACCCTCCACATAGGTCCTCTGTGTCCCTCCAATTTGCATGGAGTTTCCTCTGCCATTTTCTCCCTAACTCTTCTCTGAGACTACACTCTCTCCACTTTCTTGGGTCATATTTATTTCAACAATGCCAACATGCCAATGTAAAAGAAAACTTCATGTGATAAGTGAATAGGAATATGTCTACCAACTTGATATTATACAGGCAAAATATATACTTCACTGATGTTATACAACCACACAGATCATTCTTGATACCATACAGATGTGGCCTCAGACTTTGTCATAAGTGAACTCCTCAGGGGAAATTATGAGCTTTTGGAGTCAGAAGGACAAAAGTGTTGTCTGTGCAGCATTCTCCTTTCCTCTGTCACTGTGAAGTGTCCGGCTCGCTGGCCAGCTCGTGGTCACCACAATGGAGTACACATGTTGTTGCACCAATTAGTCTGCACACAGGGGTTCCAGGACAGCACACCCTGATTTGCAGAAACAGCTGCAGTGTTACTGAGATTGTGGTGCTCCCTACCCCACAGAGTTAGTGCCTCTGTTTCTCAGTAAGTCACACAGAAGAAGCCCTATAGTGGGTGTTCTCATTCAAAGACAATTTCTGGTTTGTTCTCATTTTTCAAAAGGTATTTTGAGTTCACTCAATTCTAGTGGATAATAGAATTTGAAAATTTGTCTGATATGATAAATTAAACTCTATAAGTGTTAGTACAGACTTTTAAAAAAGATTTAATTATATATTTAAAAGACACATTGACAGAGAGAGGGGAAGACAGATCTTCCATCTTCTGGTTCACTCTTCAAATGCCTGCAACAGCAAGATCTGGGCCAGTTGAAAGTCATGTCCAGGACCACCATCGAGATCTCCCAGGGTCTCCAGGAATTGGGCCATCTTTTCCTGCCTCTTGAGTGCATTAGTAGGAAACTGGATTAGAATTAAAGTAGCTGGGACCTGAACCTGTACTCCAATATGGGATGCAGGTGCCTCAAGTAGTGGCTTAACCCATTGTACCACAACATCCACCCCAGATTTTTATATAATGGGAATATTAAATATTAAGAATATTTTCTGTTATATATACATGCATACACACACATACTTCAAATAGATTGTGGAAAATGGTGATAAAACCTAATTTCATTTTGGTATAAACATTATTTGAAATCTATGCAGTTAATTCATAATACACACTTTCTGTGAACTCTGAAAACACTTTATATGTGTGTGTGTGTGTGTGTTAGCTTCACTCTTCAACATTTTAAAAAATATTTATTTATTTATTTTGAAAGACAGAATCATATATAGAGAGGAAGAAATAGAGAGAGATCCTCCATCCACTGGTTCATTCCTCGAATGGCTACAATGGCCAGGGTTGGGTCAGGCCAAAGTCAGGAGCCTGGAACTCCATTTGAGTCTCTCCTGTGCATGCAGAGGCCTAAGCACTTGGGCTATCTTCCATTGCTTTCCCAGGCACATTAGCAGGGATCATAAGTGGAGCATGCCCTTAAGGGATGCCCATGCCACAGGTGGCAGCTTTACCCACTACACGTTTCCAAGTACGTTACCAGAAAGCTGGATCCTGGGACTCAAACCTGTGTCCATATCAGATGCCAGTGCCTCAGATGGCAGCTTAACCTTCTGAGTCACAATGCTGGCCCCTCTTCTACATTATTTAAAGCAACATGATCATGCTTTTTTTTGTTTTAATAATGACTTTGCCTTTAGAGTGAAGCTGTTATAGATATTATTTTGCTAATTTTCACATGCCTCATTGGAATAAGTACTTCACTGGTAACTTACAAACCCTGAAAATTAATTTTAATTGAATATTTCCAAAACTAAGAAATCTTGTAAGAAATGCATACAGTGGGAAGAGCAGGATTTTCAAAATCAGACATGTCTTGGTTTGATCGTAATTTTACTGCTTAAGGACTTCATGTCTCTGGATCTATTTACTCATCTGTCATATAAAAAACAATTTCTATGGGAAAATGTTTTTACAAAGACCCAGTGTGATCACATATAACACTGCTACCTTGTTAGTCATAAAATTGGCATCAGTAAATGTTCCATTTTCTTAGTAGCCTTGGATTTTGAGAGACCTTCACCTTGTCCCTTTTCATTCTGACATCAAGTAGAATAACAATTATTTCTAAGCTCTATCCATTACGGAGTTCAGTTTCAAAGTCTCACAAAAGAAGCTGATTTGGAGCAATGTTGTGCCAAGCAACTGAGCCTAGAGAACACTGGGTTACTATTTTGTCAATAACCTACCCTGCACCAGTTCTCAAATGGAACTGAAGCAGTGACATTCTCATACTTGCACAATAGTGATGTGTAGAGGGTGTTAGGATCCCTTTTGGGGGAAATTCTCAGAGGCTTGCCCTGAGAAGTTGTTATTCTGGTTTCTGGCCAAGAGTTTAGTAAAGCCAGTTTCTTATTAATCAGTTACCTAATTAAGTGAGAATCTCTTTCAAAAGTTATTCATTAAGACTCCTTACAATGTGTTCTTTATACAAGTTTTCCCTCAATCAAACTTCATTTTTTAAAAGTATTGGTTTAGTCTAACTTTAAACTGGTGTGCTAATGATATGCTGTTTTTGTCCATGCTGACACATTCAAGGAAAGACCAATAATGACTATTTGGACAGCAGTAGGAAGGGAGACTGTTACTACTCCTTCTGCTGTCACTTACTATTCTGCATGTGAGGTGTTGAGGATGGCAGCTATCGTAATTAATCAAGTGAATCCAGGAAGTAAGAACTCCCACTCCAACTTCATAATTATAATCCAAAAAATTTTAATTGCTTCTTGATTCTTAACTCACTTCTATCTAGACTAAATTTTACTTCACACATATCTATAACCATTTAATGTACATAGAAAAATAAAACTCTGAATGTAAAAGTCTGCATGTGCTAAAAATAGTTATGGAAACATCTTTTCACAGTTTTCTGTAAAATCATGGCTTACATGTGTCTAATAGACAAGGCATGCTAATTTTATCTCAGGGTAATTATATGTATCTAATTTTTTTAAACTTTTATTTAATGAATATAAATTTCCAAAGTTCAGCTTATGGATTATAATGGCTTCCACCCCCCCCCATAACTTCCCTCCCACCCGCAACCCTCCCCTTTCCCGCTCCCTCTCCCCTTCCATTCACATCAAGATTCATTTTCAATTCTCTTTATATTATATGTATCTAATTTAACAAAGGTTAAAACTGACATTGTCTTTGAGGGATGTGCCTTGAGATTTTCTTTGAGATGTGTATTATATGTAAGATAATAGGTAAGAGAATTGATTCAACACCAAGTTATGTGGGCTACTATGGACTGTACTATGCAGGACCATGTTAATGTTACTGCATATCAACCTGAAGGAAGTGAAAAATGTTAAGATGCCTGAAGGAATGTCACAGTGTAAATCTAACACCATCTTCTAGTACTGTTTCTGTAAGGAATACTCAGTGCTGTATGCAATCCTAAAGTTTCTGTTACTATATACTTTATAATTCACAAATCTTATTATTGAACCTAGTTGGTATGCTTGTACTATAAATACGAAGGAAGTTGTAGGAGTGAGTTTCTGGTTTCTATTTGAGGAAAGCAAGGCTTATGGTATGGGACTTACAAAAATGAAAGGAGATAGTCAAAAGTGTTAACCAAACTCAAATGGCAAATATCCACTCAACAGCAATAATTGAAGTGGATTTTCCAGGCAAGGTAAGATTTTATCTGAAAATAGCAAAGTAAAACCTAGGGTGAATAAACAGGGAGACATTGGACCTTTTTCTGTAGAAACCATGAGATGTCTGGACTGCAACAGAGGCAGAGATATCTGTAAATGCCATACATATGATGAACTTAAGTAACAGAATAAACCACTTGAGAAAGTAATGGTGCTTTTCCTCAAATAATTAAAAGTAGACCTACCAAGTGATCAAGGAATCCCACTACTAGGTATCTATCCAAAGGAAGTGAAACTAGAATGTTGAAAAGATATCTTCATTCCCAAGTTCAGGGCCACACTATTCATATTAACCAAAATACGAAGTTAAACAAAGTGTCCACCAATGGAAGAATAAATGAAAGAAATGCAGTATGTATATATATATAGATAGATAGATAGATAGATAGATAGATAGATAGATAGATAGATATGGAGAGGGGACGTGAAAAAAGGAGACTTCAAAAAGTTCATGGAAAATTCACACTTTTTTAATTCCACATTTCTATGAACATTTCAAAAACTCTTCATACATAATGGAATATTATTCAGGCTTCAACAAGAAGGAAATTTGATCATTTTCAACATACAAATAAGAGTGAAAGAGTCTATGCTTAGTGAAATAAGCCAGACATAAAAAGACAAATACTGCGTGATCTAATTATATGTGGAATCTAAAAGAATTTGAATTAATAGAAGCAGAGAATGAAATGGTGGCCACCGTGGGTTGACAGGCAGAGATAGGGAGGTGTTGGTCAGTATCAAATTTCAGTTAGATGGGAGGTATAATTTCAAGAGATTTACTACAGAACATGGTAATTACAGTCAACAACATAATATAAACTTGAAAATTATTGAGATTATATTTTAAGTGTTCTCATCATAATGTATACATATTTCAAAACATCATGTTGTATATGATAAATATATATAATTTGTATTTCTCAATTGAAAAATGAAGGGTTTACATTGCACAGCAAATAAAGGAAAAATGATACAGTTCCTTAATAAAGATTAGTGGGGCAGGCATTTAGCCAGTTATTAAGACCCCAGTTTGGGGCCGGCACTGTGGCTCACTTGGTTAATCCTCCACCTGCGGCTCCGGCATCCTGTATGGGTGCTGGTTCTAGTCCCAGTTGCTCCTCTTCCAGTCCAGCTCTCTGCTGTGGCCCGGGAGGGCAATGGAGGTAGCTCAAGTGCTTGGGCCCCTGTACCTGCATGGGGGACCAGGAAGAAGCACCTGGCTCCTGGTGCTGGATCAGTGCAGCACCGGCCATAGCAGGCATTTAGGGAGTGAACCAATGGAAGGAAGATTTTCTCTCTGTCTCTCTCTCTCTCACTGTCTATAACTCAACCTGTCAGATTAAAAAAAAAAAAAAGACCCCAGTTGGGAGGCCCACATCTCAAATTAGAGTACCTGGATTTGAGTCCTAACTTTGCTGACAATTCAAGCTTCCTGATAATGAGGACACTGGGAAGCAGCAGGTGATGGTGCAAGTACTTGGGTGACTACCACCTATGTGGGAGACCTGGATCGTATTCCCAGCTCTCGGCTTGAGCCTGGCTGAGCCACAACTGTTGCAGGCATTTGTTGAGTGAACTAACAGATGGGAGCTCTCTGTGTCTGTCCATCTGTCCATCTCTCCCTCACTGTCTCTCTCTGCCTCTCAAATAAACAAAATAGATTATTTAATGACCGATAATTCAGACTTGTGGGACACTTTTAAGTGGCAAGCAATAGAAGAGGAAATCTGAAATGAATCTTAGCAATTAGAAAAGACATTTTCAATGGAAAGATAAGAATTGAAACCATTTTCTATTGGAAGATTAGAGTATTAGAAAATATGAAATTCTGAAAGGAATAAGAATTAACGTAGTATGCTATTTCTGGTTGTTGGGAGAATTTTTCTGATGTTTTATGCAATGCAGGGGAAGGGGAAGGATTGGGTATTGGCTGAGTGGTCACTAGTTGACTCACCTCACTACCCAGAGTGATAGCACAATGCCAAGAACTTTACAGTATGTTCCAGGTTCACATCCCAGGGCTTGATACTATTAACAGACATGAGTCCTGTGGTTTTCAAAAAAGTTTTTGCTATTTTCCTTTCTCCTTTTTCCCTTTGTTTTTGGTGTGAAGTACACTGGTGTGTATAAGACTTGACTGAATGAATAAAATTGATTAAAATAATATAACTTTTATTGAGGAGAGCGCATGAAATGAACTCACACTTAAGTTACTTTCTGCTTCAGACTGTGACAAAGTCCTTGACTGTGGCTTATTAACAGTGTCTTCTGGGAGGACCAGGACAGTGTTGGCCATGAAAAAAATACTTTTACTCAGGCTGTTTGATCTTCTTTATCTGCTTATGATATTTTATCTGCCTCTTTGCTACATGCATTTGTATAACTATGATACCTTTGGCACCTCTTGATATTATTTCCAAAGTAGAAAAAGTTATGTAATATCACTTGCTTAAGCCTGGTAAGGGGTACTCTACTTAGATCATTACAGTAAGTTTAATGAACACCACAATGGGATTTTGTGGTAGAGGAGAAAGATTGAGCTCAAATCTGAATACAGCATGGGAAATGGTAACTTAACAGCCAAGGAGAAGCATGAAGGTCAGTGGTGGAAAATTAATAAAGCCATTATTTGGGGTAAGGAAGGATTTTGTCTCAACCAACCTAACAGGATTCTTGCTGAAGAAGGGCTAAGGTAATAAAACATCTGGAGGGGTGTGGAGGTTGAGGAACCTGTTTAATCAGCAAAAGTAATTGGATGTGAAAGATGAGAGGTGCTTGGCAAGTTGACTTAGCAGGGCATTTTTTTTTTATCAAAACTGTACTTTATAATATGGTACACAAAAGGGACTAGGAGCTAGGAGAAGGTTTGGGATCCTAATATTTGGCTAAGGAAAGACTCGTTGTTACTGGACTCACAAGTCCCCTTTTCCAGGGAGCCAATCCCAACACTAGGAAGTAAGGGTATGTAAGGATTGTGTCTGTAGGAAATGTCCTCGTCAACAAAGCCAGAGCTGTTTGACCCAACTATGGGGTACAGGACCAAATTAGTCCATCAGAAGAAGAAATAGGGACACTGTAATTTGAATGAGCCAAGTTCCTTCAAAGACAGGGAGAATCTGGACAAAAATGAATGTTCACAATTCCCTGCCACTGGTTTCCTGGATCTTCTTTCTCCATCCCTTGTTGAATTCTGAGTTTTTCTTTTGATTTTGTGAGATATATCCATAGTCTTCCAACAAATTTCCTGGTCTTGTTTAGACTAGTCTGAATTGGTTCCCACAGCTCTCAACCAAAAGGACTTAATGAATGCTCTTACCACTGAGAAGATAATGTTGAAGAAAGGCACATTCTTGGAGTTGCATGGCAGAATTAGCATTCTATGTTTGTTGATGGAAATTTGAACCAATAATTTTATGTTGCTCCATTAGAGAGTACTGTCAACTCTCCCACAAGAATACAAGCTTTAGAGACAGATAATATTACCAATTTGCACAACAATGAATCCTATGCACTTAGCATAGAGCCTGGCATGAAGTAGATGTACCAATATTATTGAACGGAGAGAACTCATAGACTATATACCATGTCATACTTACCATGTCAAAGCTAAGTTCATTTTGCATTTCTACAATGTCACTATTTATTATTACTTATTTTAGGGCTTTCATTTATATAGTTTACAATTTTCTTCTTCTTCTAAATTTTGAGCCTGAGTTATTTTCTTTTTTTTTAAGGACCTAAATTCATTCTGAACCTATATTATGACCATAAAATCATGACTTTACTTAGAAACCTGATTTAAAACATGGAAAATAAAGTATACTTAATATATACAATATAATTTTCAAAGAATTATAAACAGCTGACTCTACAAATTATTCTTTCTGGTTCTTTCCTACAAATGAAAAAGAGTAGTGAACACTCACTATTTGATTCTGCTGGTAGGCATCTAGTGTGACTAATGTAGTTTGCAAAGCATTCAAATTGGTAATCTCTCTCCCTGCATTTTACTGGAAAGAGTGATGTGATTCCATATTAAAACAGCTGTGGGAGTGGAAATTTGGACCAGTGGTTAAGATGCTGTTTGGGATGCCCACATTCCATTTTACATTGCTTAGGCTCAAGTCCTGGCTCCACACCTAGTTCCAGTTTCCTGCTAATGTGCACCTGTGAAGCAGCAGGTGATGCCTTAAGTAGCTGAAATCCCTGCCACCCTTGTGGGAAATCCAGAATGAGTTCCAGCTCCAGTTCAGCCTGGCCCAGACTGGGCTATTGCAGGCATTTGGAGAGTGAACCAGAAGATGGAAAATCAAAACTCTCTTTCAAATGAAATGAAAGTAAAATGAATAAAATTTTCAAAAAAGAGTTGTGGAGGGATGTGCATTTGGCACATGGGTTAAGCATCTACTTGGGATACCCACTCCCATATCAGAGTTCAAGTCCCAGCTCATCCACCTCCAATCCAACTTCCTTCTAATGTGCACCTTGAGCAGCATCAGATGATGACTCAGGTACTTGAATCCCTACTATTCAATTAGAAGATCCGGGTAGAGTTGAGCTCCTAATTTCAGCCTAGCACAACCCTGGTTGTTGCAAGCATTTAGAGTTGAAGCAGCAGGTAGAAGGATGACCTCTGTCTGCCTTTCTTTCTGTGTGTCTCTCTGCCTTTAAATAAAATTTTAAAAAACTTTTAAGACAGCTGTGGAGCAGCTGTAGTCTATCTTGACCATTCATAATTTTTTTCTCTCTTCTAAGATATAAAGCATGTAAATATCTGACCTAAGGACAAGGGTTCTAAGTTGGGTGCTGGTCAATGTTTTACAACTGGCTGTCTGGGAATGAAAAGGGAAAAACAAAACAAAACAAAACAAACAAAGAAAAACCTGGTTACAGCATTTGTTATTCTCATGGTTTACACTGTTTCAACCACGGCCAATTACCAGCAACCAGTGTGATGTTAACCAGCTCACAAAATTCCAGAAAACTTGTCATTGGCTCTCATGAGACTGTATAAGTAACATAAGTGCATCACTGATTGACTTCCTTGGAGAATGCCTATCACATATATCATTCCATGGTGCCTTTTGGTTTCATTGACTAATGCATGCACATTTGTGCTCATTTCTTACACTTGATATTAGCCAAAGGCTGAGAAGTGACTGTGTTTATTTCTGAAACTAGTACTTAAGAAGTGTCTTGTGACAGGAATGGAAGATAAAAAAGATGAACCCTATCCTCTAAGGATTAATAGTATAAATTAGATAAAATTTTAAAAAGAAAATGTAGTATTAGGGGGATAAACATTCTACCTGGAAGCACAAACATAAAACATCGTAAATGAGGAGGTCAAGGAACATAAGATTCAAAATTTAGTCATTTTATGAGCATGCTTTCAGAACTACTATGTACCAGAATCAGGGGAGTATTTGATAATATAAAGGAAATGAAATATATCTATTGAGGCATTTGCACTGTAATAAAAATATAAGTAAGTAAATGATCACTGTCTTGTTAAGTACAATCACAGAAGTGGTTATTAGAAATAGTGATGGACACTATGAGAAACAGTGACTTGATCAGCTCTTGTGCTGACTGCTGTTGTACAGTGAAATACTTTATCCATTTTAGTATTTTTTTTTATTCTAGTACTATTGGTTGAACTCTGTAATTAACACACAATTATTCTTAGGTGTTTAAATTTAACTGAAAAATGATCCCTGTTAAATATACGAGTGGGAATAAGAGTGGGAGGAGATGTACAATTTGGGACATGCTCAAGCTGACTTGCCCCAAATGGTGGAGTTAGAAACTCCAGGGGAGTTAGAACTCCAGGGGAGTTCCAGGGGATTCCAATACAATCCCATCAAGGTGGCATGTACCAAGGCCATCTCATTAGTCCAAGTGATCAATTTCAGGTCACAATTGATCACACTGATAGGTCTAGGAGTCAAAGGGATCACACAAACAAGACTAGTGTCTGCAAATACTAACTGATAGAATCAAAAAGGGAGAGAACGATCCAACATGGGAAGTGGGAGACACAGCAGACTCATAGAATGGCCAATGTCCTACATAGCACTCTGGCCTCAGAATCAGCCCTTAAGGCATTTGGATATGCCTCAAGAGCCCATGAGACTATTTTAGGCATGGAAAGCCAAGTCACTCTGGCAAAAAAAAAAAAAAAAAAAAAAACAAAAAACCCTAAATGAAAGATCTCTGCAAGTGTGATCTCAATAGAAAGAATGGGCCATCAAAGAAGGAGGTACCTTTCTCTGAAGGGAGGAGAGAACTTCCACTTTGACTATGACCCTGTCGGAATAAGATTGAATTTGGCAAACTCAAAAGGCCTCCATAGCCTAGGCAACTCATGACTAGAGCCTAGGGAGATTACTGACGCCATAAACAAGAGTGTCAAATTGTTAAGTCAACAACAGGTGTCACTGTGCACTTATGTCTCATGAGGGATCTGTCCTTAATGTGTTGTCCAATGTGAAGTAATGCTATAACTAGTACTGAAACAGTATTTTACACTTTGTGTTTCTGTGTGGGTGCAAACTGATGAAATCTTTACTTAATATATACTAAATCAATATTCTGTATATAAAGATAATTGAAAATGAAAAAAATTGGTGTTAAATTGGAATTGCATAGAAAATTAATCAATTTAAAAAAAAAATCATGTAGGATCTCTGTCCTTAATGTGCTGTACATTGTGAATTAATACTATAATTCGTACTCCAACAGTATTTTTCACTTTGTGTTGCTATGTGAGGGCAAACTGTTGAAATCTTTACATAATATGTACTAAACTGATCTTCTGTATATAAAGAGAATTGAAAATGAATCTTGATGTGAATGGAAGGGGAGAGGGAGCGGGAAAGGGGAGGGTTGCAGGTGGGAGGGAAGTTATGGGGGGGGAGCCATTGTAATCCATAAGCTGTACTTTGGAAATTTATATTCTTTAAATAAAAGCTTAAAAAAAAAAGAAATAGTGATGGCAGGAGAGAGGCATCTGGTATATGGTTAAGCCAATGCTTGGGACACCTGAATTCCATATCAAAGGACCTGAGTTTGAATCCCAGTTTCACTCTCCATTACAGCTTCCTGCTAATGCATACTGTGGCGAGTAACAGTAATGGCTCAAATAGTTGGGTCCCTGCCCTGTCACCCATGTGGGAAACCCAGATTGAGTTCCTGGCTCCAGGCCACCCCTGACTGTTGGAGGAATTTTGGGAGTGAACCAGCAAATGGGATATTTCTGTGTCTCTACCTTTCAAATAAATATAAAATGAGAAAAAGGAACATTGATGTCACATAAAAAGTCTAAAATCTTCACTGCTCAGCAGAGTTTACGGGACTCACAGTTACAGAGTTCTTTCATCTTCTTAGACCCATTTCTGGCATCTCATGCAATCTATGTTCCAATTTGGCTGAGCATTTAAAACTCCACTAACATGCCTATTTCTTGCCTCTGAGACTTGGACTTCTCTTCTTGGGAATCAATGGTACTAGATATTTTCAGATAATATTTTTTGGAGAGGCAAACTAATGCACAATTTCTTATCTTTCTGTCTGACCTTCTTTTCTTTACGTTTCCAAAAATGTTACAATAATTTATATTATTTTCAAGTAACATAATATAATTTACTGTTTTATTTGTCCAGCAACATTCTTGTATTTCAAAAAAATTGAAATGACTTCTTTTGAAATGTGTCTTGAGATGATCCTTTATGTGGAGCTGTTGGTAGTAAACAATTTTTCATTTCAGCTGCTCATTTTTCCTTACAGTCTCTTAGTAGAATTCTTTGGATCCCCTAAATAAAGAACCATATCATCTGCAAAGAGGGAGAGTTTGACTTCTTCCTTCCCAATTTGTATCCCTTTAATTTCTTTTTCTTGCCTAATAGCTCTGGCTAAAACTTCCAAAACTATATTGAATAGCAGTGGTGAGAGTGGGCATCCCTGTCTGGTACCAGATCTCAGTGGAAATGCTTCCAACTTTTCCCCATTCAATAGGATGCTGGCCATGGGTTTTTAATAAATGGCTTTGACTGTATTGAGGAATCTTCCTTCCATACCCAGTTTGCTTAGGGTTTTCATCATGAAAGGGTGTTGTATTTTACCCAATGCTTTCTCTGCATCTATTGAGATAATCATATGGTTTTTCTTCTGCAGTCTGTTAATGTGGTGTATCACATTGATTGATTTGCAAAGATTGAACCATCCCTGCATACCAGGGATAAATCCCACTTGGTCTGGGTGATGATTTTTTTTTTTTTTTGACAGGCAGAGTGGACAGTGAGAGAGAGAGACAGAGAGAAAGGTCTTCCTTTGCCGTTGGTTCACCCTCCAATGGCTGCCATGGACAGCGCGCTGCGGCCGGCGCACCGCGCTCATCCGATGGCAGGAGCCAGGTGCTTATCCTGGTCTCCCATGGGGTGCAGGGCCCAAGCACTTGGGCCATCCTCCACTGCACTCCCGGGCCACAGCAGAGGGCTGGCCTGGAAGAGGGGCAACCGGGACAGAATCCGGCGCCCCAACCTGGACTAGAACCCGGTGTGCTGGCGCCGCAAGGCAGAGGATTAGCCTGTTGAGCCACGGCGCCGGCCGATGATTTTTTACTTGTAAAAAATTTCACTTGTCTTTGTTTTACCTGATAGATTCTTTTAAGTTTGCTTATTTTGTATAAGAATAAACTAAGGTCTTATATCTCCATAATAGGATATCAACATAATTCCTTACAAGCAGGTGCCATTTTGATCAGAAATGATAATACCAACACCTGGGTTATATCAAAAACCACAATTAATTGATGATGATATAACATTTATTACAAGATTGTTTAGATATCTAATATTGAAAAATGAGTGGCCAATGGATACCTTCATTTTCCAAATCTTCTGATTTCTCTGGTCTTGCATTTCTGTGATAAATTAGCCCTCAGAGAAACAACAGTGATGTCTTATCTACCATTTGCTGAATGCTCCCTGTATTTAATATATTAACTCAATTGTATAAGACAAGAAATAGTAGTAGTATTCCCATATGAGAAAATTCAAACTTACAGAAATTAAAGAATGTCTGCAATAGTTACACAACTGGTTGGACCAAGTATTCAAATTCAAAATTGTTCAAATCCAAAACTCCTAATAATTTAAACATTGGTATGAAGTTGTTTATGAAAATAGAACCTAATTTTCCTTACATAAGGACTAACATAAACAATTCCTGTTTAAATGCAGTGTAAGAAAAAATTGCCACCACTGTAATCTAAATCGTACATTTTCTTTTGCAAGATCATGAGAAGTACAACACTTCATATAATTTGCAAATGCCTGGTACTAAATTTAAAATTGCTTTCATCAAGGGTTTTTATTCTGCTTTTGTTTTTTTTTTAATTTTTAAAAGGGTTTTAGATATTTTTATAAAATAGGCAAAACATGTTTTAAAATTCAATTTAATGTGCTAGGTGTGAGGAATTTTCATTTCCTCAACACCAATGTTTATTTCAGTTGAGTTTAATAGAAATTAATTATTTGGTCGTTTCAGGAACCAGCTTTAGCCCTGGAGATACAAAGTTGACAGGGACAATGACTGATTCTCAGAGGAATTTGCAGAATTTTTTTTCCAAAAATTTATTCATTTGGAAGGCAGAGTTTCACGGAGGCAGGGGCAGAGAGAGAGAAGTCTTCCATCCTCTATTTCACTCCCCAGGTAGTCGCAATGGCTAGAGCTGTGGTGATCCAAAGCCAGGAGCCAGGAGCTTCTTCCAGGTCTCCCACATGGGTGCAGGGGCTCAAACACTTGGGCCATCTTCTACTGCTTTCCCAGGCCATAGCAGAGAGCTGAATTGGAAGAGGAGCAGCCAGGACAAGAACCGATGCCCATATGGGATGCAGATTAACCTACTGTGCCACAGCGCCAGCCCCACATTTCTAGTTCTAAAGGGTGTTGTCTCTGTTAGACATCAAGGATTTCAAACTATTATAGCAATATAAACTGTCATTTGAGAAGGGAATGAAAATAGATTTAGTTTTAGATTCCATGTTTATTGCTACAAAAAAGAGCCACAGTTGGCATCTAAGACCATACAGCTTTCAAACAGATTCCACATGGCACCACAAAGAGTCTCCTCCAGGCCAAAGAAAATAAGGAGAAAATTCACCAGAAACAGCAAAAGCAGAACATGACAAGTTAGTGTAGCAATGATACATTGTTTTCCATTCATTTGGCAACTCTCTAAGTATTTGTCTTCATAAGACAAATCTAGTACACATAATCAAGCAACACCTGTAGTTTATTTAAATAGTACAGATTTCCAACATGAGTTAATGTTTTCAAAACTGTAGCAAAAATACCAAGAAATGAAATTACAGGAATGAGACAAAAATGATCAACATGGGTGGCGGAATATAAATTGGTCTATCCTTCCCAGAAAACAGTTTGGAAACAATTATAAAATGACTTTACTTAGGAGACAGCTTTAAGGCAGGGGGTTAAGCTTCCACATGGGATGTCCACATCCCAGATAGGAATGCCTGCGTTAGAGTTCTGCTTAACTTCCAATCCAAATTCCTGCTGATACACACCCTAGGAGGCAGCAAATACTTGGGGTCCTGTCACCAAAGTAGGAGACCTGGGTGGAGATCTGGGCTCCTGGTCCAGACCTCGCTACTATAGGCATTTGGGAACTTAAGCTAACAGATGGAAGAAAGATTCTCTCTCTCTCTCTCTCTCTCTCTCTCCCTGTGTGTGCGTGTGTGTTGTTCTGCCTTTTAAGTAAATGAAAATAAATTAGTTAAATAAAATAAAGATACTATTTTTTTAAAAGCTTACTCAGGACCTTTTGATACTTCCGGTGATCTAAGGAATTATGCTTTAAAGTTATATTGATGCTTTTCACAGTACTATTCATGAGAATAAGAGTTGACTCTCCAACAAAGGAATGATTAAATAAACCATATTGTCTCCACTTCATAAAATATTGTAGAGCCAATAACTATGTTTTGAAATTTTTAATTCTTTGATGTTTATTTTCATTTGTTTGAAAGGTGAAATGAGAAAGAGAAAGAGACACAAAGATCTTCCACCTTTTTTTCAAAGATTTGTTTATTTATTTATTTTTTTGAAAGCCAGAGTTACAGAGAGAGAGAGAAAGACAGATATCTTCCATCCGTTGGTTCACTCCCCAGATGGCCACAATGGTCAGAGCTGGGCCAGGCCTAAGCCAGGAGACAGGAGCTTCATCTGAATCTCCCACAGGGGTGGCAGAAACCCAAACACTTGGCCATCCTCCATTACTTTCAAAGGACATTAGCAGGGAGTTTTGTTGGAAGTGCAGCAGCCAGGATATGATCCAGTGCCCATATGAGAAGTGTTGCAGGTGGTGGTTAAACCCACTATGTCACAATGCAGGCTCAGAGATCTACCATCTTAAAATTCACTTTCCAAATGCCTGCAAGAGGCAGGATTGGATCAGGTTGAAGCCAAGAACCTAGAACACACAGGTGGCAGTAACCCAAGCACTTGAGTCATCATCTGTTGCCTCTAGGATGCATCAGTAGCAAGCTGGATTGCAAGTAGAAAATCCAGGACTCAAACCAGCACTGTAATGTGGGATGTGGGTGTACCAGGTACCAGCTTAACCCACTGTGCCACAACACCCACCCCTAATATTACTTTTAAGGGTTAATTATTCATTCTAAGTTTTTGAAAATTAAGTAAAATTTTGCATAAATGTGGCCAACCACCAAAGTTTATAAAAATCAAAATAAAGGAAATGACAGTGTTTGAGTTACTGATACTTTCTATTGCCAGACAACAATAGCTGCTATATTTATTGATGAATCAGGGTTTTTTTTAATTATTTTTTAAAATGTTTAAATTTTAATTTTAATTAGTTTTTAACAGATTCAATGTGGTTTGTAGACAAAATTCTAAGAATGTAATGATATTCCCTCCCTCTTTCTCTCCCCCTCTTTCCCTCTTACTTTTTCCTTCTCTCTGTTTTTTAGCTGCTGTGATAACATATTTTAAATTTACATTACAATAAAATGCTTAATAATTCATTAAATAAGAAATTTTACAAGTAAAAAGCAAAACATACTAGTTTATTGGGAATATAGACAATGGCTATAAACAACAGTTAAAAGGAAAAATGATTATTTCACTCATATAAAGTAAATTTTAAAGTAATCACTGATCATTAAAACTATAGTAGTATAACATTCTTTGTTTCTTTTCTTTTCTTTTTTTCTTTTTTTTTGACATGCAGAGTGGACAGGGAGAGAGACAGAGAGAAAGGTTTTCCTTTTCTGTTGGTTCACCTCCCAATGGCCACTGTGGCCGGCGCACCGTGCTGATCTGAAGCCAGGAGCCAAGTGCTTCTTCTGTTCTCCCATGCAGGTGCAGGGCCCAAGCACTTGGGCAATCCTCCACTGCACTCCCGGGCCACAGCAGAGAGCTGGACTGGAAGAGGAGCAACCTGGACAGAATCTGGTGCCCCGACTGGAACTAGAACTCGGTGTGCCTGTGCCGCAGGCAGAGGATTAGCCTATTGAGCCACTGTGTTGGCCCTTTGTTCCTTTTTTAAAGATGATTTCTTTATTTTATTTGAAAGGCAGAGTTGCAGAAAGGGAGAGGCAGAGGGAGAGGGAGAGGGAGAGGGAAAGGGAGAGGGAGAGGGAGAGGGAGAGGGAGAGGGAGAGAGAGAGAGAGAGAGAGATCCTCTATCCACTAGTACACTCCCCAAATGGCTGCAATGGCCAGAGATGGGCCAAGCTGAAGCCGGAAGCCAGGAGATTCATCCATGTCTCCCACATGGGTGCAGAGGGCCAACTACTTGGGTCATCTTCGATGGCTTTCCCAGGTGCATTAGCAGGTAACTGTATCAGAAGTGGAGTTGGTATTCAAACCTGTACCCTTATGGATACCGATGTTGCAGGAGGTAACTTCACCAGCAACACCACAGTCCGAACCCATAACATAACATTCTTAATCATTGGTTTGACAAAGGAATAAAACAAAGTCTTACAAAACTATATTTGCAGCAATACTGATACACACAGACATTTCCTTCTTTTTCTTTCTTTCCTTTTCCTTCTTTTTAAATTTTAGCCCCCACATATAAGGAAGAACATGTAGTATTTATCTTTTGGGGAATGGTTTATTTCACTCAACATAATGACCTCCAGTTGCATCCATTTTGCTGCAAATAGTAGAATTTCATTTTTTATAGTGGAATAA
Organism: Sylvilagus floridanus; assembly: GCA_949820135.1. Classification (NCBI taxonomy): domain Eukaryota; kingdom Metazoa; phylum Chordata; class Mammalia; order Lagomorpha; family Leporidae; genus Sylvilagus; species Sylvilagus floridanus. Next base: position 41,106,567 of record OX463227.1, read on the forward strand.
TATTCCATTGTAATATAGACGATATTTTCTTTATCCATTCATCTGATGATGAACATGTTGATTGAGTCCAAGTTTTGGCTATTGTGAACAGTGCTGCTATTAACATGGTGGTATAGGTATCTCTTTGATGCCTTGTATTCAAATCTTTTGGGTATGTACCCAGTAGTGGGATTGCTGGATCATATGGCAAGTCTATTTCTAGTTTTTTAAGAAATCCCCACATTGTTTTCCATAGTGGCTGCATAACTTACATTCCCACCAACAGTGTTCACCTTTCTCCACATCCTCATCAGCATTTCTTACAGAGAGTGTTTTGGATTTTAGCCATTCTGACAGGGTTGAGGTGATAGCTCACCGTGGTTTTGATTTGCATTACCCTGATGGCTAGTGATGTTGGCCATTGTTTCATATATTTGCTGGCCATTTGTATTTCTTCTTTTGAGAACTATACCACCCTGACCACATTTGATCTCATCTGATGAATCAGTTTTAATTCTGTTCATTTAGTCCATTCAGAGCAACCCTGTTCCCGCTCACTCACTTTATACATATTTCAAAGCTAGGTATATAGCAAGGCCAGATGATCTTTCTGCTCACCTTCAATAGTAAATTCTCCATATTAAATACCCTTGCTCCCAATAGCCATATCCTACGTGTCATTTTCAATATCCATTTAATGAGAATTATGTATAATGGTTTATATATGATGGTAGTTACTGCTCTGTATGCTTGACAATGGTAAGTTACTCTAGTCTCCAAAGTATTTGTTTATCTGGGCTATCTAGAAACTATTTTTTGTTAATAAAGCCTCAAAGAAAGTGAAAGGGAAGAACGTGGTTTTTAAAAAATATTTGTTTAAGAGAGAGAGAGAGAGAGAGAGAGAGAGAGAGAGAGAGAGAGAGAATTTCCTCCATCTGCTGGTTCACTCTGAATGGCTCCAACAACGGGCTGGGCCAGGCCAAATCCAGGAGACTGGAGCTTCTTCCAGGTCTCCAAAGTGGATACACAGATCCAAGGACTTGGGCCATCTTCTGCCATTTTTCCAGGCACATTAGCAGGTAGCTGGATTGGAAGTGGAGCACCCACATGGGATGCTGGCATTGCACGCAGGGGTTAACTGGCTATGCCACAATGCTTGCCCCTAACTAGAGAGAGAATTTTAAGGAAAGAAAGTGAGAGGGAGGAGATTTGAAGGAAAAGAGTAAGAGAGGAAGGAAGGGAGGAAGTAAGGGAAGGAGAGAGAGAAAGGAGGGAGGGAGGGAGGGAGGGAGGAGCCTTGAGACTAGTCCAAGTGGAGAGTTAACACAGAGTCCTGCTCTCCCATCTTGCACAGAGTAGGATACTTGAAGGGCTCTGCTTTCAGTATGATGATAAGTGAGGCAAAAATCTATATACCAAAAATAAACATGTCTAAATTAACTTGAGCCATGAGTGAAGAAAAAAATCTCCCTTGAGAATTTGTAAACACAAGCATGATTCAAGCAGTTTTAGAAATTTAATTTAAACCATGGGGGAGTGCCAAGATAAGAGATTTACTTACAGTTGTCCTCCCTTAGCAGGACCCTGGGTATCTGGAAGAACATTCTACCTAAAGGAAATCATTTTAATCCAGCTCTCAAGAGTCCAATAATCAAGCTGACAGGCCAAACATGACCTCATACCTCAGAATTACAAAACTGACAAAGTCTTTTTTTTTTTTAATGCTTGAACAAGTTGAGTGAAATAAACATTAACGACCAAACTAGTCATGCTTTTAAATATAGGATAATTTGAAAAATTTTAAAAATGAAGTTGTAAAAATTAAAAATGGAATCATTTAAATTAAACACGCAATTTGAGGCAGGCATTGTGGTGCAGTATGTTAAGAGGCCTCTTTGAATGCCTGAATCCCATCAGCGGGGTGTGGGTTCTAATCCCAGCTACCTTGCTTCTGATCCCAGTTTCTGCTAATGTGTGCTGAGAGGCAGTAGATGATGACCCAAATGCTTGCACCCCAGCCACCCACTGAGAGACTGGATGGAGTTCAGGTATCCTGGCTCTGTCCTGGCCCAGACCTGGCTGTTGCAAGCATTTGGGGTGGGAACCAAGTGGCTGAAGATCTTTTTTCTATGTGTGTATGTTTATGTGTATGTGAGAGTGTGTGTGCCTCCATCTCTGTTTTTCAAGTAGATGAAAAATTCATTTAAAAAATTTAAACATTAAATTTTATCAGAATAATATGTAAACTAGAAAATAAATCTGAATTTTCTGAAATGCAGCATATAGAAATAAAGAATAAATATTAGAAGAATAGAGATTAAGAAACATGAAGGATAGAATTAATGTATATATGTTCTCATATATTTGCATGTGTATATGTAGCCCTAGAAGAAAGAAGTTTCTATGAGAAAAAAGAGAAAGGCAATATAATCAGAATAGGAAAAGCAAAGACAAGGCCGGCGCCGTGGCTCAACAGGCTAATCCTCTGCCTTGCGGCGCCGGCACACCGTCCGCGGCAGCCATTGGAGGGTGAACCAATGGAAAAGGAAGACCTTTCTCTCTGTCTCTCTCTCTCACTGTCCACTCTGCCTGTCCAAAAAAAAAAAAAAAAAGACAAACAAATGATTGTTAAAAGGAATTCAAAAATCAAGAGATTGTCTATACAGAAAAAGTAGACCCATTGCAGATTTCTCATCCTGAACAACAGAAGCCATAAATGTTTCAAAGTATTAATACAGATTAATTTCAATCGGCAATCATATTTACACATAGGCAATTATTCAAAAATGTGAAACTAAAACAATTTCATGACAAAAATCATAAAAAATAAGTTAGATCTCTACCAACAAACCCTCAACAAAAGAAATTTCAAAATTATATTTCAGAAAAAAATGGTGCCAGAATATGGTGCCAAAGAAAAGAAGAAATAATGATCAAAAAAGTGATAAAAATTAAAAGTCTTCAAATACACAACGAGAAAAGCTAAATAAAATATAAAATGCATCAAATAACTACAAAGCAGTAAGGTCTTAGAAGGGAAACATATCAAGATGAGCTTGACATTCTGCAATATTTTCCTTCCTAGGTATTTGTCAGCTTATAAACGGCACAGCCATAAAGCTAGGTAGAAAGCTGCAGCAGAAAATGTGAGAAACCAAGCTAGGATTCACACTGTCACACACCCACAAAGACACACTTACATTTAGGACTATGAAGGCAGCCAAGATCTGAGAATCCTACGTTACAGAAAGAAAGGAAATGCATTCTCCTCAATGCATTTGCCTATTTATAACCAGCATGAAGCCAAGAGACTAGGAGGACAGGCATAAATATTTTCATAATGTTCCATAGTTGTCTCACCAAGTCCAGGAGGCAAAAATTAAAACCCAAGACCCCATTAAAAATAAGGGTCTTGATGGAAGTCCACTTAGGTTCACACAGGGACTCAGTTTAATACTATAGATGGTTAGAAATAGCTCAACCCTCATGATGACTGAAAATCAGCTTTGCACCGGCTCAATTCCAGATGGGTTTAAAATGATCTGTTCTCACTTAACTGCCTGATGGAAAGCAAAAGCAAGTTTTGGAAGAAAATAAGATTATCAAGTGCTACAAATTATCTTTTAAAAGATTTGTACACTTTTTTGGGTTTAATCAAAATTATCAGGTATGTCAGAAAATAGGATTAAAAGATCAAAAACCAAAGGAAAAAATAGACATTAGAAGCATGTACACAGGATGTTAGAATTTAGAACTTCTGGGCTCAGATTTTTAAAAATTCTGTAATTGATATATAAAGAATCTCACCAGAAACTAAGATATCAAAAATGGAATCTCTAGAATTTGAAATATAATAATTAACAGCACGAACTCAATAGATGGTGGTTGGACAGTAGCTTAGAAAAGAAGATTAGTAAAACAGAAAGTTAAAAATATGGAGAGAATGAAGAAAAGTTCCTAAAAAGCATAAGGGAGAGATAGGAAATGTTAACATTATCAGATTTAAATGTAATCTGAGTCTTAAGAGAAAGGGAAAAAATATTTATACAGTACAGACTGAGAATTTCCAAGCCTTCAAAAAATACATCAGTTCACAAAGTTATCAATACTTTTTTAAAACAAATGTAGGTTAGGGGCCAGTGATGTGGCACAGGGGGTTAATGCCCTGGACTGGAGCACCGGCATCCCATATGGGCGCTGGTTCAAAACCTGGCAGCTACACTTCCAATCTAGCTCTCTGCTATGGGAAAGCAGTGGAAGATGGCCCAAGTCCTTTGGCTCCTGTACCCACGTGGGAGACCCAGAAGCAGCTCCTGGCTCCTGGCTTCAGATCCGTGCAGCTCCGCACATTGCAGCTATCTGGGGAGTGAACCAGTGGATGGAAGACCTCTCTGTCTCTCTCTGCCTCTCTTCTCTCTGTGTAACTCTGACTTTCAAATAAAGAAATAGAGCTTTTTTTAAAAAAAGTAGGTTAAATACAAAGAAAGCCGCAGAAAAATTCTGAACAAAATGACAATTTTCAAAATAATCAGAAAAAAATGTTGTTACCTTCAAAAAAGCAATAATTTATCAACACTGACCTCTCAAGCAGAGATGAAAGCCACAAACAATGATGACATATTTAAATTTCTAGAGGAAACATTAAACATTAAAATTATGTGTCTAGGAAAATAACTTTTAAAAATGAATATTAAAATAGTACTATTTCCAGATACACAAAATATAACAGAATATACCACTAACAGATTCATGCTAAAAGTTAAAAAAAAATAAAAAGGAAACTCCTCAAGGAGCAATAAATGGATCTTATAAAGTTATGTAAACAAAAATACATGCAATTTATCCACCAGCTCCCATCCCCCACTAATTAAAGGGTAGACCTAGTGGGCAACAACTTCTACTCTACTTCTTCAAGGCTGAGATTAAAAAAAAAAAATCCTTATGTCCTGCAGTTATGGAAAAGGCACAGAGGTAGGAGGTAGAAAAAAGCATAGAGTAAGTTTGAAATAAGGTGCTTTGTGAGTCTGAGCTCCTACAGAACCACCCGCTGCAAAACAGCTGAGATCACTGATGGCCCAAAGGAATGTAAGGCAGGATATCGAAAGTTTCTCCTGCACCATTACACATGAAACTCTAAAATTTGTTCAATTAAAATGGAATCATTATGGGGCAAGCATTTGGCCTAGGGGTTAAGATGTTGAATCCCATATCTGAGTGCGTGGTCTTGATAACCTGCTTCTGGGTCCTGATTCCAGCTTCACGCTAAAGCAGACCCTGGGAGGCAGCAGTGATGGAGCAGTTAATGGAGTTCTTGGCTCCTGCTCTTGGCCTCAGCTTCAGCCCAGCCCCAGTCACTGCAGGCATTTGGGAGCACACTCTCTTTCTCTCTCAGATATAAATATATATGTATACACACACATATATATGTCACTCTAATATTTTTTCAAGTTTAATGAGATTATTTTGAATCTTGCAGGATCAAATCTAAAGCTATTCTTCAATCCTGTATAAACATAAGAACATCACTGTTTACTCACCTTCCTTCTCTTCAGATTTGTGGAATCTATCAATAACAAACATAAATCAATGTCACTCTAGTGATTACATTTTGACTTATCCAATAGATTGGGTGATAAACATTGAAATTAATATGGGATTTCTCTTCGAGATTTCAAGGCTTACTACTTTTGACCTCCTAATAAAAAGTTAAGAAACTTCATGATACCATGAGTCAACCAGTTAATTATGTGGTTCTGTTTTCATTTCAAAAACAAACATATAATGGACTCCAAGCATATTTAAAGGAATTTAATGCTGGAGGTGTAAGAATCTAATTTCTAGGCTCTCTTTTCCCCTATCCCTCAAAAAATGAGTTGTGCACCACAATGCTGTTGCTGAGAATTGTCTCTGAGCTGTAGGGTAAGCTCATTTGAATTTTAAACTCCCCTGGATACTCTCTGCATGACAGCTACAAGGCTTTCTACACAGACAAAAGGAAATAAAATGCATATGTTTTATTGAAATAAAGCAGAGTACAACTCCCTTCACCCACTTTGCCAAAGAGAGGGGCATGAGACATGTTGACGCCATAGTCCACAGCCAGTCAAGGATGCCAGAATGAACCCAAGCCTGAAATAAAACCAGATACAAATCAAGTCGCAAGTCCCATAAAAGAGAAATTAATATTTTCTATGGTCAGTCAGTAGTACTTTAAAAAAAAAAAACCTCAGTTAAATGCTTCAGATAAAAAGTTTGAAAAGTTTCTTCTGATTTGGCTAACATGCACACTGTATCCAATTTTTTCTTCCTTTTTCACCTTAGACATGGCTACATAAACCTGCCAGAGTTACTAATGCATCTTACTCTATTATTCCTAGGCTTTACTAAATAAGGAAGCATCAGAGAAACAGGTCCTTAAAAGAAGCAAATGTTCTTGCTGTGGAGAAGTGAGCAGGGCTGCTCTTCCCTTTTCTACTGCTTATATGGTGTTACATGCCTTCCATAAATGACTGCGTGAGTGTGTACAAAAGAAAAGTAAAAAGAAGAGCTAGCTCCATTGAATGCTGAAAAAATGAACTGTAGGACAAAAATGTACTTTCTCAAAATCTTCAGAAATATTTTACTCCAATAAAGAGCTCCCAGAATACATGCTGAAGTTTTCAGAGTGCTATGGTGACTATTGTCTTGTCTTCCTAAACCATTTTGCATAGTTATTGCATAACAACTGTTTTTAAGCTATGAGCTCTTTTTCTCACATCGGTGACATTATTGAGTCCTTAAGATGCCTGAATTTTGTGGTAGAAGTAGCCACTAGAAAACTGTATGTACTTGCAAAAAGGTTGCATGACCTCAGAGGAAGGAACATTCTTCTGCCTACCAGGTTAGGGTAGAAATTTATTACTATTTAAAAATAAAGTCTGTTCCTCTTCTCCCTTTTCTACTCTATCTACCCTACTACCATCACCCCCAACAAACACATCTCATTCTCGTTCTCTCTCTCTCTCTCTCTTCCTCTCTCTCTCTCTCTCTCTCTCTCGTATTTGGGAGACAGAGAGATAAATTTCCTATCTGTTGGTTTACTCCCTCAAATACATACAACATCCAAGGTTGGCCTGGGGCTGAAGCCAGGAGCCAGAGAACCAATTCATGTGTCCTATTTGGGGGCAGGAACTGTAATGGTTGTCTCCTAGTATCTGCATTAGCAGAAACCTGGAGTCAGGAGCTGGACATTCAACTCAGGCACTTTGATATGGGACATAAACATCTTAACCACAAGGCCTAGTGCCCATCCCTTTTTCTTCTCTTGCCAGGAGCTACTCAATGCCCAAGTAACCCAGGGATGCTAGAGTCACCCAGGTACTGGTACACAGGACTTCAAACTGTTCAAGTAACTCTAAATTCTGGAGAGCAAAGGCACCATTTTGATGGACAGAACGTGTGACCTGGTCTACTTCACCCACCAGGGCCTAGGTTGATCATAATACATGGAAAGAAGTTTCCAGTTCACAAGACATTTTTACATAGGTCTTTCTGCTGATTTTCATGACCACTCGAAGAGAAAAGCATAAAGGCAAAAAGTGTTAAAAGCTTCTCAACATATTTGTGCTATCATTTCATATAGTGAATCCACAGCTGAGACTTATTCAGTAACTTATCCACCCTGCCTCGATCTGCAGATATCTATCTTGTAAAACCTTCTTCTATGATGGATACACACACACACACACACACACACACACATACAGGACGGGGTCTTTAAAAGCCTCATGGAAAATATGTATTGCGAAAAAGTGTATGAATTTCAGAACTGTTTTGCAACAAAATAAACTTATTAACTCCATTTCCAAGAACATTTTCAAGCCACTTTATGTGTATGTGCATGTGTGTGTGTGTGTGTGTAGATTTACTTGAATGATCTTTGCCTGCTATTCAAAAGTTGTTTTATTGCTTTCATTTATTTTCTACTTTATTTATTTGAAAGGCATAGTGCTGAGAGAGAGAGAGAGAGAGAGAGAGAGAGAGAGAGAGAAAGAGAGAGATGAACTTTCCATTTGTTGGTTCACTCCCCAAATGTCCACAAAAGCTGGGGCTGGACCAGCCCAAAGCCAAGAGCCTGCAACTCCTTCCTGGGTTTCTCATGTGAATGGAGGCAATTCAAGTACTTGATCCAATACCTGCTGCCTTCCAGGATCATTAGCAGGAAGCTGAACTGGAAGCTTCATAGCTGGGACTCAGTCCTAGCACCCTGAATTGTAGGTGTCCCAAGTGGGGCTTAACCTGCTGTGCCACAATGCCCATTCCCAATAGTTATTCTATTACTTTGAACAAATTCTTTAATTCTGTTTATGCTTTTCTAGTTGTTTTGTTATGATAAATATGTAGGAGATGCTTTCTTTCTGTGTAAAAATTTAATTATTTATTTGAAAGGCAGAGTTACAGAGAGGCACCAGCAGAGAAAGAGAGAGACAGAGAGAGAGACAGAGAGAGAGAGAGAGGTCTTCCATCACTGTTTTATTTCTCAGGTGGCAGCAAAAGCTAGAGCTGCACCAATCTGAAGCCAGGAACCATGAGCTTCTTCTGGGTCTCCTATGTGGGTTCAGGGGCCCAACGACTTGGGCCACCTTCTACTGCTTTCTCAGGCAATAGCAGAGAGTGGGATCGGAAGTGGAGCAGCTGGGACTTGAACCAGTGCCCATATGGGATGCTGGCACTGCAGGTGGTGGCTTTACCCACTATGCCACAGTGCCTGCCCCAGGAAATGATTTCTTAAAACGGCAAAAGACAACAAAGTGTGGTATTGAAAAGTTTAGTTTTCACCTTTCAATTGTCTCATTCTTCATAATCTAAACAGAACCACTGAAGTTATACTATTCTCTGGACCTTAAGGAGCTCACCTATTCTAAATTTTTGTAGCTATTTTAAATTGAGACAAAAGTATCTAAAACAGAGGAATTTTATCACAGAGAAATGGCTGAAGAAGAAATGAAAGGACTGAGAAGCCCAGGAGAGGAGAGTAAGGCCATCCAGCAGCCAACAAGAATGGGAAATTACTTTTTCCCCCTGTCCCAGGATAAAGGGACAAAAGAAAGAGGTGGTGTTATCAGAGCACAGGGGCCAGGGTTACCTGGCAGGAGCTGGAGACATATGAGGAAACACAGCTCTGTCAATTACAACACTGCTGGCAAGGGGATGGGAAAAAGTCTTGGCTTCCATTTCCTTCCCACCCCCAACTTTCTCCTGTAGCTGTCATTGGCTATAAACCAACTGGCAAGGGAGTTCCTTCTTTTGCAAAATAGAGCAGCAGATCAAGAAGGTGATTTGAGGGTAAAGTCGTCCAGAGCCTACACAAAAAATATAAAACAGGAGAATCTAATCTACTACTATGATTATATCTGGAATAAACCCCTTTACTCATTCCCCACTTATTTACCAGCCTGGCTATGTAGCCATAAAGTGAGAAATAATTGCTGGTAAGGTAGTCTTTTTTTTTTTTTTTTGGTAAGGTAGTCTTAACAAACTCTTTTTACTGTTTCACTAAGACAGAAACCTGAGTAAAAGGAGGATGAATGAAATTGAAGAAGCTCTACAAACAGAGGAATAGAGATCTGTTAATGAAGTGTTTAAACTCAAATCATTTGACATAGAAAAAATGACAAGAGGTGCCAGTGTTGTGCTGGAGTGGGTATAGATGCTGTCTGCCATGGAAAGCCAAGACACTCTAGAAAAAAAAAATAATAACCCAAATGAAAGATCTCTGAGTGAGATCCCAGTAGAAAGAATGGGGCCATCAAAGAAGGAGGTACCTTTCTCTGAAGGAAGGAGAAGAACTTCCACTTTTGACTATGGCCTTGTCTAAATAAAATCGAAGTTGGCGAACTCAAGAGGCTTCCATAGCCTTGGAAACTCATGACAAGAACCTTGGGTGATTACTGACACCATAAATAAGAGTGTCAATTGTTAAATCAACAACAGGAGTCACTGTGCACTTACTCCCCTGTAGGATTTCTGACATTAATGTGTTGAACTATGTGAATTATTGGTATAACTAGTACTCAAACAGTACTTTACACTTTGTGTTTCTTTGTGGGTGCAAAGTGTTGAAATCTTTATTTAGTATATACTAAATTGATCTTCTGTATATAAAGATAATTGAAAATGAATCTTGATGTGAATGGAATGGGAGAGGGAGCAGGAGATGGGATGGTTGCGAATGGGAGGGAGGTTTGCGGGGGGAAGCTGCTATAATCCAAAAGTTATACTTTGGAAATTAATATTTATTAAATAAAAGTTTTACAAAAAGATGCTGCCTGCAACACAAGCATTCCATATGGGCGCCTGTTTGAGCTCCATTTGCTCCACTTCCTTCCCAGCTCTCTACTAATGGCCTGGCATAAGCAGCACAAGACGACTCAAGTGTTTGGGCCCCTACCACCCATGCTGGAGACCTGGAAGTAGTTCTTGGTTCCTGGTTTTGGCCTGGACCAGCCCTGGCCATTGCTAGCATCTGGGTCAGAAGGAAGAAACCAGCAGATAGAAGATATTCTCTCTCTCTCTCTCCCTCTCTCTCTCTCTCTCTGTAACTTTGACTTTCCAATAAACAAGTAAATCTTTTGAAAAAAAGAAAGAGCAAGGTTCAAGCTAAAATAAAATGAATTCAGGGTTCACTTAATTTTCCTCTGGTTCTATACTAGATACCTTTGAGGGTTAGCTAAGTGCTCTAAGGGCTCTACATGGATACAAAACAAAAACCTGATGGAACAGGTATTGGAGCACAGTGAGTTAAAATTTCACTTGAAATGCTGGTATCCCGTATCAGTATGCCAGTTCCAGTCCTGGATGCTCTGCTGCCAATCCAGCTTCCTGTTAATGTTTCTGGGAAAGCAATGGTAGATGAACCAACCATTTGGTCCCTTGCCATCCACATGAGAGATGCGGATGGAGTTCCACACTCCTGGTTTCAGCCTGGTCTAGCCCTGGCTGTTGTGGGCATTTGGGGAGTGAACCAGTGATTGGAAGACTGCTTTCACTCTCTGTATTGCCCTCTCTCGTTGTCACTCTGCCTTTCAAACAACAAATAATTATTTCAAAAAAGAAGAAACATGAAAATTATCAAAGAACTATTGAAAAACCACAGAATTTGGCTTCAAATTTTGTTTTGCATTTATAAAGCATAGTATCTTTGGTAAGATTTTAGTCAACCAGACTTTAGCTTCTTTATCTATAAAATGGAGTTAATAAACTCTATCTAGAAACTTTCTTTGAGCATGTCCATGTAACAGAGACTTGAACTGGACAGGATAGTTTGGGGAAGTGAGTGTTTAAGTCACATTTGCGCAGAAAACAGCACTTGTCTAACAGAATTGCCACCAATTAAAATTAGCAAATGTAAACTACCAGGATACATACTAGGCACTTGATACATAGTTCCACTAGTTTTGTTTCTAAATCTAGGCAAACTCTGTGCTTAGAACAGAGTCTCTTGGGACATGGAAGGTCCTGAAACATGTGCTGAAATTTAGGTTACCCTTCACTAATGATTGCTTAACTGGTAATTCTCAAATCATTATGTTGCTAAGAGCTACAGTTGTGAAGCTACAGAATATTATCTTTTATTGTTGACCATTACACATGAATGTGATTTACCAGAAAGCCTGACTTCTTAATTTCTCAGTATTCACATTTCCAAACCACTGATCTCTACTTTATTGTAGTCTGACAACTTTGAATCTCTCCACTTTGAAGACTGAATCTCAAGGCTCCACCTCCTTTCACTCTGTTCTGCTCCCTCCTGTATTCGTGGCCATAATACTTATCATTGTACAATCTCTGATTTCTTTACCTCTTCCCCTTCTTTAAACTCTCCAAACCTACCTTTTTTTGTTTTGTTTTGTTTTCATTTTTTAAAATCTACTTGAAAAGCAGAGTGAGACAAGACAGAGAGCAAGTGTATGTGTGCTTCCCTTCACTGGATCACTTCACAAATGCCTGCAACAGCCAGAGCTGAGCCAGAATGAAGCCAGAAGCCCAAAACCCCATCTGGGTCTCCCCTGTGGTGGCACAGACTCAGTACCCTGAGCCATCATCCACTGCCTACAAGGATATATTAGCGAGAAACTCAACAGGAAGCAGTGGTTTGGGGACATGAACCAGCACTCCCACATGGGAACATAATCCACTGTACCACAACACCCTCCTCTCCTGAATCCTTCTGTATTCATTCAGTACAGTAGGCCATTTACGACTGCCTTTATTTGGCGTAATTCCATGCTCATATATTTCAGAACTATTCTTTCTTGCCAGCACCTTTGGATTCCTAAACTCCTTAACCTCCCACAGACTTATAAAATCAGTCCATGTATCTTGACAACTTTCCACACCCACAACTTCACAACTTTTTCTTAGAATACCTAATGCTAGCACATGTCACAACATAGTTCTGGTTGGAACACATGGATTTCTGCCATTTTTATTTCAAATCAAACAATATCTTAATTCATTTCTTGTTGGCTCATAATCACATCCCCAAAGAGTCCTTTAAAAATTTTATTCCTCGGTCAGTGCTGTGGCTCATAGGCTAATCCTCCGCCTGTGGGGCCGGCACACAGGGTTCTAGTCCCGGTTGGGGTGCCGGATTCTGTCCTGGTTGCCCCTCTTCCAGTCCAGCTCTCTGCTGTGGCCAGGGAGTGCAGTGGAGGATGGCCCAAGTGTTGGGCCCTGCACTCCATGGGAGACCAGGAGAAGTACCTGGCTCCTGCCTTCGGATCAGCGCTGCGCGCCAGCCGCAGCACGCCAGCCACAGCGGCCATTGGAGGGTGAACCAACGGTAAAGGAAGACCTTTCTCTCTCTCTCTCTCTCACACTGTCCACTCTGCCTGTCAAAAAAAAAAAAAAATTATTCCTCTTCTCTCCAATCTCCTAGTCCTACTGTGGCCTCTTTGAAGCTAAGTGGAAACTTTACTTTCATTTAACGTCTACAGCTTTTAACAAAACAAAGTAAGGCTATTCATCAGTGGGGCATCTTTATGAAGAGCATGTCTACCTGTACCTCTTGCCCCAGTCCACTATAGAAGTAGGGTCAGAATTTAGGTAGAGGGGAAGGGCAGGATGTGGGGTGGCTTATTTGAAGAAATTGCCAGTGAAGCAAGCACTGTCTAGAATCACACTTAGCATTGTTTCCAGATGTTTTCTGAAGTTCATTATCGTGTCTCACACAGAGCTATTCTCAGACCGTCCTGGAGTGCACAGCAGGCCAGATGCATTTATTCGCTGACAATTGACAGTCTTCAGGGACAGACCTGAACTGGTAGCTCACTGGAAGCTGTCATCATACCCTGGCTGAAATAACCCTGTACAGCTGGCTTGGTATTGCTGGGCTCGTTTACCCGCTGTTGTAGTGGACTTTGTGATACGCCTTCAACTCCCTGCATCACCTCAGGGTGTTCCTAGCAACCTTCAATAAACTGCTTGTATAAGAATCACTGGAGTGAGTAAGATCTGTTAGGTCTGGAGGCAGCAAGGAAAGATATTATGAAACTCTAATGTGTGATTTCCTCATATGTAATATTGAGAATAAGTGCTTTTACATGATTGAAATCAGCTCTCCAAATTGATCTTATTTTTCCTGTTTTTTCAACTCAAATTATGTGAGGCTACACCTTACTGTGTAACAAAAATTGTGCAGTGACCTCCCAATCCACTTGCTTATACTTCAATACATCTCCTTGTCAAGATTTCTCATGTTCTTGTTTGCTTTCAAAACTAAAATCTGGGGCCAGCATTGTGGTAGGTTAAGCCTCCATCTGAGGTGCTGGCATCCCATATGGGCACTGCTTTGTGTCCTGGTTGCTTCTCTTCCAATCCAGCTCTCTGCTTTGGCCTGAAAAAGCAGTGAAGGATGGCCCAAGTGCTTGGGCACCTGCCCCCATGTGAGAGACCTGGAGGAAGCCCCTGGAAGCTTCAGATTGGCTCAGCTCTGGCTGTTGCAGCCATTTGGGGAGTTAACCAGAGGGTGGAAGACTTCTCTGTCTCTCTGTCTCTCTCTCTCTCTCTCTGTAACTTTGCCTCTCAAATGAATAAATAAATATTTTTCAAAATACCTAAAATCTGAAGACTATTAAAAAGGGACATTTTTCAGTGGCAAAGGAGTTATTCTTAGGAAGATGCAATATTCAAAATCCAAAAACATACTCTGGAAAGTTACCATAACTGAAAGGAAAAATAGAAATAAATAGAAATTCAGCAATAATAATAAGAGACTTCATTATCCTACTCTCCGCAGGAAACAAGTAGGAAGAAGATCAACAGGGAAATAGAAGACTTGAACATTATAAAGCAGCTATTTCCAACAGTTATAAAACCCTCTATTCTATTACTGTATCATATACAATATTCTCATATACATTCCTCTCAAATGCAAATGAAGCATTCTCTGGTACAGACAACATGCTAGGCAACAAAACAAGCCTCAGTAAACTTAAAAGTACTAAAAATCACACAAAGTTTGTTCTCTGGCCACAATGGATGAATAAATAAAAAATGGAGCTAGTTAGTGCAGTTTCGTGTTGTGCTGTAGCTGGTTTCATAACTAGGATTTTCCTCTTCAATAGGGATGAAACAACGCCAACTTTCTTTTCCTTAGGAGCTTATAACTCTTAGTGCAAATTTGCTATGGGGGAGGAGCACACAGCTGCAGCTTATTGGGCTTTTACTAATCAAGATGGTGCCTGGTTAGGTTACATCTGGTTACTGTCCTGTTCCAGAAAATCCCACTCATAGAGATGGCCTTCCAAGAGTTTTTTTTAATTTATCTTTCTGTTAAAGTTCTTAGGTCAATTATATATGTTTACTAAATTTACAAATAAACTTGTTTATTCAGAAAAAAACAAGAATTCACAAATAAGTGTGCACTAAGCAACACACTCCAAAATAATATGAAGAAATTATATTGAAGAAAATCATGTTGAAGAAAATCAAAACAACTTGGAAATTAAAAAAAAGAATACATAAAATACTGAAACTTACAAAAGCAGATAAAGCAGTGTTTGGAGGGAATTTATAAGCATCTATATTAAAATATTTTAAAGTATTCAAAATTAACCACCTTAAAACATCAAAAATCAGTAGAATAAATCTAAAGTAAGCAAGTGAGGAAAACTTTTTAAGTTAGAAAAGTAATGAACAACAGAAAAGCAATAGAGAAAATCAGCCACACTGACAAAACTTTATCCAAGCTGGTGAAAAGAGAGAAAACTTGTTAATAAAATTAGAAGTTGTATTGGTCTACTTAAGGTGGTATATAAAACGTCATAGACTAGATACCTTACCCTCAACAGAAACTCATTTCTCATAGTTCTGAAGGTTGAGAAGTTCAAGAGCAATGCACAGGCAGATTTGGTGTCTGGTGAAGGCCTAGTCGTGGCTCACAGGTGGTGAGTTCTCATGGTGGAAGTGGTAAGGCAGCTCTCTGGAACATTCTGTTAGACTACTAATCCCATTTCCAGCTAAAGTCCTTAGCCCCTAATGCTGTCACATTGTTGATTAGGCTGTAAACATCCAGAACAGGAAATAGAGGTTATATTACTAAAGACATTACAGAAGTAAAAGGATTGTAAGGATATACTACTGCAATGGGCATGATGATTGTACTTCCCCCAAAGTTATATGTTGAAAATATATCCTCTTCATGCCTCCCCTCTGTTGCCACCCACCACCACTATAATGGTTTAAGAGATGGGTTTTGGGGAGGTGATTAGGTCATGATAGGAGAGCCCTCACAAATGGGATTAGTGCTCTCATGGAGAAACAAACAAAAACCCAGAGAACTCTTTTTAACATGTAAGGGTAGAGTGAGAATGGGCCATCAGTAAGTGGGAAGATAATCCCCTCCAGAAATCAGACAAACTGGCATCTTGATGTTAGACTTACACAACTGTGAGCAATCAGTGTTTGTTATTTAAGCCACTCGCCTATAATAATTTATGATGGCAGCCTGAACTAAGAACGTGCAGCACGCCTCTAGAATTTATTCATCCAGCTTCGTCTCCCACTGCTTCCCTCAAGTACTTCATATAGATCATTTTCATTTCAATATCATACAGTTCTATCCTCAGAAATTTGCATCTCTCATTTCTGTCACTTTTCTGTTGTTGAAACTTACTAATCCAACAAGGCTCAGTTCAAGTGCCAATACCTCTGTGATGACTTTCCTCAGTGTACTTGCCAAAGGTATGCTCTCTATGATGAAACTCTTATCATGTGCCACAATTATCAGATATTAATTCGTGGTTTTGCTTCTCATGCATATGCCTTTTCTCTTCTACTAGATTTTAAACTCCTACATTTAAATATATGTTGTTTAGCTACTTTTTAAAATATTTGATTTATCTATTTGAGAAGTAGAGTTACAGACAGAGAGAGGGTGAGACAGAGAAAGGTCTTCTATCCAATGGTCACTCCCCAAATAGCCACAGTGGCCACAGCAGAGCCAATCCAAAGCCAGGAGCCAGGAGCTTCTTCTGGGTCTCTCATGTGGATGCAAGGACCTTAGCACTTGGGCCATCTTCTACAGCTTTCTCAGGCCATAACCACAGAGCTGGATCAGAAGAGGAGCAGCTGGGACACAAACTGATGCCCATGTGGCATGTGGGCGCGGCAGGAGGCAGGAGGCTTAGGCTACTATGTCACAGTGCTGGCCCCAATATATTTTATTCAGCTTTAAATTTTCAAAGGCCTTAGCATAGCTCTTATCACATTGTAAATGTCCACATAGATCTTAAAACATGATAATTATTGATAGATTTCCTATATCAAATGAGAAGCACCAAGAGAGTCACTTGGGAAAACATCAATTTTTGATATTTTGTGATTGTGTGGGTTGAGCAAATGAAATTTGTTACGGTATCTATTTTTCCTTAATGAAAGTGCTTAACAGATTTCTTTTTTTTTTTTTTTTTTTGGACAGGCAGAGTTAGACAGTGAGAGAGAGAGAGAGAGACAGAGAAAAAGGTCTTCCTTCCATTGGTTAACTCCCCAAATGGCTGCTATGGCCGGCGCACTGAGCTGAAGCCAGAAGCCAGGTGCTCCCTCCTGGTCTCCCATGCGGGTGCAGGGCCCAAGCACTTGGGCCATCCTCCACTGCCTTCCCAGGCCACAGCAGAGAGCAGGACTGGAAGAAGAGCAACTGGGACAGAACTGGCGCCCCAACTGGGACTAGAACACGGAGTGCCGGTGCTGCAGGTGGAGCATTAGCCTAATGAGCCATGGCACTGGACCCTAACCACTTTTCTGTTCAAGTCAATAAAACACCGAATGCTATTATGTAAAGAAAACATAAAAATTTTGTTGATAAAGGTCATTATTTTTATCTTACTCAAAGAAAATAATCAGTATGTTGAAGGGATTTCTGTATCTCCATGTTCATTGTAACATTATTCACAATAGCTAAAATATATGATCAAACTGCTTGCTGGGGGATGAAGAAAACATAGTATTTATATATAACAGAATACTACACCATACTGTACAACAGTATAATACTATATTATACTGTACAATAGTACAATATTATTTAAGAAGAAAACGTTCTCATTTGTGACAATTTGTATGAACTTGGCAGCATAATGCTAAGCAAAATAACAGAACAGAAAAATAAATACTGTTTGGTATTACTTATAAGTGGAATCCAAAAGTGTTGATTACATAGAGGCAGAGAGGGAAAAGATGGTTGCCAAAGGCCAGGAATAGGGGAATGGAGACCAGAAGACACTGGTCAAAGGGTATAAAGTTTCAATTAATATGATGAATACGCTTTGGGGATTCATTTGATAGCCTGGTGACTATAATTGTATATAATAATGTATTATATACCTGAAAATTGTATGTATATATGAACTTATCTATACATATCAGATATCATAGAAGAAAAGGACAAATCTGTAGAAAGAATAAAACAAATTAAATCAACCGAAGAAGAAATTTAAAAAATGGATAGCCAATGAGTAAATAGATTAAATTAGTAATACTAGTCTATACACAGGGGAAAATGGGCAGATGACTTTCCTGAAAAATTTTATCATTTTCTTACAAATGTTTCCAAAACAATAGCTGATGAGGGAATATTTCATTCTGTGAAGAGAATATTACCCTCATATGAAAATCAGACAGAGATACCACAAAAAAATTACAAACCAGTATCTCTCAGATAGATACAAAACTCTAGGGGTCAGCATTGTGGCCTAGGGGGTTAAACTTCCACCTTGGATGCCAGCATCCCATATAGGCAGAGATTTGAGCCCCAACTGCTCCATTTCCAATCCAGCTACCTGCTAATGCACCTGGGAAAGCAGCGGAAGATGCCCACTACCCACTAGGAAGACCCAGAATATGCTCCTGGCTCCTGACTTCTGCCTGACACAACCCTGGCTGTTGCAGCCATTTGGGGAGTGAACCAGATGATGGAAGATCTCTCTCTCTCTCTGTCTCTCCTTCTCCCATTCTGTAATTCTGCCTGCCAAACAAATAATCTTTAAAATAAAAAAAAACTCCTGTACAAAATATTCACAAATGAAATTCAGCAACAAATAAGAAATATTTTATTCCATGGCCAAGTTTAATTTATTCCAACAATGCAAGCCTTCAGTGCTTCATGAAAAAAAAAAAAGAATCAATAAATTAGGAATAGAAAGGAACTTCCTCAACCTTTGGGGAATATGAACATTTTAAAAATATTAATTTTTCCAGTCCATAATTATGATATCTTTCATATATTCATGTCCTCAATTTCTTTCATCAATATCTTACAATTTTCTTACAATCTTTCATCTCCTTGATTATGTTTATTCCTAGGCACTTCTTTCAGATATTATTGCAAATTGGATTATAATTTTTTTGTATAGCTTAGTTTTACTGCCTAACTGATTTGTGTATACTTACTTTATAAACTGAAACTTTAATGAATTTGCTTATAATTATTAACAGTACTTTGGTGAAGTTCTTAGGGTGCTCTATAGATGCAGCTGTTTCAAAAACTGAATTAATAAGCTAATTTTGGTGTAAAAATATTTGGAAACATCCACATGGTTTTTCATACTATGCATTTTCCATGAACTCTTTGAAGCTCCCCACCCATGCATGGATTTCATGTTTTTGCACCAAAATGAACTTACCTTTTAATCCTATTTTTAAAAGATTTATTTATTTGGGCTGTTGCCGCGGCTCACTAGGCTGATCCTCTACCTGCAGCGCCAGCATTTTGGGTTCTAGTCCTGGTTGGGGCACTGGTTCTGTCCTGGTTGCTCCTCTTCCAGTCCAGCTCTCTGCTGTGGCTTGGGAAGGCAGTGGAGGATGGCCCAAGTGCTTGGGCCCTGCACCCGCATGGGAGACCAGGAGGATGCACCTGGCTCCTGGCTTTGGATCGGCACAGCGCTGGCCGTAGCGGCCATTTGGGGGGTTAACCAATGGAAGGAAGACCTTTTTCTCTGTCTCTCTCTCTCACTAACTCTGCCTGTCAAAAAAAAAATTATTTATTTGAAAGGCAGACATATGGAGAGAAGGAGAGGGAGAGGGAGAGAGAGAGAGAAGGAGGGAAGGAGGGAGAGGGAGGGAAAGGGAGAAATCACTGGTGTTGTAGGAGGTGGCTTTATCCACTATACTACAGTGTAGACCCCTCCAATTTATTTTTGTAGAATTGCTCACAGAAGTCTCTTGCAATCATTTGTATTTCTGTGGTATCAATTATAATGTCTCTTCTTTCTTTATAATTTTGCTTTAGACTTCCCTCATTCCTTAGTCCAGCTAAAGGTTTGTCAATTTTACCTTGGGAAAAAGATCTAAGATTGGTCTCATTGGTCTTTCATTTTGTTTTCTAGTCTCTGATCCATTTATTTATGTACTGATCTTTATTATTTCCTGAGTTCTACTGATTTTCAGCTTAGTTCATTCTCTTTTGCTAATTCACTGAGGCATAAAGTTAGATTGAGATACAAAAATCATCATATACTTAATGAAGGAATTTATCATCATATACTTCCCTCTTCAAACTGTATTTGCTGCATCTCGTAAGTCCAGGTACAGGAGAGTCAAAGGCTACCACTCAGATTCAACCAAATCTGATATCTTATAGTCAAACTCTCTAAGGATAAACATAAAGAGAGGAATATTAAAGGTGCAAGAGAAAAGAGAAACAAATAACAAATATAATAGTTTCAATTTGTCTGACTGCAGATTTCTCAGCAGAAACTTTACAGGTCAGGAGGTAGTAGAATAAGACTTTTTTAGTACTGAAGGAAAAAAAAATGTTGCCAGCCAAGAATACAGTATCCCAAAAAGCTATCTTTCAACATGAGTGATAAAGGCAATCCCAGACAAAAAAAAAACTCTGGGAAAATTTATCACCATGATATCCATTTTACAAGCAATGCTAAAGAGAGGCTGTGGTGCAGTGGGATAAGTCACCATTGTTGCCATTTGTGATGCTGGCATCTATATAAAAACATTGGTTCAAGTCTGAGCTGTTTTGCTTCTGATCCAACTCCCTGCTAATGCA
The DNA here is from genome assembly GCA_949820135.1 of Sylvilagus floridanus. NCBI lineage: Eukaryota > Metazoa > Chordata > Mammalia > Lagomorpha > Leporidae > Sylvilagus > Sylvilagus floridanus. The sequence goes on from OX463227.1 coordinate 41,127,088, forward strand.
TCTGGGAAAGCAGCAGCAGATGGCCCATGTATTTGGGACCCTGTCACCCACATGGGAGACTTGAATGGAGTTCTGAGACCCTGGTTTTAGCCTCACCCAACCTCAGCCATTGCAGCTATTTGGGGAATGAACCACCGGATAGTACAGCTCTCTGTCTCTCCCCTCTATCTCTTTATTTCATGTAAATTATTAAATATTGTTAAAAATGTTAAAGGCATTTCTTTGAACTGAAAGAGATGCTAATAAGAAGAAGATATCAGAAGGTAGAAACTCACGGGTAAGAGTAACTATACAAATTCAGAATGCTTTAATATTATAAACATAATGTGTAAACCACTTACAGCTTTACTGTACAGAATAAAAAAATTATCAGTTCATTAAAATAGTAAAAGATGGGCAATATTGAAAAAGGTCTGATGTAACACCAAAAATTCACAATGTAGAGAGGAATAAAGCACAAATGTAGAGTATGCTACATTTTTTATCTTCTTTGTTTTTGTTTCTTTCTCTATGTTTATAATCAATGTTATATTGTTATCCATTCAAGATAGTTTGTTATAACCAAAAGAAGTCTTTTGCAAACCTCACAGTAACCACAAAGCAAGAAGCTGGGACCAAAAATAATAATTATTACCAAAAATAATAGTCAAGAAATTAAAATTCTACCACTAGATAAAAATCACTTAACCACAATCAGAAATTATAGGAGAAGGAGACAGAAAGGAATTAAAGCAAACACAAAACAAGTATCAAAATGGCAGTAGTAAGACTTTATCTATCAGTAACTAGCTTAAATGTCAGTGGACTAAAGTATCAAATTCAAAGACATAAAGTGACTGAATGGATTAAAAACATAGAAGGGGTTAGCACTGTGGCATAGTGGGTAAAGCTGCCTCTTGCAGTGCCACATCCCATATGGGGGCCAGTTCAAGTTCCAGCTGCTCCTCTTCTGATCCAGCTCTCTGCTATGGCCTGGGAAAACAGTAGAAGATGGCCCAAGTCCTTGAGCCCCTGCACTCATGTGGGAGATCTGGAAGAAGCTCATGGCTCCTGGCTTCAGATCGGTGCAGATCCATGCAATGCGACCAGTTGGGGAGTGAACCAGTGGGTGGAGGACCTCGCTCTCTCTGTCTCTCTGTCTCTCTGTCTCTCTCTCTCTCTCTCTCTCTCTCTCTCTCTGCCTCTCCTTCTCTCTGTGTGTAACTCTGACTTTCAAATAAATAAATATATCTAAAAAAAAAAATAGGCCCCAACTACATGCAGCTTGCAAGAAAGTCACTTCACCTCTAAGGACACTCATAAACTGAAAGCAAAAGAATGGAGCATGATATCCCATGCAAATGGAATCCAAGATAAAGGAAGAACAGCCATACTTCTCTGGGATAAAAGAGATTTTTTAAATCAAAAGCAGTAAAAAGAGGATCCAGCAGTATAAAGCAAGAGTACTGGATTGAGCTGCTTTACTTTTCATCCAGTTTCCTCTAATGCACCTGGAAAAGCAATGAATTATGGCCCAAGTACTTGGCCCCTCCCACCCATGTAGGATATCAGAATGGAGTTCCAGGCTCCTGGATTCAGCCTGGCCCAGCTCCAGTCCAACCCTGGCCACTGTGGCCATTTGAAAAATGAACCCAGCAGATAGGAAGCTCGCTCGCTCACGCGTTCTCTCTCTCTCTCTCTCTCTCTCTCTCTCTCTCTCTCTCAAAGGAGGAAGGGAGGGAGGGAGGGAAGAAAGGAGGAAGGAAGAAGAAAGAAAGGGAGAAGAAAGAGAGCGAGGGAAGAAGAGAGGGAGGGGAGAAAGGGGGGGGAGAGAGAAACCTTTTTAAAAAGCAATAAAAAGACATCAGGAAGGTCATTATATAATGAAAATATGCTAGATTTAGTAAGAGAAATAACACGAATATATATTTAACAAATATTAGAACACCCAAATACATAAATCAATATAATAGACCTAGAAAAAAAGAGACTCCAATACAATAATAATAGAGAATTTTAACCCCTCACTTTTTTTTTAAGATTTATTTATTTATTTGAAAGTCAGAGTTACACAGAGAGAGCAGAGGCAAAGAGAGAGAGGTCTTCCGTCTCATGGTTCACTCCCCAGATGGTTGCAATGACCAGAGCTGTGCTGATCCAAAGCCAGGAGCCAGGAGCTTCTTCCAGGTCTCCCACGCGGGTGCAAGGGCCCAAGGACTTGGGCCATCTTCCACTGCTTTCCCAGACCATAGCAGAGAGATGGATTGGAAAAGGAGCAGCCGGGACTAGAACCAGCAACCATATGGGATACTGGCACTTCAGGCCAGGGCATTAACCCACTGGGCCACAGCACTGGCCCCAACCCCTCACTTTCGATAATTAACAAGGAAACAACAATTAAACTGCACCCTAACAAATATGTACAGACCTTTCCACCTAACAGCTGCAATATATATCTCAAAAGTACATGGGACATTTTCTAGGACAGATCATATACTAGGTCATAAAACAAGTCTCAACAAATTTGAAAGAACAGAAATCATATCAATGCAATAACAAAAGAACTCATTAAGTATAAAATTTTGGAAACTACAAAAATATACAGAAATTAAACAACTTAGTCCTGTTTAATCACTGGACCAAGAAAGAAATATTAAAAAATATTTTAAAAATTTCTTCAATGAAAATGGTAAAACAGGGGCCAGCGCTGTGGCTCTCTTGGTTAATCCTCTGCCTGCAGTGCCAGCATCCCATATGGGCGCCATGTTCTAGCCCCAGCTGCCCCTCTTTCATTCCAGCTCTCTTCTGTGGCCCGGGAGGGCAGTGGAGGATGGCCCAAGTATTTGGGCCCTGCACCTGCCTGGGAGACCAGGATAAAGCACCTGGCTCCTGGCTTCGGATGGGCACAGTGCTGGCCGTAGCGGCCATTTGGGGAGTGAACCAATGGAAAGGAAGACCTTTCTTGCTGTCTCTCTCTCTCTCTCTCTCACTGTCTATAACTCTAACTGTCAAATAAAAAAGAAAAGAAAATGGTAAAACAACATACCAAAACCTATGGAATATAGCAAAAGAAGTAGTACAAAAAGGGAATTTTAAAGCAGTAATGCTTGCATTAAAAAGCCAGAAAGTTAACTGGCATTGTGGAACATTGTGTTAAGTCCCTGTCTATGATGTCAACATCCCATATGCATGCTTCTTCAATCTCTGGCTGCTTCACTTCTGATTCAGCTCCCTACTAATTCACCTGGGAAAGCAGTAGATGATGGCTGAAGTGCTTGTCTCCTGCTATCCATATGGGAGACCTGGATGGAGTTCTATGGTCCTGATTTTGGCCTGGTCCAGCTCCAATGGTTGTGATCATCTGGGGAGTGAACCAGCAGATAGGAGATTTCACTCTCCCTTTCTCTCTGTAACTTTGCCTTTCAAATAAATAAAATAAACCTATATATATATATATATACATATCAAAAAAACAAGTTTGCACTGTACCTCAAAGGAACAGAAAAACAAGAACAAATCAAAACCAAAGTTGATAGAAGAAATAACAAAATTTAGAGTACTAATTAATAGATTCTAAAAGTTCAAAAAAATCAATAAAAAGTTGATTCTTTGAAGAGATATGCAGAATTGATAAGCCTTTCAAGCAACTGAAAGAGGATTCAAAAATACAGAATGAGAGATTAAAGTGGAGACATTGTGAGTGACACCACAGATATACAAAATATTGTTAAAGATTTCTATGAACAATTACATGGCAAGAAATTAAATAACCAACCTAGAAGAAATGGCCAAATTCTTGGGCACAATCACCTTACCAAGATTGAATCATGAGGAAATGGAATATCTAAACAGACAAATATAAGCAACAAAATTGAATTTGAAATTAAAAAAAAAAAAAAAAACACCTTCCAGTAAAAAAAAGCCTGGGATCAGATGGCGTCACTGCTGAATCACATCAAAATTTAAAGAATAATTAAAACCAATCTTTCTTAAATTATTTAAAAACATAGATTAGGAGGAAACTTTTCTAAATTCATTTTATGAAATCACCATTATCTTAATGCTAAAATCAGAGGAGGACACAGGAACAAAAAGGAAAGCTGCAAGCCAACATCTTTGATAAACAAAAATACAAAAACCCTCCACAAAATACTAACAGATAGAATCCAACCTCATATCATAAGACGATTCACCACTATCAAATGGAATTCATCCCAGGGATGCAAGGATGGTTTAATGGTAGTAAATCAACACATGTGATATATTACACTGACAGAATGAGGGGGCAGAACAAATCATATGATCATTTCAATAGATGCAGAAAATCCCTTCAGGATTAAACGTTTGACCAAATTAAGGACAGAAGGAAAATTTTTCAATATAGCAAAGGCCATATATAACAATCCAAGAGTTAACATAATATTGAATGGGAAAAAGCTGAAGACTTTCTCTTTAAGATCTGGAACAAGATAAGGATCCTTACTTTTACCACTTTTATTCAACAACATACTGGAAGTCCTAGCTAGAGCAATTAGGCAAGAGAAAGAAAAAAGGGGCATCTCATTGGAAAGGAGGAAGTCAAACTGTCACTGTTGGCAGATGACATGATGTTATATATAGAAAACTTCAATGATTCCACCAAAATGCTCTTAGAACTAAAAAGAAATTCTGCAAGATACAAAGCTAGTACACAAAAACCAATATCGTTGTTTACCAATAGTGAATCATGTGAAAAAAGAACAATGAAAGCTGTCCAATTTCCAATAGCTACAAATAAAATACCTGGAAATAAACTTAACCAAATAGGTGAAAGTTCTCTAACAATTAAAACAATATGTTATTGATGAAAACATGGAAGAAGACACAAAGAAATGGAAAGACATTCCATATTCATGGATTGGAATAATCATTAAAATGTGCATACTATACAACATGATTTACAGTCAATGCAATTTGTATTAAAATACCAATGATATTTTTTACAGAACTCAAAAACACACTACTAAAATCTGTATGGAATCAAAAGGCTCCAAATAACCAAAGTGATTTTGGGGGGGGGGGGGGGAACAGAAGGAGGCATTGCACTATCTGAAATTAAAATATATCACAAAGGTAAGTAATTAAAACAGCATGGTATTTGCATGAAAATAGATTCATCAAGCAGTGGAATGAAACAGAAATCCTAGAAGTAAATTCACATATCTACATCTAAGTGCATTTTTGAAGAAGGTGTCAAGAAAATGCATTGGGGGTCAGCATTGTGGCATAGCAGATTAAACCTCTGCCTGCAGCCCTGGCATCCCATATGGGCACCAGTTAATGTTCTGGCTGCTCCTCTTCGGATCCAGCTTTCTGCTTATGGCTTGGGAAAGCAGTAGAAGACAGTCCAAGTGCTTGGGCTCCTGCACCCATGTGGGAGGCCTGGAGGAAGCTCCCAGTTCCTGGCTTCAGATCATCTCAGTTCCTACCTTTGTGGCCATTTGGGGGAGTAAATCAGGAGATCAGGAGATGGAAGACCTTTCTCTCTGTCTCTCTCTCAGTGTGTCTATAATTCTACCTCTCAAATAAGTAAATAAAATATTTATTAAAAAAAGAAAATACATTGAAAAAAGGATGTTATTTTTAGAAGATAATGAGAAAAGGGGATACCTACAGGCAAAATGAAATTAGAATCCTTATTCTCACCTTTTACAAAAATCAAGTCAAAATGGACTTGAGCCTCAATTACAAGACCTGAAACTTTGACATTATTGAGACAAGACAAATAATATATCTTGTCTCCCTCATCATTCTACAAACTGATAGATTAATTCTGCTAGGTCAGTTAATCAGGTGACTCTCATGTTCAAAACAGCATAATGGCTTAACTTGTGTGTTTTACAATAAATGAGAATTAAATACTTATAATGACTTCCTTCTACCACTCCACACTGGTCTCTCACTTCTTCCCTATCATACACAAGTCAGTGCCACAAAACCTCACTGTCATCCCTGCTTCACTCCTTTGGCACATTCTGTTCCCTGTGCTAGAAACACTTCCTTTACTTATTTCAGTCTTACCTACAACTCCATCCAAGTCCCAGCAGGAAGTGACTTGACCAAGTTATGTGCCTGGGATGACGCTTGCTCTCCTTGCAACGCCACCTGAGAAAGGGCAACTATTTGTTCTGGGCAACACCCAAAGAGTGACAGGTCCTTGATCTTCCTGTCTCATGCATTTACTAGAGAGGGCTTATAGTAGCAAATGTGTACTTAACGCTTTTCAGAAGTACTCTCCGAATACCTAAGAGGCATTCCTTTGAAAAGGATGAGGCCCAGCTCCATGTGTGGAAGAATAAAATCCCAATGTAAATAACCTAACAGACACAACCAGCCTAATCACATTTACACCAATTAATCTTGCCTAGCTTTACTTCTCTCACTACTGAGCACCCACACTGACTGCTCCTTAAGGGCCAAATTACCTTTGCACCAACTAGAATGATACTATTTCTCCTACTGTCTGTATTTACGGCATTAAAATCTATTTCCACCACTTTAATGTGCAGCTGTATTCATCTTTGACATGCACTACCCAAGATACATTTCAGTACCTCGTCTTCGAGTAAAAAAGACTCTAATCCTGTAAGCTATCTTCCAAACTACTACCTGTCTGCACCATAAAATAAGTTTTAGCACAGAATTTTAACATTACGGAGCTGCATAAAGAACACGTCACACTCAGGACAGATGGTCAGTATCCAGGTTTTTTAAATGTCAAAAAATACTTATTTCTCCCTCAGCATCAGTATTTTTCCCTCGGCTCCCCGTCCATTATTCCTAGAAACTGCCTTCCCGCCCTCTCCTTCTTCCCTGGCTAAGAGCGGGACAGGAAACTAAGCCAGGTTCGCTGACCACGATCCCAGAGCCAAAAACCTCCAAGCAGCCACAAAACAGCTCTCAGTGCTGGGCTCGCTTGCAGCCGGGTCCGCGGACGGTACAACTGGGCAAAGTGGCCCGGGGAAAGGCGCATCTCGCTGTGGGCACGGGTCTTCCCGGGTCACAGGGGCGCTGGGACGAGAAAGAGCACGTGGGCAGCGGAGCGCGGGCGCCGTGAGCCCGGCCGGAGTCGCCCAGTCCTCAGTGGACTGGGGCGGGCGGAAGAGGACCTCGCAGGAGCGAAAGGGAGACCAGGAGAGCGGAAGTGGGGGTGCAGGGAGCGGAAGGGGGTCGCGGGAGAGCGGAAGGGGAAGTCACCGCCGCCGGCCGCTGGGTCCCGCGTCCGTGCTTTCTGGTCCTACGGATACGCCTTTGGTGTCCTCGGGAAGAGAGTCCTAAAATGTCGCCGTGGTGCGGACTCTAGCGCTGTGCCAAGCGAATGCCAGGCTGCGAGCCGCGCGGCTCGGCTGCCCGCTGTCCGCGAAGTCGCAGCGCAGGCTCACTGCCCTCTGCTGGCCGTGGGGGCGCAGGGACGAGCGCCCCGACCGACGTTGCGAGGTGAAACAGGGCGCCGGGGAAAGAGTCAAACTTTGCAGAGAACGTGGGAAAATGGCGACTTCTTAACGTTTGCAGAGGGATAAGGAGGGTTAATGCCAACGCTCTGATTTCAATTTCAAAGCCCCGTACTAAGGTAATAATCCCTGGAACCTCCGTAATTGTCCCTTCCCTTAGGTATTACAGACATGATCTTGCTTAACTGAGACGTTTCTTAAATCATCTGGCTTCGTGCAGCCAACTTTTCACCGATAAAAAGTTAGTGTTGGCTGTTTTAGGCTAGTTCTTGCAGCCGCAGTACACCTTTTAACTGCACGCACAGAAGGTATCCTGAGTCTAGAGGGTTAAATCGCTTACAGATTCAAAAGACTGATAGGTACTTGGAGGCTAAGTCAGCACTTCTTTCCTGGCCTCCTTTTCGTTCCCAGCCACTGCTGTAGGTGCTAGGCAGAGAGATACAGCTGATGTGGGCAGGAATTAAAGGGCGTTTTCTTTTTGAAGATTGAGCACTCACCTGAAAGAAATACACTTGGGGGTTGATTGGGGTGGAGAAGTGTAGTTGTGCAATCCGGGGGAGGGAGGGGCGTGGTAATAAAACAGCTGATCTTTTCTTAGCAGCCTATTGGGTTCTGACCTGAAAGATGAGTGGATAATAATCTTTTGGGGCACAAGCAGTGATCAGCATTCCAGTAAGGGGAACCAGCTTGTGAAGAGGTAAGTTGAATCGAAGTAAGTGTAAGAATAATAAACATCGAAGCTGGAGAGTTGATTTGTGGACAGATTCTTAAGTCCCTGTACGGAATTTAGTCTTGAAGGAGATTTTAATTGGCATTTCCTGCTTGCCAGGTACTATTCCAGGTACTTCAGATGCCCTCTTGCACTTAAGTCTAATGGGATGATTAGGTTGAAGAACTAATTAGGGTGAAGTAGTAAGTGAGGGTTATGATGAGGGGTATAAAAGTGAGCACAGATAGGAAGGGGACTTCGATGTAGTTTGGGGTGTTCCAGGAGATGATGTGCAGTTACTCTAAGGAAGTGGTTAGTGTAACAGATGTTGGTGTCACACATGCCAAGGCTTGAAATGGTGAATGAGAAACCTGAAGGATTTGAGGAACTAAACATGTTCATTTGGTTGTATGATGGCAGCATGCAATGAAACTTGAAAAGTAGTTGATTTGATGACAACCTAAAATAAAAACTCCAGAAGTGGCCTATGTTGATAGCCTAAAGGCAAATTAATTTGACTTTTCCTTGTTTGCTACCTGCCTTAGGTTGTTTTCCTATTAAGCATGGGTTTCTGTTTGCTGTTTGAAATAAGTGATTTCAACATAAGATAAAAACAGGAAAAGGGTTTCAAGAGAACACCTAGCTTATTTCCAGTGCCCTGAGAATAACTGTGTTTATTCACTTTCACAGAACTTGACCTTTGGTCTCATATGCCATAAGGAGTTCTCTTGCTTCCCCCTTGCTAGTGGCTTGGCCGTGAACTCCCTTGTCTCGGTGTGCTTTCTGCATGCAAGTTTTAAACGTTTTTTGCCCTGAGGGTAGTTTTAAAAATTACAAATGCTTCAAAACCTTTTCATTACCTTCTAATTCTGGAAGAAATCCCAAATACTGATTGTTTAATTTTATTTGTTTACTTGTACTTTCAGAGACTATCATTTCTCTGATGGCTTATGTCTTATCTCCTGTCTTATCTTCTCAGCATTGAGTTCTCATCTGTGCTAGTCTTTGAATTTAGATCTGGGATGAAGGTAAACCCAGGAAGTCATTATTCAATTTTTAGATTGGATTCCTAAACTTGGGGCTAGCAAATCTTGCAGTCTTAAAAGGTGTTCTTGAGTTTTTCTGGCACTACTGTAATAACACAAAGGAATATAAGAGAAAGGGGAGAATTAGAAGTGGGGAGCGAATGAGGGTACAAAGAGCAAATATAGAATAGGGAAAAGGATATATAAAGTAGTGGTATAAGGTTTTCTTCAAAAAGTCAGCGTTTCAAAGATAGATTAATGATTTCTAATGAGGCAAAATACTATTACAGAAATATGTAAATGTTGAATTAGTAAAGGACAATGAACTGCATATCTGTTAGCATTCATAGTAATTCATACTAATTGCCCTAATATGAAAGCAGAATATATTTTGCTGGTTGATTCTATTATCTCACAATGATAGTTAAAAATGATTGAGGTAGGCTTTTGGTAGAGAGGTTAGTTTACCACTTAACCCTAATCCCATATCAGAGTGCTTGATTTGATTCCTGGCTCCTCTGCTTCTGATCCAGCTTCCTTCTAATGATGTGGGCTAAGGTGTGTTAATTGTTACTCCAGGCTCTTGTCTCACACAGACACAAATGTTCTAAGTGCAGAAACGTATAAGATATGCTAAGTGATAACAAACTTCTTTCAGTAGGTGAGAAAGTGAACATGTATGCAATCATGAGCTTGGGTTGCTCCACATGGAGAAATATCCATCATGAGTGGGTCGTGGGCCAGAGGAGTGCCCTAAGGGAGAAGGGGTGGAGGAGGAGAGACCACAGCACCTGTGAGGCGCCTCCAGCTATGGTCTATGGTAACAGAATTTCCCCCAAGTTTTCGGCTGCTTTTATGAGATACGGGGTGGTGCCCCTGCAGATGTGAAGCCTCCTGGGAATTTTATGCTACCTCCATAAGTTCCACGAGGGCCTTTATATCCAAATTTTCATCGTATGCCCCTTAAATCTCAGATGAAGCAGATGCATCTCAGTAAAGGGGGTGTTTTGATTGACAGGTAGAAGGATAGAATTATATATGGGAACTCAGCAGACCTATCGGGGTGCCTGCCTATTCATTACACATCACTAATGAACACCCTGGAAAGCAGAATATGGTGGCTCAAGTACTGGATACCACCACCCACATGGGAGACCAGGATTGGGCAGTGGGTTTCTGGCTTATCCCTGGCTACTGTGGGCATCTGGGGAGTGAGCCAGCAGATGGAAGATCTTTCTCTGGTTCAATTTTTTTTCAAAAGCTTAGGGCAGGTATTTAGCTTAGAGGTTAAGATGTCTGTGTCCCATATTGGAGTAACTGGGTTCAATATTCAGATCTAGCTCCTGGCTTCAGCTACCTGCTAATGCAGACACTGACACTGCAGTGCTGTCAACCACTTTTATGGGAAACCTGGATCCAGTTCCCCAGATCCTGGTTTCTGTCTTTCCTACTCCCAGCCCGTGTGAGTGTTTGGGGAGTGAATTGGCTGATGGGAGCTCTGCCTCTCTAGATCTCTCTGTCTCTTTCCTCCTGCCCTTCCTCTTCCCACTTTTCCTTTCCCTTCTCTACCTCTCAAATAAATACGTGCTTTTTAAAATGCCAATGATTTTTGAAAGCCACTCCTTATTTTCTGGTATAATTCATTGTTCATTTTCTAAAACAGAAGATTATTGAAATCTTAGGCAAATTTTAAAAAATTATCTTCTGTTCCCTTAGCAAGTTTCTTCATGTTTATTTCTGAAGTCATGATCATTGTGGAAAAGATTAGGATCTCTGCTCCAAATGAATTTTCTGCATTGAATTGTCTTCCCACTTGATTCTGTCCTGGGAAAAAGCATACATAGAGCACAATCTACAAAAATGCAAGCTCCTGGAATACTATGTGTAAGTCTAAATATGTAGCCTCCCAGCTTTGTGAGTGGAACTGGTAAGTGACATGGAGAGCTTATTTTCCCTAGAGGAGAAGCAGCCCTAAGAGGCCTACTCTTATTTCCATATCTCTCTCTGGAAGAGGGAGTGAGGAAGATGAGGACATAGTAGGTTAAGTCTGGGTTTCTCTTTTAAATTTGCTAATAGCAGTTGCTAGCTGTTTACTACGATACTGACTTGGTAAACTGCCTCTCCTTCTGAGAAACTGGCAGGGAATGTCTCAGGATAGCCATAACCTGTAACACCCAATAGCCGTGTGAGAAACATCTATTCATTTTTTTTTTTCCATGTCCCCCCATTCACAGTAGAGACCAGGCATGGGGCCTGAGCTGAGGTGTATTTGGGGAAAGTCTACTCTGCCTCCTCTTTCTATACAGTCAGTGTAAGAATGCAGCCAGTGGTAAGCACCAAGAGGCCTCAGATAATTGAAGTGGGACGCATAATTACTAATCAGACCCTTATAAAATTTGTATTATAGATATTAAATATAGAAAGTACCTTCATATTGCCTATAAACCCTATTTCTTTAAAAGTGTTATTTTGATTAATGACCTTAATAGATATGTTGGATGCAAATCCATTTTATAAACATGAATGAAACCAGGGACAGAGCTTTTGCTGTTCCCACTCCTCCATTTCCAAAGACTAGTAGAAATTCCTTAGCTAGTACTGATAGAGGAGTATTGACACTGTGGCAAGCTGACCAGAGATCAGTGGGAAGGAGAACTTACTTCTCTTGCTATATATGATACCCTCACACACTTTGGGCCACATATCCCAGACTTGAACATTTCTTAGAAACCCAGAAATGAAATAATTTTTATTTTGTAAATATAAAACTTCAGGAAATGAGGGGTACTTATAATACCTCTGCAATGTTAAGCATATGTCATTCAGTTCAACAAATATTATAAAACTGTATGCTAAGGGCTGTGAATAAGATATAGTCCCTGTCTGTAACAAATTTTTGATTTAGTGGAATAAGGAACTCATCCCCAAAATACTTCCTTTCATCTCATATCTAATTCTCTATTAACTTTTCTGGTTGTGCATCAATTTTTTTTTTTTTTTATAAAGCTTTTATTTAAAGAATATAAATTTCCAAAGAACAGCTCATGGACCACAATGGCTCCCCCCCCACACAACTTCCCTCCCTCCCCCCACCCTCCCCTTTCCCGCTCCCTCTCCCCTTCTGTTCACATCAAGATTCATTTTCAATTCTCTTTATACACAGAAGATCAATTTAGTACATATTACGTAAAGATTTCAACGGTTTGCCCTCGCATAGAGACACAAAATGATAATACTGTTGGAGTACTAGTTATAGTATTAATTCACAATGTACATTGTGCATCAATTTTTAAGAGATAACATTACTTGTAAGGTATCTTGCTTATGTTGCCAGATGTACCAGATTTTGGATTGCTTATGAGTCTCTTATCACCAGTAGCTACCAAATGTAAAATTTCTTTTCCCTATTAAATTTCTTCTGTATAAAAATATAGAGTACTTAAGAAGTTCATTTTTTTAAAGATTTTATTTATTTATTTGAGAAGTAGAGTTACAGACAATGAGACAGAGAGAATGGTCTTCCATCCGCTGGTTCAAGAAGTTCATTTTTAATTTGGCAAGGTAGAAGATTACTAGCAAAGGCAGAGACATCCTCAACATTTGGAATAATAGTCTTCAGTTAAAAGTTTGTTGAGAAGTGAATGTAACATACATACGTAGGATGTGAGAGATATAAAAACCTAAAGAATAATTTACAAGAAACCCTGTCATAAGCAGAGCACAACCATCCTCTGAAAGAGCCTCCTGGTTTTGTGAGCTGAGCTGACCTTGAGAGCTTGTTTTCGTAGAAAATATCCCTGAGAAATGTTTAGCCCCACTGTTGTGACAGAAGGTATATGCTTCAGAGAACTTCTCTCAAGTATCCTTTCTACTGAGACAGACAAATGAAAAACAAAAACAAAAAAATGTGCAATCTATTAAAATGGAATACTAATATTTCAATATACTGGGCTTGGGCAAATATATTACTTCTACTTAAGGAATTTCTTTTAGTTGGAAGCTTAGGAATTCAGTATTCAAGGATGATTGGAGATTTACTAGATCAGAGTGGGAGGAAAGAATAGTATAGGCAGGAAGTAGTAATGTAAAATACCTGGTAAATTTGCAGGACTTTGGTTATTTGGTATCCCATATAGATTGTATATAGAGATATTATGAAAGAAGAGATTCAGGACTATTAGATAAGGATCAAATCCAGCAGAGCTTTGTACTTGATTCATTTGGTAGTAGAGGTCTATTTAACAATCTTAAGTTTGAAATACCCTGATTGTTTTATAAAGATAGCCACAGGACTTTGAGGATTATGTTATTCCAGATGAGATTAAATGAGGTTTGAACTGTATTAGTATTAGAGGGAGTAGAGGAGATAGGATGAGAAATATGAGAAAAAAGACATTGTATTAGAGGTACATTGCATGTAAGAAGTGAGGAAGAGAAAGAGATTTGGGTTGGTTGATCTAGAGATTTTTCCTGTGTGGGTCTGAAGATCAAGGATACAGTCAGTTAGCCAAGGGAGGGAATAAAGAAATAGCAACAGGTTTTGGGACAAGATGAATCCATATTTAGGTAATGATTTTGAGATACCTGTGATGTATCTTAAGTGTATTTCTGGTAGACAATATTGAGTTGAATGTACAAGTGAAAGGTCTGAATTGGAGACGGAAGTATAGGATTTATTTTAGGAAAACTGGACTGAAGAGTAAAAGATCTTCAATAAATCAGTACTAAGGCAGATAAATAGAAAAAGTGGGCAAAAAGCTTAAACAGTCACTTGCCTAATGATGATGTGCAAATGAAAGATAAGTATAAGAAAGTGGGGCTTGTCTTCATTAGACATGATATGATTACAAAATTAAACTACGACGAGGAGTTACCCATTAGAATGCCTAAAATTGAAAGAAAAAAAAGGCAAGTGCAAATGACAAAAAGTTTGTGAAGCAACTGAAACATTCAGTATCTGTTGGAATAAACATTGGTACAACGATTTTGGGAAATTCTTTTGACACTGCCTTCTAGTTCTAGTGAACAAAATCACACATTATGTACGTGTGTGTGGGAAGAGGAGTGGGGTGTTAGTGTCTGCTCTGACTCCTACTATGATCAATTTGGAGCTACCAACGGGTTAAAAAACTAACTTGCAAAATTCTTCAGTGGGTAAGAATTAATAGAAGCTTGGCTGCAACACACCAAGTCAATTCCTTTTCTGGATATATTCCCATGAGAAATGCATACATTAATCAAAAACACAGACTGAAGTATTTGCAGCAACTCAATTTGTAATGTCAGAAACTGTAATCAGGTAGGCATTTTGGTAAAGAAGGTTAAGCCACTACTGCATCAGAATACCTAGGATTTCGTGGTTGAGTCTATCCTCTGCGTCCAATCTAGCTTCCTGCAAGTGTACTCATGGGAGGCAGCAGATGATGGATCAAGTACTTGGGTCTCTGTCACCCCACATGGGAGACTAATGCCGTTACCAGTTCCTTGCTACAACCTGTACAACCCCTGCTATTGTGAGCATTTGGAGAGTGAACCAGTGGTTGGAAGATAATCCATCTGTCTCCCTCTCGCTCGCTCACTCCCTCACTCAGCCTTTCAAATACATTAAAAAAAAAAAAAAAAGAACCCTGAAAACAGCCCAAATGTCTTTGTGGTATATTCTTAGAATATTACAATGAGAATAATGAACTATTTAGGCTATATTTTTTAAAAGATTTATTTGTTTATTTTGAAAGTCAGAGTTGGAGGGACAGAGGGATCTTCTATCTGCTGGTTTACTCCCTAGATGGCCACAATGGCCAGCACTGGGCCAAGCCCAAGTCAGGAGGCAGGAGCTTCATCTGGGTCTCCCACATGGGTGGCACAGGCCCGAGCACTTGGGCCATCTTCAGCTGCTTTTCTAAGGCTATTAACAGGGAGCTGGATGGGAAAAGCAGCAGCTGTGACATGAACTGGTGCCCATATGGGCAGTAGCTTTACCGCTATGCCACAATGCCAGTCTAAATTGGTAGACTGTGAAAGAATACACAGGACTGTAGGCAGCCCATCTCCTTCCTGCATCCTCCTGGGAAAATCTTGCTGATACCCTCCCACTGGTATCATCCATTACTCTATAGGGAGAAAGTCTACACTCAAGCTTCGCCTGGTCCAGCATTATTTATGCTTGGGCAGTTCTGTTCATTCTGTGCTCATTTAGTAGGTTCCTTTTGCCCTCACTTCATCTAGTTTGTCTCCTATGCAACAAAGGGGGCTAATTGGCCTACACTTGCCATTTCTTTTTATCATGTATCACTTTATTTAAAAATTAGGCTTATTTATCTCATTTCTAAGTAATCTTACCACACAATTAACATAATGGATGTCAAAAACTTTAAAATTTAAACCAGATACAAAAAATATTTATATTCAATTTCTGTAAAGTTCAGAAGCAAGAAAACTAATTTGGCTACTAGAGGTCAAGGTAATGATTATCCTTGTTTTAGGTGTCATGACTAAAAAGGGCAAAGGGGTCCTTCTGAGGCTAAGGTTGTGTTGTTTCTTGATTTGGGTGCCATTTACTACCATGTACTCTCCATGTAAATATTCACTGACATGTAACTTGTGTACTTTTCTGAATGTATGTCTTACATAAACAAAATGTTTACCTAGAGCAAAATGTCAGATAAGATTACTAGGAGGTGTGTGTGTGTGTGTGTGTGTGTGTGTGTGAGTGTGAAGACCTTGGGGAACACAGAAACCATGTGTACATTTCTATTTCTTCTTTTTCCTCAGGAGTCCTTTTACCTTTTGTTTGACAGGATCTCAGAAGATAAGAATAATGCAATGAAGATAATTTCTTATAGAGAATAGGATTTCTCTTGTAGCATTTCTGCAGAGACTATTTCAGGGGCAGTGCATTGGGACTGCATTATTTTTAGATTTTAGAAAGTTAAGGGTTTAACGCCAGAAAAGTGCTGTGGTAAGAACTATTACCTAGAGGCAGGAGATGGTGGTGCTGCCTGATACAGAACAGCAACATTTCGTTTTTTAACCTTCCTGGTGTAGTGGATCCCAATAAGTGCATTGTGATTGTCATCACGTCTCAGTAATAAGGTAAAATGATATGGTTTGTGAATTGTTTCATTTGAGGATGGAAAAAAGAAAGGAATGCCATGTTGACTGTCTGCTTAGAAGTAGGGGGAAAGAGTACTCCCAATTCAACAGAAAACTCCATTACTATAGCCCATTAATACATAACATTAGAAAAGTGAGTGTCTGCTGATTTACACAATTGCGTACAAATCTATCTTTTCCAGAAATGGCAAACAGCCTCTTGAAGACATCATCTCTGTCAGTAAGGACCAAATTGCTACATCAAACAGGAGTGTCACTTTATAATACGTCTCATGGCTTCCATGAGGAAGAAGTTAAAAAAAAACTTCGGGAGTTTCCTGGTGGATCTGTTGACCTTCAGAAGGAAGACAATGGCATTGGTATTCTTACTCTGAACAATCCAAGTAAAATGAATGCTTTCTCAGGTATCAGTGATATTTGTTTTCCCTGATAAGGAGTGATACTAAATAAACATGTGTCTGCCAACACATGTTACTGTATCCTTGCTGTGGTGACAGAATTCTTTGAAAGTCTTGGTACTCTTTGTAGAACAGGAGGGAAAAAAAAAAAAAAAACGCAAAAACTCTGTAATGTGAACCGGGAACATTTTTACTATGAACATTTTAAGTTTTTTCTAAAAATTCATGAACACAGGTGTTGGTCATAAGAAAACCATTCCTCTTCCTGTAAGTGGCCTTAGGTGATCAGTAAAAATGGTTTGCTACTCACTTAACCCAGAAAACCCCAAAAAGTAACACAAATCAAGAATTTCAAATTTTATGTTCACTTTAAGAACACCCAAGTAACTGCTCAGGCCAACAAGGGTATGCATGTGGGAAATTAACTAAGCACCTGAGAGATGTCCATTAAAGAAGCAATATGTGCCTTTTCATCCTTACGATGTTGGATTTGGTAGGTGTGCCCAGGTCAGGGAGTGGTGTTGGACATAGTGGTCCAAAAAGAGTGAATTTTTATTGCACATGTTTAAAAATGCAGAGAGTAATACTGAACTTAAGAGTTTGGATTTATCTTCTCTGGTCATTGAACATATCCAGGTGAACAAAGTACCTTAGAGGTGCCGCTGTACCCATAGAGCTCATGATTAGATTAAGCCATGCATGATCTCCCTGTGCCACACTCATATGATTCTCACTGAAAAGGAACTGATTGTTCCTAAACCAGAAGAGGAGGTAGCATAGAAGAAAACAATAACCCAGAAGAAACTGCAGAAACAAAAACATATGGCTGGGGTATTATATTCAGCATAAAATAAATGCAAATTAAAGGAAAAAATGGTAATTAGTTTTACCTTTGAAATTTATTTCCCATTTTATTAACGTAGATTTGTTAATTTTCAGCTAATGCCACTGGGAAACAAGGGAAAGAAAGCTTCAAATATTTTCTAAAACTAAACAGAAAAGCTAAGTGTTTTTCTAATAAATGAGATGGTACTGATGAATGCCTTCTGTTTGTTAGTCAACATTCTTAGCCTATGAGAATCTTATGTTTAAGAGACCTGATGCTCCAGGACATAGAGTAATTTGTAGTTTTTGCCAAAGCTCAAATTTAAATTATGTTATGATATTATACCAAAGTTAATGAATAATGCTGATCTACCACTCACATTTCAAGGTGATTGTAATGATCTGTACTTACCAAAATTATGTACATCATGAGGTGTAAATTATATTTTTAGTAGCCCAATTTTGAAATATTGGGCATAAAAGATCTCAATAAATTTTCATGTCTCTGCTTATATATAATCAGAGCTATAGACATAATTCAATAGACTGTATGTGTTGTAAATTATTGGTGGTCTATCTTTCAACTCAAGATAACTTTTGTCTTTACTTAACAGAATTCAGAGCTGTTTCTATTTACCAATGCTAAATAAGAGAAATATAATGCAAGATACAAATGTTAGCTTCATTCATAATTTTAAATATGTTAGTAACCAGCTTTAAGGCATGAAAAGAAATATCTAAGATTAATTTTAATAATATATTTTATTTAAAACTGTATCCGAGGCCAGCGCCGCAGCTCACTTGGCTAATCCTCCGCCTGCAGCGCCGGTACCCTGGGTTCTAGTCCCAGTTGGGGTGCCAGATTCTGTCCCGGTTGCTCCTCTTCCAGTCCAGCTCTCTGCTGTGGCCCGGGAAGGCAGTGGAGGATAGCCCAAGTGCTTGGGCCCTGTACCCACATGGGAGACCAGGAGGAAGCACCTGGCTCCTGATTTTGGACCGGCACCGTGCACCAGCCATAGCGGCCATTTAGGGGGTGAACCAACGGAAAGGAAGACCTTTCTCTCTGTCTCTCTCACTGTCTAACTCTGCCTGTCAAAACACACACACACACACACACACACACACACAAAACTGTGTATCCAAAATATCATTTCAGTTTGATACAATCAGTCCCAAAAGAACTGTGATTTCCAAAATATCATTTCAATTTGTAACTGTTGTAAAAAAAATTTTCTTTGTCATTTTCACAGTGTTGGATATCTGATATTATATTACACTTAGTACACATCAGTTTGGACTAACCACATTTCAAATGTTCAGAAGATGTTTACGTGTGGCTGATGGCCAAAAGATGGTGTAGTTCCATACTTTAAATTGGTTCAGGAAGAAAACCAGTTTTGATATTAGCCTAGGAAAGTCAAATTAAAATTAGAAAGGTAAGAGGGTTAAATTACACCAGTCATTTTAGTTTATTATTGAATAGCTGCAAATAATTTTATTCAAGTAGAAACAAATAATAATTTGATGCAATATATGTAAAGCTAATAAAAGTATAGCTGCTTTGATTGGGTAATATGTTTAGTTTGGTTGGGTTGAAAGAGAAAGACTAAGCCTTCCAAGTTGCTTTTTTAAAAACCATCCAACAATATACCCTTTAAGGACTTAAGATGAGTTTAAGATTAAAAACTTGCATTGACTTTTTTAGTACTCAAGATTAAAGCAGTTCTTTTTTTTAGAAGTTTAAATATTATAAATGATTGAAGATCTGTATTTGCCTATGCAAATTTATTCTTACCCTAAATGTATGGGTTATTTTGTTTTTCCTCACTTGACTATAAATCATTTACAAGCAAGAAATATATTTTTCAAGTGTCTTCTACGAGGTCCTTGGGAAGGGTTACAACTTCAAGTAGATCATAATTAGTAATTAGAAAGGGAAGATGCATCAGTCATTTGTGAGTTAATAACATTAATTTTAATATTTATTGTGGGTGCAGCTCACTGATTGATTCCGAAAATGGCAAAGAAAATAACAGTTCTTGACATTGTGGAATTTATCTTCCAAAGACATGTTGGGACCAACACTGTGACATGGGGCCAGTGCTGTGGCATAGCAGGTTAAGCCACCACCTGTGATACCAGCATCCCATGTGAGTGCTGGTTCAAGACTTGGTGGCTCCCTGATAATGTGCCTTGGAAAGCAGTGGAGGATGGCCCAAGTGCTGGGATCCTGCACCCATATGAGACCCAGAAGATAATCTGGCTCCTGGCTTCATCCTGGCTCATCCCCAGCTGTTGCAGCCATTTGGGGAGTGAACCGGTAGATGAAAGATCTCTCTCTTTCTCTCTTCCTCTCTCCATGTAATTCCTACTTTCAAATAAATAAATCTTAAAAAGAAAAAGAAGTGTAAATAATTTAATGGGGACTATTTAATAACTTTTGGATACATATGGTACAGATTTTTTTTTTCCCCGTTGTAACCCTGTGATCTTTACATTGGCTTCTAAGGCATTTCCCAGACAGAGGAAGGTAAAATGAATCCTGTTGAGAATATTAGGAACTTTATGAACTTGAAATAGCACCACAGATAAACATATCTAAAAGTTATTGATGCGATCTTGAGGGATAGTCCCTGATGTTGGCATTTTAAATTTGTCTATTATAAACAAGCTTTGAAAGAATTTTGGAATGATATCAAGGTAACAAACCATAAATCAGACTCCATAGTTGGTCAGCCTGTGAAGCACTTTATAGTATGCCTTGACTCAGTAGAGCAAAGTTTGTCAAGAATGAAACAAGTTTAATATCTACTACTTTTTTCCTGGACTATCTTGTTATACTAGTTCTGGTGTGAGTAGGGTAGGAATCTTACTTTGATGTTCATAATCTGATATTACACTTATAAAACATGTTCAGCTTGTTGACTGAGTCACAAATGTGCATCTGTGAAATCAGGTCTGTGTTTTGTCTTTACCCCAAATAATAATTTTATTTCCATATTTGATATTCTTCATTCCAGTTTTCTATTTTTAGGGCATGTATGATATATTCCTGTTTTTCTAATTATACACTTGTTTTTTTTTAAGATTTTATTTATTTAAAAGGCAGAGTTATAGAAAGAGAGAAGGAAAGAGAGAGAAAGATCTTCCATCTGTATGTTTCTCCCCAATGGCCACAATCGGTGGAGCTGGCCAGGAGCTAAGAGCTTCTTCTGAGTCTCCCATGTGGGTGCATGGGCCCAAGACTTGGGCCACACTCCACTGCTTTCCTCGGCGCATTAGCAAGGAACCGAATTGGAAGTGGAGCAGTTGGGTATTGAAGCTCATCCATATGGGATGCTCGCACTGCAAGTGGCAGCTTAACCTGTTGTACCACAGTGCTGGCCTCACTGTGATTTCTTCATATAGACAAATGGGGTGTGCATTGTGGTAGAGCAGGTTGGACTGCTGCTTTAGACAACCGCATCTCATGTTGGAGTGCCAGTTCGTCTGGACACCTCTTCTAATCCAGCTTCTTCCTAATGCATGCTGGGATGCAGCAGATTTGGGCTTGAGTACTTGGGAGCTAGAGGGAGGGTAGGCGAGGGGACGAATACAGATTTAGAGAGAATGGACACCAGTTCACTCTCCAAATGTCTGCAACCACTGGGGCTAAGCTGGGACTAGAACCGGAGCTGCGTCTCCCACGTGGGTGGCAGCAACTCAGTTACATATAATACTGTACATTTTTATGAATTTCTAAATTTTTTTAATTTTTCTAGTCTTTTATATGACTTCTGGATTTCTTCCTATCCTCCCTGACAGGTGTTATGATGCTGCAACTCCTGGAAAAAGTCATTGAATTGGAAAATTGGACAGAGGGTAAAGGCCTCATTGTCCGTGGGGCAAAAAATACTTTCTCTTCAGGATCTGATCTGAATGCTGTGAAAGCACTAGGAACTCCAGAGGCAAGTGTTATATGGATTGTGCATTAGTCCCACACATTTCTCATATATCTGTGGATGTGACATTTATATTTTACTCATGATTTTTAGAATAGCTATTGCTCTTTAATAACTCAAGTAACCTTGTTGATATTGGCATTGATTAGGATTTTTTTTTTAAGATTTATTTATTTATTTGAAAGTCAGAGTTACAGAAAGGCAGTTCTGAACCATCCACTGTTTCACTCCCCAAATGGCTGCAGCGGGCTGATCCGAAGCTGGGAGCCAGAAGCTTCTGGGTCTCCCAAGTGGGTGTGGGGGTCCAAGGACTTGGGCCATCTCTCCTGCTTTCCCAGGCTATAACAGAGCTGGATGGGAAGTGGAGCAGTGGGATACTAACCTGCACCCATAAGGAATGCTGGCACTGAAGGTGGCAGTTTACCCGCTGCGTCACAGCACCAGCCCCAGGAAATTCTCACCATATTGGGTTTTACCTCTTTTTGTCTGCATTTATTTTATACATCAACATAGTTCTCCACCCAAAACTCATCTAATCCAGCAAGTACCTACTATATGCAAAAATTTTACTAACTTCTGAGGATTTACTATCAAGGATTTACTGTCTAAGCCCAGCATGTGCCATCTCCTGTTCTCTATAAAGTTTCCCAACTACCCCCTGTGGCAGTTGAAATGAATTGATTCTTCGTTGACATTCTTCTTAATTTATTCAAGACTTTTGTAAAATACTCTACTGTACTTTGATGTTTGTTAAGTTTCTGTATCTGCGGTAAAATTATTGAGGGTTTCTCCTTATATTTGTTAGTCCCTGTCTTGAATCAATGTGTTGAATAATAAAATCAAACATGTAATTCAAATAAAAACAATCTGCAAGTACTGTATTAAGGTACAGAAATAAAGATACCATGGAAACATGAAAGAGAAACTTATCACTGTGGAATTTAGAAAATCTTCATGGAGAAATATTATTTGACCTATGTATTTAAAATAGAGGACAAGCTGTTCCAAATAGTAGGGATGTTGTGAACAAAGACACAGGAACAGCAATTACGTCTAAATATAAGTTGGAAGATGACAAATACTTTGTTGTGACTAAAGTTAGGATGTTTGAATGAGAGGTATGGTAGTCACAAATTTTGGTAAGATAGTTTGAGATCAGATGGGATTGGATCTTGCCAAAGAATTTAGATTTAGATTTATTTAGATTTATTCTGTAGTGATATGTGAAATCATCATACCACAGGAAGGTTAATCCAGTAGCAGAATTGAAGGTAAATTTAAGAAGAAAATGAAATTATATACAGAGAGATCAAGTAGGAAACAAAATGATTATAATAATTTAGGCATGGTAGTACAAGTCTGAATTAATATAGTGGCAATGAAAATAGCAAAAGAAGGTATTGATATTAGAAGTATTTCAAAGGAAGACCAGAGTGAACATCTTAGAAACCATTTGAGTGTGGCAGAGTTGTGAAATGAAAAGTCAAAGATAATACTTAAAATCTGAACCTTTTTGGCTACCAGCTTACTCTTTTAAAACTAAGAACTCTTATACTTACAATCTTTTACAGAGTAGATAGTTACCCTTTCATTTTTCTGTCCTTTAAATCAACTAGAATAGATTTATTTTTATTATGCATTCCTTATGGATGAGGAGACTGAAGTTCACACTTATGATTTGCTTAATTTCATGCTATTAAGTTGGGACACTAGGATTCAAACTCAGGTTTTTTTTTTTTTAACCCCTAGTTGTTTTTGCCATGCCAACTTTGTGGTGTTGGCAGAATGGGGACATGCCTGCTAGATTTCAGCACTTGACTTCAAAACAATAGTTTTTGCAGTGGGAATTAATGAGCCATCCAAAGAACAAATAAAGGAGAAAAAGAATCATAGATTGGATTTTGGGGCATACATGGATGTAGGGAATCAATTGACTGAGAAGAGCTAAGAAAGAAAACTGGAAAAGAGTGTTAAAACAAACAGGATAGAATCAGAAATGTGAAATGTTGCTTAAGGGAGAATATACGAATGAAGAAACTTTGTCAAAGGAACTACAGTTATGGAGAGAGAGAGAAGATAAGGGATGAGGAAAAAAATATTTAATTGGAGAATAGAGGATTATTAGAAAATGTTGAGAGCAGTAGCATTTAGCACAGCAGTTAAGATGCTCTTGGGACTTCCACATCCTGTAGAACAGTGCATGAGTTCTAGTCCCAGCCCTGCTTCTGTTTTCAGCTTCCTGCACTTTCTGCGTCCTGGAAGGCAGGTAATAGCTCTAGTTCTTGGGTCCTTGCCACCCATGTGGGGAAATCCAGATTGAGTTCCTGGCTCCTTGCTGCAGCCCGGCACAACGTTGGCTACTGTGGCATTTAAGGAGTGAATCAATAGATGGCAGATCTCTCTTGCTCCTTCTGCATTTCAAATACATTGAAAATTAAAAAAAAAATCATTGTGGAAAGTCTTCAGGGAGAAGGCTGAAGGCCAGATTACACTGGGTTGAACAAAGTGCATAAGTTTAAAAAAAAAAGAAAAGGTAATTAACTTGGACTACTTTTCAGAATATTGTAATTTTTGGAGATACCAAGATAATAGACAGAAATACAAGAAAGTCAAACCCAACATAACTTTGCCCTTATACTCTTCCTTCTTTTAGGTGTTTATCTTCTTAGAGATAATAAGTAGGGGGTGTCCTTCGTTTCTTTCCCTCCAATTAC
Source organism: Sylvilagus floridanus (assembly GCA_949820135.1). Lineage (NCBI taxonomy): Eukaryota > Metazoa > Chordata > Mammalia > Lagomorpha > Leporidae > Sylvilagus > Sylvilagus floridanus. The sequence continues at coordinate 41,151,282 of OX463227.1, forward strand.
CCTGAGTAGGACTCCAAACTGTTCCAAGGGATGTGACCTGGCTCTCTCTCCTGTCTTTATTAGTACCTCCTGCAAAGCTGAGCTCAAGAAGCCCTTCTATATCAACAGTCAAATACACTTTCGGCATCATTACTTTCTTAAAGCCTGAATTTAAAAAAATTCTTGGGTAATGCATTTGCATTTACCTTTATGTTCATGCATATTTTTATTTGTAGGAGGGAATGGCTTTATCCATGTTTATGCAAAACACCTTAACAAGATTTATGAGGTAATGTATTTGAATTTTTTAAAATATTTCTGAAAGACAAAATAATGAATCTTTATTTTTCTGTTGTTTTCATTTTAAAAGTAGCAGCTGATTTTCAAGTTATACTACTTCTTTTTTTTTCTGTTGTTTTTCTTTTCTTTTTTCTTTTTTTTTTTGCATTTATATAAAGCTTTTATTTAAAAAATATAAATTTCCGAAGTACAGCTTATGGATTACAATGGCTCCCCCCCACACAACTTCCCTCCCTCCCGCTACCCTCCCCTCTCCCGCTCCCTCTCCCCTTCTGTTCACATCAAGATTCATTTTCAATTCTCTTTATACACAGAAGATCAGTTTAGTACATATTACGTAAAGATTTCAACAGTTTGCCCTCACATAGAGACACAAAATGAAAATACTGTTGGAGTACTAGTTATAGTATTAATTCACAATGTACAGCACATTAAAGACAGAGATCCTACATGATTTTTTTTAAAGAATTGATTAATTATCTATGCAATTTCCAATTTAACACCAAGATTTTTTTAATCATTTGCAATTATCTTTATATACAGAAGATCGATTTAATATATACTATGTAAAGATTTCATCAGTTTGCACCCACACAGAAACACAAAGTGTAAAAATACTGTTTCAATACTAGTAATAGCATTATTTCACATTGGATACAAGTTATACTACTTCTAATGATGAATTATTTCTTTGTGCCATGAGGGATAGTCATTTAATTAAGTGTTAGTATACACAAAATATTTTAAAAACAAAAGAAATGAAGAATGAAAAGAATTTAAGGCACAGCTCCTTTCCCTAAAGAGCTTGTGTTACTAGCTACATGAAGTAGTAAATATAGGGGAAGTTAAATGCTAATATTAAAACAGAATAAAGATACTGATCAAGAGTTGACACATGAAGATTACTTCATATTTGAAATCAGTGGGATATGTAGTAGAATGGTCTGTAATCAGCAAAGAGAGAAAAAGGGCTATAGATTTGGTGGGGTTTCATAGCTTTCTGAGCAAGATGGATATACTGTATACCTGGATGGAGAAGAAAAGGAGAGGGTCCTTCCTGGCCTCCCACTATGCATTTGGGGTTCCAGGCTGTGACATGTTTTGGCTGGGTAGCTTTCTACTTTCACATTTCAAAAGTAGAAAATTTAAAAATTATGAAAGCTATGGAAATCATATATTTTCAAGCATACTTGTTAGTTGAACATTACAATTTCTTTAGTAGTCATCACATCTGTGAGTCTAGAATGAATAATAGAATCATAACATTTCCATTCTTATATACTTTTGTTATTGGTTTAGTTCTTTTTTTTAATTTGTTTTTAAAATTTATTTATTTGACAGAGTTACAGACAGTGAGAGAGACAGAGAGAGAGAGAGAGAGGTCTTCCTTCTGTTGGTTCACCCTCCCAAATGGCCACTATGGCCGGAACTACACCTATCCAAAGCCAGAAGCCAGGTGCTTCTTCCTGGTCTCCCATGCGGGTGCAGGGCCCAAGCACCTGGGCCATCCTCTACTGCCTTCCTGGGCCACAGCAGAGAGCTGGACTGGAAGAAGAGCAACTGGGACTAGAACCTGGTGCCCTTATGGGATGCTGGCACCGCAGGCAGAGGATTATAGCCTAGTGTGCCACCGCGCCAGCCCCTTGGTTTAGTTCTTGTTCACCTATTACATTTGGCTTTTTCTTAAATGCAGCTGGAAAGTTATCTTTTATATATAATCCCTTCTACTTTGGAAAATGATTTTTTAATTTTTTTCCCAGAAAACTTTTATTTAAGGTATACAAACTTCATCATTTCACAAATGCTACTTTAGAAACACACAGGCACCTTTGAGCATACTTTTGGAACTCCATGTTCTGTACCATAGTTCCTAACACTGGATACAGCCTTAGCTTTCCTACCCTTAACCTGATGTCAATTAAGGCTGGTACACCCTCAGTTTTCCTACCTATAACCTGACAATACCACATTGAATTATTGCTGATTGCCAGCAGCTAAGACGTTGCAGGAGGGGCCAGCATTGTGATGCAGTGGGTTAAGCAGCCACCTGTGACTGAGCACCAACACCAGTATCCCATGTGGCCATGGGTTCAAGTTCTGGATGCTCTGCTTCTGATCCAGCTCCCTGATGATGCGCCTAGAAAACATTAGATGATAGTCCAAGTGCTTTGGCCTCTGCCACCCATATGGGAGACCCAGATGGAGTTACAGGCTCCTGGTTTTGACTTGGCCCAGCCCTGGCTGTTGCTGGAGTGAACTACCAGATTGAAGATCTCCCTCTCTCTCTCTCTCTCTCTCTGTCTCTCTCTGTCTCTGTCTTTCTCTCTCTGTATCTTTCTCTCTAGCTCTGCCTTTCAAATAATTTAAAAAAAAAAATAAATCTTCCAAAAAAATGTTGTTATAGGAGCTTAAAGTTATACGAAAGTATGTGTTTGGAAGTTACATTAAGACTGCAGTTTAAAAATATAGTTAATCTTTTAATTAAAACATAGTGATTCAAGGAGGTATTTTGAGAAACCTTAATAACATTGTGGTGTGATTCATTGTGTGTTTAACATTAGACAGGTTCAAGGTTCTGCTATCATTTGATATGTTTTTTATCACAAACACTACAATTATTTTTGTTTCTAGTGTATTTTGTTTCAAAAATAATATTTTTAAATTAGTTTTGAGATAGATATTAACATCTATTTTTCCTTAAAATTGCAGACTTCCCTTAATAAGTGTTGCCCTGGTTCAAGGTCGAGCATTGGGTGGAGGAGCAGAAGTTACCACAGCATGTGATTTCAGGTAAGATGAAAATTGCATTACTGCTTGCACAAATCTAATTAATGTATGCTCACATCTATTTTTTGCTTTGATATCAATTTGATTTTATAAATTCTCAAACAGAAACTTTTTTTCTTTTTGTCAGTTATTAAATAGGTTCTTTTAGTCTTGTATAAGTACCTTTATGTTATTACTATGCAATTCAAAAAATTAACAAAAAACAATGATTTGGGATAAATTAAATCCATATTAGAAAAACATTTGGAGAAAACTGCTAAGTAAATATATGAAAATATTTAAATTCTTTAAAATACAAAAGACTAATACAAAGAAAAGTAAATATCTGAAAAAAAAAAAGGGAAAAAAAATGGAGAAAGATTGCTATAGCTGTCCTTTTTCCAGTGAAGTTTTCTTAGATCCACTTCATATCTTCCCTTTACTGTGATTTACAGAAACTTGGTGGAGCTTTTGGGCACACTAGAGAATAAAGTTAGAGAAAGTTAATTTGGAACCAGTAACTCTTCAGTCTTTAGAATTATTTTCAGTATTCTATAGCTGTGCTATTTAGGGATAACATTTGGTAAAATCTAATGCTTTACAGGTGCTTGAAAGTGTTTTCTCAGTACCATGGTCAACACCTGCTAGCACAGGTATCAGGAGACCAATATAATATTCCATAATCTGGATAGACACACACTTGAACCTTTTGTAATGGAGAAGGTAGTGTAAATAGCACAATTGGGTGTAAAGTGGCAATCCAGTAAAGAGCCTGAGCACTGGTGTCATGGACTTGGATTCAGTTTCAGTTTTCAACTTTTACCTATTTGACTTTGAGCAAGTAACTGTTTCACTTCTTTATGTCTCAGTTTCTTGATCTATAAAATTATCTCCCTTAAATATTGATATTCATAGGTAAGTTTAAATTACTGTCTGGGTATTGTGTTGGCAGGATCAAGCATATAAATTCCCCAAGCTACACAGGAATCTTGAGGTTGAAAAATGAAGGAAACTCCATAAGTATAAGATTTAGGGAAATTTACATATATGGGATCCCAGAGCAGGGTGGCTAACAGTCAGGCATAACTGTATCATGTTTTGTTCTGCACAAAATAGTAGAGGCAAGGTGTTATATTTTTATAAACTATGAAGGAAGCGAGGGATGGCGCTCATGATATTCCTTTAATGTTCTTTAGCAGTAGCCCCTTAGGCATCCTACTGTGTCAGAAAGACTAATGATAGCATTTAAACTTTTTGACTGGAGAGTAATCCCATTTAGCATGACAGATGGCCAGCTTCCTTCTGAGAGAAAGTGAAACTTAAGATGGCATGGTTTGCTGTCATATAAGGAGATAATGAATATTTAGATTTTAGCATGTTTAACCTATAGGACACATCAATATACACATAATATTATTGCTCAGTTTCTTAAGATTACTCCACACTATTTTTTTAAGTTAAATGTATTGTCAGCTGGTGCTTACAAGATTTGACAGAAGGGTACTGCTGTCATTATCTGTGAGCTCATTTCTCTTTATACTCATATTAAGTGTATTTCTGTCTATGGAAATATTTTCCAGTGGCAGTGGATAAGGGCATTGATGACAATATCAGTTGAGTAAATTTCAGGCAATTCTCTAAAGTAAGAAAGTTAAGCTAAAAAGTGTCAACATACACACTTAAAGAAGGAACTTACCTCGTTAGCAGAATGCTATTATAGATTTTGGCATTCTTTTGGAACAACCATATATACTTAGAATACAATTAAAGCAGTTTGTCATGGTTTCTTCCACTCAATACAGTTATTTTTAAATTCATTCATGTGTTAATACTTCATTTCTTATTAATGCTGAAAAGTATCTTATTGTTTGGAAATATGGTTTCCGTTTGAGATTTATCTGCATTATTGCATGTATCAGTGTTTGTCAGATTTATTTTATTGCTCAGTAGTTCCTTTCTACACTTGTACAATAGGTATTATACAATGATGGACATATGAACTACTTCCAGTTTAGAACTCTTATGGTGTTCTGAACTCCTGTAAAAACATGAGTGTTTTATCATAAAAGGATATAGGTTTTCATTTTGTCTGATAAAAACCTAAGAATGGAATCACTGGTTCATATGACACGTGCACATTTAGCTTAAGGGACTAAGAAATTGTTTTTTTTTTTTTTTCTTTTTGACAGGCAGAGTGGACAGTGAGAGAGAGAGACAGAGAGAAAGGTCTTCCTTTTGCTGTTGGTTCACCCTCCAATGGCCGCTGCGGCCTGCATGCTGCGGCCGGCGCACAGCGCTGATCCGATGACAGGAGCCAGGTGCTTCTCCTGGTCTCCCATGGGGTGCAGGGCCCAAGCACTCCCGGGCCACAGCAGAGAGCTGGCCTGGAAGAGGGGCAACTGGGACAGAACCCGGTGCCACGACTGGGACTAGAACCCGGTGTGCCGGCGCCACAAGGCGGAGGATTAGCCTAATGAGCCGCGGCGCTGGCAGAAACTGGTTTCTAAAACCTTTTCTAGTTGGGTCGTAGATTATTACTTTCCAGTCCACAATGGATAAAAATTATAGCATTACTACATTTAGCCAACCTCTTATACTATCAGCCTCTTTTATATTTAGCCATTTGATAGATGGGAACTATTGTCATTTCAATGCCCTTGATTGATAGTTTTGAGCATTTTACCATATGATTATTGGTCATTCAATATGTCATCTTTGCTGGTATTTCAAATCTACCTGTAACACCAGCATCTCATATGGGTGCCAGTTCATGTCCTGGCTGATCTACTACCAATCCAGCTCCCTGCTATTTGCCTGGGAAGGGCACCAGAAGATGGCCCAAGTGCTTGGGGCCCTGACATCCATGTGGGAGACATAGGAAGCTCCTGGCTCCTGGCTCCTGCCTGCTCCAGCCCTAGCTGTTGGGGCCATTTGGGGACTGAACCAGCAGATGAAGATTGGAATCTCTATCTATCTATATATCTCTGTTTCTCCCTCTCTCTATGTAACTCTAATGTTCAAATAAATAAATATTAAAAAAAAAAAAAAAGAGGCCGGCGCCGTGGCTCAACAGGCTAATCCTCCGCCTTGCGGCACCGTCACCCCGGGTTCTAGTCCCGGTTGGGGCGCCGGATTCTGTCCCGGTTGCCCCTCTTCCAGGCCAGCTCTCTGCTGTGGCCCGGGAGTGCAGTGGAGGATGGCCCAAGTGCTTGGACCCTGCACCCCATGGGAGACCAGGAAAAGCACCTGGCACCTGGCTTCTGCCATCAGATGAGCGCGGTGCGCCAGCCGCAGCGCGCCAGCCGCAGCGGCCATTGGAGGGTGAACCAACGGCAAAGGAAGACCTTTCTCTCTGTCTCTCTCTCTCTCACTGTCCACTCTGCCTGTCAAAAATTAAAAAAAAAAAAAGAAAAAGATTCCTAGTTCTTGGTTTCAGCCTGGCCCAGACCTGGCTGTTGTGGTCATTTAGGGAGTGAACCAGTGGATAGAAGATCTCTATCTCTTCTCTGTAGCTATCAAATAAAATAAATAAACATCACGTTTCATGATTTGTTACAAGATGAGAATCATATATAGCCATAATGCAAGTCAAGAATGAGAACATTACAAGTACTCCCAGAGCCTTCCACATTTTCCTTCTTGGTCTCAAACGCTTCACGTACACCTAGGGTTAACTATTACACTGAATTTTATGGTAATTAGTTTCTTACTGTTCTCTATGTTTTATAAGGTAAATATTGTATAATGAATGTATTCTGTTTTTTCAACATCATCAAATGACAATTCATAATAATATAGTGTGAGAAAAGATTCAGTAAACTAATCTATGCAAAGTAGTAAAATTTTATATATTTTTTTCAGATTTGTGACTCAGGTTTCAGTTTATCAAACTATGTCTTTTGTACTCAAATAAATAGAAATTTTAAAATATTTTTGGTATATAGGACAATTTATAGATATCCTAGCCTCTGGGCTTACTAATGGAATGGGATTCTGGTACAGTGCCCTCTGCTGTCCTCAATGCACATTGCATTAGCATGTTGCTGCCTGTAAGGTGGAAGTCATTGGCTTTATGGGTGATGTGAGATTAAGTTAGAAATGCCTTATTGTATGAATGTATTGAATCCTTCCCTCACCTTACCATGAGGTACATGTACTGATGACATATGTAACTTATATATATAGTTATACATAGTTTAAATAATCATGCAATTTAATAAATCCTAAGGTATATATAAGTGCCTATTATTATATTGACAAATTCTCTACATAAAAGTAAGTGCAAATTCAGACTTCATAGATGTCATTTGGAGAAAAAAAAACATCTGACATAGTGTGGTGACCATCTTTAACCATTTATTAGACTTTGCATCTTTCTTGATGTTCATTCCTCATCTGTGCTTGGGTATAATTAAGATTTAGAGAAAAAAGCAAAATAAAAAATACCAGAAATGAATTTTTCAATACTACTAATTAACCTTTATATACTGTTTTCTAAATTAGGAAGTGTAGTGTGTCCTTGGGACTCATTAAGTGATTATTTTTTATTTTTTATGAGGTATCTGAGGGTACTGCTCTCTATTAGATATTTCCAATAATATTCCTGGTACATTCAGAGTAGCTTGCCAAGGAGAAAAGGTTTATTTGTGGACCAACTTTTCTGGAAGTGTTGTCTTCTTTCACAGTTTTTAGCACCCATTTATACAGGGCATAATCATTTTTGTTTCATTTTTCTAGTAATTTTTTTTCATATTTTGCCAAATTACTGGTCCATAACTGATTACAGTAGTCCCCTTCCCTATCTGTGGTCTCACTTTTTGCAGTTTCAGTTACTTGCAGTCAATTATGGTCTCAAAATATTAGATGGTGAATTCAGAAATAAATAATCCATAAATTTTAAATTGCATGCCATTCTGAGTAGCATGATAAAGTCTCATGACATCCTACTCCATCCATTTGTCCAGAAAATCAACTGCATGTGCCACATGCCTGTTAATCCTTAGTAGCCTTCTCAGTTATCAGATCACTTGTCACAGTATTATTATACAATGATTATGTTAAAGTAACATATTTTACTTAATAGTCTCAACATGCAAGGGCAGTGATGCTGGCAGTCTTATTACAGTATATTTGTATAGTTGTTCTGTTTTATTACTAATTATTATTAATATCTTTTGTGCCAAATTTATAAGTTAAATTTTACCATACATATGTATGTATAGATACAGAAAATAACATAGTATATATAGGGCTCAGTATTCAGGTATCCACTGGGGATCTTGCAATCTATCATCTCAGAAAAGGAGGGATATTTAAAAACAACAATAAAGATTATGAAACTAATCCTACAAAGTTGAACAGCACTGTCACCCCTTTTTAAAGCTGTGTTCCAAGAACTGTAGTTCTTGAAAGTCAGAAGCTGGTAAAAAGGATTGTGTACTGCATGAAATAACATTACTAGCCCCAGTTACAAGGAAGTGATAAATACGTGTTCCTCTAGCTGATTTCCTGCCAACTTTACCAGTACCTTTCAGTTACCTGCCATGAAAAACTCTTTAATTGCATTTTAAGAATATATGGTTGTTTCAAAAGAATGTCAAAGTCTAACATGGCATTCTGCTAAACACGTAAGTTCCTTCTTTAAGTGTTTAAGTTCCTTCTTTAAGTTCCTTCTTTAAGTGTTGACACTTTTTAGCTTGTTTAACTTTCTTTAGAGATTGCCTGAAATGCACTCAACTGGCATCATCCTCAATGCACTCATCTACTTCCAATGGAAAATGCTTACACTGATAGAGACACACTTAATACAAGTAGATAAGAAATGAACTTGTAGAGAATTTCAGCATTGCCCTTCTCTCAAACCCTGTATCCACCATCTGACAATACATTTAATAAACACCTATCCAAGAAACACTCAGGTATACTTGGCGTGTATAAATCCTCATATTAAGTTGTATTTTAGAGTCATAAATGCCATGTAAAGCATCTCAAGGGAAAATGGCTTTTTCAAACATTATGGAACAATCAGCAGCTCAGGATCTGCTCGAGTATTGAACCCTTATGTTTCCACATTAGTGATACAATTGATGTGAGGAATTGAAGTTAGAAATGTGATCAATCCCAGATGTGTACAAATAAATGTGGAAATATAAGAGACGTGAAAAAGAATGATTGTAAGATTACTTTAAAAACACAGTGAAACAATGACATGAATTAAGGAAATCTATAAATGACATGGCTGAGAAATTATGCAGGCAGATAGAGATATTAAAGAAAAATTAACTATAATATTAGAAGTGAATTCATTATGTCAAATATAAAATGCGATGGAAAACCTTAATTAGACAGACTGGGCGAGGCAGAAGAAAGAATACCTGAGCTAGAAGACAAACCTTTTGAAATATTTCGGACAAAAAAAAATTTAGAAAACTGAAAACAGTATTTGGCAATTATAAGATACCATCAAACAACCAAATATACATTCTCTTAGGAATTCCTAAAGGAATGGAGAACAAAATGACTTAGAAAATATATTCAGTGAAATAATAGCAGAAAATTTCCCTAATTTGGAGAAAGATATGGACATCCAAGTATAGGAAAAATGTAGAACCCAAAATAGACATAATTAGAAAAAATGTTCATGAAGATACATTATAGTCAAACTTTCAAAGTAAAACATAAAAGATCCTAAAGTGTCAAGAGTGAAATGCCAGATTACTTGTAAAGGATCTTCAGTTAGATTGACAGTAGATTTCTCATCAGAAACTTTACAGGGTAGAAGATGGAAAGATACTAAAGTCCTAACAGGGAAAAAAAAAAAAAAAAAAGAAAACACTGTGGACCCAGAATCTGAAGCTCTGATTTATAAATGAAGGTGAAATAAAGATGTTCCAAGACAAATAAAAAATAAAATAATTTGTCACCACCCAGACAGCCTTACAAATGATACTTAAGGGTAAACTACACACAGAAATGGAGAAAGATAATCAGCATTGTGAAAACTGTGAAGGAAGAAAACCTCCTAATAAAAGTACAAAGGAGATGAAAAGAAGCAGTAGGAATACTTACAGAAAAATGTAGGACCATGTCATTATTTATCAATAATAACTCTGAACGAAAATGGACTAAATTCCCTAATGAAAAGATACAGTTTGGATGAATGGATTAAAAAAACAAGACTCATTTGCTGCCTGTAGGTCACACCTCACCAACAAAGATACATACAGACCGAAAGTGAAAGGGTGGAAAAGGTTATTCCTGCAAGTGGAAATAAAGAGCAGGAATAGCTATCCTCATATCAGAAAGAACAGACATTAAGACACAAACTGCTAAAAGAGACAAGGCCATTATTTAATGATTAAGGGGTCAATTCAACAGGAAGATTTAATTATTGTAAATGTATATCTACCCAATGCTAGAACACCTAGATACTTAAAACAAATGTTAATGGATCTAAAGGGTGACATATGTTCCAATATAAAGATAACAGGGACATTGGAGGGTACTCGTCAATGGACAGAGCAGAAAAAATATCAATATAAAGAAACAGAGCTAATCTGCAATACTGACCAAATGGATCAAATTAATCTTTTTTTAAAGAGTTTTTTATTTATTTATTTGAAAGACAGAGTTACAGAGAGAGGTAGAGACACAGAGAGAGGTCTTCCATCCAATGGTTCACTCCCCAATCGGCCACAATGACCGGAGCCATGCCGATCCAAAGCCAGGAGCCAGGAGCTTTTTCCATGTCTCCCACATGGTTGCAGGGGCCCAAGAACTTGGACCATCTTCCATTGCCATCCCAGGCCATAGCAGAAAGCTAGATTAGAAGAAGTGCATCTGGGATTGAACTGGCGCCCACATGGGATGCCAGTGCTTCAGGCGAGGGCTTTAACCCGCAGTGCCACAGCAGCTGGCCCGTGGATCTAATTAATATCTACAGAACATTTCATCCCACAGCTGCAGGATACACATTCTTTTCATCAGCAAATGGAACATTCTTTAGGATTGACCATATGCTAGACCACAAAACAAGTCTCAACAAATTAAAATAAAGTTTTCTGACCATAGTGGAATCAAGCTGGAAATTAAATAAGAAACTAGAAAATATGCAAACACATGGAGACTGAACAATATGCTCCTGATTGAACAGTAGGTCATAAAAGGGAAATCAAAAAATTCCTGGAAACCAATGAAGATGACAACATAACATATCAAAACATAAGAGACACAGCAAGAGCACTGTTAACAGGAGAGGTTATAGCAACTAGTGCCTATATCAAGAAAGTGAAAAGGTGGCCAGCACCATGGCTCAATAGGCTAATCCTCCGCCTGCAGTGCCAGCACACTGTGTTCTAGTCCCAGTTGGGGCGCCGGATTCTGTCCTGGCTGCTCCTCTTCCAGTCCAGCTCTCTGCCGTGGCCCAGGAAGGCAGTGGAGGATGGCCCAAGTGCTTGGGCCCTGCATCCCATGGGAGACCAGGAGAAGCACCTGGCTCCTGCCATCGGATCAGCGTGGTGCGCTGGTGGCAGCGTGCCGGCCGCAGCGGCCATTGGAGGGTGAACCAATGATAAAGGAAGACCTTTCTCTGTCTCTTTCTCTCTCTCTCACTGTCCACTCTGCCTATCAAAAAAAAAAAAAAAAAAAGAAAAGGTATCCTATAAATGATGTAAAAATGCATCTCAAAGACCTAGAAAAAGAACAAATCAAACCTTTAGAAAATGAGCTAAAATCACTTTCTGGAGAAAGAACAGACCTCTTAAGAAATGGTGTTGGGAAAATTAGAACTCTGCATACAGAAATATGAAACAAGACCCTTGACCTACACCATTTACAACAATCAACTCACAGTGACTAGATCAAGGTTCTAAACTTACTGAGGTCTGAAACCATCAAATTACTAGAGAAAAACATGGGGAAAATACTGCATTATGTTGGCACAGGCAAAGACTTCTTGGGTAAGACCCACAAGCACAGGCAATAAAAGCAAAAATAGATGGGATTACATCAAGCTTAGAAGCTTATGCATAGTAAAGGAAACACTCAACCAAGTGAAGAGGCAACCAACAGAATGGGAGAAAATATTTGCTAACTATGCATTTGATAAAGGTTTAATTTCCAGAATATATAAGGAGTTCTGGGCACAGAGTTTTGGTACTCACTGAACATAAACCTTGTAAAACTTGAATTTTTCAGTCAGAATTGTAAGCTGGACCAATTGGGATGTCTGTAGTGTTGGCTAATGTCAAGTCTCACTCAGGACATGAACAAGATTACTTTTTCCTCACAAGTAGATTTGTATGATGTGTTGTTATGGGTGTCAGTGCTGTCGTGTCCCTTCTTAAAATAAGTTATCCATTTGTAAACTGCTGATATCAAAATTTCACTATAAATTTGATATTTCTTCAATTTTAGCAGAATTCATGTTAGGGGCTGATAGGGCTGTTTTCAAATTTATGTCTTACTCATCTTAAGGTTTCAAAGTAGATCCTCCTTAGACATGTCATAACAAGTTAGTATGGATTTATTTTTGTGTGAGGCATTTGAAATTCATGAATAGTGTTTTTTTTCATTATATGTATGTTCCATGAACTTTTTGAACACCCTGTGTACATTTGTTCAGAGACCTGAAACGAGGTTAATTCCTTCAGAAAGCAGGAGCACACTTCTTCAGCTATCACCGACAATGAACAATCCTTCCAGGTATCATTAACATTCGCCATTACATAACCTGTCAAAGGCAATACTCTTTCCTTAGTTATGAGTAAGTTAGTCTATTACATTGTTCTATTTGGACAGTAACAAGAAGCAAAGCCACATTTGGTTAATTTCATCTCCTCTCCTCCATGATGTCAGGAAATTTTGAATACCATCTATAATCAGTGTACTAGTAGAGTCAGAAAGTACAAATCCTTTTACTCATTGAAACAATGCAGTTTTATTTGGTTTCAAAAACTGAGTCTGTCCTAAGTCTTCAAAATTTTGTAAGCCAGGTCCTCCAGTACTCTGTATGAATGAATAGAATTCCCTTGCATTAAATTACATTATGAGTAATACTATGTACACTCAGAATTGATGAATAATCCTGTAAGACCTGTCAGGAAGTAGTTTCAGTTTTTAGATATAGGTTGTTGATTAGACTGCATCTTTGTTTGTTTGTTTATTTATTTATTTATTTAATTTTGACAGAGTTTTAGACAGAGAGACAGAGAGAAAGGTCTTCCTTCCATTGGTTCACTCCCCAAATGGCCTCTACATCCGGCACTGCGCTGATCGGAAGCCAGGAGCCAGGTGCTTCTCCTGGTCTCCCATGCGGGTGCAGGCGCCCAAGCACTTGAGCCATCCTCCGCTGCCTTCCCGGGCCACAGCAGAGAGCTGGCCTGGAAGAGGAGCAACCAGGACTAGAACTGGTGCCATATGGGATGCCAGCACCACTGGCCGGGGATTAACCAAGTGAGCCACGACGCCAGCCCAAGACTACATCTTACATTATAAGTTTCTGCATTTAAAAATTTGTGTTAAACTTTCCTAGCTTAAGGAATCTTGTGAAAAGTTATCCTAAGAATGCTGTCTATTTCTCTCACTGTTAGACTAAATTATCTGTGTTCTTTTGTCATCTTTTTACTTTTTTTAAAGATGTTATTTATTTGAAAAGCAGAGAGGGAAAAAGGGGGTAAGAGAGACAGAGATGTATGCATTGGTTCACTTCCCAAATAGCTACAACAACTGGGGCTAGACCAACCTGAAGCCAGGAGCCAAGACCCCCATCTGGGTCTTCTCAGTCAGCAGCAAGAACCTAAGTACTTGGGCCATCATTTGTTGCCTTTCCATACTCATTTGCAGGAAGCTGGATCAGAAGCATGTAGGTACTGTGGTATGCAATGTCGGCATTCAAGTGCTGGCCTAATCTGCTGTACCACGATGCCCACCCCATCAGTAGATTGCTTTATCACATTTATTTAATGTATTTTAAATGTCTATCAGTGCAAAAAGCACAACCTAGGTATATTATTTGTAAAAAAGTAGAAGTTAGGGGCAGGTTTTGTAATGCTAAAGATTAAGCCATACTCATTCAGGCCCAGGCTCCTCTACTTTGGATCCAGCTTTCTGCCAATGAGTCTGGGAAGCAGAGAATGATGGACTTGGATTCCTGCAACCCATATAGGGAGACCCCGATGGAGTTCCTGGCTCCTGGTTTGGGCTGGCCCAGCTTCCCTCTTCCTCTCCCTCCCCGGCTGTTTCCTTTTGTCCTCACCCCTCCCCCTGCCTGTTCATTTGCTATTCAGATAAATAAATCTTAAAAAGAATTTGGTTTTAAAAAATAGATGCCCAAATTTGATCTCAACATCAGTATCAATTCTGAGGATTTAATCTGGAACAATGACAGATGTAATTCATTCCTTTGAGAACTTTACAGGATTGAATTTTGTATTAAAAAATTTCCTATCTCCAACATTATTACACATCCTACCTGTAAATGCTATTAACTTTTGACATTGTTTTCATCGTAACAAGGCAGTACTCTGACAATTTTAGGCTAGACTGATTCTTATCTGAGACTTATTCTTTCTTCCTACCCATTTAAAAATTATTCATTGAAAGCTTCTATTTTTGTAGCTGTTTGCCTCTGGAAGCAATTGTTCATAATTGTAGTGCATTTTCCTTTGTAGAAATTCACAGCTATGAAGGAGATTTTCCCAGTGGATAATAGGCTTGTGTAGGAATTCTCTACTGGAATATTTCTCCTGACTACAGGGGCAAACACTTGAGTCTGTTCTTGGTGGTGATAACAAAACCAAATCACCTGCAGTTGAACATTTATACTTTGGAAAACTAAACTAATTTATTTTTTGTAATGAGTAGTTTGAAAACCAAGATTTTTAGTTTTAGGATTCTGACATGACATTCTATCCAAATCCAGTTTTAATGTAGTGAAAATGTCTTTTTTTTTTTTTGACTGGCAGTGAGAGAGAGACAGAGAAAGGTCTTCCTTTGCTGTTGGTTCACCCTCCAATGGCTGCTGTGGCCGGCATGCTGCGGCCAGCGCGCCACACTGATCCGAAGGCAGGAGCCAGGTGCTTATCCTGGTCTCCCATGGGGTGCAGGGCCCAAGCAGTTGGGCCATCCTCCACTGCACTCCCGGGCCACAGCAGAGAGCTGGCCTGGAAGAGGGGCAACCGGGACAGAATCTGGCACCCCGACCAGTACTAGAACCCGGTGTGCCGGCGCCGCAAGGTGGAGGATTAGCCTATTGAGTCGCGGCGCCGGCTGTGAAAATGTCTTGTTGAGGCATGCAGTCGAAATAAAATTCACAGGCAACATTCCTAAACAGTATAGGTTTAGTCTGTTGGTAGTTTACAAATATTTAATCAATAAATGTGAAACCTTTTACTGTGCCTACCAGTTTCTTTGCATTATCCACAATTTGAATAAAATGGACCTCTGCTAAAGGAAATTGATACTTATCAATCTAACCCAAGCCACTATCAAATTTCTTACTGGTATCCTTGCTTCCACCTTTGTCTAATCAAATGACTTGTGTGCCATGAGGTTAAGAAGGAGCTCACACCACTGAAACCAAACTGCCTGGGTTTAAATCCTCGCTGTGGGGGCTGGCATTTTGGCAAAGCAGGTAAAGCCACCACCTGCCACAGCAGCATCCCATATGGGTGACAGTTTGTGTCCCGGCTGCTCCACTTCTGGTCTAGCTTCCTGCTAATGGCTGGGAAAAGCAGTGGAAGCTGATCCAACCATTTAGACCCTTGCAACTCATATGAGAGACCAGGAAGTATCTCTTGCCATTGTAGCTAACAGGGTAGTGGACCAGCAGATGGAAGCATTTTATCTCCTTACCTCTCTCCCTCTTTCAAATAAACTAATAAATCTTTGAAAAAAAAAATCCTGGCTGCACCGCAGCAATATGCCCTTACGTGAACTGTTGAATACCTGTTCGTTCTATTTCTCATCTATAAAATGAGAATACTAACTTACCCCAAATGGTTGTTCTGAGGATCAGGTAACAAAATTTCTTAAACAGTGAATAAAAAAGTTATTAAATGCTGAATAAAAAGTTTTCAGAGGCAGGCTTGGTGGTGTACTGGATTAAGCCACTGCTTGAGATGCCTGCATCCCAGGTCAGAAAGCCTGATATTGATTCTCACTTTTGCTTCTGATCCAGCTTCCTGTTCATGTGTCCCCTGGGGATGCAGTAGGTAACGGCTCAAATACTTGGGCCCCTGCTATCCACATTAGAGTCTCGTGATACAGTCTCTGGCTCTCGGCTTCCGCCTGGCTTATCCCTGGCTATTGTAGACATTTGGGGAGCGAACCAGCAGATGGAAGTACAAGATTTCTCTCTCATGTGCATGCTCTGTGCTTTCAAGCAAAAAACAACAAAAAACTGACAGCAGTCAGCCTCTGGCTACACTGCCTGCTGCCCCATTGCAGCATGTTCAACAAATCTCTATCTCATTGTTGGGGTGAATGATTTTCACTCTCTGCAATGTTGGCTTCAATCAATTGCTTTCAGTCACAGTCCTCATTATCGCATTGCTCAGTGGGACCAAGGAGGCAAGGAAGCCCCCACAACCCATAATTGAGGAGTCACCAGCTTGCAACACCAGCATGGATGAGCCACAGGCTCCTAATTCCAACCCAGTGGGAGTGATGGCACACAGTGTGGCCCCCCAAAAAAAATTTAAAAAAAGAAGTCCTCATACAACAACCTGAGCAACCTTTATGAAATAACAGATACAAATCCCTCAGTTGACCTCCTCTAAGTAACTTTATACTTGAAAAATAAAATCTAAACTTACCAAGGCCTCTCAGTGTACTCTCTGACTTGATCCCCCATGGCTCTCTGCTTCTTCTGTTCTGGTCACATTGACCTGGTCCCGAGAGATGCTAAGCAGTTCTATGTCAAGACCTTTGAACTTGCAGGTCCTTCTTCCTGGAATACTTTCTCCCCAGCTTTTTGCTGTGCTCACCCTGTCAGTTAGTTGCTCAAATATTCAGAGGCCTTCTCCCTCTGAAAAAGCACATCCACTAACACACATAGCTGCATTCATTAGTTCCTTGCCCAACTTTGTTTCTTTATAGCACCTACTGCCATTGCCATTTGCTTAATTTCTCTTCAGACTGGAATGTAAGCACCTGAACACACAGGTTTTATTTTGGTCATCCCTAGCCTCAGTATCTAATCACTATGTAGTCCTGGTAATGCTTAGTAAATACTTATATTTGCTCCCTGTGAAGCAATAGTCATAGTCTATTCATTTTTTTTCATGATATGCACCTAACATTTCCCACTCCCATACTTTCATCTGATGCCAAGTTCCTCATTAGGCCACCACTTACTCTGAATGATAAAACTCTAGGCTTTCAGAAACAAACTGGATTCTTATTTGCGAAGTTAAGGAGACACAAAGAACATAATGATGTTTTTAAAGGGATGTTAAATTCTTGATGAAACAGCTACTTCTTTTTTTTTTTTTAAAGATTTATTCATTTATTTGAAATGCAGAGTTAAAGGGAGACAGAAATCTACCCACTGGTTCACTCCTCAAATGGCCGCACTGGCTGGTGCTAGACCAGGCTGGAGCCAGGAGCTTCATCCTGGTCAGCAACATGGGTGGCAGGAGTCTAAGTATTCAGGCCATCTTCCCCTGCTTTCCCAGGCACAAGAGTAGAAAGCTGCATCAGAGGTGCAACAGCATGGAGTTGAACCCATTGTGCCACAATGCTGGCCACAAACACTTGAGCTTTTAGCAGATATACGTGCAAAGATCTTTGGGGATTTCTCATCAGATCATGAATGGGAAGTACTGTTTATAGCATATATGTGTACTTGATTTTTTTTTTTTTTCTTCTTTTGCAGGTTAATGACTCCAGAGAGTGAGATCAGATTTGTCCACAAGGAGATGGGCATAATACCAAGCTGGGGTGGTGCTACTCGGCTCGTTCAAATAATCGGCAGTAGACAAGCTCTCAAAGTGTTGAGTGGGGCCCTCAAACTGGATTCAGAAAAAGCTTTAAATATAGGAATGATTGAAGAGGTCTTGCAGTCTTCTGATGAAATTAAATCTCTAGAAGAGGCACAAGGGTGGCTCCAGCAATTTATCAATGGGCCGCCAGAAGTAATTAGAGCTTTAAAAAAATCTGTGTGTTCAGGCAAAGAGCTTTGTTTAGAAGAGGCATTACAGAATGAAAGAGATCTTTTAGGAACAGTGTGGGGTGGAACTGCAAATTTAGAGGCTATTGCTAGAAAAGGAAAATTTAATAAGTAGTTTTTAAAAAAATAAATGTACTCCAGATATTAATGTTTTAACATTAAATGTTCTTGAATATGAATATCTGAATTGCTTTGAAAGCTACTACTAGTTTTTAGTAATATTTTGAATACATGTATTCATGGGCCTAGTTCTCACCAGATATTCATTTGGGTATTTAACACATAATCTGGGACACTGGCTAAAACATATACCACTTATGGGCTTAAAAATTATTGCTGGAGTAGTTCTTGGTTTAAAACCAAAGATTAGTTTTTAAAAGGAATTAATTCTACACAAAATCTGTTCCTAGGATTATCATACAATTTTTGTGATCTTACCTGGAAATAATTTACAAAAGTAACTGAATGAACTTTGTAGTTAGAAAACCAAACTGGGAAGGGATTGGATATAACAAGAAAGAAAAGCTGTCATTTCTTTCCCTATGCAGCTGAAATAAGTCATAGGAAATGACCCTTCATTTTGAAAAATGGTATGACTTGCTACACACTGTAAATCTGGAGCCTTACTTACTTGATCTTTTCGATGATTACTTTTCTATTCATAATGGCCAATCATTTGTGTTCCTATAATCCTAAATTAGTATACTACTGTTCATAACAGATTTAATGTTGAAACTACTCAGATTCATGAAGCATCCTATAATATACATTCACATTATATATCACATTTCAATTTGAATTTTTAAATAGCTATTTTTTTTCTTTTTTAAATTTAATAAAAATAACTGAAATTTTTATGATCATGTTGGTAATATACATCTTTAAAAAATATGTTAAAGAATTAAGTCTGAATTCTATCATGAATTAAAATTTCAAAACAGTGACAATTCTCCTTTGCTGTTTTTGTTACTGTAATATTTGTCATATTAGAGAATTACAGTAAAAATGAATAGGTTTTATCAACATCCTACTCTTTTGTTTTGAAAACACGGTAGAAGAGGCAGCGCTGTGGCTCACTAGGCTAATCCTCCACCTTCGGCACTGGCACCCTGGGTTCTAGTCCCGGTTGGGGTGCCGGTTCTGTCCTGGTTGCTCCTCTTCCAGTCCAGCTCTCTGCTGTGGCCCAGGAGTGCAGTGGAGGATGGCCCAAGTCCTTGGGCCCTGCACCCGCATGGGAGACCAGGAGAAGCACCTGGCTCCGGATTGCCGCAGTGTGCCAGCCGTAGCAGCCACCTGGGGGGTAAACCAACGGAAAAAGAAGACCATTCTAACTATGCCTGTCAAAAAAAAATAATAAAAAGAAAATATGGTAGAACAAACTCATGTTACTTTGTTTTCAGAGACAAATTGTAGATTACCATGTTAACATAATACTTCTTACTTTGCCATAGAAATAAAAGCTGTCTCCCAAAAGTGGTCTGCACTACAGCATTTTGTGTTATGTGAATTAATGTCTACTAATGATATTTTTAAGTAATATAATGTGCCATGTAATCCAGTGTTAGACTTATAAGGAAGATATAAAGTATTTATACTATCAACTATTTGAGAACTTTACATGTCACAGGCTTTAGGTTTATTTCCACACATATTTCTTCCATATATATGCCTGTAGATTCTGTTCAAATTTTCCCTATGAGGAAATCACTTTTCTGAGCAGATGACCATTTAAGCTGTGTACAACCAATTTAAACCATCATCTTTCTAGTTACCTTTTCTACAAATGTCAAAATATTTCCATCCCCCTTCTAGATTCAAACCAGAGACAAGTTATTTGATAAACTCTAGTATTTATTAAATTATAAATCTTGTAATCAAAAAGAAAAATGCAGACCAAGAGAAATCTCAAACTACAAAGACTAGACAGCAAAGCATATGGGAATGAACGCCATGAAGTGTGTTACAAAGATTCTGAAATGTAAGTGATTAGCTGTTTTCTTTACATTTCCATTTCAGTAACTTTACTATAAAATAGCTGTTATTCTTCTATTTTAAAATCCCAAATTCATTTCTAATCTTATATTAAGCTTCCTGTTCATAATGATAGCAAACATCTCATGGTGCCAAATTTTAGTAATGGTTTTATGCCAATCCATGCAGAAAAGTAAGATAATGAAAGAGTCAGATGATGACCATTAATGCACAGGTAATACACAAACTGGCCAAAAGAACTAAAAAACTTAAAAAACACAAAACTATAAACAGACCTCAAGAAAATTGGGTTATTACTAAACAGCTTTCAACTATTAACACCCAAGCTCCTTACATTAAATAAATTTCTTAACAGTGACATGTTAGACATTTTAATTTCAGATCTATCCTTCCCATACCCCTTCCCACCCCAACTCCCAAAATGCACTACAAGGGATGAGTATAATGTTATGTGGGCAGAAATTTACAGATAACCATTGCAACCTTGAGCAAGGAGCTGAAGACTTTATTTAAACTTCAGTTACTGTGCACTGTCCATCAGGCCTTCTAGATCGGACACTCACTGTTCCACCCCCTGCTACTGATCGATCAGCTACTGTCTGGTTTGCATTAGGAACCAAAAGTCTCTGTTGAGTCAAAGAGTGCTGTGCAATAACGGCAGATACTTCCTCACTATCACTACTGGCATCTGATTCAGTTTCCTCAATGGAGGTGTCCGGTACCCTGCCTGAAGACGGTGATTCATGATCTTCTTCGCCTTCCCCTCTGTGACTCCTTTCAGCTATGTTGTCTCCACTGAGCTGTAAATGAGCAAAAGAGTCTTCCAAAGAGGTGCTTGCGTCAGGAGATGGCGTTGCAGGGCTTGTTAACTGCCCATCTACTGATGTTAGAGGCCTTACAGAAGACGCCACTGGAGGCTGAACAGAAGCTCCGCTCTGTGCTGATACGCTGTCCGCTCCATCGGCAGAGCTCTCTCTTGCTAGGTTTACGGCACTAGTGTCACAGTCCAGCCTAAGTCCAGCTACTCCCTTCTTTGGTATATCTATTATATCTCGCTTAATCTTTCTACGACGTCCATGTTCATTTCTCCTATATTGAACCATATTTTCAAGATCAGCAACATACAGGAACCCAGCAATTAACATTTCAGTGTTCTTTTTACCTTTGGAAAAAGCATCTTCCAGCTCTCTACTAGTACGCTCATCATACTGCCACCACCCATTTCTTCCTTCATAATACCATGCATATTCACCATTTCCTCTACTTGCTGCCTTGAGTTCCTCTGGTGACAACAAAGTTGGCTTGTCAAGGAAATCCTCAGGAATTTCTTGTCGACAAAGAGCACATCGTTTTCCAAGCCATGAAGCTCCCTTTACACACAGATAGCAGAAAACATGTTTACAGGGCAGACTGACTGGGTGAACACAAGTTTGAAGACAAATGGCACATTCAGGGACGGTGAGAGAAGGTGCAGTATTAGAACAGGACTCATTTGCTTTCTTGTTCGTAGGAAGCATGTTTATTGAGTGATCAATTTCACCACAGCCAGCCATCCTAAGAAAATGAGAAAAAAAAATTTAATTGTGTTTAAACTTTCCTAAAGCACTTTCCAGAAAGCACTTATTAAGCATACATTATATGCAAGCCACATACTAGACAATGGGGATACTAAGATGAAAATAAGAAAAAAACTCCATTTATATACAAAATCTTTTTGATTTTTATCATCAGTTTTAACTGCAGGGGAGAGTGAGGTACATAAATGTTAAACCAAACTGAAATAACCCCATTTTATACACACACACACACACACACACTCACACCCCTGTATATATATATATATGTGTGTGTGTACATATGTAAATATATGTAAATATATGTAAATATACACACATATGTACACATATACACATTACAAACCTATATATGTATGTGTGTGTGTGTGTGTGTGTGTGTGTGTGTGTCTAGAGCATAGATTTTAAATACACTATTTCCACCTGGACACAATTCATCAGGACTGAATGCAAAGATTTAGAAATATAAACAATCTGTCCTAAATTGACTTTACAGTCAATCTGAAAGGTAGTTAAAATAGCAAATTCAGAGTACAATTACAAAAACCATCAATTTTGGAGACAGGATATTAGTGTGGCTATTTTAGAAACATGCCATATATTTATATATCTGAGGTACTAAACAAGCAGATAAATATGAAATTCAGATGAAAGCCTTAGACGTTCCCTGTCCCTGCGTGTATCTAAAATTATTCCTTTAACCAGTCATTTCTGCTATACTTTTTGACCAGCTCCTCTCTCTGAAATGGAAAGTTGGGAGATTGTGTTTTTCTGTTTTCTAAAGCATGTGTTATCAATGTACTCTTTGAGATGATCTCACCTGTACTCTTGGATCAGCTATTGCCAATGTGGAAATCACACACATTGCTATCACTTGCCCATACCTCTCCTTTCAGTCATAAATCTGTTATTTTCAATTACCTATATTAGATCTTACAAAAACTGTAACCATCTGTTCCTTCTTTTTTGCTCGATAAAAGTCCCATGGTAACACCACTATCCATAAAGCTTATGCTACCCAAAAACCAAACCTAGAAACTGCCCTTCTCCTATCCCTCCCTACACAAAACATCAGCAAGTCCTATCAATTTTATCTCTTAAGTATCTCCTGAATCCATCTACTATTCATCACCTCTCCCTGGCTACCAAGCATTCTTTACTGAATTACTGCATACCCTGTTTAATTGGTGCAGCCATATCTGTTGCTTAAAAACTTGATTTTAGGATACAGACCAGTCTCCAACAGGGCTCTATATATCCTTCATGATCTGGGTCCCACCTCCCATTGCAACCTCCATCTCCTATCAAACATCCATTAGACTTCTAAGCACACTGACTACTTCCTACCAATTGTAGGTTTTCTCTATATAAACAGTCCCTCCTCATCTCCTGCCTTCCATAAGCTACTACCCATCTCAGATCCCTTTGAGAAAGCCTCCATGAGGAAGTCAGATCATGCTACTAATGTACTCCTCATTCCTTATCAGAATTACAATGTTACATTTATTTGTGTGGTTATTTTGTTAATGTCAGTCTTCCCCACAAGATGGTGTGCTTTGTAAGGGCAGGAATAGGTCATTTTTGGCTCACTGCTGTACTTGCATCAGGATCTGGCAGATAGAGAACACTCAAATATCTGCTTTAAAAAAATGTTTTTTCAAACAATAACATGAACACATCATGATATCATAAATTTTTTTTTTTTTTGGACAGGCAGAGTGGACAGAGAGAGAGAGAGACAGAGAGAAAGGTCTTCCTTTTGCCGTTGGTTCACCCTCCAATGGTCGCCGCAGACGGCGCGCTGCGCTCGTCCGATGGCAGGAGCCAGGAGCCAGGTGCTTTTCCTGGTCTCCCCATGGGGTGCAGGGCCCAAGCACCTGGGCCATCCTCCACTGCACTCCCGGGCCCAGCAGAGGGCTGGCCTGGAAGAGGGGCAACCGGGACAGAATCCGGCGCCCCAACCAGGACTAGAACCCGGTGTGCCGGTGGATTAGCCTGTTGAGCCACGGTGCCGGCCATGATGTCATAAAATTGGTATTTTATTCTACTTTAAATAATATTAAGTGAAACCACCTGACATAAACATTCACTTATCTATACTTTGGGAATACATAAAAATTCTGCCAGTGGACTTACAGATCAGCCCTGAAGCAGCACACTGAAATACTATATAATGAGAAGCTGTAGTCAGCCATGTGAGAAAGGATAACTTGAATTAAAGCAGCTGCTACACCGTGAAACCAACACTAGACAAGAAAACTAAAAACCTGTGTCTTAATCTTTATTAATTATGTGCTCTTTGGGACTCAGTTAAACCTTTAAACTTCCTTACCTGCCAACAAGAGTTTACAAAGCTTAACTCTCTAAAGCTCCTAAAGATTACAATCTATAGGCCGGCGCCGTGGCTCAACAGGCTAATCCTCCGCCTTGCGGCGCCGGCACACCGGGTTCTAGTCCCGGTCGGGGCGCCGGATTCTGTCCCGGTTGCCCCTCTTCCAGGCCAGCTCTCTGCTGTGGCCCGGGAGTGCAGTGGAGGATGGCCCAAGTGCTTGGGCCCTGCACCCCATGGGAGACCAGGAAAAGCACCTGGCTCCTGGCTCCTGCCATCGGACAAGCGCGGTGCGCCGGCCGCAGCGCGCCGGCTGCGGCAGCCATTGGAGGGTGAACCAACGGCAAAAGGAAGACCTTTCTCTCTGTCTCTATCTCTCACTGTCCACTCTGCCTGTAAAAGAAATTAAAAAAAAAAAAAAAAGATTACAATCTATAAAAGACCAAGGGAGAAAATGACATGAATATCAAAGGTGCACTGAAGAAGAGGGAAAAAAGAAAGAAAAGCACGATTTGTCAAACTAAGTACTGATTAAACACTGACATAAAATCTGGAATTTCTACCTTATCAAATCAGATCCCTACCATAGTTCATACACAATTCTGAGTATTCGATGGCTCTACAAATGAATCAGCCACACACCCGGTCTATTAAGGAAATATACATGCAAACAATCATAATATGCACAATATTCCTGCAGTAATCAAAATGTATCATAACAAAAGAGACGACTGTTTGCGATGCTGAGAGGCTTTGGCAGTGGGGACTTCAGAGACATGTGCAAAGCACCACATAAACAAGAGGATAGCAGGAGATGAAGCTGTAAATCAGAGGCCGAATCCTAAAAGCCTTATTGTGCCCTGCTACAGAATATGTGACTTCATTTTTATTACATAGTTACAGGAAACAATAGCTATTTTAAAACAGGAAAAAATGATACAGGGTGTAGCCCACTGACAAATAAGACTGATTAATGGAAGTAAAGATATCAGAGATTCAAAACCACTAACTGATGCTTAAAATGAGTGACAATCTCTACTAATTAATTTTGCCATATTTAGGAATTTAATTACAATGATTCTTTTCATTTGAGATCAAGCAATAAAAAAAGAGAACAGTAGCTGTAAAAGGGATAGTCAATAAAATTGCTAACACTAACCAAAAATTGGAAAACATTGTTAGACTTTCATCACAGCACATCTAATTTTACAACAATCATTATTTTACTGCTTTTTCTGTGTCTCTGATTTTCAGTTGACAAGATTTAAAATGATAGTTTTGTTAAACTAGAGTTATCTAGAAAAGGATGCAACAGTCTCAATGAAAAACTTAATTTCAAATTGTGTTTCAACTTTAATTAGATTTCCAATCAACTCCTTGACCAGAAATTCTAGATTACAGAAACTTAGTATATTTTTTTCTAACCTATCAGAAGTTCTACATCAACCAAATATGTCTTCTTAGTATGTGTTAGGCTTTGCAGGAGTTTCAAAATATCTTACATTGCCTTCAAAGATCTATTAATAAACAAAATGAAAAAGGGGGAAGTGATATTCATCACCAATTTGGAAAAACAATAGCAACATCTTACATATTAAGTTCCACAACCTAAACCAGTTAGGTACCTTGTGAACACAGGACAACCTAATAAATTTAAGTAAGAAAATAAAAGTCTGGTAAACTGTAAAACAAGATATCCAATATGTCTCTTTGACCAGTGTTGTACTTTTCTATGCACCATTTCAAACCTGTTATATTTGCTTTAAGTAAAACAGACCCACAGTCAATTTTCCATCAGATTAAGCTAGCTAATCTACAAAGAAAGTATTCAACCTAAAAAACATTATTCTCCACCCCATTTAACGAGATCAATATTTTGTATGACTTTTATTCTTACATGCATGTGTCAATCTAAGCATATAATTTCAAAATGAAAAAGGCAATTACAATCATCCCACAGGAAGGCATGAACTGTAAAAACAACACACTTGGAAAAGAAAAGTAATCCTTTCAGGGCATGTATTTTGGTCCTTTCAGCAGAATGAAGTAAAGTTGGCTAAAGTGTATCAGAAAATGAACACCAGACAGCTAAAGGTCCATTATTTTATCTGATGCAATCTCAACTATCAGTTTGTCCTAATATTTGTCTACCAAGACTATGTTAACTATCAATTAAGAAATGGTGAGAAACACATAACAATACCTCATATATAATTCTGAATGAGGCACATACAATAGGTAAGATATAGAACAAGATGACAAAGCAACCCAAATCACTAGCCTGACTATAAGACATACTTCAAAGCTATTTTTATTACCATTTTAACCCATTATATACATCATTATTTTACATAGTTTCAATGATCTTCAAATAGGTGAAAGGCTAAATGTATGCAAAACATCATAGAATAAGGATTTCATAAAGAACTAATGCTTATCAAAGAGAAAAATGTATTCTATTAAGAAACTCTAGTGATCACTCTAAAAAGGAAATTTACTTTAAATTAAGAAACACTTGGGGCCAGCACTGTGGCGTAGTAGGTAAAGTCTCCTCCTGCAGTGCTGACATCCCATATGGGCGCCAGTTAGAGTCACAGCTGCTCCACTTCCAATCTAGCTCTCTGCTATGGCCTGGGAAAGCAGTAAAAGATGCCTAAGTCCTTGGACCCTTGCGTCCCCATGGGAGACTCAGAGGAAGCTCCTGGCTCCTGGCTTCAAATCACCGAAGCTCCAGCCGTCGAGGCCATTTGGGGAGTGAACCAGTGGATGGCAGACCTGTTTCTCTTTCTCTCTCTGCCTCTCCTCCTCTCTCTGTGTAACTCTTTCAAATAAATAAATAAATCGTAAAAAAAAAAAAAAACTCTTAATATATAGAAATTTGGAGCAAAGTTAGTCCAACTCTGCTAAGACTAAAGGATACAGAACCAATTTTCAAAGACATGTTCATAAATTCTTACAATCTAACTTTTAATCATAAATCCCATTCTTCTTTCCATAGATAATTATATAAAGTATTTCTGCAAGGCAAGTAAAAGTCTATTAATATTAGTACTATTAATACTTTTGTCCTCAAGAAGACATAACAGATGGATATGGGGGCAGAGTAGGTAGAAATCTCCAAGCATTCAGATTTTATTGAATCTCCTTGAAGACATTCAGTTAAAAGAAAGGTAAAATTATTAAAACACATAGATATTTACCATACACAGTACTGAAGAACTTTTCAGCCAGCAACACAAATTCTAAATATTCAAAGTCAAATTTTTTTAAGGATGGGTTCAGAACCTAAATGCATGGGCAGGAGTTTGGTACAGCAGTCAAGTGGCCACTTCAGAGGCTCACAGCCAATCCAGAGTACCTGAGTTTGAGTCTCAGCTCTGCTTCCAATTGCAGCTTCCTGTTAATGTGCAACCTGGGTGGGAGCAACAGTAGTTGGACCCTTGCCACCCATATGGGATACCCAGATTGAGTCCTCAGTATACAGCACATCTCTGAGTCTCTCTGCCTTTCAACTAAGTACAAATGTTAAATAAATAAAAGAAATCCAATTAAAAACACAAAAAAGAACAAAGAATAAGTTAACATCACTATTGATAAATGCAGACATACCAAAAAAGAAATTTATCTTCCTTCCCAAAACTGTGATTGCTTTTTAAAAGAACAAAATTCCTCCAATCTTTAGCTCTTTCACACTAGACTGGGTATGAAATTTAACTTGTTCAAAATGTACCTCAGAAAGCTGAAAATAGTTATACCAAACGAGCAATCTCACTCTGGGAATCTACCTAAACAAAATGAAATGTACCCTCATGTTCATTGCAGCTCAATTCAAAATAGCTAAGATATGGAATCAAATGAGATTTCTACCAATTGATGACGGGATAAAGAAATTAAAGTATATGTACACTATGGTGAATACTACTCTTCTGTAAAAACAAAGAATAAAATCCTGTCTTTTGCAACAAAATAGATCAACTGGAAACCATTATACTTAGTGAAATAAGCCAGTCCCAAAAAGAAAAATACCATATATTTTTCCCTGATCTGTGGTAATGAACAGAGGACCAAAAATGTAATATATAGGAGTGAAACTGATATTTTGAGCTTTGATGATTGTTTACAGCCCTGAATAGTGTTTTTCTTCCTGTTGCTATCTGCTTACCTAGAATAGGGCTAATCTTATGGGTATAATGTAAACTGAAAGTAGATCATTGTAAAAATTGAGAAGGATTAAGAGAGGAAGGAGGAGAAAGGAGCTTAGGGTGGGAAGTATCATTATGCTCCTAAATCTGAAATACATCCTAAATATGAAAATACATGGCCAGTGCTGTGGCTCACTAGGCTAATCCTCCGCCTGCGGCACCAGCACACTGGGTTCTAGTCCCAGTTGCTCCTCCTCCAGTCCAGCTCTCTGCTGTTGCCTGGGAAGGCAGTGGAGGATGGCCCAAGTGCTTGGGCCTTGCACCCCACGGGAGACCAGGAAAAGCACCTGGCTCCTGGCTCCTGCCATCAGATCAGCACGGTGCGCCGTCTGCGGCAGTCATTGGAGGGTGAACCAACGGCAAAAGGAAGTCCTTTCTCTCTGTCTCTCTCTCTCACTGTCCACTCTGCCTGTCAAAAAAAAAAAAAAAAAAAGGTTTTACAAAATTACAAATAAAAAATTTTTTTTAAAAAGGGTGGGAGTGTAGGGTGGGAAGTATCACTATGCTCCTAAGTCAGAAATACATCCTAAATATAAAATACATGAAATCTGTATCCTAAATATAAAATACATAAAATCTGTATACCTTAGAAAGAATTTTTTAAAAAAGTTAATGTCCTTTTTATATAGGGCCTTTACAATATCAATTATTTTATTTCATAATCACCTTCAAATAAAGGTTTTGAATGCCAATTGAAAAAAAAAGTAACTTTCAAAATTTAAACTGCAATAATCAACACTCCATAGTCCTTAAGACAAATTTCTTTACATATTGCACAGTCTCTTGTAAATAAATGGTGGGTGTTTGTTGATACAAATTTTTACTCTATCAAAACATGAACATAATGAGTAACATTTATAGATTATACAATACATGCCAGGAGCTGATTGAAGCACTTTACATTTAATATCTACATTATCTAATAAAATTGTGATTTATGTCCCTGAGGAAACTCAAGTGTTGTGCCCCAAGCCATTGACTCATGGTAAGTAAATGAGCTTCAGATTTAGGCTTCAAATCCAGGTGATCTGACTTTAGTCTGTACTCTTAACTGCTAATTAATTGCCTCCAAAATAATTATAGCTACCCAAATATAAGAAGAGCTCTGTCACTTCTCGTATTTCTCTTTTCCATTTCAATTCTGAACTAGGTATTTGAACATCTATGGCACTAGGAAGGAGATAAATAATACTTCCTATCAGAAGTGTAGGGGCAGATAAATTAATGGGCCCATGCCTTACTTATGACAGGCTCAACACACACAAGGGGCCACAAAGGAGGGAATGATTATCTGTAGGAAGGGGACAGATAGACTTAAAAAAAACTACTCTAACCTATGAAAATGTCACTTTTACAGAAAATTGTATGGTGCAGAATCTGTGAACCCTACACACTATTTTGATTTCTCAGAGACCAGCAAGCTAACAATAAATTTGTAATGTTTAAGTTTCTTTTTAATCTATTTATTTGTGAAGAAGAGAGAGGCAGAGACACAAGACAGAGAGATAGCCCATCCACTGGTTCACTACCCAAATGCCCGCAATAGCCATAAAGGCCAGACCAGAGTCAGGAGCTGAAATTTAATACAGGTCTACCACCTGAAGGGCAGAGAGCCAACTCCTTGGGTCATCAACTACATCATCTTCTGCTGCCTCACAGGGCAAATTATGAGGAAAACTGGGCTCAGGAGTGAAGCCAGGATTTGAAGACAAGCACTCTGATATGAAGTACAGGTATCCTAACAAGCATCTTAACTGCTAGGTTAAACATGCACCACTCCAACTTTTTACTCAGCCAAAACACCACAAACTATTGCAAAACTTTTGAAAGCTTCCAAGTTCAGAGGTATCGGGAACCCTCGCCAGCAAGGGTCCGACCCACGGATTCACGCACGACACGACCGCTGTTTGATCGGTTCTCAAAGAACTTTTATTTATAGTGATAGAAGAAGGAAAGGAGAGAAAGAGAGGGAAGCAGCCGAGAGAAAGAAAGAAGGAGAAAGACTGAAGAGGCTGCTCGAGTTCCCGCCCCTAACATGGTCTTTTATCCATTCCCAGTCCCCCAGGGCTAGGGCGAGTAGTCCATTGATCAGATCAAAGGGCATGCATATCCTCAGGTTGAAGGTGTATCTCTTGCATGTCTTGCGGTCAGTACTTCCTTGACTTTGTTATGCTCAGCAGGTTAAGGCAGATTGCAATGAGGAGGTCCCCACAGGCGGCCGGCCTGGCCTGTGGTTCCCCACAAGAGGTATCCTGACTTCCATGTCACTGAGAAATTGGATACTCCAGAAATAAATCCTCAAAATCTATAGTCTGCCTTATTATCATTCCTCTTGGCTGACAATGGGGTACAGCTGTTGTTGGACTCAGCTAATCTGTTAATTTATAGCATCAGTACCAATCCCTAAGTTTTCCAACACATAGATCAATATTCTCTAACCCTAAAATCCAACGTCAGTGCCTTTTACAATCTATTTAATCCCACTGAACTGTATATTAACTGCTTAATCTTTTTCTAAAACTCTACATTCTTCATTTCCACAACAGCATTCTTCCTACTTCTTTCTCTTATTTCTGTCTTCTTTAGCTTTCTGTAAAAATGGGTACCAGTATTCCTATAAGGATCCATGGGTGGCCCAACTTTCATACTATATTCTATGCCTAAAAGAATCCATGCATATTTCAAACTAATACACCTACCAAATTTGCAGTTCTGTACCCAGAAAGTTTACCCTCAATATTCTCCATACACCTAAAATTAACATAACTAAAAACAAACAACTTAAAAAAAAAAAACTATTACTCCCCTGAACCTGCATCCTTATCCTCTGTTCTCTACCTTGGATAAAATGTGGAGCCATACTTAACACTCCCCAATTCCTTGGCCACCTCTCATCTATGACAGGAAGAATTTGTGTTCCCTTCATTCCCAAAGCCTATGACTCTTGGCTACATCCGCTTGTACAAATACCAACCTTCCAACTGACTTCAGTTGGACTTCCCTCTGGTATTTCCTCTTTTCAGTAATGTTTAATTAGTCCTCTCTCAATCTTCAATAGTCTCCTATTTATATAATCCAATCTAAATCCATAAGCATTGACCTTCAAGACTATTGATACAGCCTTAATGGTAAACAGACTTAATTAAAACCCTGGCTCTATCAGTTACTCCCAGTGTGTTAACCAAACTTCCCTAAAGTTAAGGATTATCTTATGTGCTGTCTATACTAAAGTTGCTAGGTTACAGTACAGGAATGTATTTTTACCAAGTACCCCAGAAGATTATTCTGAGAAGCTTGGTGAAAACTGGTCTAGGAAAGTGATTTATGTTTCTAATTCTGCCTTTAAAAAACAATTCATTTATTTATTTATAAGTCAGATGATAAAGCAGGGTCGGAGAGGAAGGGATGGCAAGCAAGGGAGATCCTCATG
Organism: Sylvilagus floridanus; assembly: GCA_949820135.1. Lineage (NCBI taxonomy): Eukaryota > Metazoa > Chordata > Mammalia > Lagomorpha > Leporidae > Sylvilagus > Sylvilagus floridanus. The sequence goes on from OX463227.1 coordinate 41,183,023, forward strand.
TGCTGATTCACTCCCCAAATACCTACAAACTGCCTAAGCCAGGCCAGGCAGAATCTGAAGCCAGCAACTCCATGCAAGTCTCCCCTGCTGGTGGCCAGAACCCAGGTACTGCAGCCATATTCTGCTGCTTTCCAGGGACATTAGCGAAAGGCTGGATTAGAATCACAGAGTAGCTGGGACTCGATCTAGACACTTCAAAATGCGGGAAGCAGGCATCCTAAGCAGAGGCTTAGCCCACCCTTCTCATTCTGTTTCATCATCAGTAAATGAAGCTACGATTTCCTACAAAATAATTCATTTTAACAATCCAAGTAAAACACTGATAATATAGTAGGTGCTAAATAAGTATTCGTTCTCTTTATTTACTTCAAAGTTTCTTTCTCCTATCCTACTTCACCACACAGGACTGTTCCCTGAATCCCCTAAAACGCCTCATGTTAGGTAGATGCAATACTCCTCGTTTCCTGGGCTTGAAATATAATTTCTGATTTTCTCCAATTGTTGAAACTCTATTCAATCTTAAGACCAAACTAAAAGTTCTTCTGTTTATTCTGAATCCTTCAGAAGAAACTGACCTCCTCTTCTCCTCAGTTCTAATCACATTTGTTACCTCAACATGACATCTGTCTCACTGTTAATTACTTATGTGTCTCATGTATTAGACCACAACAAATTTGTTCATGATCAGGATTTAGAATATCTACCTGGGCTGGCGCCACGGCTCACTAGGCTAATCCTCTGCCTGCAGCGCCAGCACCCTGGGTTCTAATCCCGGTTGGGGTGCCAGATTCTGTCCCGGTTGCTACTCTTCCAGTCCAGCTTTCTGCTGTGGCCCGGGAGTGCAGTGGAGAATGGCCCAGGTCCTTGGGCTCTGCACCTGCATGGAAGACTGGGAGGCGGCACCTGGCTCTTGGCTTCGGATCGGCAGTGTGCACCAGCCATGGTGGCCATTTGGGGGGTGAACCAATGGAAAAAGGAAGACCTTTCTCTCTCTAACTCTGCCTGTCAAAAATTAAAAAAAAAAAAAATTCTACCTAAAACATGAAAAAATATAGATAAGATTAAAATTCCTAGTGTATTATTATTCTTTAATCAAATTCTCAACACTAAGAATGATATTTCACATACACAACAGAATTATATAATCAGAGTCATGCTGGAAAAGCAGATGTCAAGAGACATATGTTAAACAAGGAGAGACTGCAATGGTATCTATAGGGTCAATGTTTGGTCCAATAATTTAAACAGTATAATCACTAATACTTATTAAAGAGTTAATAAAAATGTTATTTGCATGTCTTATTAATGCCATTAAGTTGAATAATGTTTATATTAATTTGGGAGATACAAATACGATGCTTATCATAGAAAACTGTTTTAGCAGTGAAGTTCAGCATGAGTGAGTTCAAGGTCATGTAATACTTTAAAGCATATTATGGAAAGACTAAATGATAGGAAACATATCTAGTTAACTGACAATAAGAGTGAATCAATGTAAATAAAGACACAATGTACCGAATTTTACCAATTAGGGTATGAAGATATTTCTTTAATTTTGTGAAAATAGCTTTTGGTAACTAGTGTTTTTGTAACCCAGAAGTCTTTCTTATTTATAAAACCTGACTGTCTACCTACCTTTTTTATTTAAGTCAATTTCTATATAAAGAGAAGTTAGAATCTGTAGGACCTGGAAATATCTCCAGTTTTTTAGCTTTATACAAGCAAATTCACTGTCTTCAATTATTTCTTATAGAAATTTTTCCTTATGAGGAGGACTTTTACAATTCCACATTAATGATACTCTGAATGAAATTGTAACTCAAAGTTTATACATGTTAATACAATAACTTGTTTTGTATTATTAAAACTAAATATGATGCTTTATTTACTGTATTTTTTAAACTTTAATAAATATAAATTTCCAAAGTACAACTTTTGGATTATAGCGGCTTTCCCCCCCAACAACCACCCTCCCACCTGCAACCATCCCATCTCCTGCTCCCTCTCCCATCCCATTAACATCAAGATTAATTTTCAATTATCTTTATATACAGAAGATCAATTTAGTATATACTAAGTAAATATTTCAACACTTTGCACCCACACAGAAACACAAAGTATAAAGTACTGGTTGAGTAGTAGTTTTACCGTTAATTCACATAGTATAATACATTAAGGACAGAGATCCTACATGGGGAGTAAGTGCACAGTGACTCCTGTTGTTGATTTAACAATTGACACTCTATTTATGGCATCAGTAATCACCCGAGGTTCTTGTCATGAGCTGCCAAGGCTATGGAAGCCTCTTGAGTTCACCAACTCTGATCTTATTTCAACAAGGCCATAGTCAAAGTGGAAGTTCACTCCTCCTTTCAGAGAAAGGTACCTCCTTCTTTAATGGCTCGTTCTTTCCACTGGGATCTCACTCACAGAGATCTTTCATTTAGGTTTTTTGTTTTGTTTTGTTTTTTTGCCACACTGTCTAGGCTTTCCATGCCTGAAATACTTTCATGGGCTTTTTAGCCAGATGCAAATGCCTTAAGAGCTGATTCGGAGGCCAGAGTGCTGTTTAGGACATTGACCATTCTATGAGTCTGCTGTGTATTCTGCTTCCCAGGTTGGATCATTCTCTCCTTTTTAATTCTATCAGTTAGTATTAGCAGACACTAGTCTTGTTTATGTGATCCCTTTATACCAATCCATTTAATTTACCGTAGCTTTGGAAAAACCATGTTCACTTACATTTCTATTATAAATCCCACAGATGCCTGCCAGAAAAGTAAAACATCTTCTTCACCAGGAGTCAGCCAGTTTGCAGTATTTTCTCTTCCACTGCTTGTTCATTCTTTGTGCTGCCAAAGAAAAAATTTCAACATCAACTTCTCTATTGACTATATGGGAAATCCCAAAGAATTTCCAAGGAAGCTAATAAAATAATTCATCAAAGTTGCAGGTCTCAAGTTGCGTGCACGCGCGCGCGCACACACACACACACACACACACACACCAGAAGTCAACAACCAAAAAAGGAAATAAAGCAATTCCATTTAAAATACCATCCAAAGAAATAAAATACATGCAAATCAACGCAGCCAGGAGGTGAAAGGCATATGTGATGAAACATAATCCCCTATCTCGGAGTTGGTTCAATATTGCACTATTTCACTTCTGTTCCAGCTTCCTACTAATGTGCCTCGTGCCTCAGAAACAGTGGATAATGGCTCAAGTACTTGACTTGCTGCCACCCATATGGAGACCCAGATGGAGTTCTTGATACCTGGCGTCAGCCTGGCCCAGCCCTAGCTGTTGCAGCCATTTCAGGGGAGTCAATCAATGTATATGAAAATCAACCCTTCCTCCTTCCTCTCTTCATCTTTGAAATAAATATTTTTTAAAAAATAAATTGAAAGATAACTGGTGTTCCATAGATTAAAAGACCTAATATATTAAGGCAAAAACAGATCAACATAATTTAAAATAATTCCTATGAAAATGTTAATTTTTTTGTATAAACATAGAAGCTAATCCTAACATTCATTTGGAATTGCAAGGGATCCAACTATCTACAACAATCTTGTAAAGGAAGAAAAAAAGCTAAAGAACCTCACACTTTCCAATGTCAAAAGTTATTACAAAGCTATGGACAAATACACCAATGGAATCGAATTTATTAGAGTCCAGAAATACACTGTTATATCTATAGTAAACAATTTTCACAGAACATGTCAAATCCATTCAAGAGGAAAAGAACTGTCTCTTCAACAAATGTTGCTGGGATAACTGGATTCCCACATGCCAAACAATGACATTATACACCTATCTCATACCATATTAAAAAATTAACTTAAAATGAATCAGTGAACTACAACATAAGTAAAACCATAAATTTCATAGAAGAAAACATAGGAAGAAATAAATCTTCATGACTTGGATTTGGCAATGGATTTCTAAATGAACTAAAGGCATGTGACAAAAGTAGTAACATAAATTAGACTTTATAGAAATTTAAAACTTTATGCATCAAAGACTACTATCAAGAAAGTAAACACACTATTGAATGGGAGAACATCTCTGCAAACCACATATATGATAAGGGTCTGAAATACAGAATGATCTACAGCTTAACAAAAAGACAAACCAGTTAAAAAATAAGCAAAGTCTTAAACATTTCTTCATAGAAGATATACAGTCAGTAAGCACAAAAAGATGCTTAACATTATTAGTTACTAGGGAAATGGAAACCAAAATCACAATGACAGATCTATTAGGATGGTTACAATCTTCTAAAAAGGGAAGTGAAGTGTTGGTAAGGAGAAACTGGACCTTCAAAGACTGCTGGTGGGAGTGTAAAATGGTACAGTGTCTGTGGACAACCATTTGGTGTTTCTACAAAAACTTAACCATTGTATTATCATATAACCCAACATTGCTACTCCAAAAGAATTGAAAAGATGGCCTCAAATAAGTCAATGTTCATTAGACTAAAGACAGATGCAACCCAAGTGTCCATAAACAGAAGACTAAAAATCAGCACAGTGAGGTGAGGTGGTATACAAATACAACAGTGAGGGGCTAGCATTGTGGTGCAGCAAGGTGTGCTGGTTTGTGTTTTGGCTGCTCCACTTTGGATCCATCACCCTGCTAGTGCAGCTGGTAGGGCAGCAGAAAATGGCCCAATTAAGTGAGCTTCTGTCACCCATGTGACATGAAGTTCCTGGTTGCTGGCTTCAGCTAGGCCCAGTTCCAGTTGTTGTGGTATTCTGGGGGTGAATCAGAGGATGGAAGATCTTTGTTTCCCATTCTCTATAACTCTGCCTTTCGAATAAAATAAATGTCTTAAGTACAAGTGTATATTTAATAACAAGAAGGGATAAAGTTCTGATATGTACTATAACATGGATGAAACTCAAAAAATTGTGTTAAATAAAATAAATCAGACACAAAGGGACAAATGTATGATTTTACATGTGTGGAATATCAAAAATAAGCAAATTCATAGAGACATAAAGTAGATTAGAGGTTACCAGAGGTTGGGGGAAGAGAATGGGGAGTTACTGCCTAGTAGGTATTTGTCAGGAATCATTTAAAAAAAATAAATAACAGCTGTGGAAATACATAGTAACGGTTGCACAGCAATACAAATGAAATTTTACTGAATTGTACACTTACAAATGGTTACAACAGTGTGTTTTATGTAACTTACATTTTACTACAATAAGAAGTTTTTAGGTGAAACAATTTTTATATGGACAAAGTAGCAACAAGAAAAAAACCTGAAGTATCCTATTTTAATACTGAATACATTCATCACCTCTGCCTTCCTAAAAGGAGGTAGTACTTACAAAGGCAATGTCATCATACTAACTAGGACTTCCTCTTTTTTTTTTTTTATTTTATTTATTTATTTTTTGACAGGCAGAGTGAGAGAGAGAGAGAGAGAGAGAGAGAGAAAGGTCTTCCTTCCATTGATTCACTCCCCAAATGGCTGCTACAGCCAGCGCACTGTGCTGATCCAAAGCCCAGCGCCAGGTGCTTCCTTCTGGTTTCCCATGCGGGTGCAGGGCCCAGGACTTGGGCCATCCTCCACTGCACTCCCAGGCCACAGCAGAGAGCTGGACTGGAAGAGCAGCAACCAGGACAGAATCTGGCGCCCCAACCGGGACTAAAACCCAGGGTGCTGGCACCACAGGCAGAGGATTAGCCTAAAGAGCCAGGGTGCCAGCCTTCCTTTTTTTATATGCGGATATTTGTACAAAGTTTAAGTCAATCTTCTTTCAAGATACCTCTTGTCCAGGAAATCCAGTGGCGCCACCCAGAACATCACGTTGGTCATGAATATTTTTTTTCATTTAGTATTTCCTTCTCCCACTGCACCAGTCCCACTGTAGGATGCACATCAAACTGCAAACAACTACCTTAAAATCAAGCACATGAAACTAAACCAATAATAGACCTTACAATACACACAATATGAGACAGCCTTGAATCTTCATCTCTTTAGGATAAGCATCTGAGTGTTTAAAGAAAATATTTTTAATATCAGTATATGGCCTCTAAGTACAAGTCAGCTTATCCTACCAAATATTTAATAAAACGATCAGAGAATCAGACAACTTCTAGAACTGACTAAATGAAGTTTCTAAGTAACCTGGCTTTTGTTTTACTCTGACTTTAGATGATATGGCACTCCACTACGCTGACTTTCCTCCAAGCCCTTTTTTTCCCTTTACCCTCTACATGCCTACAACTTCAGTGGCATCACAGAAGACTCCATAAACTTTCTTCCTGCAGTCTACTCAAAACAGAAACAGTCCATTTTCACAAACATCTATCTATTCAACATAGAAGACATTCTACTGTTTCAACATCACTACTATCTCTTTGAAGTTTCTGCACCAATGATGGCATATTCCACATATTCAATCACAATCCTCTTCAGCTGCTTTCTCAACTTTCAAAGCAGCCTCTTCACTATAACTCCTAACATCACTGTGAGCCAATTTAAATTACCTTAAGAATGAACCATCAGGGCCTGTGCTGTGGCACAGCAGGTAAAGCTGCCACCTGCAGTGCTGGCATCCCATATGGGCACCAGTTCAAGTGCCAGCTGCTCCACTTCTGATCCAGCTCTCTGCTATGGCCTGGGAAAGCAGCAGAGAATGGCCAGTCTTTGAGCCCCTGTACCCACATGGGAAGACCCGAAGGAAGCTCTTGGCTTCAGACTGGCACAGCTCTGGCCATTGTGGCCAATTGGAGAATGAACCAGAGGATGGAAGACCTCCCTCTCTCTGCCTCTCCTTCTCTCTGTGTAACTCAGACTTTCAAATAAATAAGTAAATCTTAAAAAAAAAAAAAAAAAAAGAACCATCCAGCACCTATCTCAGGTTCTTACACTTGTACCCACTTTTTTTCATCAGAATCTTTAAGTTGCTTGTTAGAAATAAGCTCTCCTAAGCCTTACTTATCTCTAAACATTCCAAACCAGTACAAATGGGTTTAAACCCAGGAATCACACACCAAGTAATAATGATGCAGGTAGTCTATTGAACACAATTTGAGAAATACAGTCCTCAATTTCCAATTCCTAAAATCCTTACAACTTCAGTGAACTTCGTCTCTTCTCCAGCAACAAAAGATTATGGTCACCTTTATAACCAGCTGTCATCTAAAACTATTACCTCTCTGAAATTTTAACACCATTCTCAGATCACAAGCGCTGGTCTTCCTCACTTATTTATTCTCATATTCACTCTTTAACTTCAAGGAGACTTCTAGTCTCTTGACCATCTCTTTACTTTTCCTGCTCAATCATTTTAACTCTTGGCTCCCTCACTAAAGCTGCCACCTGTAGTGCCAGCATCTATATGGGTGCAGGTTCAAGTCCCAGCTGCTCCATCTCTGATCCAGCTCTCTGCTATGGTCTGGGAAAGCAGTGGAAGATGCCTCAAGTCCTTGTGCCCCTGCACCTGCGTGGGAGACTGAAAAGAAGCTCCTGGTTCCCGGCTTCAGATCTGTACAGCTCCGGCCATTGCAGCTATCTGAGGAGTGAACCAGCAGATGGAAGAACTCTTTCTCTCTGCCTCTCTGTAACTCTGCCTTTGAAATAGATAACTGAAACTTAAAAAAAAAAAAAAAAAAACACAATGAACCATGTTGTTCCCAATAGCGGCACTTCAGCCTATACAAAAATGGCAAAGCTGCGTAGGACAACACTCAAAGGTCTTAATGGCCTGAACCCTACATAATTCCCTACTACGATTAATCTCTGTAATAACCACCATCACAGATTAATATCTAGTTACACCAAATTACTCATAATCATTCAGACTTTCCTTTACAGTTCTGTATTTGCTCCTGCCTGGAATGTTATAGTATATCCTCTTTCACGCCATAAGAATGCCTGTCACTCTACAACATATATTGCACAGGAACAATCATCCCTACCATTTTCTCCACTCCCCAGAAAGTTAACTGTTCCCTGTCTACATTCAAACATTTTCTTCCGTCACTAAACTTATCATATGCACTGACATTATTCATTTGCAAAGTCTGTTGCATTATTGAAGATAGAAACAATTTTTATATTTGTAAGAGGCTAGTAAAATGTCAGTTTTTATTGATTTGAACTTATTAGGTAAAAAAAATCACTACTAGAAACAGTATTAAAGAATTAAATTTACTCACATAATATCTGAGTTTAAATTGTAAACAAGGAACCTCATTGGAAGCTACAAAACATATACAGATAACCAGCTCAAAAAAAAAAAAAAAAAAAAAAAAAGACTTGCTTTATGTACTTGAAAAGCAGAGTGAGCGAGAAAGAGATCCTTTTTGCACTGGTTGACACCCCATATGGCTACAACAGCCAGGACTGGGAAAGGCCAAAGCCAGGAGGTGGTAACTCCTTCTAGGTTTCCCAATTGAGTGGCAAGGGCCCAAGCACTTGTACTATTCCATGGCTTTCCTAGGTGTATTAGCAGGGAGTGGGATAAGCAGAGCATTACCAAAATGCTGGCCCCATTATATTTTTCTTTGAAGAACTTAAAATCTAATAGAGAAAGTTATTGCAATTTATAAACACAAGATTGAAGTCATCTTTATATCTTTTAGTGAGCACTTCTTTTATCCAGCTATTATTCATTGGCAATGAATTCTACAGAATATAGACAAAAACACAAGGATAAGTCAAAAGAAGTTCTACCAATGGCTTTCATCAATCTCTTTTCCCAGTAAAGGTAAGGTCTTCTACTAAGACAACCTTATATAGGACATATATAGAACCATCTATAGGACAGTCAGCTTCTATCCAGCTTAGTCCTCTATCTTTTTGAGAAAAGAAATCCTACCTTTTTTTTTTTTTTTTCTGACAGAGTTAGACAGTGTGAGAGAGACAGAGAGAAAGGTCTTCCTTCTGTTGGTTCACCCCCAAAATGGCGCCATGGCCGGTACACACTGCCGATCCGAAGCCAGGAGCCAGGTGCTTCTTCCTGGTCTCCCACGCGGGTACAAGGGCCCAAGCACCTGGGCCATCTTCCACTGCCTTCCCAGGCCACAGCAGAGAGCTGGAATGAAGAGGAGCAATCGGGACTAGAACCGGTGCCCATATGGGATGCCAGAAACCCTACCTTTTACTCACCACAAAGGTTTTTGGAATACTACTCAAAAATCAATTTATTCTTACTTTATCCACAATTCTAACATAATTGTTTTGGTACTCAAGCGCCTACTGGGTATAGCTATTGGTCTACAGCTATGTCTTTTTTTTTTAAGTTTTTTTTTTTTTTTTTTTTGACAGGCAGAGTGGACAGTGAGAGAGAGAGACAGAGAGAAAGGTCTTCCTTTGCCGTTGGTTCACCCTCCAATGGCTGCCGCGGATGGCGTGCTGCGGCCGGTGCACCGCGCTCATCTGATGGCAGGAGCCAGGTACTAGGTGCTTTTTCCTGGTCTCCCATGGGGTGCAGGGCCCAAGCACTTGGGCCATCCTCCACTGCACTCCGGGCCACAGCAGGGGGCTGGCCTGGAAGAGGGGCAACCGGGACAGAATTCGGCGCCCCAACCGGGACTAGAACCTGGTGTGCCGGCGCCGCAAGGTGGAGGATTAGCCTGTTGAGCCACGGCGCCAGCAGCTATGTCTTTTTTTTTTTTTAAAAAAAAAGATGTATTTCATTTATTTGAAAGACAGAGTTACAGAGAGAGGTAGAGACAGAGGTCTTCCATCTGCTGGTTCACAACCCAGATGGCCGCAATTGCTGGAGCTGAGCCAATCTGAAGTTAGGGGCCAGGAGCTTCTTCCAGGTCTCCCATGTGGGTGCAGGGGCCCAAGCATTTGGACCATCTTCGACTGCTTTCCCAGGCCATAGCAGAAGAGCTGGATCAGAAGAGGAACAACCAGGACTAAAACTGGCGCCCATACAGGATGCCAGCACTTCAGGCCAGGACTTCAACCCGCTATAACACAGGGCTGGTGCATATTCTTTCCATCTTAAAATGCTTTAAAAAAAAAAATACTTATGTATTTGAAAGGCAGAGTTACAGAGAGACAGAGAAAGGTTTTCCATCTGCTGGTTCACTCCCCAAATGGTCGCAACAGCTGGAGCTAGGCCGATCCGAAGCCAGGAGCTTTTCCGGGTCTCCCACGTGGGTGCAGGGGCAGAAGCACTTGAGCCATCTTCTACTGCCTTCCCAGACCATCAGCTAGGAGCTGGATGGGAAGCAGAGACTTGAACCACTGCCCATATGGGATGCTGGCACTGTAGGCAGTGGCCTTATCTGCTACACCACAACACCAACCCTTTAAAAGTCTTTAAGACATACTTGTCAATCATTTTAATATCTTATTCTCCAAAAATTTTGCATTGAACGTTAAACTTCTAGTCCAGAACTTAATTAAACAACTCTTTAAAAATCTTGTTTGATCACTATTTTGACTTTAGTACTTGAGATGTGTATAAAGCACTTTTTTACTCCTATGAAATATACAGGAAAATCTTCTCATTTCTAATCCCTCTTCTCTTCTACATTTATAAATACTTTCTTTAACAAATCTCATCTATTCTTCTCTACTCACTTACTTATTCATGTTTTTCCATAAATATTTGATCTGAAACATATGTTGATGCTTAAAGGAATCTAATATAACAGAAACAAATACCATCAAAGGAGTGCACAGAAATTTCTTCAGAACCCCCACATTTGGACATCTAAATAAGCTGTGTTTTTTTATATAACTACTTCACAAAGTTGAAATAAGACTACAGACACAAATATTAAAAGCAAAGGCTCTGCAACATATACACTAGAAAAAAGTGAGTACAACTCCAGTTAATCCAGATTCACATTTTAGAGAATGAACAAGTAAAATTAATTTCAAAATTTCATTTAATCCAATGTATCTACAATATTACCATTTTAACATGTATTCAATTTAAAAAAATAATTGATGTTTTATATTCTTGTGTGTACTCTTTGAAACTCACTGTGTACTTATCACTTAATGCACGACTCAGATTGGCCACAGATCATATGCTCAATAGCTCCACATGGCTACTGGCCATCATAAAGGGCAATGAAGGTCTAGACTGGTATATTGAGAAGTCACTTTTTTTAATGCAAAACTGGCAAGTTACTACAGGAATCACTGAATAGAAAAAAATGACCTCCCTGTTAATTTATTCATACCTTTGCTGGCCACAGATAAAGAAAATTTTCTATTCTGTGCTGCTCAAAGTTCACAGGTGAGAGCAATTCTGCCAAACTGACCTATCCACTAAAACCCCTAAGAATCATGATGTTAACAGGGCACAAACTAGGGCATGCATATATTACTCACAAATGGTACATGAAAAAGCCCTCAGAACACCTGAAAGATGTTTTTAAAATGGAGTGGGCAGGGTAAGGCTGGGGAGATAAGGGAGAGAAAGAGTATTGTTTTTATTTTAACCAAAAGAAGGATATAAGACAACAGCATAATTTCAACTACAGACCTGAATTAATTTGACAAAATAATTTATATAATCTTTGCTATAATAAATGACTGGCAAATTGGGCACCAAACTCGCTACAATGATCCACTAAAGAAGGTAGCAAAAAAAAAAAAGAGATCTAAAACTAAATTAGATGTATTGTCCATTAACAATTCTGGGGGGAAAAAACTGACAACAGGAAATGTTCTATACAAAAACCACCAATGACAGAAGGAAGAAAAATACTTTAAGCCTTCCAACTTTTGGTACATAACTCAACAAAAAGAGCAAAAAATAGGGAGATAGGAAATGTCAGGTAAGATTTAACAGACCCATCTTAATAGTTCTTAATGAACAGCCACAAAATGAGAGATGTTACAAATGCCCTAATGTTTCCATTTTCAGTCTTCATCATTCTTTATTAAAAAAAATCAAGTCCTGGCTGGTGCTGCGGCTCACTAGGCTAATCCTCCGCCTGTGGCTCCAGCACACTGGGTTCTAGTCCCGGTTGCCTCTCTTCCAGTCCAGCTCTCTGCTGAGGCCCAAGTGCTTGGGCCTTGCACCTGCATGGGAGACCAGGAAGAAGCACCTGGCTCCTGGCTTTGGATCGGCATAGCACACTGGCCGTGGCGTCCATTTCGGGGATGAACCAACGGAAGGAAGACCTTTCTCTCTGTCTCTCACTGTCTAACTCTGCCTATCAAAAAAAAAAAAAAAAAAATCAAGTCCTAAAGGTTATAATTGGGAACATTTAAACTTATTTGAAACAAATGAGGTCCAAAAATTTATTTTAAAGAATTATTTCTCTTATTATGTATCATTCCTTTTAAAAATACTACTGTATGGCAATCTATTTACTGACTTTAGAATCTTCACACATAAGCATTACAACTTTAAATCTTCCCTATGAAAAGTAGGTTTGCATTTCATTTAAATAAAATGTGAACAAAAACTGACTTTAACTAACACGTGTAAGTATCATGGCAAGCAACCACTTTGCAAATAACGAAGATGCTTGCTAATGACTTTTGCTAATTATCTGTGTGACCTTGTCAAGTCATGATTCTCATGTTTTTTACCGGATTCCTCTATTCTGTAATTCCAAATTTTAAATCTTTAATTAACAGGCATTTAACAATAGGTTTGATTTTTATTAACCCAAAGATGATATAGGCCATGAGTACTACATAAGAATTTTTAAGCAAACACAGGTGGCTGCAGCCTAGTTTTAACAAGTAGGTTTGTAGAGTCACAAAGATTCTTCCTAATGCAGCAGGTTGTTTAAAAATTCAGATTCCTCAAGTCACAGGCAATCAAACCAGGCAAGAAAATGCCAAAGGCTCAATACTTTCTATTACTAGTACTAGAGAAAAACAACCAAACAACAAAAAAAACGCTCAAATTCCCAACTGACAGTGTGTCAGGTATGTAATACCAGTATATGCTTAACATATAAAACTATATTCTTCAAACAGTTAATGTTTTGGAAAAAACCAATAATATCTGTTCAAGAAATTATTCTGGATCGTTTAAAAAAAATCTGCCTCCTTTCTTCTGACAACTCAAGTTGACAGAAACTGAAACAAAACATTTTGCCAGTTGACCTAACTCCTAAAGAAAAAATACCACCTTTTTTTTCTTCATTTTGTATGATGACTGGCTATTTGGAGAAAGTTTCCTCGTCAGCCTCTTAACAACAGACAAATCACAAAAAAAACCTGCAAATGTTTAAGTGCCATTATTTTCATTTTGCCCCAACTTACATTAGCTCATTTGACACTTAAACAATAAACCAAAAATAGGACTTAAAATAGTCCACTTTAAGATACACAAGGCCAAAACAAACATGACCAAAATCTATTTTTAGATATTCACTCTTCAAGTTTTCTCTTTAAAATGAGGTTTACTTGACCTAATTTCATGCGTTTTCACAGCATCCAGACTCTGAACACAAATATCTGCTAGTAAAAAAAACAACAAACTCAATGCCACAAATCCTATCTGTGGGGGTCATTTTCTGTGTGTGCCCTAACAGGCTGTCTTGTTCAAAAGTCTAAATATAGATGCACTTACTAAAATGGCCAAGGTCTTCCAAAAATCTGTAATTATACACTGCTTTCAGTGCCAACGTTATACATCCACTTCCCACTTAAAGTGTAGACTACACGTATGGGTACGGTGGGGGTTGGGGAATTGCGGGGCCCCTGGCACCTGAAATGTCAGTCATAGGAAGAACAAAGCGTTTTCTATCCTTTCTTGGTTTTCTTCTCCCCTCAGTTCCACACTGTTTCAATATATACCAACAGGAAACAAGACGTCCCAAACTTGAGAAAGAAGGGCTCACTAAAATGGCACTCGGACAAGAGAAATATAAAAACAGGGATGGAAATGATGAACATGAAAAAAAAAAAAACAACAAAAAAAAAACAAAAGCTAATCTAGTCGCCAAAATGTGTGTATAAACTTAATCCTGGAGTTGCTCCCTGCGGGAAAGGATGGTGCCCTCTCCACACCCTCAAAAAACAATGCTGCAGCCTCTCAGAAAACAAAATAGCGACCAGAAGGCAAGGAAGACCAGCACTCTAGGACCGACTGGACAGCAGGGAGGGACCTCCGCACCAGGCAACCAGAACAAAGCAGCTACCTCCGCCGAGAAGCCGCACGGAGGTCGGGCAGGCTCCGAGGCTCTCGGAGCGCTCCCGCGGTCCCCAAGCTTCCACAACCGTCAAGACAACCGTGAGTGTGCAGCGCTGGGTCTCACCAGGACAAGGTGGAGCAGCTGCTCCCTTCAGATGAGGCAAGACCCAGACGCTGAGCAGAAGCAGCAGTGTGGGGGGGGGGGGGGGAGAACAGCAGCCCAAGGCGCTCGGGATCACACAGAACGCAGGCACTCCACGTCCTAGCTCGCATCGGACCCCAGGCCCAAAGTCTCGGACTCCACACGGGGAACAGGGAACCCCTAAAGCATCGGGGCCCCTACACCTTGAGGCCAGCAGGTCCCTCGGCAGAGGCCTGACCCCACGGCCGAGGGAGAGGAGCAGGACCTGGCGGCCACCAAAGACGGCGACGCGGACCCGGTCGAAGAGGCTGCGCAGTAATGGCCGCTGCCCTGCCTCTCGCACCTCGGCCCAGGCCAGCTCCGGCATCGCCACCGCAGGGGCTGCGGCCAGGCGGCCACGCAGTGGCCGTCACAGTCTTCGTGCCTGCGACAACAGCCTAGCGGGGGCGGCAGGGAGGCCGCAGGGCCCCTCCCGCCTCCCGGCCACAGCAGCTACCGAGCCGGCCAAGGGCGTCCATCTACGTACCGGGCCCTGACCCCGCCGCCGCCCCTCTCCGGGCCCGACAGCAGGCCGACCGGGGCGCGTCGAGCCTGCCGGAGGCACCGCGAGTCGTGCCTCTTCCCCCCGAGCTAGGATCCCGAGGCGGCGGGCCTTCGCCGTGACCTCCGCGAGGGCGGCGCCTCGACTCCCACCTCTCCGGCCACAGCCCCGGCCACCTCGCCGTCTTTTCTCTTCGGCCTCGGAGCCCGCAGCGGCCGGGGACGCGCGCGACCGTCACGTGACCGCCCGGCGCGTCGCGGGGGCGGGGCCGCGCGGGCCGGAAGTCGCGCCTCGCGCTCGCTGAGCTCGCGCCCGAGCCTCCCGCCGCGGGCCCAGGCCCCGCCCCCGAGCGCGCCTCCGGTGCCCGCCCTCTCCGCCTGCGGGAACCCGCGGTGGAGCTGCTTGGATGCTCCTGATGTCTTAGGTTTTCGCTTACTCGTATTAAGGGCCAGGAGCCCTGAAAGCGTGCAGATCCTCAAGGGAGAGATAGTGCGTGGGGGGAGTAAGACGCGGGCACTGCCAGCAGGTGGTGCTATTCAAAAATCCAATTTAAGACCCCGGAGAAGCCCTGGGGCGCCTAGCTGAGCTCTGGGTTGAAGACCCCTTCTGAAAGTACCGCTCGGTCTCTCGAGAAATAAAACCTTCTGAATGGTTGGGCAGTTTATGCAGAGGGAAGAAAATGGATTATAACCATGTTTTGGACCAATGCTTCTTAATAGAATCGAGCGTAAGACGCCAGAGGATGAAATTAATCCTCGCAGGAATCTGAAATTAAACGGGCAAAATGATTGCGAGCTTGTGGTTCAAAACACTGGCCGTGTTCTCCGTTTTAGCACCTACATTGCATTTTTTCGAAACTGACTAAATGAGCTTGATTTGTGGTAAAACGAACGAACAGGAGGGGAAAACATGTCCTTTATCTTGAATATATATTTCAACCTTCCACTGCAATGTCTTTCAGTGATCTTGCATTTTTGAGATTATCGGGTGCAAGATTGGAAGTCTTCCATGTCTTGACACATATAGAAAGCTGTGAATTTTCCATTATTCCCCTGAAATAGTTTATTTTGGGATCCTATTCATGGGTGAGGGGCATTCAAAAGGTGCATGGAAAAAAATCACATTTCTTTTAATGCCATTTCGACGAACTAGTATAGAATACTAGTGAAGTCAATGTCCTCCAACTTCAATTCTTTACCTTCTTAGCCACCCGGTTTTACCCCTCTATTCTATACTACCCATGAACAGATAATGTGCTTGAAGATTCCTGTTTGAATAGAGAATTCTAATATTAACTAACAATTGATAGTTAATGTGCTTTACATATATAACCTCATTTAATCCTGACAGTAAACCATGAGGTAGCTACTATTATTATTTCATTTTACAGGAACAGGCACCCAACTGGGATTTAACTTCAGTGGGAGGCTACAATAGAGTTCAACTACTCCAGTTCTTCATATTATTAATTTGGAAATGGATATAATGAGGTTAAACGACTTGTTTATGATAGAGCTGCTCATGGTAGAACTGAAGTTGACACAGATGTAGCTCCTGGTCCATAACTGCTTTTATTTTAAGAAAAGACTTTTGCAGTTATTTAGTTGCTCTAGGTGCATGTTTAGAACAAGTTCTTTAATATTTTAAGTTACATCCTGTCTTTTCATCAGCATGTATTCCCTTCCTGGCTTCAACTACTCTCCCGCACATGCAATCTTTGCCATTTCAGTAAATGGCCCCATCTTTCCTCGTCTAAATCATTTGTAATTCCTCAGTTTCTTTCCCTTATGTCCCATATCTATTGTGCAGTTAATCTGCTGCCCCCAATCTCAAAGTACATACAAGATCCACCACTTACCACAATCTACATAAAACTCATTTGAATTACTCAAGTAGACAAGGTGCTGGTCTTCTTGCTTCTGCCCCTGCTTTCCTTTGAGTCTGGTCTCAACCCAGAAGCCAGAATAAACCAATTCAAAAGGCAGGAAGATCATTCATTCCACTTCCCTATTCAGAGTCTCCCTTGGTTTCCCAACACAAAATAAAAACCAAAGTCCTTACGTGGCTTTAATGTCCTCCCCTCCGGATCACTCTGACCTCACACACTTCTCAGGCAGCCTTGTGTTCCTAGGAGACTCTACCCAAGCTCCCAGCTTCAGTCTGCCATTGCCCTTTCCTCTGCTGCAAACACCCTTCCCCATAATGCCTTGCTCCCTTCATCTGTGCTCAAATGCCATGTTTTCAGCCAGTCCTCTACATGCCATTATTTTCAGTCACGACACTGCATGTTCCAATATTTCTGATTTCTCCTTTGCCTTTTCTAATACCTACCACAAGCAATGGGTAATTTATTTCACTTGTTCATCTTTATTGCATTTTCCCTGTGCTAGAATGTGAGATTCATGAGGTCAGGAATTTGTGTTTTGTATCTCAACTGCCAGAAATAGTACCAGACACATTTAGAATAAGTCATACAAATATGCACACATTTGAGCACAACACACACACTTACATACCAAGAATATCAATGATTACAAAACGAACCTGTTTGTCACAATTGTACAGGAAGAAACGAATTGCACCTGTGGAATGCTATTCACCTCACCTCCACCAACACACAAAAGAAACATAGTGATAAATTTGTATGTCTTTGATAATATAAGACAACACCTCTCAACGTTGTTAAAAATATTTTTAAAGTAGCTGGTTTCCAGCAATTGTCAAATGCCCACACCTTCAAACTAGAACCTCTCAACACTGTTAAAATGTTTTAAACTAGCTTGTTTCCAGCAATTGTTATTAATACTCATGCCTTTAAGTTATTTACTGAAAGAAATAAAACAGAGCTTAACTAATTAAAAATATAAGGGTACTTCCAAAAGTAAATGAAAGAATTCAAAAATTTTCATTTTGGTGGAAAAAATTGAAATTCAGGCACAATTTTTCCTTTTTTTTTTTTTTTTTATTTTACAGGCAGAGTGGACAGTGAGAGAGAGAGACAGAAAGAAAGGTCTTCCTTTGCCATTGGTTCACCCTCCAATTGCCGCCGCGGCTGGTGCGCTGTGGCCAGCACACTGTGCTGATCGAAGGCAGGAGCCAGGTGCTTCTCCTGGTCTCCTGTGGGGTGCAGGGCCCAAGCACTTGGGCCATCCTCCACTACACTCCCTGGCCACAGCAGAGAGCTGGCCTGGAAGAGGGGCAACCGGGACAGAATCCAGCGCCCCGACGGGGACTAGAACCTGGTGTGCAGGTGCCTCAAGGCGGAGGATTAGCCTAGTGAGCCACTGCACCAGCACAATTTTTCCTTAGTATACATTTTAATGAACTTTTTAAAAAGCATTCAAATGCAGGGGTATCAGAGAGGTTTGCACTAACATAAACATATTTTTATTCTATTTTTCATGAACTTTTTTGAAGTAGCCACATAATAATGCTATTAACTTTCTCTTGATGTGTTGAACCAAAGATAAAGAAGTTTCAGCTAACTGCTAGGAATTGCCTATTATTTATAACATTGTTTACTTCCCACAAACTCATACAATACTTTCATGAATACCACATATTTTCCAGGCACCTACTTCCTCCCAAAGTACAGCCCCCCAAGCCAAAATTGGTGTTAGGTGACAGAGAGAGGAGAGAGAGCCAGAGAGCACTTTTTGGTATCCATACATAAAGTATAAAGCTTTATTTCCATTTGATGCAAAGCTCCAGGGAGAGCCCCAGGGTTGCTAGCAAGCTGCCTAGCTGGGGGAGGGAGAGGCTCAGGCAGAAGCCCTGGCCTCAGGAGGCCTGAGATCCCCTGCAGAGGCTGCTGGGCTCTGCAGGTGCCAGAGGCTCAGCCTTTTGAAAAGCTACTCCCAGCCCAGCCTGGGGGTCCGCCAGCCTGGTGAGGTTGGTCAGGTGATCGCCTCCCCAAAGAAATATTTATTTATTTATTTATTTCAAGGAGTTACAAAGAGGCAAAGGGAGAGAGAGGAAGAGAGGTCTCCCATAGCTGGTTCGCTCCCCAAATGGCCTAAATGGCCAGAGCTTTGCTCCAATAGGAAGCCAGGAGCCAGGAGCTTCTTCCGGGTTTCCCGCGCCAGTGCAGGGGCCAAAGCACTTGGGCCATCTTCCACTGCTTTTTCAGGCCAGAGCAGAGAGCTGGATGGGAAGTGGAGCAGCCAGGACTGGAACCAGCGCCCATATGGGATGCCGACAGTATAGGCAGCTGCTTTATCTGCTAGGCCACAGCGCCGGCAGGTCGCCCTTTTTGAGGAGTTTCACCTCCTTCTCTTCCGGGGAGTGGTTCCACAGGAAGTCACAGAGATGAGGGTGTTTGCAGGCAGATCCCAAAGGGCCTGGGTCAGGTTCTTCTGCAGAGCCCTGGCCGCTTCCAAGGCCCCTATGGTTTTGCCCCACTCACGCTGCGACGGCTTCTGCGCGTCTCGGAAGAGGGAGTGACTACCAACGATGGTTTTCTTCTTCCAGAGACCCTGGATGCCTTCACGCAGGTCCTCCACCAACTCGCCGAGGAAGTGGCCCGCACCCTGCAGAGCCACTTGGTCGCGCTGGAAATAGAAGCTCAGAGAGAGGTAAGAGTCGGAGGCCCGCGGATGTGAATTGGCCGGGCAGCTGAGGTAGCCTCCACCTCGGTGAGTACTGCTGAGTAGTCCGGGCAGTCATGCTTGGCCAGAGACGAGGACGGAACCACAATAAACAAGTAAATAAAATAGAAATAAGTGTCAGCTGGTCCCAGAAGTTGCCCCTGGAGAGACCTGAGGTTCGTGGGAGGTTGGAAGAGGGAGAATTCAGCGCCTGTTTGGTTCAAGCACTGTTAAAACCAGAGGCAGGTCGGCAGGTCTCCAGGAGTGTTGCTTAATGATGTTGTAGTTTTAAATATAAGGGTCAAAAATATGCTTTTTTTTTCTATTTAGTATCTGAAGACCTCAGTTGAAAATGTGCCCTAGAGAACTATTCTGTGTTACAGTGGAGTCTATGTTGAGAGCTATTGATGTGAGGAGCTAAGGGCTGCATTTTTTTAGTGTTGTCTAATGACCCCAGAGGGTCCTTGTGACTCTTACCCAGAGTCTTGGCGAGGGAAATGGCTTTTAGGATAATACCGGGACTCCAGGTGACTTGCTCAGTCACGATGACTCTTGCAACCCTGTGGTGGACTTTTCCAGCAGCCACATAATGTGTGATGTAGCAATACATTGGATGTAGAAGCAGAGATGGGAATTTGGCCTGAATCTATTAATCTATGCATTATTAAAGAGATTTGCAAAATATAAAAACATTTTAATTAACCCTGTTTTGAAGAATGTAGTGAGGTTTCATAAAAATGTACTTATTAATATTTCATGGGCCTATTTTTAATGCATTAATAGATGTTTTTAAATAGTCCTTAGTTTTAATTTCTAATTTGACAGGTACTGACTAATATAAAACAAAGTGGCTCTGTGCTCTTCTATAGCTTTTTATGTTGCAAAGAGGTCCTGACATGAAAAAGTCTGAGAGCACTGATGTGTGGCTATTTCATGCCCCAACTCTAAGCTATGTTTCTTCCCACATGCTAACAATCATCTACTAACTCTGAACCCAACTTTCTCTTATGTGTGAAAACAGAACAAAACAGAATTAGGAAAGCACCAGCCATTAAAGCTAGTGGATGAATAGAAATAAAACCAAGACGAATTTTGGAAGGAAAATTTTTCCATTTCAGTTGAAGATTTTGCTCCCAGAGCTGATCCATAGCTTGGTCCGTATCCTGCCATTTGATGTTGTTCTATTTACAGTAATCAAATAATATCTAATTTTCTAGTAGAGCTCCTTTGTAAAGAAATAGTTATTAGCCAGTTTTTCTTGTGTTTTGCTTTTTCTCTAATGTGGTGATCAATGCTTTCTCTTTAAGAAGTTCTCAATGTTCCTACTCTGGGACCAGAAAATTACAACCAAATTAGGATAATTTATTTTCAGGAAATAGCATAAAACAGTCACTGAATCAATTTATTTTAGTTTTACTATAAAGTCAAGAGTGCCTTTTCTAACTCTGTTTCCTGGTTGTATGTATGCATGAGGTATATGTTGATTTTTAGATATCTTATTTTGACAATGTTAGTTATTATATAATCCCCAAAGTCCATGCATAAATGGCATGACCTGCCATTGAACATAGTATTGAAACACAAGACTAAATGCTCTTTTGCGTTTTAACTAGAGTTTTCTTTTAAATTAGATTATTATTTTAATAATCTTTTTAAAGATTTATTTATTTATTTGAAAGGCAGGGTTGCAAAGAGGGAGAAATTGGCGGTGGCGGTTGGAGGGAGGGATCCTTCCATCCACTACTCCACTCCCAAATGGCCACAATGGCCGGAGCGGGGCCATTCCAAAGCCAGAAGCCTGGAGCTACCTCCATGTCTCCTATGTGGTGCAGGGGCCCAAGGACTTGGGTCATCCTCTACTATTTTCCCAGGCCATGGAAGAGAGCTGTATCGGATGTGGGCAAGAAGCCGGGTAGAAAATGATGAACCACACACTTGAGAGGTGGCATCTGGACAAGGAGTCCTTTTAACTTTAGGGATGATAAAATGGAGGATATGACCAGCACATAGTTCCTTAGAGACTGATCTTTGGTTTCCATGGTAGACAGGTCTGTAGTCCTATCTAATAAAGGATCCCATATAACAATTCATAGGTGGACAATCCCACCTTGCTTCTTGGAGCTGTTCTAATCTTAAGGAGTGCTATTGGGAGGCATTTGTTCCAAGGTAGTTTAGTTTCCAACATTAGTTTAGCAATCTGCTTTTAGAATTTGATTCATCCTTTCTACCTTTCCTGAAGAGGGAGGACTCTAGGGAGGGTGGTAGTCCCATTTAATATTCAGGCTTTCCATAATTCCTTTCAGTATCATTGATGTAAAATGTCTCCCATTGTCTGAATCAATATTATCTTCAAGGCCAAATCTAGGTACAATTTGTTCTAATATTATTTTGATGACATTTCCGAGCAGGGAAGTTTTGTGTAAGAAAGCTTCCACACAGCTGGAAAAATGATCTATTGTCAGCAAGTATTCTAGTCTCCCCACCTTAGGCGTTTCTGCAAAGTCTACATGAATACTTTGGCCTTAACTCAGGAGAGCTTCCTCCTGTGGTTTGTTTTCTAATTACTATTTTATTTATCCTCCGATGTAATACACAACCTCCGCACATCTGCTTACCAAAGATATAGAGCCCCACATAGCCATTGTCTCTTAAGTATTGTATCACATATAGCTCAGGGAACCCCAATTGCTCCCTTTATGTAACATGGATATTAGTTCCCTCATCATGGGTTTACTTATCATTTCCCTCCCATCAGGACGCACCCATTTTCCATCTTCAATGCGAGTCACCCCTATTTCTCTTTTCCTCTTTAGTAAACCTGGGCTTTTGTGATACTCTAGGGATGTGTGGGATTAGGGTGAATAATTTAATTCCTTCTTCTAGGGAGCCTTGCTTAGCAGCTTCATCTGTAAGCCTATTTCCTATAACTTTCATAGAATTTCTACTTTGATGACTATTTATGTGAAGTGTAGCCACTTCTGTTGGAAGTAGGAGGCTTTCTAGAATTTATTTTACTAATTTCTCATGTACCAGTTCTTTTCTTCTACTATATATAAGGCCTCTTTCTTTCCAGATTTTCCTAAAAGTATATACCACCCCATAGGCATATTTAGAATATGTGAATATAGTCCCTCTTTGCTGTTGAGGAGTTTTAGAGCTTGGTTAAGAGCATACAATTCACGCGTTTAGACTGACCAGTTGTTAGGTAATCATCCATCTTCACATAAGGATTGGCTGTTAATGTCTATGATAGCATACCACTGTGTCTCTTTCCCTTTATCACTTAGGATGAACCATCCATGACCAATCTCATCCTGACATGTAATGGGGCTTCCCTGAGATCTGGCCTGACCCTAGTCGAAAGTCTATAATGTCTAAGCAGTTGTGGTCCAAAGTTTGTTGACTCTCCGTTCCTTTCCATAGGAAATGAGGCGGATTCAGATAGGTGTCTGCTGTTAATATCAAGTCATCTCTTTGTAATAATATGGCCTCATACTTTAAAACTCAGGAGTCTAGCCATATCCTAGCTTTTTGACTTAAAGTATTTCTGACCTGATGTGGAGTGCTCACTACCAGGGTGCATTCAAAGGTTAGTTTTCTGGTCTATTCCACTAACAGGTTGGTGGCCCCTACTGCTTATACGCAATCAGGCCATCCTCTAGAGACAGGATCAAGGAGTTTGGAAACGAAAGCAACAAATTGTCTTTTTCCTCCTTACATCTGCCTGAGTACCTCAAGAGAAATGCCCTAGTCTACCATCACAAACAGATGGAATGCTTTTTCTAAAGACGGGAGGGCCAGGACTGGAACCATAATAAAGCCATGTTTTAATTCTTCTACTGCCTGAATTTCTTCTGGAGACCATGGAAGGGAGTCGGATTCTTCTTCCAACAATTTGTGATATAGAGCCTTTGTCTTTTGAGCATGAGTATATCTACAATCTACAATAGCTGGCCATTCCAAAAGCTTTCTGAGCTCCCTTTTTGTTTTTGGTAAAGGTAGACTCACTGTATCTGATATCCTCTCTGGGTTGATTTTTTACTTTTCTTCACTAATTCAGTGTTCCAAGTATTTTACCACTTTTTCTACAAATCGTAGCTTACTTTTGGAAACTCATAACCTTTCTTTCCCAAAAAGTTAAGCAAGATTATAGTGACCTCTGACACTTCATCCTCCTCCTGTCCCAAGGTTAGATCTTCTACAAATTGTTGTAACTAAGTCTCTGTGGAAGGATGGAACTCTTCCAATACTTATTTTTTTTTAACTTTTATTTAGTAAATATACATTTCCAAAGTACAGTTTATGGATTACAATGGCTCCCCCCCCATAATTTCCCTCCCACTCGCACCCCTCCCATCTCCTGCTCCCTCTGCCATTCCATTCACATTAAGATTCATTTTCAATTATCTTTATATACAGAAGATCGATTTAGTATATATTAAGTAAATATTTTATCAGTTTATACCCACACAGAAACACAAAGTGTAAAATACTGTTTCAGTACTAGTTATAGCATTACTTCACATTGGACAACACATTAAGGACAGATCCCACATGAGAAGTAAGTACACAGTGACTCATGTTGTTGACTTAACAATTTGACACTCTTGTTTATGGCATCAGTAATCTCCTGAGGCTCTAGTCATGAGTTGCCAAGGCTATAGAAGCCTTTTGAATTCGCAAACTTTTTCTAACACTTGGGCAGATAGATTTGCGGCTTCTGTTAAGCCTTGTGGTAACACAATCCAGTGGTACTGTTGTTTCCTTCCATTTTCAGTATTTTCCCACTCAAAAGCAAAAAGATTTCTGATTTAAGGGACAAGCCCAAATGTATCTTTTAAATCCACCACACCAAATCAGTTATGTTCCTATGGGATCTCATAAGGAGGGTGTTAGGGACATGGCACTATGGGTGGCAGGCCTAGATAATTAGGACACATGAGTGTTCTTAACTGGAAGAATTGGGGTATTGTATGGTGCCATGCAAGATTCTAGCAGTCCATCTCCATCACTTAGGACGAACCATCCACAACCAATTTCATCCTGTCATGTAAGGCTTCTCGATTACTGGTTGTAAACTCTTCTTTCCTTCAATAGGAATGAGGTTATTTCTTTTTTTTAAAAAAAAAGTTTTATTTATTTATTTATTTGAAGGTTGGAGTTATACAGAGAGAGAAGGAGAGGCAGAGAGAGACACAGAGAGAGAGAGGTCTTCCATCCACTAGTTCATTCCCCAGTTGGCTGCAATGGCCAGAGCTGCGCAGATCTGGAATCAGGAGCCAGGAGCTTCTTCCAGCTCTCCCATGTGGGTACAGGGGCCCAAGGCCTTGGGCCATCCCCAGTGCTTTCCCTGGCCATAGCAAAGAGATGGATCAGAAGTGGAGCAGCCAGGACTCGAACCGGTGCACATATGGGATGTCAGCATTGCAGGTGACAACTTCACACACTATGCCATAGCGCCAGCTGCGAAGAATGAGGTATTTTCTTTTACAATCTCTCCTGGTTAAGTTTAAATTTTAACAGTGCAAGTTTTAGTCATCTATTGTTACCCTTTCTTAGCCAGAAGAGGGGAGCAGTCTTGCCCTCCTCCTCCTCATTAAGAGACCCATCAGTACTTTTTTTTTTTTTTGCCTTCATCTACTCCTAATCCTAAAACCTAGTCTCATAGCCAGGAATTGACAGAGGAGATTAATCCTGCCTCGGGTACATATAAAAATGACCCCTCCATTTGTTCTGATCCAGACTGATTAGCGTTGTTTAAAATATTGAAGCCTGAAATTCTCCCCCTCTTTACCCCCAAGGTCTTCAGTTTTTCTCTGGAGAATTCTGTGCCCTTTGATTGATGCATCAGGGATGAACAAACAGCTCTAGTGTCAACCAAAAATGCTGTCTTTTCCCCTTCAGCTTCTACTATTAAGTTTATCAAAGATTCCTGGGGCGGGCTTCTCAAAAGGAACCCCTGCCCCTCCTAATCTTCATCAAAAGTCATGAGGGGCTTTTGTTCTTTCTTCCATTCTGGACATTCTCTTTTGAAAGTTCCTTTCTTGCCACACCTGACATGCACTTAAAGTTTTAAGTGCCCCCTCTGTATTTCCTAGCCATCTGCTGAGATCTGGGATTTCCCCATCTTTTGAGAGGGGGATTCTGATTCAATCTCTTTTCAACTGCCTCTTCTACAGTGGAAACTGTGACTTTTGCTTTTTTGTTTTTGTTTTCCTCTTCTTACAAAAACTTTCTGTGCTTACTTTAATAGTTCCTCAATTGATTTCTCATCCCACCCATCAATCTTTTGTAATTTTTTGTGATATCAAGCCAGCTGTTAATTATAAAATTAACTTTTAAAAGTCCTTGTCCCACTGTGTTCTCTGGATTCTGTCCAGAGTATTTTCTCATTTGATCTCTAAGTCTCTACAGCAAAGCAGAATGGGGATGTCTAAATTGCAAATGCCTTAGAGACATTTTGTGATCAGGAGCAGACTCTGATTTCTTTAATTATTAGCTCTCTGAGATCCTGCATTTGTGATCCCTTGGTTCATTATTCTACTAAGAATCAACATTTGAAAATTTTTGTTCGGCCAGTAAGACCCACCCTGGCCAGGAGGAAGCTCTTTTTCTTAAATAGCCATGGCTGCCCTCCTAATCATTATGACCACCACCACCCCCTTGAACAGGATCTTCTGACTTCAGGACTGATCCCATAGGAGCTTCCTGAAGAGGGAACATACTATTTGTGGTTTGCAGTAGTGAGGGATAGGGAAGTTTTCTAAATCCGTTTTACATTGTTCAAATTCATTTCTTAAATTGGCATAAAGATTTAAAGTAGCTGTTGGTTTGACTTTCTCATGATCCCTGGATCCTATGTACCCTGATTCTTCTGCTTTTCCTTGATTTTCTTGTTCTCCACTTTGGAGGACACAGGGAGGGGGCAGACATGATATGGAGTCCCAAGGCTTTACATTGGGACCCTTCTCCCTTTATAGGGAGGACATTGGGGTACACTCCGTCATCCAGCAGAGAGCATAATCTATTTCTGCTTGTAAGAATCCCCATGTCTCTATGTCATTCTATATAGAATGTGGATATTCTATCTATGTCTATGTCTATATCTGTATCATCTATGCCTATGTCCATATCTATATCTATATCTATATCTATATCTATATCTATATCAATATCAATATCTATCTTCTCTGTCATTCACATAGAAAATTAGAGCCAGGAACACCCAATCTTTATCTGAGCCAAACTTGAGCCAAAAGACAGAGTTCCTGAATTGAGTCTTTAGGCCAAGTAAAACAGCAATAATTAAGCACTTTTTTTTTTCTCTTTCCTTTGTTCCTGGTGTGAAGGCTATCCGCTCAGGACACCAACATTCTCCTCAGTGGAGTGTCTGGGGGAATGTCTGCGCCTCTTTGCCACCTCCTTTCCCTAGGCCTAGACTTTTTATTTCCCATTTTGACTTGTCTCCGTATGTGCGTTTCCATGTGTGCTCAGTCTTCTGTAATGGAGATTTCTTGCACACCGCCCTGAGTTTTCGTGTGAGCTCAACCCTCCACAGTGGAGGATTCTTGCACACCCCATGCCCCCGCTTCATCCATCTCTGGTCGTTTCCCTCACAGGAGAATGGAGCCTTAGATTGGGACTCTGTACCCAATACCTATCGAGGATACTTCTGTCACACACACACACTCAGCCTCTGAAGCACCCAACCACCAGGGAGTCTTTAATAGTCCCAGATTTCCTAGATTTCGAGCTTGCCTGGTTGCTGCAGTGCCTGCTTTTTTCTTTTCTGTGTCACCTCTGCCACCTTTGGAATAATAGTCTCTAGCTTTTCTGTTGCTTCTGCGGGTGGACAGGGCACACAGACAGAGCAGGCCACCCGAAATTAGGTGGGGCACATTCCCCTCTCTGCCAGAGTCTCCACTGCACACAGGCACAGAGACCCCAGATGGGCCTGCAAGTTTGTGGGAAATATCCTCACCTGTCCACTCGAGATGAACTCCGACTCAGGAAGTGCAGTGAAAGCAAAACTTTATTATTGGTCTTGCAAGGTCGGGTGTCTGATGAGCAGGCACACCAGGAGCAGTTATAGCAAATGATTTATGTCCTAGCTTGCTGGTCCCTTCCCTGATTCCTCAATGGCTTAGTACTGTAGGGTGTACAATCTTCTTAGATGTCACCCAGGTTACAAAGTTACCTTCCACTTTCCTTTTCTATACTTTAATTTCCTCTTGTGAGTTGGCTACTCCATAACATCCTTTTGCCTAGTGATGTTTGCTATATCTGCAAATCAGATAACAGTAATTTCCCATCCTGTGTTGAAAATGGACCACTAGACATTTTCTTACACACAGCATTAGCAATTTTTTTGAGTGTGGGAAAAACTTACTCAACTGAAAATCGTATAACCTTGCCATTTTTATAAAAAATGAAAATAGCAATTAAAAAGGAAGCAAGGAGAGAGGAAAAAATGTGAAATATAAAAGTCAAAGTAGAACTGATAAACTACAACTTTTATTTTGATTTAAAAAATAAATGTATGATATAACAGAAAAACCATGGGCAAATTTTATTTTATTTTTGATTGATTCATAATTATACTTGTTATTGGGCACACTATGGTATTTTCATACATTTATACATTGTGTAATGATCTATTTGCAATAACTAGCATATCCACCACCTCAAACATTTATCATTTCTTTTAGGTGAAAACATTAAAAATCCTTTCTTCTATTCATTTTGAAACACACACTATGTTCTTGTTAACTGTAGTTACCCTGCTGTGCAATAGCACACCAGCATTTATTCCTTCCTCCTATGTAATTCTAACATTTTATCTATTGATCAACCTCTCCACATTCTCCCACCTGCTTCTCCTTTCCTCTGTCACCTAAGGACTATCCTGCTTTTGACTTCTAGGAGATCAGCCTTTTTAACATGCATGTGAGTGAGAAAAATGGAGGATTAGTTTTCCTATGCTTGGCTTATTTCTCCTAATGTACATTTTCTGGGTTCATCCATGTTGTCACAAATGACAGGATCTCAATTCTCAATCATTTTCATGAGTGAATAGTATTCCACTATGCAATTATATAATATTTTCTTTAAACATTCATCTGTTGATGGACACTTAGGTCAATTTCATATCTAGGTTACTGTGACTAATGCTGCAATAAACCTTGAAGTTTAGATGTCTTTTCAGTAGACTGATTTCATTTCCTTAGGCCAGATACCCAGTAGTGGCATTGCTACATAAGAAAGTGGCTCTATTTTTAATTTTTTAAAAAGGCTGTTAAACAATTTTATGCCAATAATTCTAGAAAATTATGTGAAATGCCTATATTTCTTCCAAAACACAAATTCAGAAAAATGACATGAAAACAAAATTTCAGAATAGCCCCATATATAAGAAATTAAACTCATTTAAAAAATATTCCCCTACGGAGAAGTGTCAGTAGTTTTGCTGGTGATTTCTACACAACATTTATAGAAGCTATAATAACATCATAGTATGTTGTTCTAGAAAATAGATGAGGATCACATACTCTCCAGTGAATTTTAAGATACCAACATAACACTTACATTAAAACCTATGGTGGGAGGTCATTTAGCCTAGGAGGTGAGATTCTCATTGAGATGTCTGCTCTTAATGCCTGACTCTGGCTCTTGACTCCAGCTTCCTGCTAATGAAGACCCTGGGAAGGAGTGGTGATAGCTCAAGTAATCGGATTGCTGTCCCCCATGTGACCAGGATTGGCTTTCCAGTTCGCACCCACTGCAGGCATTTGGGGAATAAATTGGTAGATGGGGGAAAAAACACACATTTTTTTTTCCAGGTAGAGTTATAGACAATGAGAGAAAGAGACAGAGAGAAAGGTCTTCCTTTCGTTGGTTCACTCCCTAGATGGCTGCCACGTCCGGCGCTGCACCTACCCGAAGCTGGTGCTGGCCCCAAAACACACATTCTATCTCAAATAGACAAATAACAAATTGAAATAAAAACAATGAGATAAGATATTCTTTTTGCAGAACTAAAGTTCTAATAAAGGTTTAAAAAATCCTAATTAAATGTACAACAGATCAAGCTCAGAAAAAAGTAAAAACAAAACACAAGTCATTAGGTTTTTCTTCTTTCTTTTTTGTTTATCTGCTCTACTATTGAATTTTGTACTTTCAAGTGTTCTCCTGATGGTAGTCCTCATCCTTTCCCCTTGAGTGTAGGCCTCCCTTAAGTGTTTTTTGAAGGGCTGATCTGGTGGTAATGAATTCTATTAGTTGTTGCTTGTAATACAAAATCTTTATTTCTCCTTCTCTGCAAGATAGCTTTGTTGTTATAATACTGTTGGCTGTTAGTTTTTTCTTTTAGAGCTTTGAATATTTTCTTTTATTATTCTTGGCCTGTAAGATTTCATCTGGGAAGTCTACTGCTAATCTGTGACTGGATAGATTTTTCTTGCTGTTTGCGGAATCCTCTCTTTTTCTTATATTTCTGCCAGTTTGATGTAATATTCTTCAGAGAGGGTCTTTTAAAATCTATGTGGACATTAAAGTAAAGTGCTTACCAGGAACAAAAGCCAATGTGGTATATCTAGTAGTAAGAAACCTGGCCATCAGAAAGTTTTTTCTATGAAAGCCACTGAGTAAAATTGATAGAACCAGCTCACCCAGTAGATTCACAAAAATCAATGTAAGGTCTCAAGAAACATACATGAAAATTAGGTGACCCGATGCCTTCAAAGGAATACAATAATTCTTTAGCAACAGAAAACAAAGAAATGGAAATTGAGGGGCTAGTGCTGTGGCACAGCAGGTTAAAGCCCTGGCCTGAAGCGCTGGCATCCCATATGGGCACCGGTTCTATTCTCAGCTGCTCCTCTTCCAATCAAGCTCTCTGCTCTGGCCTGGAAAACAGTAGAAGATAGCTGAAGTCCTTGGGCCCCTGCACCCATGTGGGAAAAACCTGGAAGTAGGCCGGCGCCGTGGCTCAACAGGCTAATCCTCCACCTTGCGGCGCCGGCACACCGGGTTCTAGTCCCGGTCGGGGCGCCGGATTCTGTCCCGGTTGCCCCTCTTCCAGGCCAGCCCTCTGCTGTGGCCCGGGAGTGCAGTGGAGGATGGCCCAGGTGCTTGGGCCCTGCACCCCGTGGGGAGACCAGGAAAAGCACCTGGCTCCTGGCTCCTGCCATCGGACGAGCGCGGTGCGCCGGCCGCAGCGCTCATTGGAGGGTGAACCAACGGCAAAAGGAAGACCTTTCTGTCTGTCTCTCTCTTTCTCACTGTCCACTCTGCCTGTCAAAAAAAAAAAAAAAAAAAAAAAAAAAACCTGGAAGTAGCTCCTGGCTCCTGGCCTTTGCAGCCATGTGAGGGGTGAACCAGCAGATGAAAGACCTCTCTCTCTGTCTCTACCTCTCTCTGTAACTCTGTCTTTCAAATAAATAAAATAAATCTTAAAAAAAAAAGAAGTGGAAATCAATGAATTAACTGAAAAAGAATTCAAGATAATCATTTTAAGGGAATTTCATGAGATACAAAAGAATCCAAGCAATTTAATAACATTAGGAAAGCAATTTATGATATAACTATAAAATTCAGCAGAAATATAAACCATATAAAAAGATTCATCAGGAATCTTGGAGCTAAAAAACTCAATAAATGAAATTAAAAATAGAGTTAAGAGCCTCAATTATAGAGTTGATTAGGCATAAGAAAGAATTTCTAACCCTGAAGATAGGCTTTGAAATAAGCCAGTCGGTCAAAGAAAAGAAAAAGAACAATTTCCTAAACTTGCGGGACAATGCTGAGTGAACATTCACATTATGGACATTAAGAAGAAAAGGGAAAGAACACAAAACCTATTCAATGAAGTGATTGCTGAAAACTTTGTAAGTCTTGCAAGAGATATGAATATCCATATTCAAGAAGGCTAAAGTACCCCAAATAGATTCAGCTAAAGAAGATTTTTAAGCTATAACCAGTGTTGGTGATGGCCAGGAGCAATGCAGTTCCCTTAGGTGGGGCAGGTTCGTTGGAAGCTCTGGGTGTCGTATATGTGGATAAGTGTGTTGGTGAGCATACATTTCTGTGGGTCATGTAAAGACGGGGTCATCCCTATGGGCCCAGGTAGGTGTATCACAGCATGGTTGTAGTAGAGTAGGGTGCTAGAATCTGATGTCTGTGTAGTTAACTCTGTAGGCCCTCTGGAGCAGACATGCTTAATGAGATATGCACAGCTATTTCCCAGGGATGAAGGAGGTCATGCAGGACCAACTTTCTGTCTGAGGACCTCTGCGAGCTGAACGTGGAAGCATGGGTTGTTCAGCTCCCTCCTGGAGCCAGCAGAGGGTTACAAGGCCTCTCCTTTGCCTTCCTGGGATGCAGAAGGTGGGTAGGGCTAACCAAACTTTTCTTTCTGCAAACCTAGCTGCTAAGAATGTGTAGCCCAGGCTCTTCCTTGGACCAAAGCAGAATAGGCAGAGAATCCTGTCTAGTTCACCAGGCGAGGTCTATGGAGCTGATGGAAGCAGCTTCTTCACAGGATGCCAGTTGGCTGGGGTCTCAAGATGTCCCCATAAAGCTAGAGTCTGGGTGGTGCAATGCAGGTTTGGAGTTCGTTCTTCAGAACAGTGCAGCAGTGTGGTAACCCGTCAGCTCCCCAAGCCAGGCTCAAGGGTGGAAAAGGCCAGAGGTTTCTCTAGAAACAAGGCATGAGTAGGGATGGCTGAGAGCCTTCTGCTTACCATTTCCTTACTGGACAAAATCCCTGCCTTGGGTCAGCCTTGATCTTGAGAGACAGAATAACCGATGCTGTGTCCTACTTCCCTGCTTTGTAAAGCCATTGTGTACTTCCTTGATCTGTAATGCCTAGTCCTCCCCTACTCCACTGTAGGTGCAGTCTTCCTACAAGCTTTGCTGCCCAAGGCATGGGTGGTTGGAGCATTGCTTTGGCAGCATAGTAAGTCAGTGCCAGAGGCCCAGGCCATGCGTGCTGGCCAGGGGTCAGGGCCCAGGGGTCTCTGCCTGGCGCTTGTTTTCACCATGATGGCTCCAGGACACAGTCTGGACTAGGGCTGGATTTAATTCCTTCTCCCTGCATCAAGCAGAAGCTGTTTATTTCCATGCTAAGGCTCTGGGAGTTGGGAGAGAAGTAACATAGACAACTTTCCTTCATGCGTTCTCAATGCATGTTTCTTTTTACTGTACGAAACCAGATACTGTGTGTGGTCTCTTGCCTGGCTTCCCAGCTCTTAGTGTGTGAGTAGCTCTTCAAATTGGTGTCTTTGTAGGGAGAAGAGTGGAAGAGGATTTTACTCAGTTGCCATCTTGTTTTATCCCTTTGGACAAATTTTATTTAAAAAAACATGATGAAGAATACAAGCAAGCATTATTAATAATGTAAAATAAGAACAAAAAAAACCCTCATAGATATGAAGTGAACAGCACTAGATGTCCCTGTACTAATAAATTTGAAAATTTCAGTCACATGAGTTAGGTGGAATATACCACTCTTCTTTGTACAGAAAGAATTTTTTCCTACTAATTGTGCCTTTTTCATGGACATTCTCTCCCTGGATCTCTTAATGCCTTTGTCACGATGTCTCAGCTTAAATGTCACTTTCACAGACAGATCTTTTTCTAGCTACCCATAATTTCTCAAGTTGCCTCAGCATGTCACCCTCTATGATATCACAATCTTAATCTCATCAACTCATTTATCACTGCCAGATATTTAAAAAAAATGTTTTTTGGTTTATTATGTTTTCTATTCTGAGAGTATAATTTCCTTTTAGAATAGAGCTCTGTTTCTTTATTTTGTAATGTACACGGAACACAGGCACATACTAGGTAACAATGACAGTCTGAATTAAATTAAAAAATGATTTAGGAATATAAAATGACTAAAATCACAAAGTAAGGCATATGTGGTGGTGCCAGAGGGTAAGCCACTACTTTGACTGCTAGAATCCATATTGTAAGCAACACTGAGTCCCAGCTATTCCATTTCTGATCCAGATTCCTGCTAACATGCCTGAGAAAGCAGCAGATGATGTCCCAAGTACTGGGGTCTCTTCCACGAAATGTGGAAGAGCCATTATGGTTCTGGGCTCCTGGCTTTGGCCTGGCTCAGCACTGTTTGTTGCAGGCATTTGGGGAATGAACGAGCAGATGGAAGATTGCTTCCTCTTCCTATCTCTCCTGTGTCTTGAAAGCCTACCTTTCAAGCAAATAAATACATTCATTAATCGGGGAATTACTTCAAAAAACATTTCAACAGTCTATTGTTTGAGGACTTTCAAGCTTTTAATAAATAAAAACTCTGTATATTAAATGTTTCATAACCCAGAAATGATGACCAGTTACTTAGTAATAAAATACTAGATGAAAAAATTTAAAAATTCATAGAACCTGAAGGAATTTAAGTCAGATATTCAAATACAAGATCAATATACAAATGTGTATTTTATATTCATACGTTAACATTAACAACTTGGCTGATAGTATTCTGTTAAAATCTCAAAGAATGTTGTTAGAGATGGAGAAAGTTATTCTTAATTTACACAACAGTGCAGGAAATAATGAACAAGAAAACTGGAAAACAATACCAATGAAGGGATGCTGGCTTTGAAATAGATGAGGATACTTTGTCTCATTATTATTAAAATATTTTCAAAAATAAATAATAGTTAACATCATGCTAAATTTATTAATATGAGGATAACATGGAATTGACAGAAGAAAATTCCCATCAGTGGGACAGCTGCTTTATTAGCATTTGGAGAAGAAAGGATAGGATCTTAACAAGAAAGACTGTCTTTCAGTAAACCATTTTGGGGGGAACTTGCCTACTTAGAGAAAAAAAGTATGTAGCATCCATCTTTTACACTACATATCAAAGACTTCATGCAATATGCTGAACTCATTACCTAGAAAGTTAATCTTCTGTGTATAAGGTTAGATGAAAATAGATCTTAATGAAAAATGATTGGAAAGGGGAGAGGGAAGAGGAGAAGGGGTGGGAGAAAGGTGAGATTGTGGGTGGGAGGGCGGGTATGGTGGGAAAAATTACTGTGTTGTATTTATGAAATGCATGCAAATAAAAAAACCAAGACTGCAAACTGGCCACCTTTGTACTAGAACTGGGCCACAGAGGTATACTGTTTGTTGCATGGTGTTTTAAAAATCAGAAAATTTTACATCAAAATACAAATGCTTTAAAAAATCTGGGAAAGAACAAGTAAACCAGAAGATATAGCAACACTCCCAGATGGCAGCATTTGGCACAAATAGGGGAGTGGTAGGCCCCCTGATGCTCTGCAACTTGGCACAGTTCTTCCCACCTCCTGTTTCATACCAGTTTTCTCACACATTTATATGAAAAGCTCTACTCATGTTGCCATTTGATATTAAAAACTTCAGGTGGGTAAAGAGTTATACATAAAAGGTAAAACCATGAAATTAATTAGAAAATACAATTGGATATTTAACTGATGCTTATGAATAGGCCTTATACAGCTTTTAGGTTGTTGATGTTCTTGAATAGTAACCTCTAAAGGTTACAGGTGGATGAAGGTTATCTACTTCCACATAACCTGTCAGTAGGTTACAAAGAAAGCAATTCTTAGATCAAATTCTGCTTCATATGCCGCCATAAGAAATTAGGCACATACACATACACAAATCTCATGAGGTATCAAGAGTTGGTGCAAACCTTAGGTGAGCAGGATACCAGGTTTCTGTTCATGTAGAAAGTGTTTAAAAATATTTATCATTGATATATATATATCAAATCTCATTAAATTTACAATAGCAACCCATTTCACCAAACGAAATTCATAATGTGTTATTCACAAAAGTTATAGTAGTGATCAGTGATAAATTAGTTGCAACATTTCTCATTTGTGCAATGTAACCTTTCTTATTAAATGCTAGTTAATTTGTGGTTAGAGATTTCTGGCTGATTTCTGTGTGGGGATTTCTGATTCAGAGAAAAAAAAAACAAATAAACCATTGCATAAGTAGCTCATACATAATAGCTCACAGTCTATGCCAAAGTTGTAAAAAACAAATTATAGACAAAATAGTATCAGTATTTTGCTGG
The DNA here is from genome assembly GCA_949820135.1 of Sylvilagus floridanus. Lineage (NCBI taxonomy): Eukaryota > Metazoa > Chordata > Mammalia > Lagomorpha > Leporidae > Sylvilagus > Sylvilagus floridanus. The sequence goes on from OX463227.1 coordinate 41,218,490, forward strand.
AAAGCACTTCCCAAGCATAAAAGAAATGGAAAGAAATTACAGAGGAAAAAGAGGAAAAAGATAATAAATAGATTAGAAGTCATAAAAGTGACAAGCTTCTGGATATCAAAAATACCTTAAACAGTGGGGCCAGTGGGGTTAAAGCCCTGGCCTGAAGCGCCAGCATCCCATATGGGCTCTGATTCTAGTCCCGGCTGCTCATCTTCCAATCCAGCTCTCTGCTATGGCCTGAGAAAGCAGTAGAAGATGGCCTGAGTCCTCTGCACCCATGTGGCAGACCTGGAAAAAGCTCCTACCTTTGGATCCCTGCAGCTCTGGCTGTTGCAGCCATTGGGGAGTTAACCAGCTAATGGAAGACCTCTCTCTCTTTGTCTCTACCTCTACCTCTCTCTGTAACTCTGTCTTTCAAATAAATAAATCTTTAAAAAAATACCTTAAACAAGTTAAGATAGGGAATTAAAAACCATTGGGAAATGTTAGTAGCAAATATTTCCCAAGTGGAATATCTTATGTTTTATGGCATATATATAATAAAAAACAAAAAAGTTATATGTATGCATTTCTGTCTTACTCTTACCATTTTTATATGTTTCCTTGTCATGCAGGAATGGCTAAGTAGATTTTCATTAAATAGGTAGGGTATATGTCTTGCTCTGGAGTAAGCATTTTCTTCTGTTCTAGTGTTGTCTTGTTTCTCTTTTAGGCAGCTACTGATGTTCATTATTCTGAATGTTTCTCTCCTGGACATGGATTCTCTTCCAGTCACCACTGGTGAAACTGTATCTTGTCCTTATGTGAAGACAATGATTTCTCCTGCAATCTAAATGACTGTTTTTAGGTGAGGAGGGCAGCTTATGATCATTATTATTATTTTCCATGCACCATTATTTACCACTGACTCAGATGTCCCTTCCTTGCCATGGGAGCAGTCGGCAACCAGTCATGTGGATACTGCAAGTAGCTTATCTTTCTCCATAGTGTTTGCTTACATACTAATCAGAGGTTCTCACCAGCCACCCCAGGCAGAGACAGCTCTGCAACAACACGGGTAATGAGCCCGCCTGAGAGAGTGAAGAAAGACCTCCCTCTTTCAGACTGAGGTCCATCTTTTGGGGGTCTACTCTTAACCTCTTCCCAGAATGATTCATCTTGAGATATTCTTTTCTTTTATCAAAAACAAAACAAAACAAAACAAAAACAATAACAACAATGTTCTTGTAGCAGGGTTCAACTGGCTGTGGTAACATTGTTCTACATTGTTGCATTTCCTCAAATCTGTGCTATTGAGTCATGCAGTGGGCATCTGTTGTTTGTGCCTGCCAAAAGTCCATTTCCCCTGCTTTTGAAATGGTGCCCTGAACTTATACTGGGAAAGCTACTCCTTCATATTGGATATAGCCATGGAACTGTCAATCAGCATATCCTTATTTTTGCTGGCCAAAGCATGGTCTGGTGACTTAAGCTATACCAATCCAATACCTTCCGCTCCTTGGAATTTGGAGCTCATGTGGAAATGCAGAAAAAGGTGGAAAGGCCAATCAGTGCTGATTCATCCCACCTGCTGTGAGTGGCCCTTAGTTTGCATTCTTCCAGAGATACTTTGGCCCCTGAATGTTCCTCAGTTGAATGTAAGATTGTGTAAAGGTGTCATATACATTTCTGTGTGTTTGTTAAGCTGGGTTGATTTCTGTTTCTTGCACCTAAGGAATTTCAGGTGATACAAATTCTACCAATAGTGACATTCTTAGGCAAGTATGTTCATTCTGCAGATTTCTTAATTCTGGGTTTCACCAATCTTTCAGAATGAAACAGAAGTTGATTCAATCATCTTCCCAAAACCATCTGTCCCTTTGTTTTACTTTTCTTACAAGATGCTGGATATACCCATTAGGTGCAGAAAAGATCATATTATACCTGGAATGTGAATTTTGAAGTCAAATGACTGTCATGACTCATTCAAATTACAGTATGTTCGATTGAGTTTGCCCAAATTGTACATATCCTCCTTTTCTTTTTCCCTCTCTCCTAAATTAACAGGGATTACTTTTCAGTTGAAATTTAAAACATCTAGGAATAATTGTGTGTTAATTGCAGAGTTCAACCAATAGTACTAGATCAATAACAAATAACGTCAAGAAATACTAAAATGGGAAAAGATTTACATTGTATATCAACTGTCCAGACAAGATTTGATCCAGGCATAGTTTCTCGTAGAGTTCATTTCACTCAATCGGACTTGCCCCAAACAATGGAGTTAGAAATGTGCCAGGGGAACCTAATACAACCCCAGCAAGGTGGCATGTACCAAGCCATCTCACTGGCCCAAGTGATCAATTTCAGTTCACAATTGATCACACTGATAGGTCTAGGAGTCAAAGGGATCACACAAGCAAGACTAGTAACTGCTAATACTAACAGATAGAACTATAAAAGGGAGAGACTGATCCAACATGGGAAGTAGGATACACAGCAGACTCATAGAATACCAGATATCCTAATAAATCACTCTGGCCTCAGAATCAGCCCTAAGGCATCAGGATCTGGCTCAAGAACCCAGGAGAGTATTTTTGGCATGGAAAGCCAAGACACTCTGGGAAAAAAAAAAAAAAAAAAAAAAAAGAAGACATAAATGAAAGATCTCTGCGAGTAAGATCCCAACGGAAGGAACAGGGCCACCAGAGAAGGAGGTGCCTTTCTCCGAAAGGAGGAGAGAACCTCCACTTTGACTATGACCCTGTCAGAACAAGATCCAAGTCGGCGAACACTAAAGGCTTCCATAGCCTCAGCAACTCATGACTACAGCCTAGGGAGATTGCTGACGCCATAAACAAGAGTGGCAAATTGTTAAATCAACAACAGTAGTCACTGTGTACTTACGGCCCATGTATGATCTGTCCTTAATGTGTTGTCCAAGGTGAAGTAATGCAATAACTAGAACTGAAACAGTATTTCTGCATTTTGTGTCTCTACGCGGATGCAAACTGACAAAATCTTTGCTTAATATATACTGAATCGATCTTCCGTATGGAAAGACAATTGGAAATGATAAAAAAAATTGGAAGTTACATAAAAATCAATCAATTAAAAAAAATAATATCATGTAGGATCTCTGTCCCTAATGTGCTGTACAACGTGATTTAAAGCTACAACTAGTACTCAAAGAGTATGCTTCACTCTAGGATGCTATGTGAGGGCAAATGGTTTAAAATCTTTTCTTAACACATACTAAATTGAACTCCTGTATACAAAGAGAATTGAAAATGAATCTGATTGGGAATGAAAGGGGAGAGGGTGTGGGTAAGGGGGAAGGGTGTGTGGGGGGAGGTATGGGTGGGGAAGTCATTGCAATCCACAAGTTGTACCTTGGAAATTTATATTCTAAATAAGAAAAAAAATAAAAAAATAAAAAAATAAAAAAAAAGAATTAAAAAAAAATAAAATGGCAAAAAAAAAACCCAAATTACTGTATTTTAATTTCATTCATTTTATTGCTTCAGTTTGCACCACGATTCCTTGATGGAAAGAGAGGAGAATATGAATTAAAGTAAAGGCCAGTTGTGTGGGCATTCAACTTCCCTCTCATGTCTGCCACCTGGCAGGAATTAATACATCATTGCAGGTATAATCAGGGCTGAGGCTTCTGACTCCGGGGTGAACAACTGGATTTCTGTTTAGGAAAGAGACTCCCTTGTTTTGAGTTATATATTTTTTCTTAGAAATATATTTTTAACCATATAGGTCTTAAGCAAAAACCAACCCATTATCATTGGAAAAACTATTTTCATATTTATGTACTACATGCTTTATTTTCCATGATTTTTAGAACTATTTTAAATTCTGTGAACTATTCTGTTAGGATTGTATTGAATTATTCAGGATTCATAGACTGATTTGGCAAAGAGTTGTCCCAATATTGTGACATATTCATACTAAAAAGTTATTCTTCATTTATTTCAAATTCAAATTTAATTAGATATTCTATATTTATTTGCCAAATCTGGCAGCCCTAATTTAGAAAGAAATGATAGTTATAAACTATTAAATCATTCTTCTCATAACAATGCTATACTCTTAGGATTTATATAACTAAATAATTAGGGTTATTTATCTTGCTTATTTTGTTTGATTCATTCTGAAATGACTTTAAATTTTTACATTATTGTGAATGTCATTGGTTTTGCAGAGAAACCTTATTGATTTTAGCATACTGATCTCATAAGTAACAATCTTTTGAAATCTATTAATTGTGTGCCAAGTATCTTGAATTTTTTTGTTCACAAACAATAAAACATACAAGGAATAACCTTACATGTGTAACTCTTCCTTTTATGAAGCATTAAAAGGGATAGTAGGCTATTGATGAGGGCCCTTGTGGGTGTGAGGAGCCAGGTGTTTATAGGATAGCTCCCAAGTAATAGATTGATAGTTAGGGAATACAGCGGGTCCCATTCCCATAGATAACTATAAGAAACTAGGCTTTGGCTCCCCGCTAAATCCCACCACAAAGCAGCACATCTCAAGTGCTTAACAACTGATCAGATTAGCATTAACTTTCTTAACTGGTCAGATCAGCAACATTTCTCAACTCACATTTCTCAAGTCAGCAAGGGTAACATTTCTTCTTGGTCAGTACCCATGGCTGAGAGAAACAAAAACAAAGCAGACCCCTGATGTATGAAAACTATGTAGTAGAATTGATCAAATGGTATTCACTACCTATGTAAGTTCCCAGACATTACTGGAACCCTCCTTTGAGTCTCCTCCTGGTTAGCTTGTCTCTCAATAAGTTCCCATCCCACCCCTGGGAGCTTACCAAAACCAAAATGATATCAGCCTGCTTATTAATAATTTTCAATATTAATAACCTTTGGGTTCTTATTCAGAGAAGGATTCTGAATACTGTCTCAAATAGACCAGACAACATGGTAAGTTTTAAGCTTTTTATTCAGTGAGAGAAGTGCGCTGGAAGGTGAGGGCTTTATTTAGGGGGGAAAGAGAAGTCTAGAAGCTAAGTTGGGTCCATTCCAAGCAGAGAGCAGGCCAGGAGCAAGCCACGTGGAGCAAGCCTGCAGGCAGGAGAGCAGGTGGCTTGAGGGCCACATGCCCGCAGGGCAACAAGGGATGGTCCCACTGTGTTCCAGGCCCTTTGTTTACTCCCAAAGTGGGAGTGGTTATATAGTCTGATTGGCAGGTGGGCATACAGGTAGGATCAGGCAGAGACATGAGATTACACAGGGGCTGTGGTCTTCCAGCTCACAAACCTAATTAATTTTATCCCATCTGCCTGCCTATATCAAAAAGAAATCAGTATATGAAAGAGTTATCTGTATCCCCCATGTTCATTGCAGCACAAGTCACAATAGCTAAGATATGGAATCAATGCAAATGTCCATCAACTGTTAAAGAAATTATAGTATATATACACTATGGAGTACTACTCAGCTGTAGAAAGAAACGAAATTCTGTCTTTTGCAACAAGATGGTCACAATTGGAATCCATTATACTTAGTGAAATCAGACAGTTCCAAAAAGACACCATAGATTTTCCCTGATCTGAGGTAACTAATCGAGTACCTGAAATGTAATGTATTGAAGTGAAATAGATATTTTGAGAATAGATGATTGTTTATAGCCCTTGTTTCTCGCACTGAAAAGCAGTGTTTTATTTTGTTTTCTCTTCATACTACTTAACTCTTTTACTTAGAGTAGGGTTAACCGTACGATCATTAAATATACTGAAAAATAAATAATTGTAAAAAATTAAGAGTGGGAATCCAATAGGGAGGAGGAGGAAGGGTTGCAGTGTAGGCAGAAGGGAGGAGGAGGAGGGAAGTGCCACTATGTTCTTAATCTGTATATATGAAATATATGAAACTAGTGTAACTTAAGTAAGTTTTTTTAAACATCTGCTTTCACTTTTGCTCACTCACCTTCACTGTGCCGTCATTATTTGCTCTGAGATAAGAAGCAACGTTAATTCCTGTAACTCTTTCTAATTCATATCCATTTTATTTCTTTCTATTATTTTGCTGTGTAGACTAGAATCTCTAGGACAATGCTGAATAGAAATGGTAATAGCATACATCCTTATTTTGTTTCTAATTTAAATTTATATTTATAACATCAAAATATTATATCTATTGAATATTTTCAGTGGATAGTTTTGACAGGTTAATACTTTTATATTTCTTATTTGCCTATATTTTATGGTTATTATCATTATGATTTGATATTGAAACTCACCAAAAACGTTTTATGTTCCCATAGAGACTGTCATCTGGTTTTTCTATATTAATTTGTTAATGTAGTAGGTTACAGCAATAGACTTCCCGATATAAAAACATCTTTTGGTATGTTCCCAGCTTAGCCTTAGGATACATGCATAAGATATTCCCAGCTTAATCATGGTACATACACAACACAAGCTTCCATGACTTCCACTTACTAATAGTTTGTTTAAAAGGTTTATGTCTTATGTGATATGTGACATCAGCTGATAATTTTCCTTTCAAGTGGTGATTATGTCTGATTCTGGAGTGGCTATATTGGCCTAATAAAGTTAGATCATTTGAGGGTAATTTAATTTCTTAGTGTTTAAATCAACCTTTTTTTTTTTTTTTAAAGATTTATTTTATTTACTTGAAAGACAGAGTTACAGAGAAGAGGTAGAGCCAGAGAGACAGAGATCTTCCATTCCATTGGTTCACTCCCCAAATGACCACAATAGCAAGAACTGAGCTGATCCAAAGCCAGGAGCCAGGAGCTTCTTCTGAGTCTCCCACATGGGTGCAGGGGCCCAATAACTTGGGCCATCTTCTACTGCTTCCAATTTGGAATTAATTTTTTTCCTTGAAACAGTGATTCTCAAACTTCAGCATACGTCACTATGCATATTCATTGGCCTCACACCCAGAAGTTTCTAATTTAGTATGTCTGAAGTAGAACTTGAGAATTTACATTTCTAGCAAGTTCCCAGGAGATGTTGTTGGTTTTATTCTGAGGACTAGGCTTTAACTGCCTTAAAATCTGGTAAAATTCATTTATAAAATCTGATGAGAGGGGCCGGTGCTGTGGCAGGTAAAGCCGCCGCCTGCAGTGCTGCATCCCATATGGGTGCTAGTTCGAGTCCCAGCTGCTCCACTTGCGATCCAGCTCTCTGCTATGGCCTGGGAAAGCAGTGGAAGATGGCCCAAGTCTTTGGGCCCCTGAATCCATGTGGGAGACCCTAAGGAAGCTCCTGGCTGCTGGCTGTAGATCGGCTCAGTTCTGGCTGTTGCGGCCATCTGGGGAGTGAATCACATGGAAGACTGCTCATTCTTTCTCTGCCTCTGCCTCTCTCTAACTCTGCCTTTCAAATAACTAAAGATAAATCTTTAAAAAAAAAATCTGATGAGATATGCAATTTGGTTTGTTATGAAGTTACAGGTGAATTTCAAGTTATTCAGTTGTTCATTTTATCCAAATTTCACTTAAATTGTCATTCGAATATTTTCTTATAAAGTTTTAAGTTTTTGTTGCATTGTATCCTATCTTTTAGTCCTAGTATTATGTATTTGTGACCTCGCTAGTCAGGTACTGGAGCTGCCTTTTGTCTGTATGTCGGCTCCTAAGTGTACAAACTGTGGTGTGGTAATGATAAATTAAAATCAGCTATGGGAAAATTTATACTGTAGGAATCAGAAGCATCTATAAAGCATCTATAAAGCATCTACCTCAGAACACCCTGAATAACATTACCTCTTCTTTTTCTCTCTCTACCCCTCTGACCCTCTGCTTCCCTCTTGCCTCTCTCCCTGTCTCTCTCCCATCAGGCTTTTTACAATTTTCTATTTTATTAGTTTTATAAAAAATTACATTTTTGATTTATTCTGTTTTGTGTCATTTTATATTGATACTTGATCTTAGTTTTATAGTCCTCTATTCTGATATCCTATTTTTAAAGTTTTTGAGTTAATTTTTTTTTTATTTTTTTTTCCACAGGCAGAGTTAGACAGTGAGAGAAAGAGAGAGAGACAGAGAGAAAGGTCTTCCTTCCATTGGTTCACCCCCCAAATGGCTGCTGCAGCCAGCATGCTGCGCCAATCCGAAGCCAGAAGTCAGGTGCACCCCCCCACACCCCCCACCCCCGTTCTCCCATGTGGGAGCAGGGCCCAAACAATTGGGCCATCCTTCACTGCCTTCCCGGGCCACAGTAGAGAGCTGGACTGGAAGAGGAGCAACTGGGACTAGAACCCGGTGTGCCGGTGCCGCAGGTGGAGGATTAGCCAAGTGAGCCATGGTGCCAGCCAAGGTTTTGAGTTTATGATTACTTATTAATTTTTAGTTATTCTCATTTTGTAATATATACATTTAATATTATACACTTTTCCTTAAAAATTGCTTTAATTGCATTCCACAAGTTTTGCTCATGTCTTAATATCTCATAATAAATTCTGTCCATTATGATTTCTTCTCTTACTCATGGCTTATCTAAAATTATGCTGTTTGGATGCCCAGATATTTGTTACTCTGATCTTGGGTTTACTCACTTGTTTATAGGCTACCTCTTCTAATAATTATTAGTTTTTATTTTTATAGAAAATAATTATAGAATGTGATATTTATGCTAATTTTTCTTCTCTTCAAATATTTTATTCTTACTAAGAAAAATACAGACTAACATTACATTCTTTATTTTTTAAAGTTTGTGATTCACATGTAATAACTCTACACTATTATGGATCACAATGCAATATTTTATCAGGTACGTACAGCATAAGCTGATCAACTCAGTCCATTACCATCCCACCTCCTTACCCTTCCTCCAGGTTTGGAACCTACAAGCTCCCCTCTTACAGTTCTTTATGTAGAATATAATACATTATTGTGATCTATACTTACCTCACTTGGGGTAAAGCTGCAGCCTGCAGTGCTGGCATCCCATATGGGTGCCAGTTGGAGTTCTGGCTGCTCCACTTCTGGTCCAGCTCTCTGCTGTGGCCTGGGAAACAGTGGAGGATGGCTCTAGTCCTTGTGCCCCTTTACCTATGTAGGAGACCCAGAAGAAGCTCCTGGCTCCTGGCTTCAGATTGGTGCAGCTCCAAGCATTGCGGCCAATTGGGGAGTGAACCAGTGGATGGAAGACCTCTCTCTCTCTCTCTCTCTCTCTCTGTCTCTCCTCTCTCTGTGTAACTCTGACTTTCAAATAAATAAATAGATCTTTTAAAAAAAATTACCTCACAATGCTATAGTTTAATGTTTAGCATTTGTTGAGACTACTTTGTAGTCCCAAATCTGATCAGCTTTTGAAAATGTTTCATTTGAGCTTGAGAAGAATGTGCATCTCCTAATTGTCCTCTGAATTATTAATTTTGGTACTCAAATCCTATTCTTTTTTTTAAAGATTTTATTTATTTATTTGAGTGGTAGAGTTACAGAGGGAGAGACAGAGAGAACGGTCTTCCATCCGTTGGTTCACTCCCCCAATGGCCACAATGGCCGGAGCTGTGCCCATCAGAAGCCAGGAGCCAGGTGCTTCCTTCTGGTTTCCCATGAGGGTGCAGGGGCCCAAGCACTTGGGCTATCCTCTACTGCTTTCTTGGGCCACAGCACAGAGATGGATTGGAAGAGGAGCAGTGGGGACTAGAATTGGAGCCCATATGGGATGCCGGTGCCGCAGGCAGAAGATTAACCTACTGCGCCATGGTGCAGGCCCCTCAGATCCTATTCTTAAGTCTCTTTTAATTCTCAGTTTCTGAGAGAAGTGTGTTAAAATGTTCCACCATGTGCTTTGTCACACCCTGATCCTCTTATTTCTGTTAGAATGCCAGCTTTGGCTAAAATACCTAGTTACATCTTACTTCAAGGGCTAGGGTATTGGCTTCTCTTTACTTCTCTATTGCTACTTCAATGTCCATGCTTACTGGAATTTTGGCATCTTTGAAGTTGAATTCATTTAGCCACTTAAAAATATTTTGCCCAGAATTTTCTGTATGCTTATAGTCAGAATCCATCCATCCCAGTTAGGCTAACCATATTTGCTCATGCACTTCACGTGCTTTCCAATTCTGCCATAATTTCTTTTTACTAAGTTGAAAATTGTAACTTTTTAGCTTTACTAATCCTTTTGTTCTGTTACTCTTTTTATATGATAATATATTTTATAATTTATTGGACAAAATCCTTATTTTCTTGTTATTTTGTATCAAATTTTACAAAGGCACTAAGATCTGATTTCTCTATAAAGTATTTTTTAAGGAGATGCATGTTTTGAAAATCATTTTCTTAGTTTTCAATTGTCATTGTATATCTGCTCTTTATTCTTTATATTTTTTGAGATTTTTACCTATGTAAAGTCACATATTCAAAACCTTTTTCATGTTACTGGGATGCTTAAAAAAGCTGTGTAACTTTTTAGTCAATTTATAGCCATTAAGTATATTTAATTAATGAGATGATTCGTTGTGCCCCATACTCAGTAATTTTTAATGTAAATTTCCATTCATGAATTTAGAACAACATGGTACTTTGATGTACTCATTTTACGCAATGTAGTGGATATGCAATATAGTTACCGGCAAATAGTAAACATGTAATAAGTGTTAGATCAAAAGTGAGGATTAATATTCCTTAAAGCAGCATTCAAATACCGACAAGCAAGTTTTACAAAAGCAAGAAGCTTAATACAATTTGATTTTATACTACTGATCCTGCAGCCCCTGCTGCTAGTGGAAATAAGTTAGAAACAAGTTCTGTATGGTTGGAAATGTAAGCCAGAGTAAAATCTTATTAATAGATAACACCCATTTTGTAGTATAGACTATAAATAGTTCAAATTTTTGAAAGTGCTGATTTAATTAAGTAAGCATTAAGAATATCTTTCAAATCTGTGCAAATAATATGGCAAAAATTTGATACAGAATAATTTGTTGGGCATTGATGGTCAAGAGATCTGAAAAAGGGGTCAAGGAGGGAGCTAGAAAAATCAGAAAAGAGTTTAATTAATTAATTAACTTGAAAGGCAGAGTGAGAAAGGGAATAGGAGAGAGATCTTCCATTTATTGATTCACTCCTCAAATGCTTGCAGTGGCCAGGATTAGGCCAGACCAAAGCTAGGAGCCAAGGACAATGTGTGGTCTCCCATATGGGTGGCAGGGCCCCAAGCACCAAAATCATTTTCTACTGCCTTCTCAGGTGCATTAGCAGGAAGCTGAATCAGATGTAAAGCAATTGGGACTCCGGTATAGAGTGTAGGCATTTTAAGCAGTAGATTAACCTGCTGTGCCACAATGCTGAGCCGAACAGGGGATTATTTTAACCTAGTGATATATAAAGATAAGAGATCTGCAAGACAGAATTGACCAAAAAGAAGGAGAAGGAGACAGAGAAGGAAGAATAGAAACATTGCTAAGGAATAACAAATACATCTTGGTAAAAATTGACATTTTCTAAAATTTCAAAGTAGTATTAAAATTAACTTAGATCTTTAAAAACTAAGTACTTCATACATTTCTTAAAAATCTCAGAATTTTCAGGGGAAATTAGTTTTTATTTGTTTGTTTAAATATTTGTTTAAAAGTACAGTTTAAAATTTTAAATGAGAACTTCCTTTTCTGGTGAACTTGAATTAGTTCAAGATGACCTAATAGGGAACAGATTTTACCGACAACCATTGCCTTAAACAACTAGAAAAAGAAACACACAAAAATCAAAATTGTTCTGGCATTTAACAACAAACAGCACAGGACTGAGATCCCTGAGAGATCAGCTTGTTGGTCACATATACTCATGGGAGTAGACACCCAGGAATAGATACCATAGGCCATGCAGTGCCACATGGAGGCTGCACTTGGGGGTCGCACTTGGTTGTGGGACATCGGTTTTGTAGTAGCAGGACAGTGGAGAATTCTGTGGTTCTTGTGGGAGGTTGTGATTTGCTGATTTGAATAATTTCGTGAGAGAGGTGGAACAAGATGGCAGATAGGGAAGGGCATACTGCTCTAGGCTAGGGAAAAACAGCAAAAAAAAAGAAGTGGAAAAAGTGCATTTGCAGGAGAGAATTAGAGAGAAAACCTCAGTGGAAATTCTTCACCCCTGCAGAGCTGGAGAAAGCATCAGCTTTGTAGGTCAGGTGAGAGCAGACTGCAGCAGCCCATGCCACTACAGATATAGCTGGAGGAAGAGTTTGGCGTGGGTCTAGCCCAGAGCCCTAAGGGGGACAGGATACTAGCTAACCCACTGAAAAAAAGGGGGCATCCCCATTCCCCAATACCATGGCTCCCAGCAACTGGCTGAGAGAGGGAGGATGCCATTTTGGGCCTAAGCAGCAGCTGTGGAAGTGTTTGTGTACACACCCAGCAGCTAGCCAGGATAAGCAGCCATCTTGTCAGTAGTAACAGCAGCAGCAGCTCTGGTGGGTGTGCCCTGCAACTGGTTGGGAGAAGGCAACATTCAGCCAGTGGTTCTTGGGCAGCGGGTGATCTAGAGACTCTACCAGAAGGAAAAATCTGTGTCCCCAAATGACATTGAGTCTGCTTGGGAGAACTGATGGAGGTCTGGGCACCCACGTATGACTGTGAGGTGTACTCAGCCTCTAAACATATCACAGGTTCTGGGGCTCAAACATCCTAGGTGGAGCACCCACAGACAGCTGGCTCTGAGAACGTCTTTGCCTCTCTGTAAGATGGCACAGGCTAGCAGGGTAGAGTGGCTCTTCTGCACACCATGACTATGGGAGCCCTGTGTGCTAAGACTAAGGGAACTCTGTGATTGCACAAGAGGGTACAGAGTGTAGCTGATCTCAGGGAAATCAACGTGAGCTGCCCCACATGCTCAGAGCTCATGATTGCCTAGGGTGGGTCACTGCAATGAGATGATGAGCTCACATTGATGACTGCACAGATCCTTTTTATAGTTCATAAGGCAGCATGGATGAGTATTGCACCCACTGTGGGCTAACACATGGGCACTGATCATCTTGAAAGAGAGGAGGTGAAGGTGTGCTTATACCAACAGGTGATGATTCCCTCTCTTGTGCTAGAAAGCGTAGATCTGCTACACCCAACTTGGGTGTCACCCTTGATACTTTCCCCAACTTGGAGCACGGACCAGAGCTCCCTGGCCACACCTAGCACACATTTCTAGGTATTCACTGAAAGAGCAGACACTTGAATAAGATATAGAAGCATAGCTCAAAGAAAAAAGCCAGCAGAGGAAAAAACCAACAAGTATTTCTACAATTGCTTGAAAATAAAGAAATCCAATAAACAAGGATAAGGAAGACAATATTACCACCACCCAAAGGCATACAACAACACTTCAATATTAGAATGTGATGAAGAGATGGATGAAATGCCTGAAATGGAATTCAAAAAAAATTAATCATCAGATTACTCAGAAACAGTGAGAAACTTTAAATTTTCAAATTAAAGAAATTCATACATGGTATGAATGAAAATATTTCCCATGAAATTGAGATTTTGAGTAGAAAACAAAATAAAATATTAGAAATGAAAATTTCAATAATTCAATTTGTCAAATAAAAAATATAGTGGAAAGCCTTAACAATAGGCTTGATGAAGCAGAAGAAGGAAAACTGAAGCTGGTAGATAAATCTTTGGAAATTTTTCAATCAGACCAAAAAAAAAAAATAAGAAAGAAATTAGAAAAATTAGAAACAATGTTGGATATGGGTCTTAGGAGTTTCTGAAACAATGAGGATATGGGTCTTAGGAGTTCCTGAAGGAGTAAAAGATAGATTGGATTAAAAGGCATATTCAGTGAAATAATTACAAAAAAGTTTCCTAATTTGGAGAAAGAAAGGGATATCCAAGTACATGAGGCACATAGAACTCCTAATAGACATGACCAGAAAAGATCTTCACTATAACACATTGAAGTCAAACTTTCAACTGTATGATAAAAGAAAAGATTCTAAAATGTATATGAGAGAAATGCCAGGATATTTTCATAGGATCTTCAACTAGACTCATAGCTGACTTCTCATCAGAAACCCTATAGGCTAGGAATGAGTGGAGAGACATAGTCTGAATCTTAAGAGAAAAAAAAAAAAAACAAACTGTCAACCCAGAATACTGTACCCTGCAGAGCTATTATTTATGAATAAAGGTAAATGAAGATCTTTCAAAACAAAAGATATTGAAAGAATTTGTCACCACTCATTCAGCCTTACAAAAGATGTTTAAGGATGTGCTACATACAGAAACACAGAAACATGGTCATCACAATGAAAGAAAGTGAAGACAGAAAATCTCCCAGTAAAAGTACAAAGAAATCTAAAGCAAACAATAGGAATATTTATGGAAAAATGCCAGAAGCAAGCTCTTACTTATCAATAGTCACCTTGAATGTAAATGGCCTCAATTCTCCAATTAAAAGATATAGTCTGGCTGAATGGATTAAAAAACAAAACCCATCTATTTTTTTATCCCACAACAATGATACAAGCAGACTGAAAGTGAAAGAATGGAAAAAGATTTCATGCTAACAGAAAGCAGAAATGATCAGGTGTAGCCATCCTTATATCACACAAAATAGACATTAACGCAAAAACTGTTAAGAGACAAAGGAGGGCATTATGTAATAATTAAGAGATCAATTCAAAAGGAAGATGTGACTATAATAAATATATATCCACCCAATGCCAGGGTGCATGGCTATTTAAAAAAAAATAAATAATGGACCTAAAGGGAGACTTTGACTTCAAAACAAAGGTAATGGGGGACTTCAACAACCCAGTTTCATCAATAGGCAGACCAGCTATACAGAAAATCAACAAAGAAACAACAGAGCTAATTGACACTATGGACCAAATGGGCCTGATATCTACAGAACCTTTCACCCCACAGTTGCAGAATACACATTTTATACATCAGTGATTGCAAGTTTCTCTAGTATAGACAACATGCTTAGCCATAAAACAAGTCTTAGAAAATTCTAAAACATTGAATTCATACCATTCATTTTTCTGACCACAAGGAAATGATGATGCAAATTTACAATTCAGGGATCTCTAGAACATATGCAAACCATGAAGACTGAACAGCATACTCATGAATGAACAATGGGTCATAGAATAAATCAAAAAAGAAAGAAAAAATTCTGGAAATGAATGAAGATGACAATACGACACATCAAAAATATGAGATACAGCAAATGCACTGTTAAGAGGGAAGTTTATAACAGTTAATGAATACATCAAAAAATTGGAAAATCACCAAATAAATGAGCTATCAATGCATCACAAGGACCTAGGGAAAAAAACAAATTAGTAGGAAGAAAGTAATAATCAAAGCTAGAGGAGAAATAAGATTGAAACAAAAAACAAAAATCAGTGCAATGAAGATCTGGGTTTTAGAAAAAATAAACAAAATGAATACATAATTGGCCTAAAAACCCAAGTCCATACAATCAGAGATGAAAAAGAAATATAACAATAGATACCAAGGAAATAAAAAGAATCATCAGGAATTACTACAAAGAGCTATATGCCAACAAATTGGAAAATCTAAAAGAAATGAATAGATTCCTGAAAACATACAATCTACCAAAACTAAGTCATAAAGACATAGAAAACATAAACAGAACAATAAACTAGACAGAGATTTAATAAGTAATAAAGACTCTGGGGCCTGCGCCATGGCTCACTTGGTTAATCCTCTGCCTGCAGCGCTGGCATTCCATATGGGCTCTGGGTTCTAGTCCCAGTTGCTCCTCTTCCAGTCCAGCTCTCTGCTGTGGCCCAGGAAGGCAGTGGAGGATGGCCCAAGTGCTTGGGCACCTGCACCCATGTTAGAGACCAGGAAGAAGTACCTGGCACCTGGCTTCAGATCAGTGTTGCTCCAGCTGTTGCGGCCATTTAGGGGTGAACCAATGGAAGGAAGACCTTTCTGTTTGTCTCTCTTTCTCTCACTCTATAACTCTGTCAAATAAATAAAAATAAATAAATAAGTAAGTAAGTAATAAAGACTCTTCTAACAAAGAAAAGAACAGGATTAAATGGCTTCACTGCTGAATTCTACCAAACTATTAAAGAACTTATTCCAATTGTTCTCAAGCTATTCAAAACAATTCAAATGGAGGGAATCCTCCCCAACTCCTTCTATGAAGCTAGAATTACCATATTGCTAAATAAGACAAAAGAGACAAAAAGAAAAAGAACTGTAGAACAATATCCCTGATGAACACAGATGCAAAAATACTCAACAAAATACTGACTAATTGAATCCAACAACACATCAGAAAGATCATTCACCTGGACCAAGTGGGACTTATCCATGATATGCAGGGATGGTTCAACATTCACAAATCAATACATGTGAGACATCACATTAACAAACTGAGCAACAAACACCATGATTATCTCAGTAGATACAGAGAAATCATTTGATAAAACACAACATCCTTTCATGAAGAAAACTTCAAGAAAATTGGGTGTAGAAGGGACATTCCTCAACACAATCAAGACAATTCACGAAAAAAACCCTCATCTAGCATCTTATTGAATGGGAAAAAGTTGAAAGCATTCCCACTGAGATCCAGAACCAGACAAAGAAGGCCACTTTCATCAATATATTGAATATAGTCCTGAAAGTTTTAGCCAGAGCCATTTGGCAAAAATAGAAATCAAATGATACAAATTGTAAAGAAGGAAGTCAAACTATATCTATTTGCAGTTGACATTATTCTATATATAGGGAATCCAAAAAGACTCCACCAAGAGACTTGGACGTCATAAAAGAGTTTGGTAGGAGCCAGCACTGTGGCATAGTAGGCTAAGCCTCTGCCTACAGAGACTTCATCCCTTATGGGCGCTGGTTTGTGTCCTGGCTGGTCCTCTCCTGATCCACCTCTCTACTATGGCCTAGGAAAGCAGCAGAAGCCAGCCCAAGTGCTTGGGCCACTGCACCCACATGGAAGACATGGAAGAATCTCCTGGATTTTGGCTTTGGATCAGTCTAGCTCTAGATTGCAGCCATTTTGGGGGTAGCAGATGGAAGACCTCTCTCTGTAACTCTAAATCTCAAATAGATCAAAGCTTTAAAAAAGAGAGAGAGATAGAGAGTCTGGTAAAGTGTAAAGATATAAAATTAACACACAAAGTTGAAAGCATTCCCACTGTGATCCAGAACCAGACAAAGAAGCCCACTCTCATCACTATATTGAATATAGTCCTGAAAGTTTTAGCCAGAGACATTAGGCAAAAAAAGAAATCAATTGATACAAATTGTAAAGAAGGAAGTCAAACTATCCCTATTTGCAGATGACATGATTCTACAAATAGGGGGTCCAAAAGACTCCACAAAGAGACTATTAAAAGTTATAAAAGATTTCGGTAAAGTGGCAGGATACAGAATTAACACATAAGTCTCAATAACCTTTGTGTATCCAGACAATGTCATGGCCGAGAAAGAACTTCTAAGATCAATTGCATTCACAATAGCTGCAAAACAATTTAATATCTTGGAATATTTGGTTGTGTTTAGTATACAAAAAAAATGACATGATACAGTTTAAAAACAAATCTTACACTGCCTTAAATTTCAATGATTTTGAAAGGAGTTAGTTCTGGTTGATGGTTTGGGGGAGGAGGGCAAATGCTTTATAGACAAGGGAAAAAAAACTTTGCTTTAACCCTCTTCTTAATCTTCCTCTGCCTCATTATCCTCTTGAACTTCCCTATCTTCCTTGTTTTTCTTACTCTTTTCAGCCTTGATGACTCTTTTTTTTTTTTTTTTTTTTTTTTTTTTTTTTTTTTTTTTGCTGCATCATATTTTGCTTGAGCTCAGAATGGCGCGATCTCCTTTTTGTACTGGTCTTTCAGCTTACTGGCCTATTTTCCTAAGGCTGCCTGACATCTGCAGCAGTATTGTTCCACAGTGGGCCCAGGTTCTCTGCAACATCACCAACAGACAAAGTGATGTTGATTTTGAGGTGACAGAACAAAAAAATTATTGAAGGAGGCCTCCTGAATATGTTGGGATTCCTGAACTTTGTTTTTCTTTCCCCTCTGGGAAGGATCTAGGTTTTCATTTCTTTTTTATAACAGGCCTTGTATGCTTTCCCATGTCATCAAGTGTCCTGTTTTGTGGATAGCCATGGTCTTCTACCTCTCTGAGCACTTCTTGTTGCCTGAAGCATATACATGCTTTCTCTTGTGCTGCTAAAATAAGATTGTACAAAGAATGCATCTGACAACCTTTTGGTCCTTGGCTTCTTTCTCTTGGCCCCATATTTTGTTAGTTTTCTCAGAGAGGCACAGAGTTGCTCAGTGCCCATCCCACTCTCACTTGCCCTGGTGCTATCTCTGTGGAGCTCCACATATGGCGATGGCTGTGAGAGCAGGAGTTAGAGGCAGCCTCCTCCCACTGTCAGCTCTGTAGCATCACTCTCCATCTGTCTCTTAACCAGCAAATACAATGGGAATGTTAGCCTGATTGGAGCTATATGCAGTTCATGGATTGCGTGCACTCAGACATATGTACAGATTGATGATCCTTCAGAAGCATAACTGAGAATGGAACGTACTAGATCTTATCTCCAAAATATGGTCTTTGAAGTGAAATGAGAAAGCATGTAGGCAGTTGGGAGAACATGTGCAAAATAAGCATGCAATCTCAGCCATGAAGGAAACCTGCGGGCCACTTGGTACAGCACATTTAGTTCCAAATCAAATGTGTGACTATAAAGCCCTATCATGTGACTCCTTTGCCCCAGTTATCCAACCCTCGGTTTCTCTAATTGTCTCCAAGACTTTTTATGCTCTTCAGCTTTAGCTTCCCCTGACACTTCCTTCTGGAAAGTGTCCATGGCTTGAGTGCTTGATAGCTATTCAAACATCTGTGCATCACTCACATATTTCTGCTGGAAGGCTGTAGCAGATTAACGACAGCCACGCATTCTTTGCCACCCGTTCTATCAGGAGGTGATCCTGTTTGCCCTGCTCTTGAATCTGGGCTGGCATTACTGTTTTGACCAATATAATGCAGTGAAGGAGACCATGGCGTGTTGAGACCTTGTTGTTAGGAGACTGCCAGTCAGAACATAGGAAGTCAGATCATACTGCTAGAGAGGTGACCCTGTGGAAAGGATTAAGAACATATGGAAGTATCCATAAGGGTCTTGCTGAGCCTCACCTTTCAGTTGAACATAGCAAGGTGCAAAGAAGTGATTTCCCTAGAGCCTCAGACCCAGCCCAGCTTCCAGGTAAAAACCATTGAGTCAGCACCCTGTGTTGGAGCAATACAGTTGCCAAGCTGAGCATGCCCAAATGTGTGACTCACAAACAGATGACTTATGCTAAAACGGGTATTGTTTCAAGCCATTATGTTTGGGGGAGTTTTTATACATCAATAGATAATGTGTTTTCTAAATCTTAGACTTTCCGTTGTGAGATGATTAACGTTATTTCTCCTGTTTTCTCTCTCCCTAGAGATGGATAGGTACCTTCAGAACAAATTGATATAGCCACTACTTCAGTATTTAAGGAATTGCTGCCTGAATTCCGCTCTCAGTCCTTGTCACTGCCCATCCTGTTCTTTTGGCATACTGCTGATTTTTCTTAATTAATTTATTTGTTAAGGACTGCAAATTTCAAATGTACAACTTTAGGAATATACTTATTCTTCCCATCATACCCTTAAGATTCATCTTCAATTAACTTTGTACACAGAAGACCAACTCTATACTAAGTAAATATTTAAACAATTTGCACACACACACACACACACACACACACACACACAAAACTGTTTGGGAACAAGTATCACATTTAACTCTCATAATACAACTCATTGAGGACAGAGGTCCTGCAAAGGGAATTAGTACACAGTGACTCCAGTTGTTAATTTAACAATTAACATTCTTATGTATGATGTCAGTGACCACCCGAGGCTCTTGACGTGAGCTGCTTGGGCTATGGAAGCCTTTTGAATCCACAAACTCCATCAGTATTTAGACAAGGCCATTAGCAAAGTGGAAGTTCTCTCCTGCCTTTAGAGAAAAGTACATTCTTCTTTGATGGCCATTTCTTTCCATTGGGATCTCACTCACAAAGATCCTTCATGTAGAATATATTTTGCCACAGTGTCTTGGCTTTCCATGCCTGAAATGCTCTCAAGAGCTTTTCAGCTAGACCAGCAAGATGTAAGGGCTGATTCTGAGGACAGATGTTACTTAAAGCAGTTGTCATTCTATGTTATTCTATGAGTCTGCTGTGTGTGGATGCTTCCCATATTGGAACATTCTCTTCTTCTTAATTCTATTTACTATAATTACCCCACACTTGATCCTATTTATAAGGTCATTTTTTTTGACAGGCAGAGTGGACAGTGAGAGAGAGAGACAGAGAAGAAGGTCTTCCTTTGCCATTGGCTCACCCTCCAATGGCCGCCACGGCTGGTGTGCTGTGGCCGGTGCACCGCGCTGATCTGAAAGCAGGAGCCAGGTGCTTCTCCTGGTCTCCCATGGAGTGCAGGGCCCAAGCACTTGGGCCATCCTCCACTGCACTCCTGGGCCACAGCAGAGAGCTGGCCTGGAAGAGGGGCAACTGGGACAGAATCCGGCACCCCGACCAGGACTAGAACCCGGTGTGCTGGCTCTGCAGGGCGGAGGATTAACCTATTGAGCCAGCCTGGTCATTTTAACACTTAATCCTACTTATGTGTTCACTTTAACTCTTAATATGATCACTTTAATACTTAAGATGACGCTTTTATCACTCAGCTCAATGGGATTTGGGGTCACATGACAAGTTTTTGAACTGTATCCTTAGAAGTTAGACCTTAGGAACGTATGTAGAACTATACAGCTTTACAGTTACAAACTTCCTCCTCCCTCTATTATTTCCACTCTTATTTCTTACTGAGATCCATCCTGAATTGATATTAACTCTATGTTAAGAGTTCAACAAATAGTATGAAGAGAATAAACAACAACAAACTGTTCCTCGACAGTCTAGACAAGAGCCACTCAAGTCATCCTTTCTCAAAGTGTCAAATTCACTTCTGCAGATTTCATTTTAGGCGCTGTATTCATTCTTGCAGATCAGGGAGAACTTATGGTGTTTGTCCCTTTGGTACTGGCTTATTTCTCTAAGTTTGATATTTTCCAGATTCATCCATTTTGTTGCAAATGACTCTCTAATTTTTTTAACTTCTGTGTAGTATTTCATAGTGTGCATATCACATAATTTCTTTTTTTCTTTATTTGATAGACTTAC
This sequence comes from Sylvilagus floridanus, assembly GCA_949820135.1. Classification (NCBI taxonomy): domain Eukaryota; kingdom Metazoa; phylum Chordata; class Mammalia; order Lagomorpha; family Leporidae; genus Sylvilagus; species Sylvilagus floridanus. The sequence continues at coordinate 41,239,707 of OX463227.1, forward strand.
ACAGAGAGAGAAGGAGAGGCAGAGAGAGAGAGAGAGGTCTTCCATCCACTGGTTCATTCCCCAGTTAGAGGCAATGGCTGATGCTGTGCCAATCTGAAGCCAGGAGCCAAGAGCTAGGAGCTTATTCCAGGTCTCCCACATGGGTGCAGGGGCCCAGGGGCTTGGGCCATCTTCCACTGCCTTTCCCAGGCCATAGCAGAGAGCTGGATCAGAAGTGCAGCAGCCGGGACTCGAAATGGCACCCATATGGGAAACAGGCACTGCAGGTGGCGGCTTTAGCTGCTATGCCACAGTGCCGGCCCTTTTTAAAAATTATATATTTATTTATTTGTTTGTTTGTTTTTCCATAATTTCTTTATACAGTCTTCTGTTGATGGACATTTAGGTTGGTTCCATGTCTTAGCTATGTGAATTGAGCTGAAATAAACATGGGGGTGCAGATAATTCTTCTGTTTACTGATTTCATTTCTCTTGGGTAAATTCCCAGGAGTGAGATGGCTGGGTCATATAGTAGGTCTATATTCAGTTTCTGAAGTATCTCCATACTGTCCTCCATAGTGGCTTTACCAGTCTGCAATCCCACCAACAGTGGATTAGGGTACCTTTTTCTGCACAGCCTTGCCAGCTTTTGTTGTCTGATTTCTGTATGAAAGCCATTCTAACTGATGTTAAGTGAGACCTCATAATGGTTTTTATTTGTATTTCCCTGATAGCTAGTGATCCTTAACATTGTTTCATGTGTCTGTTGGCCACATGGATTTCCTTTTTTGAAAAACATCTGTGTAGGTCCTTGGCTATTCTTTTAACTGGGCTGTTTGTTTTGTTGTTGTGGATTTTCTTGATCCCTTTGTAGATTCTGTTTATTAATCCTTTATCAGTTGAATACTTTACAAATAATTTCTCCCATACTGTCAGTTGCCTCTTCACTTTCCTGTTTCTTTTGCAGTATAGAAACTTCTTAATTTGATGTAATCGGATTTGTTAATTTTGGCTTTGATTGCCTGTGTCTCTGAGGTCTTTTCCAAGAACTCCTTGCCTACGCCAATGTCTTGCAGGGTTTCCCCAATATTCTCTAATAATTTGGTGGTGTTGTGTCATAAGTCTAGATCTTTAATCCATCCTCTGTATATATAGAATCACGTCATCTGTAAATAGGGATAGTTTGACTTCCTCCTTCCCAATTTGTATCCTTTTGATTTATTTTTCTTGCCTGTTGGCTCTGGCTAAAACTTCCAGGACTATATTGAATAACAGCTTCAGTGCCTCATTTTTTTTTTTTTTTACAGTTCTGGCACACATTCACAAGCACTCAGCCCCTGTTAGTTCTCCCCACCAGAGTCAGGAGTCTCCACTCTGCTGATTGCTGGGCGCAGACACAAGCTGGTGCACCTGAGATATATGTCCAAAATGGCGCCTACTCTATCAGCCGTTTACAGGTCACCATTGTAAGATGATTGGGATGAGAGAAACATGTTTCTCTTTTTTCTCTCTCTCTAGTTTCATAGGTACACTATCCCCCATGGGACTTCAAGCCAAGTTCCCTCTAGGCTCTTCCTGAGCTTTATCACTAGTGGCTCGGGCTGCTGCAGTCTGGTCTCACCTCCTTCTCCCATGCTGGTGCGGAAGCTCTCAGCTGCTGCAGTCCTGAGCCGTTGGCGTCCACCGCCTCCATGTAGGTCCACTGTGTCCCTCTAATCTGTGTAGTGTTTCCTCTGATGTTTTCTCCCTAACTCTTCCCTGAGACTGCACTCTCTTCTCTTTTTTAACCTATCTACTCCTAGACCAGAGCATTAAGCTCCCTCCCTACTCTGCTATCTTGGAACCTTACTGATTTATGTGTTCATCTTTTACTGCCTTGGTTTGTGTAATGGTCTGTTTTTGTAAAGTATTCACATACAAAAGATCATATACAATTTTTGTATATGATCTTTTACTGCAATTACCTTACAATGAGACTCTCTTTATATCAGTTTTCTCCGTGCCTCTGTGGAATATGGATATCTCTATGTTGACACTTTCTGCTTGATGATTTACCTTTAGGAATGGTTCAGTTGTTGCACATTTAATTAGCTTGTTTCTCTTTCTTGCTTTCTCTGCCTCTTTTTACTAATTTCCCTCCCCTCCCCCATGGCATGTCACATGTCATGGTGGATGAAAGCACAGGCTCTGGAGCCTGAAACAAGTCTTAAACTCTGCCACTTCTTGTGTGGTGACCTTTGGCACATTTCACAGTGTCTCAGTGATGAAACGCTACATAGATTAGAGGGACACAGTGGACCTACATGGAGGCTGTGGACGCCAACAGCTCAGGACTCCAGCAGCTGAGAGCTTCCCCACCAGCATGGGAGACGGAGGTGAGACCAGACTGCAGCAGCCCGAGCCACTAGTGATAAATTTCACAGTATCTCTGTGGTGCAATTTTCCTATATGAAATATGAAAATAATACTAGTTCCCAAGACATAGAGTTGGTGTATGGATCAGTCAATACATTAATAAAACATATATGTACATATATGTAAATGTAGATGCATCTTTATTTACACATAGATATATGTATGTGTATTAGAATAATTGTATCACAGTAAGTACACTCTAAGAATTAGACATTATTGTCATTTCTGATTCTCACTGGCTCTTTGTCTCTATTCCTTGTCCCCTAATTTTTACTTTTCACATTTCCCTAGAAATTGACTGATGTACGGCTAGCACCACGGCTCAATAGGAGAATCCTTTGCCAGTGGCGCCAGCACCCCAGGTTCTAGTCCCAGTCGGGGCACCAGATTCTGTCCCAGTTGCTCCTCTTCCAGGCCAGCTCTCTGTTCTAGCCCATGAGTACAGTGGAGATGGCCCAAGTGCTTGGGCCCTGCACCCCATGGGAGACCAGGAGAAGCACCTGGCTCCTGCCTTCAGATCAGCGCGATGCACTGGTCACAGCGCCCCAACCACGGCGGCCATTGGAAGGTGAACCAACGGAAAAGGAAGACCTTTCTCTCTGTCTCTCTTTCTCACTGTCCATTCTGCCCGTCAAAAAAAAAAATTGACTGATGTGCAAATTTTATTATCTTCTAAGTAAATTAATAGAATTCCGCATTCTCATTAATAATTTTAAAAGATGAGTAAATTCTGATGTATTCTCTTAAAAAGTTTCCCAATTGATGTAAGAATCTGTTAACTTTTATGCACATTGATTTTTAAATTATGGTCTGAAAAAGATTTAGAGTCTCAAACTCTTACAGATGTCTAATGCTGAAAGTCTGTTGACCTTTAATAGATTAATTGTTGATGGAGTAAAAGTAGGACTTCCTCCTATCATGGTGTCTGAAGGTGGGGCCTTTGAGAAGTGATTGGACTGGATTAGGTTGCCAGGGAAGAGTTTGTTGTCTCACCCATGGTGGCTTTATAAAGAGAGATGACACAGTTGGTAGAAGAGTGTGCTCCCTGTGTCTCTCTGCTTCCTGGTTCACCCCTGATTTTCTTTCCACCTGCATTCCACCCTTATTAGGTGCCAGAAATATGGCTGCCCAATGTTGGACTACAAACCTCTGAAACTGTAAACCTAAGTCAATATTATTTTTTAACCTGCAAAACTTAAGTCAAAATCAATCTTTTAGTTAAGAATGTATTTTAGTTAAAGTAACAACAGCAGCAACAACAAACCCTAATACAAATATATAAACAGATTCTTCATCCAGACTTAGTTTTGGGAGAAATTTCAGTTTTGGTTGTTTTTTTGCTTTGTTTTTTTTTTTGGAGGGACACATCTGACAGATGACATTCTTAACAGGGATGGTCCTGTGGGTGTACTCAAAGGCTTGAATAATTTCTGACAGAACATCTTTAGGTTTAGCATTTTCTATTCCGTTCAGGACAGCATCTTGGTTTGAGTAAGTTTTCTCTGTGGCGTCCTAACCCTGAGACAAGGACTTGTGTCCAAGACATTTGTACAGGTAATAGACACAGGGACATTAGGAAGAGAACAGGATTAGCACGGCTGAAATGCAGAAGAGCCAAGGAAGAGCCTCAGTCTGATTTTGAAAGAATGTCAGATTCTCTGGATTGCAAAAATTCACCCAGGTATGTGTCCTGAGTGGAGAGGAAAAAGCTGGCCTTTCCTATTTTTGCCTCAGTACGTAATTGGCCTAGGGCTGGCATGTGGGAGGTACAGAAGCTCACAGGTTGAGCTCCTTTGGTCTTAAGTCTGCAAGCAAAACAACTCCAGTTGGCCCTAGGTGGTTTTCGTGAGTCTGAGGTACCTACCAGGAAACGGGCAGAAAGTTGCTTAAGAATGGTAGAGGCAGTGCAGAGAGATCTAGGCAGATCTTGAAGAGTTCCTGACACTTATCAAAAGGCAAGGAAGAAGGGAAACAAGATTTTATGTATGAAATTAGAATTTATTCAAATTTACTTTTAAAAGCGTCACTCACAGGGCCAGTGTTTTAACACATAGCAGGTGGCATCCTCCACATCTGCTGTCTTGCTTGTGTGTCACGACAGTTTATATGGAACTGGCTTAGACACTAATTCAATTTTTTCTGTTTTTAGAATAGTAACAGCATATCTGTGCCTTAATTCAAATTCATTTTCCTTATGCTATGATTATACTTACAAGTTGGCACAAATAGAAATGATGTAAGAAAGAGGAGTCATTTCAAGGTTAACATACATCACAAGTTCATTAACCTTTTCAGTTAAATAAGACTTCTCAATGAGGCAACAGCTAAATTCTTCTGACCTTATTGGGCTACATGAGGTGACTCAGGCCATCATAAAAAATTAAACTTAAGAGAGGGGCCATATCTTACCAACTTCCTGATTTCACATGTGCCAAATGGGCCTTTAAATCCACTTCTAGTTCCAAGCAAATCTTTCTCTGACTTTCTCTGAGACATCTCCAAAGCACAGAAAAGGCCAGCCAAGGGCAAGACATGAAGCAGTGAGGAAGTGATTGCATGTGGCAGCCGCAGTCTCTCTTTTTTGAATTTTATTTTGCCCTTTCTGGGACTCCTATGACTTTATTGCTTTTATGGTTCTGCTCTACTGAAAGAGGAGGAAACAAACGTGGGGTTTTAATTCTGTCTATTGTAACTGTAGGATGCCGTGTTAAATAGAAACACCCCACCCTCAACTGCTGTAGTCAGTGTTGACATAGAACATGTCATACATGATACTCATGTTGTAGTCAAATTGGGTCATACCACTGTTCTCTAGGAATGTCCTTCCCTCCTTTCCCTGCCCCTTCCCTTGTTTATTTCCACCCATCTGTCCTTCCAGCATCCGCCCTAGAAAGAAACAGACAGGAGAAGGGAGAGAGAGTGAGCGAGCAAGAGAACATTTCAAGGTTAAGAAATAAAGCAGGCTGAACAGTAGTTGTTGGAGCAATTAGAGGAGACAACTCTCTACAGAAATCAAGTGATGGAAATTTGAACATTTTGTGGATTAAAAAAATGAAGATTACTCTGAAAATAGTAATGAGGGTTTTTAAATAAGAAAGACACAAATCCCAGGGTAGGTGGCCTGATAAAAACTATGAGGGCAAAAGAAAAGCATATAAAAGAATTGCAGGCTGGAGCAGTGTTCTACATCCTCATTTAAACTGGTTAAAGAGATCTCATGATATCCTTAAAAAGAAGTATCTGAAAGCAGAGCTTAGAGCCTACCATATTAGCATATGAAAATTATATAGAAATATGCATATATTAGTTATTATAAAGTTTGTGAATGTCTGAGTATGTGAGTATATATATGGGTGAACCCTAAGAGATGTTTATGGAAAGAGATATGACTAGCCAGGACAGAGCATCCTAAGCACCTTAATTCTGTTCTTAACATGTACTTATACTCACAAATCAGGAAAAGTATATGTACAGAAAATAAAGTCAACCAAAGGAATACTTTATTACTATCTGTAATTGACTCCAAATTTCCATGGAGTGCTCGTGTGCAGTGGGGTAACCTTGACTATTCACTGACTCTTTTGGCTTGGTTAATTGAGCCTAACCATCATAGGACCAACATTGAGTGGAAGCTTAATTGCTTTCTTTGCTTCTACTCCAAAGTTTAAATCTAAACTCTGAATGTCAGCACTACTCTGAGTCAAGGAAAGCACACCATCTAACAACAAACAGTGGAAGAAAGCAGAGAAAACCAAGATAGCATTTGGCCCAAGCTGTAGGGCAGAACCGGTTGGATTTTCGTCATCTGTGTTTTTGGGGTTGGCTGGAAGGGGAACTCAAGGGAGCTCCCTTGGCTCTTCTTACACAACTGGTTGGAAGAACTAGCCAGGGTTATGCAACATACACCAGATAAAAACCTAGTTCAGTTAAATGAAGCCAGAAATCTAAAGTATATGATAATTGTTTTTTCTCTATAAAATAGACCAAATGAATCCCTTCTCTTAATCAAGAATATCCTTGTTCCCACAAAGAAATGAAATGTTCCATAAATTAATTTTACCCTTACATTATTCCTGAAGAAATACTAAAACTCTAAAATAGTACAGCAGCTTCTGTTTTCTTTTTGTCTTTTATCGTGCTATTGGAGCTTGTATTCAGAATTTCCAAAGTTTTAGTATGTCAGTTCCAGATTTGGCTAACCTCTACTGAATCTGTTTGCTTAGAAGCTTCCCCATCTTCCTCAGGGACAGCTCTCATTCATTTCTGTTTTCATCCACCTGGTTCATTTTGGTGCTGACCCTGAATGGAATATTTCCCAAACTAGGCAGATCAGATCTTCTCATTCCAAGAATTGAATGTCTTTCTAATTTCTCTGATCAGGAGTTGTAAAACATGACATTTGGTTAGTTAGGAAGCATTGTGTACATTCTACCAAATTGGAAAATGCAAGAAAGCAAAGCTGACATCACCCTGGTTTCCAAGACATAGTGAGGAGAAGTATGGAGAATGAGAACATTTTGAGAATATTACCAAATCTGGATATCCTTTCAGGATATGGTTGATTTATTGCTAATGCTATTTCAATATGTACTTGTTCTCTGAAAGTTTTGATCACTTGGTAATTTTCTATGTCCTGAACATTAGACAAATATCTTTCTGATAAAACCTTCCTTCTGCTTCAGCTAGCTCAATGTAGGTTTCTATCACATGTATCTAATAGAGGCTTAATATAGACCAAGGCTTTCATTTCTTCCATTTTTCCTGTGAAAACATTGCTACACCATTTCTGACTATATTAGGCACTCTAGCTGATGAGGTTAAGCAGTAGAGAAGACCTTTTTGTTTAGACTGGATTGTCCTGAATGGCCTAAACCAAAACTAACCAAAAGTTGTAGACTTTGCCTTCTGTACCCAAATCCTCCTCCTGGAATTTTCCACATGGCAGAGACTGCTCGCTGCCTACTCTAGTTTTCACTCTCTTTTTTGCCCCTTACAATAGAAATATCCTAGATTTTATTCGGGTATGGATGCCTGGAGAAAATTCTTCAGTATTTAATATTCCTCACATTTGGAGATGACCATATGACTAAGTTTGGTCAATGAGATATAAGCATTAAATCTTTCTTTCCTTCCTTCTTCCTTCCTTCCTTCCTTCCTTCCTTCCTTCCTTCCTTCCTTCCTTCCTTCCCTCCCTCCCTCCCTTTCTTCCTTTCCTTTTTTTAATAGTTTCTCAAATTCCTCCTAAATGGTCAGCTGACACATGTTCCTTTTTCCATTTCTCTTCAAGCTTTATTCTTTTCAGCTGGCTATAACACAGCACATCTGGAACTTGACCAATCTCTTGGACCATGAGGTGGATGCCCTGAGTTGAGATTGATGGAGCTAGGTCTCTGAGATCGTAAAGCCCTATACAAACACATCTCTTGGAACACATCTCTTCAAGCTCTTTTTAAAAGAAATTATATATAAATAAACTTGTATTGTGTTTAGGTCACTTTGATTTTGTTATATGCAACCAAACTAAAGCTAAGTTATGTGTCATTCCAGCTAGAGAACACTGCAGATGAAATCCCATCTAATAACAAGAAGATGCAGAGTCCTCAGATATATTATAATTGTACTAAGGTTTTGGTCTAATACAGTGCTCTTGAGTCATGAACAAAATTAGATTAGTATTGTTGTTCCTCATTATGAGTAGCATTTAAGGTAGGGTTGTGACAGAAACTTGAGTTCTCCCTAGAAGATGACATGCTCTCATTTATGTTTGTTTGTGGTGAAAAATATGGAATTCTCATTTCATTAATGGGTTTAGTTATTTTTAACAAAAGTTAATATCTGAATAATATTCCATCAAGCCAGAATCATCATCTAAAAATGTCATCTGAATAATGTACTACCCCGTTTAAAACCCTTTAATGACTGAATGCTCTTAACACAGTTAGCAAATATTAATCTATTTTTATTAGTTTGAGGATTCTGCTTGATTGCTTTATTCTTCCTATTAAACACCAGCTTTGTGAAGGCTGAGGCTATCTCATTATGTCACCAGTGTTTACATTGCAGCTAGTCAACATATATTTGTTAAATAAATGATGAGAAGAGGAATAAATATAGAAAAGTTTCATGAATTTGATAAATCCTTGAACTAAGACCATTCTATAATGGTGTCCAGAGGAAATTTATTGTTGTATTCAAGCTTCTGTGTCAAAAACATTATACCAAGTATTACTAATAAAATCTTATTTTAATTTTCCTGTTTGTAGGGAGTGGGAGTACTGATATGCTACAAACAATAGGTAGAATTCTAAGATGGTGTCCAGTGACAAATTACCTTGTTCAACTCCCACTCCTTGAGTGTGAGGAAAAGTGCAAATATGATGGACTATGACCCTAATGATTATGTTTAGAACCAGTTGACTGATTAGTCTCAAAATGGAGGTTATTCTCAATGACATTGACCTAATCAAGTGAGCTGATTTAACAAAAATAAGAATCAGCAGACACACTCCTGCTGATCTGGAAAGAAAAGCAAATGTGAACTGTGAATTGCATAGGGCAGCCGCACAGCAAGGAACTGCAGTGGTTTCTAGGAAATAGGATGATCACCAATATATAGCCAGAAAGTAAATGGGGATCTCTGATGTATAACTGCAGGAAACTGAATTCTTCCAATAAACTGAACATGCTGGGAAGAAGACTCTGAGCTCTAAATGAAAGCAGTGGAATGGCCAACACTGCATTTGTGGATTTGTGAGACCCTGAGCAAAGTCTCACCAATTTCAAATACCTTGAAATTTTTATGCACTATAGAGCAACCAAGTGAAAATGCATTTAAGAAAGGAATAAAAATATAGGGCACAAAGCAGAAGGTGATCAAAGGAGGATTATAAAACAAAACCTAAGAAGGCAAGGTGTTTAACAAATAAATCCTGGGGCCAGCATCATGGTTCAGCAAGTTGAACAACTTCTTGAGACACCAGCTTCCCATATTGGAAAGATAGTTGAAATCCCAACTGCTCCACTTCCAATCCAGTTCCATGCTAATGCACCTGGGAAGCAGAAGATGGCTCAGATGCTTGGGCCCCTGTCACCTACCTAGGAGACCCAGATGGAATTCTAGGTTCCTGGCTTCAGCCTGGACCAGCCCCAACCCTTGTGGGCTTTTGGGAAGTGAACCAGCATGTGAATATTCTCTCTCTCTCTCTCTCTGTCTCTCTCTCTTATTCTGCCTTTCAAATACATAAATAAACCTTTTGTTGAAATTAAAAAGTAAATTCTAAAATCCATCCTGGTGTTTATATTATATTTTTGCAAATCTTAAACAGTCCCTGTTTGTGACTCATGTACTATGGATACAGTTTGGATTGTCCTATTCTTGAGACCATATGGAATACCAGAATGTCTAGAACACACTGATCCATCCAACAGTTCATTATTTTATTGTACCAGTTGAAATGAGACTGCTTGTTCTGGGTTTTTTTTCCTCCATGAATCAAAATTTTTATTCAAAAGTTTTTTTTTAATTTTTAATTTTTTAAATTATTTATTTATTTGAAAGGCAGAGAGTTACAGAGAGGCAGAGGCAGAGAGAGAGAGGTTTTCCATCTGCTGGTTCAGTCCCCAAATGGCTGCAATGGCCAGAGCTGGACCAATCCGAAGCCAGGAGCCTGGAGCTTCTTCCAGGTCTCCCTTGTGGGTACAGGGGCTCAAGGACTTGGGCTATCTTCTACTGATTTCCAGGGCCAGAGCAGAGAGCTGGGTAGGAAGGGGAGGTACTGAGACTTGAACTGGCACCCATGTGGGATGCCAGCACTACAGGTGGCAGCTTTACCCGCTATGCCACAGCACCGGCCCTTCAAAGGTTTTATATATAATAATTTCTGTTCATTGAGAAACTAGGTTAATCTTGAAGAGAAAGAGTAAATTCTAACACTTCACCAGATCCTTGCTAATCACAGTCTATCGTTTAAGTTGTTCAGATGAAAAAAAGATGAGTCATCTCTAACTCATTCCTTCCTTTTATATCCTACTTATAAACTATAAGACAATTTGGTAGCTATTTTCTTTTTTTTAAAAAAAGATTTATTTATTTATTTGAAAGACATAGTTACAGAGAGGCTGAGGCACAGGCAGAGAGAGCAAGAGATCTTCTATCCTCTGGGTCACTCCCCAAATCCCAAGAACTGGGCAGATCTGAAGCTAGGAACTTCTTGGGGTCTCCCACGTGAGTGCAGGGGTCCAATGCTTGGGCCATCTTCTACTGCTTTTCCAGGCCATAGCAGAGAGCTGGATTGGAAGTAGAGCTGCTGGGTCTCAAACAGGTGCCCATAATGCAAGCTGGCATTTCCGGCACTGCAGGCAGTGGCTTTACCTGCTATGCCACAGCACTAGCTCTGGTAACTCTATTTTCAAAAAACTTCTAGGATCTGAACTATCACCAAGTCATTTCTGTCACTGTGTTTTAAAACATCATTGTTTCTGAGTTGCTTCATTTGTTCTCTAAAATCTGCTCTTAACCTATTAGCTTAAGTGATTCTGTTGAAATTCTGCTCAAATTTTCCAATTCTGCATTTATCCTAGAGTAAAATCCCAAACTCACTTTCGTGTTGCCTCCCTTCTTCTGCTCTGTTTAAACTTGGTTTGGTATCCTGGAATCTTACAACAAGACTTTATCTTATTAGTAGTCAACAGTTATAGGGTGATGTTTCAGAGGACATTCAAAGCAGGCAGTTCCTAAAAGATTAAAGATCTGCATGGGCCCTGTTAAAATAATTAAATGTGTAAAATTTTGAGTTTGATGCAGGCAGTTTTTGTGCTAATGGGCCTAGAGTCCAGGCCACGGAGGCTGTCTTTTGTTGCCTTGCCTAACAACCATTATGAATTTTTTTTCTCTAGTCTGAAAGTTGAGTTCTGGTTTTGCTACTTCTGTTCGTTGTTTAATCTTAGGCACTTTAATTATTTTCTCCCCATTTTTCTTCAGAGGAAAAAATAATTTATTTTGAATAGATACCATTAAAAATATTCACTAAATGTGGTCTTGTTTATATCAAAAGGAATTTTTCTCCCAAATAAAAGTTCTTAAATAAACCTGAGATTCCTTTGAACAACAATAAAAAGGAATAATGTATCTTATAAGATAGCTTAAAAAATAATGCAACAGGTTGCTAGTACACTTAGTATAACATAAAAATATGTTTAATTAAAAGCAAATTTGGAACTTGATCATATGCCTTTATGAAAAAAATTATAACAAGTCCTTTACTTCATTTACTTTTAGCTATATCATAAATGCTACAGGAGACACTGGACAATTTGTGATGAAAAGAAGGCAAACTTCATTTTCAACAAAGCAAATGAGTGCATGTTTCCCTTTGGCTCTTTTTTCCAATCCTCTTTCACTGTGTGGAAGAACCATTGAGTTCTTCCTGAGTTTTGGGTAGGTGAGTGGTTGTTTTCTACACTGCCTGGACTCTCCAGGTATGCAATGCCTGCACAGGGTTTTCCTGTCACTGAAACTATCACTTTTCCAACTTTGAAAACTATCTCAGCCAGTTCATGTTTCACATGCTTCATCTGTAGGACAGTAAAGCTCTGAGATGCACAATATCTCCAACAGTGCACTGCTAAAGGGCATCATGAGATAAATAGGCTTTGCTCTTATTAAAGTACTTTCATGAGTAGGGATCTAGCACAAGCCTGATCACTCTCACTTTGCAGCTTTTTGCTTTGCTGTCCTTATCACCTTCCCCACAATGCATTTGGCATGGATAGATGAATTAGTTACTGACATCATCTGGCTTTGGTTACCTCCCAGTCCTACTGTGCAAGTTCATACATGCCAAGCATGGGCCAAAGCATGACAGTGACACCCCCTTCCCATTTTTAAGAATTATTTTTAAGATTAATTGAAATATATATAAAAAGTTACTAGCACATTGTAAGTAATCCATGGTAGTTGTTACTTGTTTATTAGAAGTTTAAACTAATGGAGAAGATTCAGAAAAATTTTGATTGGGTTGATACCTGGATGGTGTGGATAAAGAATATGGTTCCAATGACTTTTTTCAAACATAGCAAGGTAAATTTTGTAAAAAATCTACAGGGAAGGCCTAGCATACAACGTGATCATTGAATAATAATACAATAGAATGGATTTAAGGAATGTAAGGATAAAAATTGGCAGGGCTAAATCAATGGATAGCATGCAGATGCTGGATTGAGAAAAGCAGTGCTAAGTGATACCACTTGCAAGATAGAAAAAAATAGGAGATGAGCAAATGTAAAGGTAGGAGGAAAATGATGAGTTCATTTTGGAACATAAGAAATTTGAAATGCTACAGGATGTTCAATTCAAGAAAGTTTGTTTTCTTGAATTATCTACTATCTAAGGATCTAGAGAGGTTCAGGGTTGGAAATGTAGATGATAGATGGTAGTTAATATCTTATCAATAAATGAGATTTTCTCTATTGGTAAAAAGCAAGAAAATCAAGGGTAAGTGGTATCATAAAAACGATATGAGGCAAGACAATGAAAAAGAAAGATGAAAACATATGAGTAGTCAAGAGGTCATGAAAGGTAAGAACTGAAACTTATCTGCTACCTGATTCACTGGAATAGAGGTAAAGAAACACAGTTACCACAGCTAGACAGTTCTAGGAAATGCCCAAGTAAAGTTAAACACATATTGCTCTTTGGGGCAGTGGATCAAAGAGGAAAGGAAAAGTAAGGTCATCAGTAAAAGGAAAGCGAAGCATGGTGGCAGATGATGAAATCAAAAGAGAGAAGCTGAGAGGCTGGTATTGTGGCACAGTGGATTAAGCTGCCACTTGCAGCACCAGCATCACATGTAGGCACTGAGTCCTGGCTGCTCTACTTACTATCCAGTTCCCTGATAAGGTGCCTGGGAAAGCAGCTGATGAGGGCCCAAGTACTTGCACCCTGCACCCACGTGGGAGACTGGAAGAAGCTCCAGGCTCCTGGCTTTGGCCTGGCCCAGCCACAGCCATTGCGGCCATTTGGGGAGTGAGTTAGCAGATGGAGGACCTTTCTCTCTCTCTCTCTCCCTCTCTCTGGAACTCTGCCTTTCAAATAAATAAAATAAATCTTTTTTTTTTTTTTTTTTTAAAGAGAGAAGTTGAGAGGGGTTCAAGGTGGCTGACTAGAATGAAGCCACATTCACTTCTGCCACTGTAGGGTATGACAATAAAAATGAAGGAGCACATTTTCAGGGGTATGACAGACATAACAGAACAAAGACCACATGGGACAGCAAGGAAATAGGACAGATACCCCTCTGAGGTCAGCTGAAGTGCAGCCATCTGCTAGCTGGGCATCACTATCTCATCAAATCGAGGTGGGAAAAAGTTGCTGCATGCCCCACAATTTGCAACTTCAGCTGAGAAAGAATTCCACAGTCACCCAGTGACTTTAAATCCAGCCTCAGGAGATGGCAGGGATCTGAGCGACTGCTTGGCTCCGAAAAGGGGAACCACATTGCCTCCTTGCTCTCCCCCATACCCTGAGTGCCAGATTCAGCTGTGAAAAGTCACAAAACTAGTCTGTTCTTCTGCTACCGGAAGTGATCAGAGCTAGTTAAGGAAACATATTGGGTAGAGAACAGATCCCTTGCATCCTTCAGCTGTGGGAGTTTCTGCTCATTAACTTCAGAGCTGTATTCACTCACTCTTTATGATCCAGGGGTGGGCATCCCCCTTAGCTTCTGGAGTCTAGCATGAGCAGCAACCCATAAAACACCCATTCCCACACTAGGAGACATGAGTAATGACCTCACTGTACCCTACAACACCAAGACTGTAATAGTTTTAATTTCCTCATTCTCACTGGAATCCACCAAGTGGAACTAGGGAAGAACCTGCCTTCATTCCACCTCTCTGAACCAATAGCTGCTAAAGCAAAATATGTGTGCTTAGTGTCGCCCTGTAGGATTGGATCAGGGTTCAGTTCATATCCCCCAGTCCTGGGACTATGGCTGTTGGTGTTATTAGCCACAGCACTATTGCACTCTCCTTACAGGACCTGAGGCAGGACCCATCCAATTCACATAGTTGTAGAGCCACAGCAATTGGTGCCACAAGCCCCTGCATCACTCAGGCACTGGGTTAAGGACTAGCTCCCTTAATCTCCCTCAGCATAAAAAACAAGGCCCTGGATACCACAATTTTCAGTGTGACTGACGCCAAACTCTCTGTGGACTGAAGATGCACACCCTGGTTAACCCATATTCACATCAGAGTCAAACTTCTACTTGTACAAACTGCAGCATACTGGGCCACTGTGTCAATAACAGACACAACTGATGTGGATCAAAGCAAAGGAAATCACTCAGAGGCTACATTTTTGGGCTCATCTAGAACCAAAGCCTAAGGAACAAGCCAAGTGATACCCTGAATTCCATTCAAATCATAAACTCTTTTCCAATAAAGCCTACTCTATGAAGAAGAAGGGACTGTTATACCAGATATGCATATGTCAACATAAGGAACCAGGAAATATGAAGTAGCATGGCATCTCCAAAAGAACAAAATAGCTATCCAGAATTAAATCCTGAGCTGAAGGAAATCTATTAAATGCCAAAAATAGAATTCAGAATAATGTTTGTAAGTAAACTCAATGTGATGCAAGAAAATACAGATAGATTAAAGAAACGAAGGAAGGAATCAATGAGTGACATGAATGAAAATTTACTAAAGAGATAAAAACCATTTAGAAGAACAAAATAGAAATTTTAGATGAAAGTTTTGTTCAGTTAAACAAAAAAGATAATTGAAAACCTTGATAGAATAGACCAAGTGGAGGGAAGAATTTCTGATCTTGAAAACAAGACTTGAAAAAATCCAGACAAAAATAAGAGACAAGAATAAAAAAGAATGAAGAAAGTCTATATGAAACATGAGATTCCAATAAACAGCCAAATATTTGTATTATAGGTATTTCTGAAGTAGAAGAGAAAGAAAAAGGCTTTGAAAAACTGCTAAATTAAATAATAGTAGAAAATTTCCCAAGCTATGAAAGAAACATGGACATCCAGGAGCTGGCACAGTTCCATAGCAGTAAAAGCTGCCACCTTCAATGCCGGCATCCCACATGGGCGCTGGTTCAAGACTCAGCTGCCCCACTTGCGATACAGCTCTCTGCTATGGCCTGGGAAAGCAGTAGAAGGTGGCCCAAGGCTTTGAGTCCCTGCACCCATATGGGAGACCCGGAAGAAGCTCCAGGCTCCTGGCTTCAGATCGGCACAGCTCCAGCTATTGTGGCCAACTGGGGAGTGAACCAGCAGATGGAAGACCTCTCTCTCTCTCTCTCTCTCTCTCTCTCTCTCTCTGCCTCTCCTTCTCTCTGTGTAACTCTGACTTTCAAATAAATAAATTAATCTTAAAAAAAAAAATGGACATCCCAATGTAGGAAGCTCAAAGTATCCCAAGCAGACTCAACCAAAACAGGTCTCCAAGGCATAATGTAATTAAATTGTCAAAAGTTAAGGATGAAGAGAGAATGCTAAAGGCAGTAAGAGAAAAGCATCAAGTTACATATAAAGGAAAAGCAGTTAAATTAACAGCAGACTTCTCAGCAGAAGCCCCACAGGCCAGAATAAAGTGGAAGGATAGATTTAAGGTCTTAAAAGACACACATACACAAACTTCCTTGTATCAAGCAAAGATATCCTTCAGAAGTGAAGGAAAAATAAAGGTATTTTCCAGATAAGCATGAACCAAGAGAATTCACCACTGCCAGGCCAACCTTACAAGAAATTCTGAAGGGAGTCTAGGAGTAAACATCATGCAAACACCTGACACCACCAAACTCACTAACAGAGCAGGTACGATCAGTATCCAGTCAGCAAAATGACAGGAGTTAGTTCTGACCTATCGATGTTAATCTTGAGTGTAAATGGATTAATTCTCTAGCCGAAAACTTAGGTTGGCTGAATGGATTAAAAACCAAGACCCCACAATATCCTGCATGCAAGAAACTTACTTCATAAATAAAGATATCCATAGACTGAAAGTGAAGGGTTGGAGAAAGACACACCAGGCAAATGAAAACCAAAAATGAACAGAAGTGGCTACCCTGATATCAGCTAAAGCAGACTTTAAATCAAAAACAGAGGAAAAATGAGACGAAGAAACATATATTTTGTTAAAAGGTTTGATTCAGCAAAAAATATAATAATCATACATATATATGCACTCAACACAAGACTACCCAGATATGCACAGCAAATGCTATTAGACCTAAAGGGAGAGAAAAACTCCAATGCAATAATATTGGGTGACTTCAACACCCTAATCTCATTGATGAACAGATCATCCATACAGAAAATCAATAAAGATACATCAGAGTTGAAACTTACTGTGAAGCATATGGACCCAACAGAAATTTATAGGACATTTCACCCAACAGCTACAGAGTACACTTTCTTCTCATCAGTATATGGAACACTTTCTATGATCAACCTTATGTCAGTTTACAAATCAAGTCTTGGTAAATTTAAAAAGATTGAAATCATAGTAGGTGTGTTCTCGGATGACAAAGAAATACAACTAGACATAAAACAAGAAGAAAAATATAATGATCATGAATACATGGAAATTAAACAGCATGCTACTGAATGGTCAATGGGTTATTTAAGAACTTAAAAGGAAACCAGAAACCTTCTTGAAATAAATGAAAATAAAAATGCAGCATATCAAAACATATGGGATATGGGGCCAGTGCTGTGGCACAGTGGGTTAAAGCCCTGGCCTGAAGTGCCACATCCCATATGGGCACCAGTTCTAGTCCCGGCTGCTCCTCTTCCCATCCATCTCTCTGCTGTGGTGTAGGAAAGCAGTAGAAGATGGCCCAACTCCTTGGACCCCTGTGCCTGCATGGCAGACCCAGAAGAAGCTCCTGGCTCCTGGCTTCAGATCAGCGCAGCTCTGGCCATTGTGGCCATCTGGGGAGTGAACCAGCAGATGGAAGACCTCTATCTCTGTCTCTACCTCTCTCTGTAACTCTGTCTTTCAAATAAATAAAATAAATCTTTATAAAAACTTGTGGGATATATCAAAAGCAGTATTAACAGGGACATTTACAACATTAAGTCCTTACATTAAAAAAGAAATGTCTCAAATAAATGATTTATTCACGAATGTTGAAACTTAGAGATTAACTAAAACAAACTAAACCTCAAATTAGCAGGAGGTGAGAAGTAAGGATCAGAGCAAAAATGAATGACATTGAAACCTAAAAAATACAAAAGATCAATAAAGCAAAGAACTGTTTTGTTTGAGAAGATAAAATAGACAAAAAAGATAAAGCCTAAGCCAGACTAACAAAGACAAAAAGAGAAAAAAACTCAAATACAAAAATTACAGATAGAGATATTACAACAGACACACACCATTGAAATACATAGGATTATGAGAAACTACTTCGAAAAATTATTTGCTAATAAACTGGAGAATCTTTTTTTATTACTAGTGGAACAATGTGATATTTATTTATTTTTTTAACTCTTAGTTAGTAAATATAAATTTCCAAAGTACAGTTTATGGATTACAGTGGCTTCCCCCCTCCCCATAATTTCCCTCCCACTCACATCCCTCCCATCTCCCGCTCCCTCTCCCATTCCATTCACATCAAGATTCATTTTCAATTATCTTTACATACAGAAGATCGATTTAGTATATATTAAGTAAAGATTTCATCAGTTTGCACCCACACAGAAACACAAAGTGTAAAATACTGTTTCAGTACTAGTTATAGCATTACTTTACATTCACAACACATTAAGGACAGATCCCACATGAGAAGTAAGTACACAGTGACTCCTGTTGCTGACTTAACAATTTGACATTCTTGTTTATGGCATCAGTAATCTCCCTAGGCTCTAGTCATGAGATGCCAAGGCCATGGAAGCCATTTGAGTTTGCCGACTTCGATCTTATTCCGACAGGGTCATAGTCAAAGTGGAGGTTCTCTCCTCCCTTCAGAGAAAGGTACCTCCTTCTTTGCTGGCCTTGTTCTTTCCACTGGGATCTCACTTGCATAGATCTTTCATTTAGGTCTTTTTTTTTTTGTTTTTTTGTTTTTTTGTTTTTTTGCCAGAATGTCTTGGCTTTCCATGCTACAATGCTCTCATGGGCTCTTCAGCCATATCCAAATGCCTTAAGGGCTGATTCTGAGGCCAGAGTGCTGATAAACTGGAGAATCTAAATGATCTTTTTGATGTGGTTTTGGACAGGGTTTGCTAGTATTTTCTTGAGAATTTTTGCCTTGAAAGGCTATCTGTGACAGACTAACAGCCAATATCATACTGAATGGGGAAAAGCTGAAAACATTTCCTGTCAGATCTGGAACAAGACAAAGTTGTACACTTTTACCACTTTTATTCAATGTATTACTGGAAGTATTAACAAGAGCAATTAAGGAAAGAAAGAACAAGGCATCAAAATTAGAAAAGAGAAAGTCAAAATATCCATGTTTGCAGATGACATGATGCTGTACATGCAAAAATCCAAACACTCTTCCAAAAAGCTGTAGTGATAAACCCGTTCAGTAAAGTTGCAAGTTATATAATAAACATATAAAAAACAGTACTTTTGTTTTGTTTTGTTTTTTTGACAGGCAGAGTGGACAGTGAGAGAGAGAGACAGAGAGAAAGGTCTTCCTTTGCCGTTGGTTCACCCTCCAAAGACCTCCGCGGCAGGTGTGCTGCAGCCGGCGCACCATGCTCATCCGATGGCAGGAGCGAGTTGCTTCTCCTGGTCTCCCATGGGGTGCAGGGCCCAAGCACTTGGGCCATCCTCCACTGCACTCCCTGGCCACAGCAGAGAGCTGGCCTGGAAGAAGGGCAACTGGGACAGAATCCGGTGCCCCGACCGGGACTAGAACCTTGTGTGCCGGCACCGCAAGGCAGAGGACTAGCCTAGTGAGCAATGGTGCCGGCAAATACAGTACTTTTTTTAAAAAAAGATAAGCTAATGATTAGCTCACTGAAAGAGAAATTTTTAAAAAATTCAATTCACAATAGTCACAAAAATCAACTATTTAGTCGTAAATGTAACCAAAGAAGTGAAATGTCTCTACAATGAAAATTATAAAACATTGATTGAAGAAATCATCAAGGGCACAAAAAATGGAAAGTTATTCCTTGCTTGTGAATTAGAAGAGCCAATGTCAGTAAAGTATCTATACTATCTAATGCAATCTAAATATTCAATTCAATACTTATCAAAATATCAATGGCATTTTTACAAAATTAGAAACAATCCTAAATTTCATATCGAATCATAAAATACATATAATATGCAAAGCTATCCTGAGCAGTAGTCATATCTTCCTGTAAAATTGATCCTTTATTCATTACATAGTGTCTTTCTTTGTCTAATTTAATAGTTTTTGTGTTAAAGTCTATTTCGTGTGATAGCAGGATGGGCAAACCAGCTCTTCTTTGGTTTCCGTTAGCATGGATTATCTTTTCCCATCCTTGCACTTTCAGTCTGGATGCATCTTTGTTGGTAAAATGTGTTTCAGCAAATAGATTTTTTTTTTTAATCAGTTCCACCAATCTGTGTCTTTTAACTGGGGAGTTGAGACCATTTACATTCAGGGTGACTATTGTTAAGCACTGACTTTGCCCTGCCATGTTTCTGTAAATAGTCCTGTTTTTGTATTTTGGATTTCCTTTGTACTTTTGCTGGGTCATTTTCTGCATTCAGTTTGTTTCATAGTGATGTTCCTCATTCGGTGTTTCTTTGTGTAGCACATCCTTGAGCATCCTTTGTAGGGCTGGGGGAGAAATTACAAATTCTTTCTCTCTATCCATGCCTTCCATAATTCCTGGTATCCTTATGTTGAGTTGTTGGATAGAATCTTGTAAATCTCCAACTGTGTTTTTTAGTTTTCTAATTTCTTCTTTTATTGAGCTGACTGAAATATTTCCAGAAATTTGTCTTCTAGTTCTGATATTCCTTTGTCTGTCTCACTTATTCTGTTGTTAAGGCTTTCCACTGCATTTTTTTATTTAATCTATTAAATTCTTCATTTCTAGTATTTTATTCTTACTTCTCTTTAATGTCTCAATTTCTTTGGAGCACTTTACATTTAGAATGTGCATTTGCTTCTGACTGCTTCTAAGTAATCTGATGATTAATTTTCTGAATTCCATTTCTGGCATATTCTTGATCTCTTCATCTTCACTTTCTATTATGGAAGAGTTGTAGAATTCTTTTGGGGGGCTCATAGTGTCTTCTTTATTATTATGTAGGGTTTTTCCTTTGTTTTCAGCATTTGTGTATTTTTCTTTTTTTCTTTTTTTTTTAATTTTTTTAAATTTATTTTTTATTTAGTAAATATAAATTTCCAAAGTACAGTTTATGGATTACAGTGGCTTCCCCCCTCCCCATAATTTCCCTCCCACTCACATCCCTCCCATCTCCCGCTCCCTCTCCCATTCCATTCACATCAAGATTCATTTTCAATTATCTTTACATACAGAAGATCGATTTAGTATATATTAAGTAAAGATTTCATCAGTTTGCACCCACACAGAAACACAAAGTGTAAAATACTGTTTCAGTACTAGTTATAGCATTACTTTACATTCACAACACATTAAGGACAGATCCCACATGAGAAGTAAGTACACAGTGACTCCTGTTGCTGACTTAACAATTTGACATTCTTGTTTATGGCATCAGTAATCTCCCTAGGCTCTAGTCATGAGATGCCAAGGCCATGGAAGCCATTTGAGTTTGCCGACTTCGATCTTATTCCGACAGGGTCATAGTCAAAGTGGAGGTTCTCTCCTCCCTTCAGAGAAAGGTACCTCCTTCTTTGGTGACCTTGTTCTTTCCACTGGGATCTCACTTGCATAGATCTTTCATTTAGGTCATCGTCTTCTTCTTTTTTTTTTTTTTGTTTTTTTGCCAGAGTGTCTTGGCTTTCCATGCCTACAATGCTCTCATGGGCTCTTCAGCCATATCCAAATGCCTTAAGGGCTGATTCTGAGGCCAGACTGCTCTTTAGGATCTGCCATTCTGAGTGTACTGTGTATCCTGCTTTCCATGATGGATCGTTCTCTGCCTTTTTGATTCTATCAGTATTAGCAGAAACTAGTCTTGTTTGTGTGACCCCTTTGACTCTTAGACCTATCAGTGTGATCAATTGTGAACTGAACTTGGAATAGTGAGATGGCATTGGTACATGCCACCCTGATGGGATTGTATTGGAATCCCCTGGCACAATTCTAACTCCACCATTTGGGGCAATTCCGAATGAGCATGTCCCAAATTGTATTTTTCCTGTCTTTCTTCTTTTTTTCTTTTTTCTTTTGTCTGGTTGCTTTTCTCCTTAATTTCTGTCTTTGTGCTTGTGGTGAGGTTTCCCTCAGATATGAGCTACTATTTGTCTGTGCATTGCAGGTGGAAACACACAGCTCTGCCTCCTGGAGTCCAGTTCACTTCTCAGTTATGATAGGGGCTCTGGTGCACTGAGCCCTCCCTATGGGGGCCCAGCTCACTTCTCACCAATGCATGAAACGAGCTCAAGTTTTCAATATTCAGGACTTCTCTTTGTTGTACACCTTGTGTGGTGGGGAAGAAATTACTCTGAAATGTTGTAGTCCTCATTCTTGGGTGTGGGGTGTGGTGAGGTGGCCCCCACAATTAATGTGTGTGTGCATGTGAGGCAAAGGTGGTAGCCCATGCTTATGTTCAAAAATGTAAACAATCAATATGGCTTCTCCCAGCCAGCTGCAGGGGAGAGACGTAGATGGGTGGGGGGTTGCCTGACCTGTTTGTTCCTCTATACCGTCTCTTTTTTCCTTTATAGAACTTCAAATGCAGTTCTGCAACCCCCCTTCTGCTGCTATCTGCAGCTCCATGGGCCTACAATGTCCCATAAAACATGGTACACTGGGGGCTGGCGCCAGCCTCCCCATTTTGTGTCCACTGTATCCCCACCATGCCTCTGCTGCACCTCCCCTTTCTTATTTGCTCCTTCAGTGTGGACCTGCCCAGTCTCTGTTGGACTCCTGGGCTTCCCATCACAAATTTCCCACAGCTTTATCTCCAACATGTATCCTCTCTCTGTTTTGGAGAAACGGATCATATGGATCATGTTTTACTACTATAGTATTAATGGTTCGTGATTACTTTAAAATTTACTGTATATGGATGAAATGGTCACTTAGAACCCTTGCATAACAATAATCAAATGGAAAGGTGACCATTAGGATCTTTTTACTTTTTACTTCTTGAACTCTTTATTTAGTGGAGAATTAAGCCCTTGAGTGTAATATAAATTAAAAATATATCTCAACAATTAAAAAAAACAAGAGAAAGGAAGGAAGGAGGGAAGGGAATATCATTGTAGTCTCAGAATTATATCTATAAACTATATTTAATCTGTTCTCTTTGTACTAGCATCACATTAACAAGAAAAAATGAAGTATCAGATGATAAAAAGATAAAAAATAAAATATAAGGTGAAATTGAAATATAAAGAGAGGAGATACACTTGATTTAGGTAAGATTCCCAGAGTAATAGAAAAATGTGATTCAAAGAACAGATGGAAATGATTAACAACACATGAACATGGGACAACTATTTACCTAAAATAGAAAGAGAAGAGGTAAGACTGACTCTGACTATATTTCATTTGTTTGTGATGTGAGGAAGGGCAGGAAGTGGCAAATGTTCTTGCAAGATGGTTTGTATTTTCTTTCGAGAGTTTGCTGAGAGTGATGGAGAAAATCATAGTAGTGAAGGTTTGAAAATATTATTGTGGGAAATGAGTGAGGAAGCGGACAAGGGTTAGTGAGTTTTCCTGTGTAGTGTTAATAGCACGACTGATGTGGAAGACCATGAATTTATAGTGGAATCAATCCATGTGGTTGTGGCATTTGTTTTCAGCAAAGCTAGGCAGCCAGATATGTGACTGGAAAGGGGATGACTGGCTGGTACACAGTTTGAGTTTTCCTAATTAGATGCAGAAGACGGACCAAGGAGAAGTCAACTGATGGTACTGGCAATACAGTTTGAAAAGAATGAATTATGATTTAGGTTGACCAACACTGATAACAATCATTAAATGCCTACTCCTAGAAAGGAATACTATGAGTTTTTTTTTTTTTTTTTTTTTTTTTTACAGGCAGAGTGGACAGTGAGAGAGACAGAGAGAAAGGTCTTCCTTTTGCCGCTGGTTCACCCTCCAATGGCCGCCGCGGCCGGCGCACTGCGGCCGGCGCACCGCGCTTGTCCGATGGCAGGAGCCAGGAGCCAGGTGCTTTTCCTGGTCTCCCCATGGGGTGCAGGGCCCAAGCACCTGGGCCATCCTCCACTGCACTCCTGGGCCACAGCAGAGGGCTGGCCTGGAAGAGGGGGAACCGGGACAGAATCCGGCGCCCCGACCGGGACTAGAACCCTGTGTGCCGGCGCCGCAAGGCGGAGGATTAGCCTGTTGAGCCACGGCGCCGGCCAATACTATGAGTTTTACATGATTTGTCTCTAACCCTCACATCAAATATGTGAGGTGCACATTACTTCTACACTTACCAATGAGAAAAATGATGCTTACCTAAATAATTTAGTGATGTTGGGAAGAGGATGAGTGATTAAAAGAAACTTGGAGGCCGGCACCGTGGCTCAACAGGCTAATCCTCTGCCTTGCGGCGCCGGCACACCGGATTCTATTCCCGGTCGGGGCGCCAGATTCTGTCCCGGTTGCCCCTCTTCCAGGCCAGCCCTCTGCTGGGCCCAGGAGTGCAGTGGAGGATGGCCCAAGTGCTTTGGCCCTGCACTCCGTGGGAAACCTGGAAAAAGCACCTAGCACCTGGCTCCTGCCATCGGATGAGCGCAGGGCGCCGGCCGCAGTGTGCCGACCGCGGCAGCCATTGGAGGGTGAATCAACAGCAAAAGGAAGACCTTTCTCTCTGTCTCTCTCTCTCACTGTCCACTCTGCCTGTCAAAAAATAAATAAATAAATAAAAATAATAATTAAAAAAAAAAGAAACTTGGAGACCAGTGACTAGTGTCCTTTATAATATTGAAGAATATTAAATGGGAACAAAAACTGTGGGAGATTGTGGAGGGATTGTAGTAGTCCAGAAATTATAAATCCAGAGCTGAACAAATTCTATATGTGGCCCACAAAGAGACCTATAAAGAGTGGTACTGGATTATTGGATATACTATCTAAAAGAAGTGACAATCATCAAGAAAAATCAAAATGAGGGTGAAAAGCTTAATGTGTGATTGATTTACCCAGATCTTTGATGAAGTACATGGGGAATGAATTGGGTGTGAGAAAATGTAAAGGTGGTAAAGCACAACTTTCCTGATTGCCCTGACCTCAAGGAAAAGTTGAAGTTTAGAAGATGTGCCATGAAATCTCATTCTTCTTAATCTTCCTCCTCCATGAACACTACCCTTTTCCTTAATCACCCCTAATTCATCCTTTTCCTATTAATTTTCTGCTGCTTCAAGTCTGATTTATCCACTCTTCTGTGCCTCTCCTAAATCCATACCTAGAACCCAACATATAACTCTTCTAAATTGAGCTTTCCAGTTCCTTGATATATCTGAAATTTGAGTATTTTTCTCAAAGACAAGGTGGACTGTGAAAATTCAAGCTCATGTACTGGGATTCACTGACCTCCTGTGGAGGAATAGAAGGCTGGATTGGCTGCCTTGGCTGTATAAGCTGCTGTAGCAACTGAAATAAATGAGTCTGCAGGCTGCTTGCCTCAGGCCTGTTTTCACCTGACTCCCAGGGTCTACGTGTGACTCCATGCCTCTTGCCCCCACCACGCTTTTCCTCTCAGGAGAAATCAACCTCAGCAACCTCCCACTTCTTGACAAAGTGAAATGGTGAATGTGAGCAGGCAATAATTTGAAGATGGGTGAGTGGTCACTTTTCAAGGTGCTAAACTAACTTGTGTAGTGATTTTATGATGATGCCTCTGGAGAGTCCAGGTATGAAGTCATTCAGCTTAGCTATTCCCCAGGGCCTGACTTTGAGGTAGAAAAAAGCAGCATCCGCTAGGGTGGCACCATTGAAGTAGTAGCTCCTGTGGGTACCTATCAATTTCTTTGCTTCTATTAAGCTATGGTCAACTAACAGGTATGAATTTCTTCATGCCAACTGCTATTAACTCTCTTGCTATTATATAGTTTCCTATAATGTGGCTTATGCTTTTCTTCTTACTAATTTTATCATCTCTCTTAATCCTAATGTTCTCATGTAGATACCATATGTATACACATATGA
This sequence comes from Sylvilagus floridanus, assembly GCA_949820135.1. Classification (NCBI taxonomy): domain Eukaryota; kingdom Metazoa; phylum Chordata; class Mammalia; order Lagomorpha; family Leporidae; genus Sylvilagus; species Sylvilagus floridanus. The sequence continues at coordinate 41,265,377 of OX463227.1, forward strand.
ACTATTTTTATTAAGAGTAGAGATATTGGGGCTGGTACTGTGGCACAGTGGGTTAAAGCCCTCGCCTGAGGCGCTGGCATCCCATATGGGCGCTGGTTCTAATTTTGGCTGCTCCTCTTCCAAACCAGCTCTCTTATGGCCTGGGAAAGCAGTAGAAGATGGCCCAAGTGTTGGCCCCTGCACCCAAGTTAGAGACCAGGAAGAAACTCCTGGCTCCTGGCTCCTGGCTCCTGGCTCCTGACTCTGGATCAGCACAGCTCTGGCCTTTGTGGCCATCTGGGGAGTGAACCAGTGAATGGAAGACCTCTCTCTCTGTTTGTACCTCTCTTTGTAACTCGGTCTTTAAAAAAAAAGAGTAGAGATATTATTATCACATAATGTGGAATTCATGCTAATGATCAAAAAGTGAGAAAAGAAGGGTATATTGTCTTGTAGATGGTATAATTCAATAAAGAAAATATTTATATCTATTTATCAAATAAAATGACATCCACACAATTTTTATACTCTCTATATTAACTCCCACCTTTGTGAGAATACATGTTATATTTGTTTAGCTTATTTCGCTTACCATAATGATCTCTTTTTTATAGAAAGCTTTTATTTAATAAATATAAATTTCATAAATACAATTTTTGGATTATAGAGGTTCTTCCCCCCCATACCCACCCTCCCACCCCCAAATCATCTCACCTCCTACTCTCGCTCCCATCCTATTCTTCATTAAGATTCATTTTTAATTATCTTTATATATATATATATATATTTATTTTTGACAGGCAGAGTGGACAGTGAGAGAGAGAGACAGAGAGAAAGGTCTTCCTTTTGCCGTTGGCTCACCCTCCAATGGCTGCCGCGGTCGGCGCGCTGCGGCCGGCGTACCGTGTTCATCTGATGGCAGGAGCCAGGTGCCAGGTGCTTTTCCTGGTCTCCCATGGGGTACAGGGCCCAAGCAGTTGGGCCATCCTCCACTGCACTCCCGGGCCACAGCAGAGGGCTGGCCTGGAAGAGGGGGAACCGGGACAGAATCCGGCGCCCCAACTGGGACTAGAACCCGGTGTGCCAGCGCCGCAAGGTGGAGGATTAGCCTGTTGAGCCACAGCGCCGGCCCATTTTTAATTATCTTTATATACAGATCAACTCTATACTAAGTAAAGATTCAACAGTTTGCACTCACACAGACACACAAAGTATAAAGTACTGTTTGAAGACTAGTTTTACCATTAACTCTCATAGTACAACACGTTAAGGACAGAGGTCTTACATGGGGAGCAAGTGAACCATGACTCCTGTTGTTGATTTAACAACTGACACTCTTATTTATGATGTCAGTGATCGCTTGAGGCACTTGACATGAGATGACTAGGCTATGGAAGCCTCTCAAGTCCACAAACTCTGACATTATTTAGACAAGTCCATAGTCAAAGTGGAAGTATTCTCCCTTCAGAGAAAGGTACCTCCTTCTTTGATGGCCCCTTCTTTCCACCTGGATCTCACTCTCAGAGATCTTTCATGTAGGTCATTTTTTGCCAGAGTGTCTTGGCTTTCCATGCCTGAAATGCTCTCATGGGCTTTTTAGCCAGATCTGAATGCCTTAAGGGCTGATTCTGAGGCTAGAGTGCTGTTTAGGGCATCTGCCATTCTATGAGTCTGCCATGTGGCCTGCTTCCCATGTTGGATGGTTCTCTCCTTTTTAATTCTATCTATTATTTTATGTATTTATTTAATTTATTTTTTTACAGGCAGAGTGGACAGTGAGAGAGAGAGAGAGACAGAGAGAAAGGTCTTCCTTTTTGCCTTTGGTTCACACTCCAGTGGCCACCGTGGCAGGCGCACTGTGGCTGGCACACTGCACTGATCCGAAGGCAGGAGCCAGGTGCTTCTCCTGGTCTCCCATGGGGTGCAGGGCCCAAGCACTTGGGCCATCCTCCACTGCACTCCCTGGGCACAGCAGAGAGCTGTCCTGGAAGAGGGGCAGCTGGGACAGAATCCGGTGCCCCGACCGGGACTAGAACTCAGTGTGCCGGTGCCACAAGGCAGAGGATTAGCCTATTGAGCAGAGGCGCTGGCCTAATTCTATCTATTATTATTAGCAAACACTTGGTCTTATTTGTGTGATCCCTTTGACACTTAATCCTATCTTTATGATCAGTTGTGGACTTAAACTGATCACTTTAACTAATAAGATGGCATTGGAACATGCCAACTTAATGAGATTTGGAATCCCCTAGCAAGTTTTTAGCTTTACCTTCAGGGGTAAGTCCGAGGGAATGTGTGCCGAACTGTACATCTCTTCCTTCTCTTTTTCCCAGTCTTATTTTTAACAGGGATCAATTTTCAGTTGGATTTAAACACTTAAGAATAATTCTGTGTTAAGTAAATAGTTCAACAAATTGTATTAAATAGAGAGAGAAAATACTAAAAAGAATGAAATAGTAAGCTGTTCCTTGACAGTCAGGGAAAGGGCTGATCAAGTCATTGTTTCACATAGTGTTAGTTTCACTTCTGCAGGTTTCCTTTTTAGGTGCTTAGTTAGGTGTCACAGATCAGGCAGAACATATATTTATCTCTTTGGGAGTGGCTTATTTCACTCAGCATGATGTTTTCCAGATTCCTCTATTTTGTTGCAAATAACTGGATTTCATTTTTTTTTTTACCACTGTGTAGTATTCCATAGAATACATATACCATAATTTCTTTATCCAGTCTTCCATTGATGGGCTTTTAGGTTGATTCCATATCTTAGTTATTGTGAATTGAGCTGCAATAAACATTAAGGTGCAGACAGCTCTTTTATTTGCCAATTTAATTTCCCTTGGGTAAATTCCAAGGAGTGGGATGGCTGGGTCATATGGTAGGAATATATTCAGGTTTCTGAGGAATCTCCAAACTGTCTTCCAGTGGCATTGCCAATTTTCATTCCCACCAACAGTGGATTAGTGTGATTTTTTCCCCACATCCTCGCCAGCATCTGTTGTTTGTTGATTTCTATATGAAAGCCATTGTAACCGGGGTGAGGTGAAACCTCATTGTGGTTTTGATTTGCATTTCCCTTGTGGCTAGTGATCCTGACCATTTTTTCATGTGTCTGTTTGCCGTTTGGATTTCCTCATTTGAAAAATATTTGTTTAGGTCCTCGGCCCATCTGTTAAGTGGGTTGTTTGTTTTGTTGTGGTGGAGTTTCTTCATCTCTTTGTAGATTCTGGTTATTAATCCTTTATCAGTTGCATAGTTTACAAATATTTTCTCCCATTCTGTCGGTTGTCTCTTCACTTTCTAGATTTTTTCTTTTGCAGTACAGAAACTTCTCAATTTGATGTAATCCCAGTTCTTAATTTTGGCTTTGGCTGCCTGTGTCTCTGGGGTCTTTTCTAAGAAGTCTTTGCCTGTGCCAATATCTTGCCAGGTTTCTCTGATGTTCTCTAATAATTTAATGGTGTCGGGTCATAGATTTAGATCTTTAATCCATGTTGTGTGGATTTTTGTGTATGATGTAAGGTAGGGCTATTGCTTCATAATTCTGTGTATGGAAATCCAGTTTTCCCAGCACTGTTTATTGAGTAGACTGTCCTTGATCCAGGAGTTGGTTTTAGCTCCTTGATCAAATATAAGTTGGCTGTAGATGTTTGGATTGATTTCTGGTGTTTCTATTCTGTTCCATTGGTCTATCCATCTGTTTTTGTACCAGTGCCAGGCTGTTTTGATAAGAACTGCCTTGTAGAATGTCTTGAAATCTGGTATTGTGATGCCTCCGGCTCTGTTTTTGTTGTATAAGATTGCTTTAGCTATTCGAGGTCTCCTGTACCTCCATATGAATTTCAGCCTCATTTTTCCAGATCTGAGAAGAATGTCTTTGGTATTTTGATTGGTATCACATTGAATCTGTAAATTTTTTTAGAAGAATGGACATTTTGATGATACTGATTCTTCCAACCTGTGAACACTGCAGATTTTTCCATTTTTTGTATCTTCTATTTCTTTCTTTAAAGTTTGGTAATTCTCATTGTAGAGATCTTTGACATCCTTGGTTAAATTTATGCCAAGGTATTTGACTTTTTTGTAGCTATTGTGAATGGGATTGATTTTAGAAGTTCTTCCTCAGCTGTGGCATTGTCTGTGTATTCAAAGGCTGTTGATTTTTGTAGATTGATTTTATATCCTGTTACTTTTCCAAACTCTTCTATGAGTTCCAATTGTCTCTTAGTGGAGTTCTTTGGATCCCTTAAATAAAGAATCATATCATCTGCAAAGAGGGATAGTTTGATTTCTTCCCTTCTAGTTTGTATCCCTTATAATGATTTTTTGTTCTATGCATCTGGTTGCAAATATCAGGATTTCATTCTTTTTTATAGCTGAGTAATATCCCATCATGTATATATACCACATTTGGTTTATCCAGTCATCAGTTGATGAACATCTAGCTTGATTCTGTATCTTTGTAACTGTGAATTGGGGTGCTATAAACATTGGAGTGTAGGTATCTCTTTAATATGCTGACTTCACTTAAGATATAGTCCCCAAAATGGAATAGTTGGGTCACATCTAAGATTCATTTTTAGTTTTTTGAAGAAGCTCTATACCGTTTTCCACTATGGTTGCACTAATTTGCATTCCCACTAAAATATATCAGGATACCCTTTTCTGCACAACCTTGCCAGCATATTTATTTTAATAGTCATTTTGGGTGAATCTCAAGTATGGTTTTTATTTGCATTTAGTTATAGCTAGTGATCCTGGGCATTTTTCCTTGGCCATTTTTATTTCTTATTTTAAAATATTTCCATTCATATCCTTTGCCCACTTCTTAACTGGATTGTTTGTTTTGTTGTTAGAGTTCTTGAGCTCCTTATATATTCTAGAATTTGCAAACATTTTCTCCCATTTTTTCAGTTTTTTTTTATTTGGTTAGTTATTCCCTTTCGTGTGCAAAATTTTCTTATTTGGATATAATCTCATTTGTCTATTTTTGCTTTCATTGCCTGTGCTTTTGGGGTCTTACCCCAAAAAATCTTTGCCTAAGTTAATGTATTGCAGTGTTTCTCCTGCTTTCTTTGGGTAGTTTGATAGTTTTAGGCCTTAACCTTGATCCATTTAGAGTTGATTTTTGTTTAGGGTGTAAGGTAAAGTTCTTGTTTCAAACTTCTGCATGTGGAAATCGAATTTTCCCAGTACCATTTATTGAAGAGACTGTTTGTTCTCCAGGAAATGTTTTTAACATATTTGTTAAAGATTAATTGGTAGTAGATATGTGACTATTTGAGATTTCTATTCTGTTCCATTGATCTACATTTCTATTTTTATGACAGTCCCATGCTGTTTTGGTTATAATAGCCCTGTAGTATGTCTTGAAATCTGGTATTTGGTGCATCTAGCTTTGTTTTTATTGTTCAAGCTTGCTTTTATTTTGGGGATCTTTTGGGGTTCTATACAAATTTTCAGATTGTTTTTCTAGATCTGTGAAGAATGTCCTTGAAATTTTGAAGAGGATTGCATTGGATGTGTAAATTACTTCTGGTCTATGAAAATTTTGATAACATTCATTCTTCCAATCCATGAACACGGAAGACTCCCCTCCCCTTTTTTCTGGATGTTCTATTTGTCTCATTAATATTTTGTAATTTTCATTATAGAGAACTCTCACATCCTGGGTTAAATTCATCCCATGATATTTAATTTTTTTTGTAGTTTTTGTAACTGGGACTAATCTTATAAGTTAGTTCTCAGCCAGATCACTGTCGGTATACAAAAATACTGTTGATTTGGGGATGTTAATGTTGTGTCATGAAACTTTGCTGAATTCTCTTATCAGTTATAATAGTATCTAGATGTAGTCTCTTGGTTCCCCTATATAAAGAATTGTGTCATCTGCAGCAGGGATAATTTGGTACCCTCCTTTCCAATTTATATCCCTTTTATTTATTTTCTTTGCCCAGTGACTATGGCTAAAACTTCCAGAACTGTATTCCAGAACTGTATTGAATAAAGTTCTAACAGTGGACATCCTCATTTGGTTCCAGATCTCAACAGAAATTGATCCAACTTTTCTCAATTGAATATGATGTTGGTTGTGGGCTTGTAATATATTGCCATAATTGTATTGAAGTATATTTCTTCTATACCTAATTTTGAAATATTTTTTATCACAAAATGATGCTGTATTTTATTTTCTGCAACTACTGAAATAGCATAAGGATTTAACGCTTCATTTTGTTGATGGGATGTGTCATGTTTAATGATTTGTATATGCTAAACCATCCCTTCATCCTTGAAATAAATCCCACTGGATCAGGGTACCTGATCTTTGTGATGTGTTCTTGGATTTGATTTGCTAGTATTTTGTTCAGGATTTTTTAATCTATATTCATGAGGTATATTGGCCTATAGTTATCTTTTTTGTTGTTTCCCTATCTGGTTTTAAAATTAAGGTAATTCTAGTGACATATAATGAGTTTGGAAATTCCTCCCCTCTTATTTTTATTGTTTGGAATACTTTGATAATTGGTATTAGTTCCTCCTTAATATTTGGTAGAATTCAGCAGTGAAACCACCTGGTCATCATGGGCTTTTGTTGTTGTTGGTAGAGTCAAATAGTGATTCATTATCAACCTTGGCCTATTCAGGTTTTCTGTGTCTTTCTGCCTCACAAGTGACACTGTTAAATTATTTATTTGATACCTTTCCATTTTTTTTTTGATGTAGGAACTTGTTACTATAAACTTTCCTCTTAACACAGATTTTGCTGTATCCCATAGGTTTTGATGTCCTAGCTTTTCTAAGTGAGATAAATATGCTTTCTTTACCTTCATATAATCTGCTATGGTGAAGCTAATGGTAGGTGAAGGAAAAGACTTTGGTGCATCATTTCAGAACTTGCAGGCTGACATAGATAATTTTACAAATACTTTGTACCTAAGGTTATTCAACTAGATATAGAACCTCTAACTGTAGTTGGTTCTGTAAATTTTATCCATAAAAATGTCCAGAGAAATTCTGTTAAAGCCTTTGTTAAATTCAATATATACTTTATAAAATTTCCCTAACTTGTTACTTTAAAAAGCAACAAAAAAAAAGTAAAACCAAAAAATAGAACAGGAAAGTGCAATCAGTCATGCAAAGCCTAATGTTTGTGAGCCGTGGTGATTCCATGTGTCCCGCACAGATGGTGAAATCTTATCTTCCAGCATTGATAACTTTTTAATATTATCTTTAGAATTTCATCAAATAGCTCTGCACAACATTAGTGGAGTGTTCAGAATCTACATTTGTTCTTCAATGCAGGCCCTGTTATTTAGGCAACAGAAAGTGTATTTTGAAAGAGAGTAATTTAAAAAATGGGTACGTTGGGAGGCTGCTGAAACATCATTGATGTTTCTCAAATGAGTTTGCAATCAATTAAAGAAAATTGCTTTGTCTCCTAATTTTATACAATTGACTTTATGATTTAGAGTTATATTCTTTATATATACATACACTCATATACATTGGTTTTTGTCCATGGTTCCTGGCTCATAGCTTCCTCCCAATGGCAGGCCATAGAAACTATAAATTTCTTCCCACAATGAGTCATGGAAACTGATCATCCACTTTCAACTGGTCATGCGGCTGCCTGGCATACTCTTGCTAGAGAGTAAGTCATCAGATCCTCCTCACTCCAGAAGGTCCTGGCCCATAATAATTGTGGAAGAACCTGGACAAGCCTTGCTGGGTTTCTCCACTAAGTGTATCAGCTGTCATGCCTATATAATGAAATCTCCATTTTAAATAAACAAGTGTGGGAGAGCTTCTGATATGGCTGAACTGGATATTTCTGGAGGCTGGTACACCTAGAGAAATCATGGAAGCTCTGTGCCCTCTCTTCCAAACTTGCCCCATGCATCCATCTCCTCATCTGCATCCTTTGTAATATCCTTTATAGTAAATCAGTCAATGTAAGTATTTGCTTGAGTTCTGTGAGCTGCTCGGCAAATCAATTGAATTGATGGGAATATGGGAATTCCAACTTATAGACAGAAGCACAGTTAAAACAAACTGGAACTTGCAACTGCTGTCTAAAGTTCGTGTGTGTGTGTGTGTGTTGGAGGGTCATGTTGAGTAATGAACCCTTGACTTGTGGGATCTGATGCACTCTCCACATAGATGGTGTTAGAACTGAGTTGAATTAGAATACACCCAGCTGGTGTCCAGTGCTAAAGAACAGAACACTTGCTTGGTGGAGGGGCGAAATCCCCATATCTTTTGGGATCACAGAAATCTTTGTTGACTGTTGTGTTGTAAGAGCAGAGGAAAGACAATTTTTTTTCTTTTTCTAATTTTTTTTATTATTTTTGACAGAACAGAGTGGACAGTGAGAGAGAGACAGAGAGAAAGGTCTTCCTTTTGCCGTTGTGTTCACCCTCCAATGGCCGCCGCAGCCGGCGCACTGCAGCTGGCGCATCACGCTGATCCGAAGGCAGGAGCCAGGTGCTTCTTCTGGTCTCCCATGTGGGTGCAGGGCCCTAGGACTTGGGCCGTCCTCCACTGCACTCCTGGGCCACAGCAGAGAGCTGTCCTGGAAGAGGGGCAACTGGGACAGAATCCGGCGCCCCAACTGGGACTAGAACCCCATATGCCGGCGCAGGGCGGAGGATTAGCCTATTGAGCTGTGGCGCCAGCCACAATTGTTTTTTTTTTCAACATAGGTAATCTAACTTGAAAGTAAGCATTTAACTCTTATTCACTTAGGAGCTGCAATGAAGATGTGAGGTTTTTACTGGTCTGAATTTCTATAGGGCAGAAAGCTAGAATTCTATATTTATCATTGTATCACCTCTGAGGATTACATTAGGTTTCTATTTTTAGATACTACAAAATTAATGGAATCAATTTAGTCCTATTTTGTCTGAATATCTAGGCACAAGATGCTTTCTATCAACAACTGAATACATTAATAAAACATCTCATTTTTAATTGAATAGCTGAAACCATGCCAACATATGAAAGACAGTTATAAACTGTTACAAAATATAACAGGTTGCATTAAACATGATTGTATATAGCAGATTGTTGAAGCATGTATTTGGGAAAAGGAAAGCAAATATGGAGTAAAAAATTATACTTAGTATATAAGGAAGGTTTAAATTTTTATAGTAAAATCTTTTGTTAGGCAGTGATGTCACAGTTATTGAACATGTTTTCTTCTGGTCATTGATTTGCGTTCATGGTTCAAACAATGACTTACAACTTTACTGAGAAACAGGTAAGGTATTTAAAATTGATATTAATGATTTTATACCAATATTTACAGCATTTTATATATTTTTTAAGATTTCATCTATTTATTTGAGAGGTACAGTTACAGACAGTGAGAGGGAGAGACAGAGAGAGAAGTCTTCCCCTCGCTAGGTTCACTCCCCAAATGGCTGCAATGGCCGGAGCTGTGACGATCTGAAGCCAGGAGCCAAGTGCTTCCTCCTGGTCTCCCAGACAGGTGCAGGGGCCCAAGGACTTGGGCCATTTTCCACTACCTTCCCAGGCCATAGCAGAGAGCTGGATTGGAAGAGGGGCAGCCGGGACCAGAACCAGCACCCATATGGGATGCCAGTGATGCAGGTGGAGGATTAGCATTTTTACATTTCAGTCCTGAAGGCATTCGGATCTGGCTAAAAATCCCGTGAGAGTTTCTCAGGCGTGGAAAGCCTAGACATCTGGCAAAAAAAAAAAAATAACCTAAATGAAAGATCTCTGTGAGTGAGATCCCAGCAGAAAGAACGGGCCATCAAAGAAGGAGGTACCTTTCTCTGAAGGGAGGAGAGAACTTCCACTTTGACTGTGGTCTTGTCTAAATAAGATCAGAGTTGGCGAACTCAAGAGCCTTCCATAGCCTTGGCAGCTCATGACAAGAGCCTCGGGTGATTACTGACATCATAAATAAGAGTGTCAATTGTTAAATCAACAATGGGTGTCACTGTGCACCTACTCCCCATGTAAGATCTCTGTCCTTAATGTGTCGAACTGTGTGAATTAACAGTAAAACTACTACTCAACCAGTATTTTACACTTTGTGTTTCTGTGTGGGTGCAAACTGTTGAAATCTTTACTTAGTATATACTAATTTGATCTTCTGTGTATAAAGATAATTGAAAATGAATCTTGATGAAGAATAGGATGGGAGACAGAGTGGGAGATGGGATGGTTGCAGGCGAGCGGGTGGTTATGGGGGAAAAAGCCGCTATAATCCAAAAGTTGTACTTTGAAAATTTATATTTATTAAATAAAAGTTGAAAAAAATAAAAAAGATGATTAATCCTAGTTTTAAATTGTATTTCTAACTCATTTATGAAGTAACATAAAATTTAGAAATGAAAACAGTATATATAAGCATTGGGTATAAAGTTGAGCAGGCAATATTATCTAAAAAATCAGAAATTTGACCTACATATTAAAGAGGGCAGCAACTTAGATTGGTTTGGATAAAAATCAGTTAAAAGGGGTTGTCAAATATGTTTATTTAGTAAAATAATGAAGAAGGCAAAAATTATCTTGCTAAGAATTATGAACTGATATGGGAATCAAGATTGAGCATTCGAAATATGTATTGTGGCAAACAGGTTAGAATGGAAATACTGTTAAAGTCCATCATGCTTAGTATTTTCAGATGCATATGTAGTATAGCATAGATCAGAATAATTCATCTCTCTCTTAAACTGAGGGATTTATTCCTTTTCCTCCTTTGTTTGACACATTAATATCTTCTTCTACAATTTCTTCATGAAGCAGACCAAAGTAAATGATACCATATCTTTGTGCAGGTCGTGCCTTGAATTTTTTTTCTTGTCTACCATTTGAAGAGCTTTTCCGCTATAGTTACCTCGTTACCTACATTCCCCAGCTGCAGTCTCCTGCCTCTCATTCCCTCCTCAGCACACTGACACTTGGATTCTGCCCTCACACCTTGACTATTTGGCATGTCCGGGTGGCATCTTTTTCGTCTTTAGATTTATTAGTCTTGTTGTGGCATTTGGTATTTTCACACCCCCAATATTTTTGTATCATTGAGGGAGGGTTGACTTATGTATCTCTTACTGCATCTGTCTCAGTTTCTTTCATAAGTTCTTTCCTTCTACTCTTTAAATGTTGCTACGTGTATTCATTACCACTCCCCCTCTTTTTTTAATTTATTTGAATGACAGTGTTAGAGAGGTAGAAAGGAGAGAGAGAGAAGTCTTGCATATGCTAGTTCACTCTCCAAATGGCTGCAAAGGCCGGAGCTGAGCCAATTTGAAGCCAGGAGCCAGGAGCCTCCTCCAGGTCTCACACATGGGTGCAGGGACCCTGACTGCTTTCCCAGGCCATAGCAGAGAGCTGGATCGGAAGTAGAGCAGCCGAGACTTGAACCGGGGCCCATATGGGATGCCGGCACTGCAGGCAGTGGCTTTACCCACTATACCACAGTGCTGGCCTCACCACGCCCCTTCTTTTGAATTGTGTCCTCCTCAGGCTCAATCACTTAGGCCCTCTGAATTAATTCGAAGATGACTTTTAAATCAATCTTTCTACATTTACTGCATTTTAATCAGGGATAGAACTGTATGTCAGACTCCCGTGAATCCCTTTATCATTTGTTTCTCATACACCTCAATGTCAACAAAGCAAACAAGCAATCCTACTCATGGCTATGATGGATTCTGTGCCCTCCTCAGACACACCCAAAGAAACCCAACATGTTTTGTGGCTGCTACCTTCGAATGATCTCTGCTATCTATTTTCCTCTCTTCTCATCTTGAATTGCAGTATTTCAGACTCTACTTATTTTAGAGTTGACTGATAAGTTGTTAAACTCCTATTCTTAAAATGCTGCTCATCTGAGTATTTTCTTCATTCTTAACAGAATCCATCCTTTCATTGCCATCAAAGGCAACTTAGTAAAATAAATAGAATCCTTTTATTGTCCTTCATAAAACCCCTAACAGATCCATTACTGTTTTCAAGATCAAGTCCAGACTTTCTCATAACGTAAAAGGGCATTTGTCATCTGTTCTACCCACGCACCTCCTGAATCTCTTGCCAGAGAACACAAAAATTACTTGTAGTTCTCCAAACTGTACACTCTGTTTTATGCCAGGCTCTTCTCCTGGCCTGTAATATCCATCCCAGCATTCTTCTCTTACCTTGTTTCACTGACAAAAGAACTGTTCATACTTGAAGAATTAGTTCAGGTTATGGGACATTCACTCTCCTGCCCCTGCATCCAAAGCTGTATTAAGCCTTAATTCTCCTTGACCTCCACACCACCAGGCACATACTTAGCAAAAAAAAAAAAAAATGCTATCATTTAGGCGTCAATATATATTTCTTCCACTAGGAAAATTCACAGATAAGGATTTTGTCTTGTGGATTTATATTACTGGTATCAAGCATATTGTCTATCAAATAGAAAGTATACCATAAGCACTCATGAATTAAATGGAATATTATAGAAAGAGTAATTACTGGAGGAAATATATAAGTATCCATATATAATGGGGAAATTCAAAGTTTGTGGAGAATAGAATTAAAAGATAAGAATATTTGGTGCAAAAACACTTAGAAATCCATGCATTTTATTTTTTAATATGTATTTTCTATGAACTTTTGAAGTCCCCTGCAGTGTATGTGTGCACGTGTGTGTGTATAGGTATTTCTGAATGACTTGGAGAATCAATCTTAAGCAAAGTACATATAAAATGTAACAGGAAACCATTTACTGAGTTCTCAGCATGTGCTTGGCATGCCACATAGTTTCCTCTCATCCTCACAGTAATTCTATACAGAGTGTAATGAAATGTTCATTTTTATATGAGTACACCTAGAATTTTAAAAAAGTTAATTTTATTTTTTTCCAGTATTGCACAGTCAGTAATGCAGGTTCAGTTGCAAATCTTCCTGTCTCCAAAGTCTATGCTCTTCCCATAATTTCGCCTCCAAAAGGCAATCCTAGACTTACTTCTGAATGTTCTCCAACAATTCCATCTGACTATTCATCTTGACTGCTTCTTTAGAAGTGCTTTTGGTTGCTCTCAGGATACAGTCAGATGGGATAGGCAACAGGGAAAGAAGCAGGTATGGATGAACAGGAGCCGTTGAAGAGAACAGTTGAGAAAACTGGATGGAGAGAGATGCATAAAGGTCCAGCACTGCTCCAGCCCCTACCTCAGGCTGATGCTGCACTTTCTTACTTTCTATCGGGTTATGGAATGTTCACTTTCGGATGAATATGTTTTAGTTTATTATATTTAGTTTATTATATTTAGAAGCTTGTAGAATGAAAAGAATTCTATTTTTGAAGCTTGCAATACAAATTAATATTTGTCTTGTTGATATTTTGTTGGTTGAAAGACAGAAAATGATTAATCACGGTAGCTAAGGATGATTCTTATAAATTTATTACAACTAGTAGCATGGGTAATATGACCTTGCCTCCAGACAACATTTTCAAGCTTTGATGAGACATTGGAATTTAGAATATTCTTTTAAAAAGGAAAACTGAGTTCCTCATTTTGCTGATATGGCTTAGGCCATGTGTGAAATATAATAAATGTGTCATTGGGAGCAGGTTGTGAGCAGATGAAAGTGTATATCAGACATAGCTCTGGCTTTGCCAAACAGTACTCCCTATGGAAACAGAGACGAGTATGCTTTTTAAAAGCACTTGTTCCAGATTGAATATCTTTACATATTTATTTGACTAAATGTGAAACATTTACTACTCCACTGGCAGTTAACAGGTTTGCTATTTTTTAAAATCAAGATTTATGAGCTGAGAACAAGCAATAAGTTTGGTGTATATATATATGTATGTGGCATAATTTATCTTATTTATTATTAGTAAAGGTTATTATAATTAAGAATACTGATTTTTTTTAGTAGTTATTGGAATTTACTGATGCATTACTTAAATTCCTAATACTTCTCTTTCTTTGGGCAAACAATGCTTACTATATTGCCTACAAAAATCTTATCATATATTATATATATTTATATATGTCAAAAAATAAGTAGAGGGGTTTATCAGGGCAAGTATTTATGTAACAGTCATTCCATTTGCTAAGAGTGACTCTATAATTCCATCTAATTAATTTGCTCAGGAAGAGAACGTGATGAGTTGCTATAGGCCCTCTATGAACTTTTTTAGAAGATTTATTTATTTATTTGAAAGTCAGAGTTACACCGAGAGAGCAGAGGCAGAGAGAGAGAGAGAGCGAGCGAGCGAGAGAGAGGTCTTCCATCCAATGGTTCACTCCCTAATTGGCCGCAATGGCTGGAGCTGAGCCGATCCAAAGTCAGGAGCCAGCAGATTTTTCCAGGTCTCCCACACGGGTGGAAGGGCCCAAAGACCTGGGCCATCTTCTACTGCTTTCCCAGGTCTTAGCAGAGGGCTGGATTGGAAGTGGAGCAGCCGGGTCTCGAACTAGCACCCATATAGGATACCGGCGCTTCAGGCCAGGGTGTTAACCCTCTGTGCCACAGTGCCAGCCACCCTCTATGAACTTTAAATGAAGGGAACTATGTACAAGTTTAATGCATATATCAAGCACATGAAACATGGAGGCCATATCACTATAGTATTCCCCTGCACTAGAAGAGTTATGTTTCCTAATGCAGTAGTTCCCCTGTAAGTGTGGGTGAACATTTCAACATCCCCTAATGGGTTCCTGAAGTTGTGAATAGCACTGATCCCTATAATATACTATGCTATTTCCTATACATACTTACCTATGGTAAAGTTTGGCTTATAAATTAGGATCAGTAAGAGATTAACAATAATAATAATAAATGGACTAGCTATAACAATATAATATAATTTATTTAAAATTTATAAATTATTTCTTTCAGAATTTTCCATTTGATATTCTCAGAATTACAGTTAACTATAGGTACCTGAAACCATGGAAAGTGAAACCACAGTAAGGGGAGATATGGGTTTCCCAAATCAAAAAGTAAGGTTCATTTTCTTGTCTACCACAACAATAATCATTAAACTAAAACTGAAATGTTTTCATATCTAAATGGACTAGTGTGGTAAATTAATGCTTATTATGCTAGTTTCAAATAATAGAAAAACATAAGAATTAAAATAGCACTAAGAAGATTAGCATACTTTGTGAAACGACATTAAGTACAGACAGTATTGCATTCTTTGGAATTTTAAAATAAAAACAGTCAGTCTTTGGTTTGTGTTTTGTTAATAATGGAAAACATTTTCCAAATTAAAACAATGAAATCCACACTTTATTAAGGGTACTAAGAAAAATTAGCACTCTGTCTCATCTCATGCGATGCAAAGTTTTGCCTCCAGATGTTATTTCGTATTTATTTTGCAATGTTTATTATGACAGTCCAAGATGTTTATGTCTTAAGGATACATTGGCCAGTTTATTTATAGAGAGACAGCTTCTTGAAGCGAAGACAGTTTACTTTGGGTGTGGGTTAAGCTACACAGTGCTAGAAAGAATGGGTGTGGCTGGTTTCTACCAGTGCATTCTCATTATTTCTCATTTCCTTTCCTTTTGAGAATTCTTTTTTGTTCTCCTCTTTTCTTGCTTTCTTTTTTAAAAAAATTCATAAGGTTTTTACAAGACCTATCATATGAGAAATAGTTGAGCTCCTGGAGCTGATACTATGCCGAAGAAACACAAGGCACAATGTGAAGTAGGGCCTTGGTGCATTTGGTTACAGACCTGGCTCCTGTCAAAGGTGGAATAGTTGGACGTATTCTCATGGCACCCAGGATAGACCAGTTTAATGTGCTTTGATAGAAATGCTGTTGCTTCTTAAGCAAGGCTAAGACATGGCTGGTAGACCAGGGTATGGAGAGTGGTTGTATTTGTGTGGTAGAGCTAGATTGTGGTTCTTGGAGATTCCAGTGTCCAAACAGTCTCTTATCATTTCCTTTATTCTTTGCAAAATAAAACATTATTGGGGCCGGCGCTGTGGTGTAGTGGGTAAAGCCGCTGCCTGCAGTGCTGGCATCCCATATGGGCACCGGTTCAAGTACCGGCTGCTCCACTTCTAATCCAGCTCTCTGCTATGGCCTGGGAAAGCAGTGGAAGATGGCCCAAGTCTTTTGGCCCCTAAACCTGCATGGGAGACCCAGAAGAAGCTCCTGGCTCCTGGCTTCAGATCAGTACAGCTCCAGCCATTGCAGCCAGTTGGGGAGTGAACCAGCGGGTGGAAGACCTCTCTTTCTCTCTCTCTCTCTCTCTCTCTCTCTCTCTCTCTCTCTTTCTCTCTCTTCTCTGTCTCTACCTCTCTTTGTAACTGGTTTTCAAATAAGTAAAATCTTTAAAAAAAATTAAACTGTATAACCAGTAGGAGAAAGTTCAACCAAGTTATTTTCCCAATGCTGATGACTTCCATGACATTTTGATAGTGTCAACAGCATTTATTTCAAAATTGTTTTGTAATATAATGCAGTTCTTTCAAATGTTTTTCCTTACTTCTGCTTCACAGTGAGCTTAGCCTTCCTGTGAAGGAATCCTGTTTGTGGGAGAACAGGCCCGAGGCATTCTAGAATAGAAGCTGGTGATCTGAGAACTAGTGCAGGCAGGGAGAGTGCTGAGGGCAGGGTTCTCCTAGGGCTGGCGTGGTGTCTTAGAGCCACGTGCTGCACATTTGCAGTAATACTGAATATACTTCTTTCTTAGAAAGTTAGAAGAGGGAATGCCATTTTTCATTCTTTTCCTCCAGGTGAGCATTATTTTTCTTTCCATGCTTTTAAAGGCGAACTGGGGATGGATTTGTTCTCTGAAGTATTCCTGTCAGTTTACTCTTATCTTAATATTTAAGTCTTGTATAGAGTTTCAAGGGACACAGGACAAACAAAGCCATCTGCCACTTTTCCTTTGAGGATATAAAATAATATTATTCCCCTCGTAAGGAGACTTTTTTTAGTTGACACTTTGCCGGTGTGCCATTATACCTGGCTACTTCTCCAGCAGAAACATTCCTCAGAGGTTTACTTCATTTATATTAGTCACTTGAAGCATTGCTTTGCAGCAGAGGAAGACCTTAGTTTTGCTGGCCAAGTCAGCAGTTCAGTCACGATTAATATACTGCTAAAGAAGTTCTCCTTCAAATGGGTGATGAAGTCAGTCTTAATTTCTGTAAAGTTGTTTAATATAACCATGAGTATTTTCACATTTTTTCTGGGGACTTTTTGGTATCAAAAACATATGAAGTTTTACATAAAAGTTATGATGTAATTTCATATCATTTTTACAGGATGGAAAACATCAGTATTTACAGTAGAAGCCAATCCTGGTATATAAATTATTGCAAAATTAAACAAGGCCTTTAACTTCCACCTAGAAACCTGATAGAAAGTTTTCGGAGGCTATTATGTAGCCTAGACATATGAAAATAGTCAAATCCAATTGGATAGCTCTCCTGGTGCCTCCAAGCACTGTTCGTAATTAGCTGTACATTGAGCATGGCAGAATCCAAAGATTGGTTATTTCTCCTTCAAATGGTGTGTCATTAATGGATGCGAAGTGCATCTAAGTGACATGAATTAAACCTGAAACAAATAATGCTCTTAAATACTAATTTCTCGTTATACTTATTAGTTTCTAATTATTCCTTATATACTCATTTCTAAATTTAGACTATACTCATTTCTAAATTTAGACTAATTTATTTGTCTTCTAATTTCCTGATTTTTCCAGGGGGTAGAAATGAAACTGATAATGGCCTTGAATTTCAAATTGCTTAGGATTGCAGAAATGTCTACAACCAAACTCTCTATTTTGATGATTATGGGAAAGATAATTTTTTTTTAAATTTTAACAGGCAGAGTTAGACAGTGAGAGAGAGAGACAGAGAGAAAGGTCTTCCTTCCATTGGTTCACCCCCCAAATGGCCACTATGGCCGGTGTGCTGCACTAATCCTAAGCCAGGAGCCAGGTGCCTCTTCCTGATCTCCCATGAGAGTACAGAGGCCCAAGCACTTGGGACACCCTCCACTGCCTTCCAGGCCACAGCAGAGAGCTGGACTGTAAGAGGAGCAACCAGGACTAGAACTCGGCGCCAATATGGGATGCTGGCGCTGCAGGTGGAGGATTAACCAAATGAGCCATGGTGCCGGCCAGGGAAAGATAATTTTAACAACAAATCTGGAAAACTAGAAATCCTGGAATAGTACATTTTGATGACATCCTTTCTATAACTAATACCATTTTAGATTTGGTTAGATCATCTACACATACAAACTAAGCTGTGTTTTCTTGACCCTTTGACCTGTGCATACTAAGGTTTGCTTTAAATATACCATAATTAACAACTGGGAATATTGGTTTATATTGGTTTAGTACAATAGTTCATTCTTCCTTCCTCCCACCCAGGAGCATCATCATTTAAAAGAAGACCAGGGCCGGTGCCGTGGCTCAATAGGCTAATCCTCCGCCTTTGGCACTGGTACACCGGGTTCTAATCCCAGTTGGGGCGCCGGATTCTGTCCCGGTTGCCCCTCTTCCAGGCCAGCTCTCTGCTGTGGCCAGGGAGTGCAGTGGAGGATGGCCCAAGTGCTTGGGCCCTGCACCCGCATGGGAGACCAGGAGAAGCACCTGGCTCCTGCCATCGGAGGAGCGTGGTGCGCTGGCCGTAGCGCGCCGGCCGCGGCGGCCATTGGAGAGTGAACCAACAGCAAAGGAAGACCTTTCTCTCTCTGTCTCTCTCTCTCACTGTCCACTCTGCCTGTCAAAAAATAAAAAATAAATAAAAGAAAACCAGGGCCGGCGCCGAGGCTCACTAGGCTAATCCTCCACCTCTGGTGCCAGCACCCTGGGTTCTAGCCCCGGTTGGGGTACCAGATTCTGTCCCGGTTGCTTCTCTTCCAGTCCAGCTCTCTGCTGTGGCCCGGGAGGGCAGTGGAGGATGGCCCAAATGCTTGGGCCCTGCACCACATGGGAGACCAGGAGGAATGTCTGGCTCCTGGCTTCAGATCGGCGCTGCGCGCTGGCCATGGCAACCATTTGGGGAGTGAACCAATGGAAGGAAGACCTTTCGCTTTGTCTCTCTCTCTCTCACTGTCTAACTCTGCCTGTCAAAAATAAATAAATAAAAGACCAGAGAACAGGCAGTTGGTGTAGCAATTAAGACTCCTATTCCCACACCAGAGTTATTTGGTTCAATTCCTGACTCCTGCTCCTGATCCCAAATGCAAACCCGGGGAGCTGCAATGTTGGCTCAACTAATTGGATCCCTGCCACCCACACAAGAGCCCTGGATTGCATTCCAGTTTCCTGGCTCTGGTCCTGGTCCAGCTTCTACAGTTATGGGTAGTGAACCAGTGGATGGGCGCTTTCTCTGCGTCTATCTGTCTCTGTATCTCTCTGTGTCGCTTTGCTTCTCAAATTAAAAAAAAAAAATAGAAATAAAATAATACTGGCAATCAAGAAAGGGAGAATTTATTTATGTGAAATTGACTTTCAAAAAGTGATCCTGCTTATCTACTTCTTCTTTTAGAATTACAAATTATTCTCACTGCTGGTATAGATAAAACTAAAATCTGTTTTCCTGGAGCACTTGATGTGTTCCTAAAGTGAGTCATAATCCTTTTTCACAATGGGAAAAAGGCCAGTAGGGGTGAACTTCATGATAATAGGTGCACCTGAATAGCTACCCCATGAGGAGAATCCTATGTATGTTAAATACCAAAGATTTTCGTGTTTGTTTTTCCAGTTTAATTTCATTTTATTAAACTACTGTTTTACAAAGAACAAATGCTATTCTTTCTTAGTCCCCTATTAAGAGTAGGAACATTTATTAAGTTACTTCTTTCCCAATTTATTCCTTTTTTTTTCCCTCTTAAACTATACAACTGAAAAATATAAGCAAAGTATAGAAAAAGTAAGGAAAAAGGTCAAAGGCCAGGATGTTGCCATGGAGAGCCCAGTGCCCTGAGGCATGCCACCCTTTCGTTGTCAAGGTTTCTACAGAGCAGGCGGCATCCGATTTTCACTGGGTAGCTATAAAGATGACAGTAAAAGCTCCATTTTGGGGGAAGATTCAAATTTTCTTTTCTTTTTTCAAGTCCTGTGCTCATCACGGCCATATGATTGAGTTGTTGCAGAATTTCTTCCTCTTGGGGAACTGGGAATAATTAGAAGATTGGATGATATGCAAAGATATGGGAGCATCAGCTGCCTCAGAAGTCTCCAGTTCAAGGTTTAGTGTTAGCTTGTTTTCCTTCAGTTAGGTATCACAAAATTTATAAAGTGAAGCCATATAAAGTGAAGTGCCAGTTCCAGCTGCTAGAGAAAATTTTCCCAGAAGGAACGGAAAGGCTGCATGGTTGCATTCTGAAACAGGTAGTTGCTCACCTTACTTGTTAATATTTGTATCCACTCCTTTGGAGGAGGGTGTGGATAATTTCTTTTAAGGTAAAATCTCCAGTGAGGGCAGCATAGTAAGAAACAGGGAAAGGGAAGCCAGTGTATTGCTATAGTTAGTAACTGGCAAGCAACAATAATTGCTTACATATTTGCAATGCTTTGCAATTTCATAATACTCATAATACATTGGAATATTTAAATTTTACTAGAAAGTACTTGCACTTAAATTTTTTTTTGACAGGCAGAGTTAGAGAGAGAGAGAGAGACAGAAAAAGGTCTTCCTTTTCCATTGGTTTACCCCCAAAATGGCCGCTACTGCCAGTGTGCTGTGGCCAGCATGCTGCAGCGATCCAAAGCCAGGAGCCATGTGCTTCTTTCTGGTCTCTCATGTGGGTGCAGGGCCCAAGCACTTGGGCCATCCTCCACTGCCTTCCGGGGCCACAGCAGAGAGCTGGATTGGAAGAGGAGCAACTGGGACAGAATCAGGTGCCCCGACCTGGACTAGAACTCGGGGTGCTGGCACTGCAGGCTGAGGGTTAGCCAAGTAAGCCCCGGTGCTGGCATACACTTTAAATTTTTTAAGAAGTTAAGGTGGTTGACAAAATCTAGCTCTTGCTTGAGATCAGTTTGTCATAGAAGTGAAAGGTAGCTTAAATAGTGACTGATTTGCTAGTACCAATGCTACTGTATCAGTTAAACCTCAATTAGCCATAAATTTGATAATTACTCATCTTTGTTTAAAAGGCTTTCATAAATATGTCTAAGAATTTTTTTTTTTAAAGATCAAGGTAAAATTTAAACTCTGGTAAATGATTCAACATCTTGGATTGTCTTAATGTTATTTTGAGCAACAAAGTTCATTGCACACAACTATAGATACAGAAGCATAAGGTGTTTTTCAAACTGTTTATATGTCAGATTATTTTGTTATGCTTTCTGCTTCTGAAATTATCACGTTGCCAGTTTTCCAGTTCATGGAATATTCTTACTAGAAGTTCTTGTACAGCTGAATTTAATAACTGTAAATAAAATTTATACTTTTCCCCCCTCTTCTTCTGTGTTTTCATCTATCCTCCCTTCTTCTCATCTCCTTTTTTGCTTCATTCATTTTTCTTGTGTTTTTTTTTTTTTGACAGGCAGAGTGGACAGTGAGAGAGAGAGACAGAGAGAAAGGTCTTCCTTTGCCGTTGGTTCACCCTCCAATGGCTGCCGCGGTCGGCGCGCTGCGGCCGGCGCACCACGCTCATCTGATGGCAGGAGCCAGGTGCTAGGTGCTAGGTGCTTTTCCCTGGTCTCCCATGGGGTGCAGGGCCCAAGCACCTGGGCCATCCTCCACTGCACTCCCCGGCCACAGCAGAGAGCTGGCCTGGAAGAGGGGCAACCAGGACAGAATCCGGTGCCCCGACCGGGACTAGAACCCGGTGTGCCGGCGCCGCAAGGCGGAGGATTAGCCTGTTGAGCCACGGCGCCGGCCCATTTTTCTTGTTTTTATGACTACTTGTGTTATGGACATGTTGGCCTCTGCATTACTTGAGAGACAAAATAGGCAAGAAAAGAAGTGTGACGTAACACATGAGTATTGAGTATCTGAAAGCGGCTGGGACAATGAGAGGAATCACCAAAAGGCAGTTGTTTTGGCAGCTCTGACAGGGAGGAAGATCTGCTGCTTCCTTGTGGATCATTACAATTAGGAACAAGTACTCAGGGGAAACTGATAGTGCTGGCAAACATCCTGCTTTCTCTAAAAGGGATACCCCACAGGTACTAAGGGATATTGCAATCCAGAACCTTTCAAAGAGCTACACCTGACACCTGCTATTCTGTTTCATTCTAAACTTTAGCTTCTCTCTGATGACACACAATTCTCATTTCTTTTTTTGATTCTCCTTACCTCCCTCCATCCACATCCCCATCAATGTGTCTACAGGCTCATTGCACCTCTCTCTCTCTCTCTCTCTCTCTCTCTCTCTCTCACATACACACACACACACACACACACACAAACACACACAGAAAGAGAGAGAGAGAGCGAGAGAGTCAATTTTGAATTCAGGTTCAGAGGTAAATCTTGTCCTGACTTGAAACCTCTATGATTTGACTTTGCAGCTTCCTCAGGAGACACTATTTGATTGTAGGCAAAGAGATCACTGTTG
The DNA here is from genome assembly GCA_949820135.1 of Sylvilagus floridanus. Classification (NCBI taxonomy): domain Eukaryota; kingdom Metazoa; phylum Chordata; class Mammalia; order Lagomorpha; family Leporidae; genus Sylvilagus; species Sylvilagus floridanus. The sequence continues at coordinate 41,287,878 of OX463227.1, forward strand.
CATGTCATGGGAAAATTGAAATATACTAAATACTCTTTTAAAGGACATAATAAAGGGGAAGGAACATGGGTTTTGGAGCCACCCAGAGCTGGATGTGACTTCCAGGCCCACTGGTTACTGATTGTGTGAGTTTAGGTACTTGAGTACCTCGTTCTCCTCATTTGTAAAACTAGGACATCACTAACAACCTTGGAAGGCTTCAGTTATAATTGCACAATATAATTTAGTCAAGCATATGCAGCGAGCATAAAGGAGGTGCAACCATTGGTTATGTTTTGCTTTTCTTTTTATAAGAATTCTTGGAATCAAATGATAATCTACCAAGTTAGTAAGATGAAGTCTTATTGCTTGAAGTGGGAAAAAGTCTTAATTTATCTGAACACTGGTTTTATTTATCATATCCTTTCAGTGAGGACGGATTCCAGATGAATTCCCTTTACATTACAAGATGTTATACCCTGTAACAAACCAGCCTTAGAAAGAAGTCTCTTCCCCATGATTTGCCTAAAAATAGTAGCAACTGTATTGAGAAAGAATCTAGTCATATTTCTTTTCTGCTATTAAAACATATCTATGGAGTGGATGGGTGTATTTACTTATGCTTACTTACTAAAAATACATACTTTTAAGAATAAGTAATTTCTTAATTTTAAGAGGATCCAAGGCAAAATTGTTATTTACATTTTATTACTATTATTCCTTTCACTCCCTGATTGTAACATGTGTACTTATTCTGTGAAGTTACCAAGTATGCACACTTATATGGAAACTATCATGTCATTAATCCAGAAACAAAATTGATATAAATATATGATTGGTGGAATTAATCTTTTTTATTGATATTTATATACAGAAGTTATTACCATAGTTTTAGAAGATTTATTTTATTTATTTGATAGAATTACAGAAAGAGAGGGACAGACAGAAAGAAGATAGAAATCTTCCATCCCCTGGTTCAATTCCCAAGTGGCCCACAAAGACTAGGGCTGGATCAGGTGACAGCCAGGGGCCAGGTCTCCCAGGTAGGTGGCAGAAGCCCAAGTGTGTGGGTTTTCCTATGCTGCTCTCTCACGTACATTAGCAGCGAACTGGGTTGGAAGTGGATCAGCCAGGACTCCAACTGACTCTCCTATGGGATGCTGGTTGTCACAGGTGGTAGATTAACCCACTGCACAACCCCAGCCCCATACTATGTTAACTAATTAACGTTCTAATTGTTGTAACAATCTTGCAAAAAATAGGTGTTGTTATTTGTATTTTTCGGTGATGAACAGAAGCTCTGAGATACCATATACCTTGTCCAATATCACACAAGTTACAACCAGCTAGCTGCAGAATCGAGGCGTTAGTGAGTTCTAACTCCAGCTGTGGTGCACTTCCTATTTCTTTATTTCCTTTTGTTGGGGGCAGTCTCTATTTTCATCATTAATATGTATTTTTATATTATTTTCCTTCCAAGTTTATTCAATTAAATGTATTTTTAAAATATTCTCTTTATTTGGAAAGGAGACAGGAGAAAAAGGACAAAGGCACAGAGTGAGGTCCCATCCGGGGGTTCACTCCCCAAATGCCTACAATGGCCCCTGTTCAGCATGAGCTGAGCTGGGAGCTGGAAACTTAATGCAGGTCTCTTTTGTGCATAGCAGAGACCCAGTTACTTGAGCCATCACCACTGTCTCCTAGGTTCTGTATTAGCAGGAAATTAGAATCAGGAGCTAGACCTGGCACTCAAACCCAGGCACTCCCATATGGGACAAGGGTATCTTAACAGCTAGGCCAAATGCTTGCCCCCATTTCAATATTTTAATAGCCATTAACATGAACAATTTTTAATTCAGCAATATCAAAGAAGTTGAGTTAAATATGTCTTCTCTGACAGCCTATACATTTCCATTTTGGGGAAAATACAGTTAACTGTCCCTAATGAGCATCCATTATATAGAAAAGAATGTCACATTTTCTCTTGCGTGGGATTACAGTGGTCATCTACAGTCCCCCTCTTTCTTGTTGCACATGAAAAATGGAAATTTAGAGCAGTTAAGTGATGTAACAATGGTTATACTCTTGGGACCATAACCTGGATATCCTGACAACAGAAGAGGTCTCCTCTCAGTCATCAAGCAGAATCTGAAGACCAGGGCAGGAGCACGGACCAGACAGATTTCTGTTGCTGCGCTCTCTCAATTCTTTCTTAGGACCAAGAATTCACCCACCATCTGTTACCCTGAACAGCTTACCAGATCTCAGAGGCAGAATCAGAGCAGAAAGCTAGTGCCTTCTGTGACTAGTGTCTGAACTTTACCACAAGTTAATAATGAGATTCTGCTCATTGGCAGGTTTACCAGTTTGAAAACTGAATGATTTTATGTGCTTAAGGATATGTTACAGGTGGGCTGAGAACCGCAGGAGTCACTATTCCTATTTTCTCTACCAGAATTTTTTTTAAAGCATCGTAACTCTTTGTTCGTAAATGAGCCTTTACTATCATCCATATTCTAACTTCCTAAATCTCTAGGTATAAAAATCCTCCCTCATTTTCCCCGCACATCCTCTATTGGGGAATTTCAAATTCTCTAGTTCCCATTTGAAAATTGCTTGAAGTTAAGAGTTCTCATAGCCACTGGACCTCTACTTTTCAGGAATGCCCCAAGATTGTTCATAAAAGGGAAAATGACAAAATAGTTATTTTCCAAAGTCAGAATGTGGGTAAAAGTCTTCTCTTACCATCAGTGGTTTTTTTTTGTTTTGTTTTGCTTCTTATTTTTCCCTGAAACTTTGAAAGTAATTGATATGGAGAAGCAGAAAATCTTAGTTTTTTTTTAAAAAATCAGAACTACTAGTACTGAAACAGTATTTTTACACTTTGTGTTTCTGTGTGGGTGCAAACTGATGAAATCTTTACATAGTATATACTGAATCGATCTTCTGTATATAAAGATAATTGAAAATGATTAAAAAATCTTGGTGTTAAATTGGAAATTGCATAGATAATTAATCAATTCTTTAAAAAAATCATGTAGGATCTCTGTCCTTAATGTGCTGTACATTGTGAATTAATACTATAACTAGTACTCCAACAGTATTTTCACTTTGTGTCTCTATGTGAGGGCAAACTGTTGAAATCTTTATGTAATATGTACTAAACTGATCTTCTGTGTATTAAAGAGAATTGAAAATGAATCTTGATGTGAAAGGAAGGGGAGAGGGAGCGGGAAAGGGGAGGGTAGCGGGTGGGAGGGAAGTTATGGGGGGGAAGCCATTGTAACCCATAAGCTGTACTTTGGAAATTTATATTCTTTAAATAAAAGCTTTATAAAAAAAATCAGAACTACTTTCGTGCTTTTTGCCTATTCAGAGCCATTAGGAAGAATGCCTAGGTCCTAAACTTTGCCTGAGGCAACTTTTGGATCTTTTTTTTTTTTCATTTTTAATTATGTTTATATACAGAAGATCGATTCAGTATATACTATGTAAAGATTTCATCAGTTTGCACCCACACAGAAACACAAAGTGTAAAATACTGTTTCAGTACTAGTTATAGCATTACTTCACATTGGACAACACATTAAGGACAGATCCCACATGAGACGCAAGTACACAGTGACTCCTGAAGTTGATTTAACAATTTGACAGTCTTGTTTATGGCGTCAGTAATCTCCTTAGGCTCTAGTCATGAGTTGCCGAGGCCATGGAAGCCTTTAATTTTTGGATCTTATCTACTATTTATTGTCTTCTTGAACTCTCAAAGACCCATTTCCAGCTATATATTTTAAAAGTTGCCTGTTTTCTCTTTAACCGCATCAACTTGCACACTGTTGTCTAACTATAGTGTTTAGAATTCCTTCCTGATTCTTTCTGAACAGCCACCTGTATTTTCTCCGCTCCTCCCTGATCTTACAAGAGTGCATCTGACAAGGAAATATGGCAAATTTGTTTCCCTCTCTTCATACTGGACCATCTATATCAGTGTTCTGAGTCATCCCAGATGGTATCACAAATATGTAGAGTATTACACCAGACTGAATAGGTACTCTTATGCAATTTTTAGGTAGTGTTTGTCCTGATAGGAGGCGATTCTTAATGTCACCTTTGTTATCTTTAAAGCAAGTCCCTTCCTTGATGTTCTTAATTTTTTGAAAAATTGATGCTGCTTTAGTTGAAAAATTAGCAAAATATTAAGCAAACTGAGGGGAGCTGTTTATGAAACTGTAAAGCAATTGCAAATGATTATTGTGACTTTCAGTTCAGTATAGATTGAATTTTTCTGCTCTTTTCCCTATACGTGGTGGTTCTATTCTCAAGTAAAACTTTTATTTAAAAAAATGATGATATCTTTGTTTCCATTTATATTTTACCTGATGCATGAAGACTAATGTTAGTTTTCGTTTCTTTTTCCTTTTAATAAATCTACCTTTATTTAAGTTATTTAAGTTTTGTATTAAGTATTGTAATCTTTTGCCATTGTATGGAGGACCATATGGGAAGACAGTTAATTGTCACCATTGTTGTGTCCCTGTTTTTTAAAAAAAAATGTTTATTTTCATCTACTTGAAACACATACACACACACAGAGATGGAGAGAAAAAAAGAGATAGAGAGAGGGAGAAAGAAAGAAAACAAATTGGCTACATTTCCTTGTCAGATGCACTCTTGTAAGAAGATCAGGGAGGAGTGGAGAAAATACAGGTGGCTGTTCAGAAAGAATCAGGAACGAATTCTAAACACTACAGTTAGACAACAGTATGCAAGTTGATTCAGTTAAAGAGAAAGAGAAAGAGAGAGAGAATCTTCCATCTACTGGTTCACTCCTCAAATTCTGGCAACAGCCAGAGCTGGACTAGTCTGAAAGCAAGAGCCCAGAACTGCATCTGAGTGTCAGGGTGTAAAATACTTGAACCATCACCTGATGCCTCCCAAGAGGCCTAAGCAGGAAGATGGTTCACAAGTGGAGTTGCCCCAACTCTAATCTGGAGATAGGGCATCCCAGCAGCTTAACTCACTGCAACAACAGCCCACCCTGTCCTCGTTTATTTATCTCATTTCCATATTGTAAATGCAGGTGTAGAACTTCCTGGTAAGTGCTTGTTGAAGGAATAAAGAAAATGTGAGAACGATATGCAAACATGATTTTGTTATTTATACTTGATTAGATAACACTGAAGACAAAGATGGTGTATGGAATCATTTGAAAGTTCTAAACCATGGGACCTTACTTCTGCTTCACATAATTCTGTAGGATAAGTTTGGTTTCTCCTTGGTAACATATGTTTTAGTTAAAGATAGCATTATTTTATATTTTGGGAATAGTTGTATTTGAAATGTTCATCCCATGTGGACAATAAAGAAACACTAGAGTAAGAAACACAAATACATCATGATAGATTTTTATATCTTGGGAGAGGAAAAGAGAGATGGAAACCCAATTAAGCCAAGCAGTCCACATGAACAGTACAGTTGGCAGAGAAAGTGCCCAGAGCCAGGCAGTGAGAAGTCAGATTCATTGCAAGTTCTTCAGCAAGCAGTGATCTTGACAGGACTAGGAGGCCTGGTGGACAGAGCAGCTGTGTATCCTTCCATTACAACAGGAAGGTTATGGTGGGTCACGAGATCGCACACTGCACATTCAAGGATGCCTCCTTCTGTACTGGACTGGCTGTGTCCTCTGTGAAACACTGGTAGGGCTTCAGCTAGGGTGACTTCAATCCCCAAAAGAGATCCACAGACTGAGAAAATATGGAGAAGAAAAGGCTAAGTGTTGAAGATACAGGAGGAACCAACATACAAGAAAAGATGCTAATTTCTAAGCTACGAGAGGGGAGCAATGAAACCATTTAGGCAGGCCCATGCATCTATAACTAGAATATTGTATAATGAAATTAAAAAAAAGCTTGAATCACTGTCTCCTAATACCTTTTAAATATATCTCCATCTGTTCAGATAAAGGTGAATTCAAAACACAGAGAAATGTTCATATGTTCTTAATTACATAGACATAGGACACAGGTTCTCTGGTTTAGCAGAATTCTTTTTCTTGATTCATGAGTGTCTAAGAGTAATAATTTCCCAATAGAGCAAGCAATAAAACAAAGTGAACAGAACTTTAAAAACTATTAACAAATATATTTATTGTGGTGGCTTTCTCCCCTACTAGATACACCTTGTTAGAAAGTAGTATCCCTTTTAGTTCCAGGTGGACCATGGAGCAGGTCATAAAATTGTTTTCCCCCATTGAGAGAAAAAGAAAACACAAGACTTGGCAAACATATTATAATCCCCTTGCTCTATTTTTTGTTTTCTATGAAATCAGAATTTTCTTCTAATAAGTATGATTTTGCTTTTGGAAGTAAGTTACAGGCACATGTTTACAGACTTATATAATTCAAGGGGTATCAGAGGCTGAATGTTATAGTGCTGACATAGATTGGAGACCTGTTCCAGGTGGTCCCGACCCTTCACTGTTTTAAAAAGCACAAAAGTAATCTCCAACTCTATGATTTCTTCCACATTTTGCCTTCTCCAATCTCATACAGTATGTTTAACTGTGGCATACACTCTCATGTTTCTTGCAGAAGTACAGGATGAGGACAATAGAACTAATCTTAAAACCGTTGTTTCTGTGATGTTTGCGTCCTGTGATTCCAAATGCCAGGAGTGCCCTAAGAGACCTCTAGACCTCCTGGACAAAACAACACGGTCTGTTCAACGATGTTTCTCTCCCCTGATCTCCTATTTGTTTTGAAGGGATACTGCATCTTTGGATTTGTAGAATTATCTTTTGCTTCTTAAGATAATAGATTGAACAAATATTTTTATAGGAACAAGATGTTTCTTCTTCAGATGTCATTACGTTGTTACATCTTATAGCCTATTGATCATTATACACAAAATTCTTGTCTTTTAAAAATGCGCAGAAGCACAGAAGATAACCATTTGAAAGTATCCCTTCTTTGAACTTTTGCTCTTTGTTGTTTACTATGCTTGTAAGGAAGAATATAGCAACTATCTGGAATGTTGTTTAGACAGAGCAGTAACTGATATGTTGTCCGTTTGTGGTCCTAATGGCTAGAACACCTGTCCTGGGCATCTGTTTGAGATAGCAGCATCATGAGTCTATAGCAATCTCATGGGACCCTTTAGTGCACAGTGCTGACTGATACCGATTTCTGTTGTTTGTCTTGGACTTTTCGCTTCTTCTGCTGCTGTTTGTCTTTGTGTTCTCGTTGTTCTGGAGTTTCTCTGCTGGATTCCAGACTTTTATTGTCAGGTATTGCTTCCTTATTTTCTTCTTTATTAAGCTTTTTTCTTTTCCTCTCTCTTCCTTTTTTTCCTGAAATAAAAAAAAAAGATACTCCTTTAAAAACTACATTCAATTATGTTCTAACCTAAGTTTTTTTTTTTTTTTAAAAAAGACTTAAATTTTTCTTAGTTTGCACAGCATATTTGTGGATGCTAAACATATACTATGTAAATCATTCATTCAACTACTCTGTTCAGTCTAGGCTATATTCTAAACCACATAAATATGAAAACTATAAAATATAACCAACCAAACAATTCATGACAGTTTGAACTTTAGAGAGTTCTATCTTGTTGATTTGAAATTTAGTTTACAGATATTTATACATGTTTAATAGAAACTTTTGAACATAGAAAGTTGTCTTGCTATTTAAGCATTTATTGATATGTATATTTTATCTGATTCTTATTTAAAGCATCATTTTCAAGTCAGATTTTTCCAGAAGCAGCTATATATTTGCAGTCTGTTGAGATAGTTGCATGTCATCTAAGAGAAGATAATTGATTTGCATAATGAATATGAAAAGAATAGTTGAAGACTAGAATAAATAACAAATATTTATAATTTGAAATTAATTTACATTGCAATTTATCTGATGGGTGATGGTGACCATCACTTATCAATAAACATGTGGTATAAGCTATAATGGTAGAGAATTTATGTTTTTACTGGTCAAATAACTAAGTATTTATTGGATTCCATGGAGGCTCTTGAATCATGGGCTTAAATCAAACTGACACTATTCCCTTTTAGAAGTGAATAAACATGACTACAAATTTTGATGTGAGAAGGCATACTATAGTTAATATAGAACCAGGTGAAGAACTGAATTTTATTCTGTTGAAACTGGAGAACCACTGAGAATTTCAGAAGGAGACAATAATATGATCAAAGCACCTGAGCCTGACACCAAATTGGATAAATGTTTTTATGTATTTTTTAAAGAGTAAAGTAAGTAGATGTTTTATTATCATGGAAACACTTTACAATACTTTTCACTTTACAGTACTAAGAAATTCCTGAGGGCTTGTAACATCAATTAGCACATATATACAATTAGAAATTACTTAAATGGAAATTATGAAAACTAAAGACCAGCTATTACTCAGTGTAGAACAAATTTTGAATTCATATCACTACACACTGAGCCATACAAAATTTGAAATTAGTCTCTATAATAAGTCACTTGGGACAAAAGCATTTTGGGGAAATTATTTGCATGAGAGAACCAAAATATTTTCACATTTTGAAACAGGCTGCAAATATTAAATTTGGTGGTTTGGCTTTTTCTTTTCTTGAGCTCTAGTTACAGAATCCTAGGGAGCAATATTATTAATACTGCGTTTGTATAGTAGGCCAACACAGTCTTCTTGGCTTAATGTTTTTATGCCACAACCAGCTTTGTCATGAGACTTTATTTACAAACTCTTTCATTTACTTTTTGAAAACTTACTTTGTTGGATTCAACATAACACACCTCCAAGTTTTGTACTCGAAAAAGACAGTTAAAAAAAATGAGAATTCAGACCAAGGTGAAGCAAAATGGCAATCAGGTTTTGAAGGATATATAGAGATGAATGGCAAACAGAGTCAACTCTTAAGACTATACTGAGCTACTTGAACACTGACTTTGCAATTCCTTTTTTTTCCACTTAAAACAATGTTGCTGGGCTGGTAAGATTTCTGCAGAGGGAATCCAGGGCCCTTTGTTGATGTTGAATTTAATGACTACACCTTTGAAATGCTGACTTGAATGCATTCACTAAGCAAAGAAAATTGAAGAATAAATTCACCTTCCTGAATATCTAGTGTGATCTAAATGTCATAAAGCTGTACAAACTGAAAGAGAGAAACACTGGATCTCATGGTCTGTGCTTGAATTTCAGAAAGAGATGGCTGTAAAGGTTAGGTTACATAATATTTCCATTTTGAGGAGCATTTTGGAGGTGTTCAAGTTCAACTCCAAAAAAATTGTCAGCACAAATCATTCCAAAGTTCCATAAAAACTACTGACCCCAAACAAAATGTTATTTTTATGGAAATCATCCAGAAGTTTAGTGTTTGACATTGTTCTCTTGATCATGGTCCAACATCTTACAGCTGTGATCCCAACCATAATGTTTTAGAAACATAAGAAATATATTGTTTCTTCCTTGGTCACAGATTGATTTATATGTTTTTTAGCCACTTGTGACAACATCCTCAACTTGCAGTGTATTTCTGCTTATTAGCAAACTGATATGATTATTTTTTAAGACAGGCAGAAACAATTTTGGAAGTAGCTTGAAACTCAGTATTATAGCTTTATTATCCAAGGAGTAACTATTTAGTCTGGGCAGTGAGTGAAAGAGGAGGCTCTGGTAAAGTAACAGGAAACTAGCACATTGTTCATTGTTGCTGCCCAACACAGGACTATTGCACAATAGAAAAATGGATTATTATTTTTTACAGGCCATGTGTTAGTGGTTGGAAACCCTAACTATGCTTCTGCATAAATAATATATTTTCCTCTTGTCCAAGAAATGAAATAGAAATGCAGAAAGTGGCTGTAGTCCATTAAAAATCACATGCAATTTGGGAGAATTTTGTAAGGTTTTCATTAAAGGAGACTTCTTTTTCTATTCTGGTGACTTTTCATTGATGTGGTTAATAGCAATTTTTACATTTTGGGGCAATTTTGCAAAATAAGCTTTTTTATATAACTATCTCACATATATGTGTGTTTTGCCATTCACTGAGTGTGTGTGAGTACCTGTGTATACCCATAGGCACATGTGTGCCTCAACTGGGTTGTAGAGCATCCCAATGATTAAAAAAATTGTCATCTTCCCTCGAAGGTCCAGCAATGAGGGTAATGTTTGAGTGGAAACCATCAAAGAGAAAATGCCATTAACAATCAAGTAAAATCTGAGCCTGCTTTGTTTTGAGTGTCCCCTCCAAAGCTCGTGTTGAAATGTAATTGATGTTGTAACAGTATTAAGATGTGTGACCTTCAGGAGGTAACTGGGTCATGAGAGCTCTGCCCCTGGGAAGAGATTATTGCCATTACCAAGGGAATGGGTTAGTTATTAGAAGAATGGGTTCCCCATAAAACAGATAGGTGCAGCCTGATTTTCGTTTTTCTGTTTTTCATGCTTGCTTGACCTACCATGTCATGATGCAGCACAGAGGCCCTTACCAGATGCTGACTCAAGACTCTTGGACTTCCCAGCCTCCAGAACCATAAGCCAAGAAAGCCATTGTATAATTTACTCAGTTCGTGGTATTCTTTTATAGCAGCAGAAAATGGCTAACACACTAGCCTTGCAAAGAAGCACCACGCTGTTACATTTAAGAACATTGTGTTTAGGGTCAGGGAAACTCTGTGTTCAGATTCTATGTCTGCCACTACCTAGTTTCATGACCTTTGGCAAGCTGTAAATATTTCTCAGGATTAGCTGTCTGATATTTTAAAATATTAATAATCATTGCTACTTGTGAAACTTTCTAAGGATTGGATGAAATGCTTGTAGAGCACTGAGCACAGTACCTATCATGTGTTAATCACGGGACAAATGAAACTGAATGTTCTTAACTCATTACACAAACATGGATTGAGCCCTTATTCCATGCCAAAAGTGTGAGATGAGATATAATTATAGTCACATGCTAATACTAAAACGGAGGCATGAACAAGATACTACTGGCAGCACAGCCGCGAAAACATCGAACTTTTTGAATAGAGATGGTCAAACTTCCTATGTGTGATGATGTTTGATCTGAGACTAAAAGAATGACAGTGCGTGCCAGGCTGATGAAGGAAGACGGGCATGCCAGTGAACAATATGCCAATGGCATGACGGCATGCAAGGACATGGTGCACCTGGGGCCTGAACGTAGACTTCCCTGGTTTGATCAGAGTCTATATATAGGATATTACCCAGGGAAGTTGGAAAGATGTAGCGAGACTCAGTTGCCATGTTAGGAGTGTTTCCTGAGGATCAGTGGTACCAAAGACTGAAGAAGGGCAAGTATCACAATCTGAAAGCAGGGCAAGGTTTTGATGTTCCTATGGCTGGTTTGGAAAAGGCTGATAGGATATTCTGACATGTGACCATATTTTCTATTTCAGAAAATTGCTGTAAGTAATATGAATCCCTAGAGGGAATATAGTCAATGGCTGGTATTTCTATTTGAGGCTTGATTTTTGAATGAGCACACATTGTCTAAGGTTTTGTTGCAAACTACTATAATTACATAGGTAATTGGCATTTTTGAGATTCTAAAACGATGTTCTATGAATCCAACTATATAGTTTTTCATATACATATTAAGCACATCCTAGCAACTGAAGGTCAAGTTCCAGACACAGATGCCTTTAAAAAATGCAGATGTTTGTGTCTTATTCCTAGAGATCATGTATTAGCAGTTTTTATGAGGGCCCAGGAACCTGAAGTTAATAACCAGTTTATTTTAACATTTAAGAACCACATCTACAGCTGTAGTACAATAGAATACATAATTTCCTTAAATATATACTTTCAAAATTTATTTCAAAACACATTACTTACTTAATTTCTTTCATTTTTTCCTAGTGGACATATATTTTTAAAAATTATTTTTTTTCATTAGACAGGTAGAGTTATAAACAGTGAGAGAGAGAGACAGAAAGAAAGGTCTTCTTTCCATTGGTTCACTCCCCAAATGGCCTCTACGGCCAGTGCTGCACTGATCCAAAGCCAGAAGCCAGGTGCTTCCTCCTGGTCTCCTATGTGGGTACAGGGGTGCAAGGACTTGGGCCATCCTCCACTGCCCTCAGCAGAGAGCTGGACTGGAAGAGGAACAACCGGGACTAAAACCCGGAGCCCATATGGGATGCTGGCACCACAGGCGGAGGATTAGCCAAGTGAGCCATGGCGCCGGCCCCATGGACATATTTTTTTTAACATATAGCTGCTAATTTTTAGGACAAGTTTTCTAATTAGGTATATTTGAAATTGGTACCCGGGTATTAAATGAAAATTCATTGCAAGTTGCCTTTTTAAAACCTGTTCAAAGGGCTGGCGCTGTGTCATAAAGGCTAAGCCTCCGCCTGTGGCACCAGCATCCCAGATGAGTGCTGGTTCAAGTCCCAGCGGCTCCACTTCTGATCTAGCTCTCTGCTATGGCCTGGGAAAGCAGTACCAAGTGAAAATAGAAACCACAGATGTTCAATACTCTTTTTGTTTTAAAAGATTTATTTATTTATTTGAGAGCCAGACTTGCACAGAGAGAGAAGGAGAAGCAGAGAGAGAGAGAGACAGAGACAGAGACAGAGACAGAGACAGAGAGAAGTTTTGCATCTGCTGGTTCACTCCCCAATTGGCTGCAACAACCAGAGCTGGGCTGATCCGAAGCCAGAAGCCAGGAGCTTCCTCCGGGTCTCACGCAGGTACAGGGACCCAAGGACTTGTACCATCCTCTGCTGCTTTCCTAGGCCACAGCAGAGAGATGGATCAGAAGTGGAGCAGCCGGCACTTGAACGGGTGCCCATATGGGCTGCCAGGCACTGCAAGCAGTGGCTTTACCTGCTACGCCACAGTCCGGCCCCTCAATACTCTTTTAAATTTAATGGAGTTATGAATAAAAGGATAACTTTCTCTAGAATTATAACTCTAATTAATTTTTTGTTAATTAGTAAAATTATGAAAGTCAGTTAGCAATTTTCTTGATGTTTAAAAATAATCAGCCCATAGGTTATTTTTATAAAATTGTTTCATAAAAAGGGCTTTTTTTGGTGAATATTTTATAAGGTACCACTAAGGGGAGCCATTGAGCTTTCAGTAGCTCCACTTTCCAACACAAACTAGGTTGTAATTTTTCTCTGAAAAGCTAAAAATGTATCCCACATTCTAGACTGAGGGTTAACTGTCACTGATGCTATGAGTCAAACCAATTAAGAAATAATCCCTATTGAACTGATAAAAAATTGTTGTCTTTTCTCCTTATTTGGTGTGGAATGGAGTTCATTTGAAGCTTTTATAGAAGCTATAAAAGCATAAACGGTGTGCAAAGGGGGTTAATCTGATGATCTCTGGATCCAGAGTTGCACTTGAATTTTATGTAGACAGCACATTTTTAAAAATTAAGATATCACTTGGAAAATGTACAAGGAAGGTGAATTGTTACATTGCAACTTTTTAAAGAACGAAATTATGAGCTGTTGTGGAGATAAATAGTGAAAGGCCTTTGAACTTACAAACACAGGACAGCCTGACCCTGCAGTGAAGAACGCAGCTGAAAGCCGTCAAGGCCAAATGTCCTTCTCAGCTATATTATAACCAAATGGCATTGACTTGAGAAGTGCATCCACCCTTTTAGCACCTGTTTATTTTAAAAAAACAGAAATACTTATTCCCCTTGCTGTAATTTCAACCTAGTTTTTATAACAAATATAATAGATATTTCAAAGAAATGATGTTTTTTAACAGGCAGGCAATTTCTCCAAACTGAAATTTAGTTATATCCATTATTTCCTCTGCAGGTTTATGCAGGAATCAATTCCACTGTTTTCTGTTAACTTTCAAGATGCTTGTGATCAATTATTCAAATAAACATAATTTGGTGTATTATGAAATGATCTATTAAGTGTTAATTCAGAATATAACCTTGCACCCTCTGTTGCAGAAAGCTGTGATCTCAAAAATATAGTAAGATTGAAATTGCATTTTGGCACCAATTGAAAAGGGCCAATTTAAGACATGCAATCGGTATGCATTGTGTTCTCTTGGGAACTCAGAAAAAAAGATGGCCCTGTAAAACACGAAGTATAAATTTGAGGAGGGAAAAGCAGGGAAGCCCACATGTCTCAACATGTCACTCCGAAGCCTAATCCTCAGACCCAGCTCCTGCTTCTCCGCCTAGTCCCCCTGGATCCACCAGAACAACATTTACCCATCCCCTGTGTTTGCTCTACCTAGAATGCAGCTTCCAGCATTCCTTGCCTTTTCTCAGGCTTGCTGTTTCAACAATCAAGGCGAGGATGATTTGCATGGTCTCTTTTTAAAAACAGGAAGAGTAATAACTAAAATTCAGTGTATACTTTTATGTCCCAGGCATAATTCTAAGAAAGAGAATCATGTCTCTGAGTTCTAGTTAGTCCTTGTCTTACAGATGAGGAAGAGGAGGGCTCTTAACCATGGTACCCTTTGCCTCAACATTACAGCTCAACTGAGCACAACATGACATGTCATCCTTGCTTTCTTTCAAAAAACAGTCATGGAGATTGCCTATGTGTGGACTGACTTTTTTGAAATAAGAAGTCTTACAGAAATCAAAGTGTGGAATAGAATTACTTAGCCTCTTGAAATCTGAACGTCCAGGGCATCACAGAATCCAACAACAACATTTTGGGATAGATGTTTGGTGTTAGCACCATGCAGTTACCTCATTCATTCTCTCTCTGTCTCTCTCCATCTCTCTTAAATTGCTACAAGTCTGTTTATTTTTCAGTATTTCCACACCATAAAGTATATAAAGGGGTGATATATATTTAATTTAGAAATATTTATACAGTGGTCCCCACTTTATACACAAGGAATATAATCAAGACCCCCAATGGATGCCTGAACCAGAGGTCTGCATACATATATATATCTACATATGGTAAAGTTCAATTTATAAATTAGGCATAGTAAGAAAGGAACAATAATGACTAATAAAATTGAGCAATGATAACAGTACACTGCAAAATAAAATACCAGCCTCAGACTCTTGTGCTTTGTGGCTGTTTAAATAAAATGAGGGCTTTTCGAACTCAAGTGCTATGATACAGTGACAGCTGATTGGATAACTAAGGTGGCTGCTTAGTGAGAAATGGGCAGGTCGGGGATACAGTGTGGATAAGCAGGACAAAGGGATGGTTCAAAGCCCAGGCAGAAGGGAGTGGGATGGCATGGTATTTAATCACAATCCTCAGAACAATATACATTTTAAAATGTATGAATTGGTTATTTCTAGAATGTTCAATTTACTATTTTTCAACCAGAGTTGACCTTGAATTAATGAAACTGGAAAGTGAGGCTGTGGGTAAGACAGGACTAATGTATATTCTACTATTTATACCTGCATTTCATTGCTAAAACTCCTAGTGAAATTATCAGATATTCTTATATTTTGTTATAGAGTATTTATTATAGAAAAAGAGAAAGAAAAACTATATGAATTCAAATTTTTTTAAAACCCACTGAAGTTGAATACAATTCAATTATACATCATTTCAACTTATGGCAAACATCATAAATATCAATAATCACAATTTTTGAAATCATTATTTTAACAGTGTGCTTGTAAGTCTAATAAATTTTCTTGGGCGAAATCAAATACTCTCCTAATGAATTAACTATTTTAGTTAAGCTTTTACAGATGTTTTTCATCTGTTGTTTAAATAAGTTCATTATTCACTGAGGATTCAGAATCTGAAATTTTGAATTTTGGTTCTGTGTCCTAACAGAAGTTTCCATGACCCTTTCACCCAAGGTTAACCCCATTCCAACTCATTGTTTCTGCTGCACTGAACCCCAACCTGGAATTCTTGCTTGCATTTAAAAAGAATACTAGCTGGAGTCCAAAAGAAACTGTTAAACATATTGGATATTACATACTAGGAAGTTTTCCTATTATAAATCATCAGTATTAAAAAAAAAAAACAGGTAAAAGTGCAAAGAGGAGAAAGTATGCAAAGACTTTAACTATTGGCAGTACTTATCACCTACTCATTATAAAAGTTTTTCTTGTATTTTACTATAAAATATTCTAAATATACAGCAGGATATTACAGTAAGTATTCTAAATTTAATATGGAATTTATTTATCTTGAATCAACTGCCTTTTGATTAAAAGGTCTTTTGAAATAATTTTAGTGTGTCTTTTTTTCAGTGTAACTTTGAAATTCTATCCATCACATTATGTCAGATCACAAAGCCCTTGTAAACCAAATCAGACACATTAACTGACATGTTCAAAATTTCTTGATTGAAGCATGTTTGCATTATGTGTTTCAAAATAACTTGTGGGGGCTTCAGCAGTTGATATATTGGATAGGTATAATTATTTGAATTTTTCACTTGATGTCAAAGAGTGTGTTTGTCAACTTTTTATTAAATCTAGTCAAATTTTATTCACTCCTTTGCCATAAAATTCATGTTTAAGTTATGAATTGAATACTATTTCTCCTTTAAGGAAAATTACATTGCATAGGATATCTTGATTGTTTTATATATTGTTATGAAGTTATGTAATGAGGATTTTGCTGTTTATCTTCCAAAATTTAGAGAGTGGTGTAGCTCAAAGACCTTTAAAGCTTATGAGTAGCATTGTCAAGTGTTCTTAAAATCTTCAGTTTGGACCTCGTTTTTTCAGAGTATTAATGACTACTATAAATAATTGAGGTGTTCATTTTTTGAAAATCTATTTATTTCAAAGTCAGAATTACAGAGAGAAAGAGAAAGAGACAGACAGAGATCTTCCATCTGTGGGTTCATTCCCCTGATGTCCACACTGGCTAGGAGTAGGCTGGGCCAGGCCTAAAGCCAGAGGCAGGGAACTTCATTTGTGTCTCTCTTGTGGATAGCAGGGACCCAAGCAATTGGTCCATCTTTTGTTGCTTTTCTCAAGCCATTATCAGGGAGCTGAATCAGAAGTGGCGAGCAACTAGGACATGAACAAGCACCTAAATGGGATGCTGGCATTGCAGGTGGTGGCTCCACCTGCTACGCCACAACACCATCCCAAGGTGTTCATTTTTTTATTGCAACATACATACATTACCATTCCCCTTCACTCCACCATCTCCCCCACTTGCTGGAGCCTCATGCTGCTTTAGACTACCATTACATATCTCAAGCTAAGACTATTGTGTGAATCTATGAAATTTTTATGTCAAATATGTTTGTCCCTTGGTACATGTTGGGTACTGATCACAGGACCCTTGAGAATACCAAATTCATGGAGTTCTTTATGTGACATACGCATATAAGTTAGATGCATCCTTCCATGTACAGAGAGAGAGAGAGAGAGAGAGAGAGAGAGAGAGAGAGAAGAGAGATGGATGGATAGAGCTCCCATCAGCTGGTTTACTACCCAAATACACACAACAGCCAAGACTGGATTGGGCAGATGCTACCAGCCACGAACTCAATCCAGGTCTCTCATGTGAGTGGACCCAACTACTTGAGCCATCGCCTGTTGCCTCCAGGGGCTGCATTGGTAGAAAACTGGAATAAGGAGCAGGAATGAGAAAGTGAACCCAGGCACTATGATATGCAGTGTGGGCATCTTAACCAATATCTCAACCACTAGGCTGACCCTTTCCTGGGTTCTTTGAATCTACTCTAGATTACTTATAATACTTAAGGTAAATTCTTGGTAAATAATAGTTATACTTTATTGTTGAGAGAATAACCAAAAAAATCAGTACATATTCAATACAGATGCAATTTGTTCTTCATCCTCCAGTTGGGTGAGCCTGCAGATTGGAACCTGGGAGTATGGAGTACAACTGTATTTACTTCATATCACCTTTTTCTCAGAAATTTAAATACACATTTTAAAAATTGTGACATACTTTCTTTGACAATTCCTATCATTCTCATAGTGGCAGATATAAAGTACATAAATTGTATTACCTATAAGTAAAACCATTTTAGCTAAAATTCAAAATTATCATTCAGAACACCTATCTAACCTTTATTTTAAAAGTCTGGAAAATTAGTTAGTACTTGGCTGTAATTGATCTCTTCTAAAAACTTTTCAAGTTTTTCATGATAAGTCTTCTTAATTTTGTTTAAATTCAAAATTTACATGTAACAATGTTAATAAATAGATCACTACTAAACCAGTTAAATTATAGATGTAAATGTAAATTGGTTTGAAAATATAGATCTTCAAAAGAAGTTTTTCCTTGTGAATTTTTATTTTCTTGCTCTAAATACTTCTCAGTTAATCATGCTTCTCCTACTCCAATAACACATATCAAGTAACACAATGAAGAACACAAATTCACTGACTTATCTAATTAATTACCTCAGAAAATCAAAAACCATAGTTACATTAAAGGTTTATTCTAAGTCAGTTTTTTTTTAAAAAAAACTTCAATTCATATTCCTGTTATAGTGAGTCTTCATGTTGAGCTCAGAATAAAATTGATATTTAAATTGTTCCATTTCTCTTTAGTTATGAAGGTTCACAGTTCATTTTCTCATGCTTGAAATACATGTTCTGAATATTTTTATGGTATATAGCCATCCAATGTCTCTTTTTTAAAAATAGGGAATTACTAAGTCAAGAGCATTGTCCTCATCTTTGATGAAATATAGCTTTCAAATTAGCAGCAAAGTCCTTCATTTCAAAAGGCTGAACAGAATGCTACTTGAAAATTCATTCCAGCTGGTTGAATTGAAGAACTGAAAGAATTCCAAAGAAAGAATATTCTCCGGGCATTTATCATTTGATTCCATTTGGATACATTTCCATTTGCTCCAAGAACTTGTCTCAGAATTTTGTTCTTCTGAGACACACAAAAAGATGTTGATAGCTTTGTTTGACTAGGCTGAGCTTCCTCTATTACCCCTACTGTTTTCTGAGTTGTATTGACAGGGGGGGACAGGCTATGTTTGCTGATGTGTCAGCAGTAATTGATGATACTAAAACTCTTGATACTATTCTACTCTCTTTCATGGTTTGATGTACTAGTTGACTCTGCTTTTTCTTTCATGGGCCACATTTTCTTTTATCTGAAGCTTTTTACTGTTCTAAGGGAAGAAAACATAATTTTAATGTGGAGTTGCAGCCAGGGAGGGCAGAAATCAACTACCAAATCTCTTATTTAATGTGGTATTTTGTGATTTTTTTTTTAATTTTTGACAGGCAGACTGGACAGTGAGAGAGAGAGAGACAGAGAGAAAGGTCTTCCTTTGCCATTAGTTCACCCTCCAATGGCTGCCACGGGCAGCGCGCTGCGGCCGGTGCACCGCGCTCATCCGATGGCAGGAGCCAGGTGCCAGGTGCTTTTTCCTGGTCTCCCATGGGGTGCAGGGCCCAAGCACTTGGGCCATCCTCCACTGCACTCCCAGGCCACAGCAGAGGGCTGGCCTGGAAGAGGGGCAACCGGGACAGAATCCGGTGCCCCGACCGGGACTAGAACCCGGTGTGCAGGCGCCGCAAGGCGGAGGATTAGCCTGTTGAGCCATGGCGCCGGCCTATTTTGTGATATTTTAGCTAAAGATATCATACACTTTTATAGCTAGCACTTATTATTTTCATTCACTACTGATGTGGTTGCATTGTTTTGATTGAATACCTGCATACATCACAATATATCAGCTACTGAATTTTGAACTATACTCTTAAACCTTTTTGCAATTTGTCAGGGTCATATTGAACTTGTTTCTATTTTTCATAAAATTAGG
Organism: Sylvilagus floridanus; assembly: GCA_949820135.1. NCBI lineage: Eukaryota > Metazoa > Chordata > Mammalia > Lagomorpha > Leporidae > Sylvilagus > Sylvilagus floridanus. The sequence continues at coordinate 41,307,600 of OX463227.1, forward strand.
AAGAACAGTTAATTTAGTGACAAATGTGAATATGCTGAACTTACTCCTTATAGAAATTCAGTCTTAATTTTGATTCACCTATTAAAATATTTGAAAAAAATGCAATTCTCAGGCCAAATTATTTTTGGAGTAGGGTAGGCGGATATTACTAGGAGCTTCTAGCAGTGGTTTCTAGATCAATTTGCAAAATTTGATGCATAAGGAGAGGCATATGAGTTCCACATCACCCCATATATTGCTCCAAAAAACATGCTATCTATGCCTTGCTGCTTGGCAAGAGCCTGCACACAGTAGCTACTCAATAATATTTGCTCAACAAATTAAATGAAAAAGATTCATATGTATGGCCGGCGCCGTGGCTCAACAGGCTAATCCTCCGCCTTGCGGCGCCGGCACACCGGGTTCTAGTCCCTGTCCGGGCGCCGGATTCTGTCCCGGTTGCCCCTCTTCCAGGCCAGCCCTCTGCTGTGGCCTGGGAGTGCAGTGGAGGATGGCCCAAGTGCTTGGGCCCTGCACCCCATGGGAGACCAGGAAAAAGCACCTGGCACCTGGCTCCTTTCATCGGAGGAGCGCGGTGCGCCGGCCGCAGCGCGCTGTCCGTGGCAGCCATTGGAGGGTGAACTAATGGCAAAGAAAGACCTTTCTCTCTGTCTCTCTCTCACTGTCCACTCTGCCTGTCACAAAAAAAAAAAAAAGATTCATATGTATTATTCCCTTTTTTGATTTCGTGGGCAGCACTCAATTTGAGAGAGTGTTAGGGAAGGAAAGGCATGAGGAGACTGCTTTTGGTATTACTCCATCATATGTAAGCATGCTGAGATAACTTGCCTTAGAACCTCATTTGTTATTATGGAACCCCCATCCAATTAGTCACTTCTATCCGCATATCAGCTTCAAGTGGCTTTAGCCCATTGCAGGGAGCTACACTGTGGTCACAAGGAAATAATTTTGACTTCCCATGCTCTAGCAGATCTTCTTTGGAACAAGTGAGTGATGAATAACTAGAGAATGCCTACGGCTGTTTCAAGAAAAGCCATAAGAAAGTCCAGGTTGCAACAGAGAGGTTACAAATCCAAGTCTTCTATTTTGAGAAGGCATTTAAATTCTAGAGCAGGCTTGGGGATTTGAAGGCTCTAAAGTTTCCCTGAGGTTGGGGGTATGGGCCAAATTCCATCTCTCAGCTCAAAGCTGGGAAACAGCAGCCTAAGAAAAAGCTTCTGAGGTTGTTTGGAGAAAAGGAGGTGGTCAAGGAGAGGGACACCAAGGGGAAATGGAGGGTGAGAGGACTTTGGATGGAAAGTTGAAAGATGCCAAAGCTACTTTTCCTTCTTTAAATTATTTTATAGAGCAGGCATAAATGATGCTTTAGATGATGGAGTTGGGAATGTAGTCTTTTAAAGTTGTGAAATATGACCCTGGCCCATCTTGCCCCAATCTTGGGGCTTTTCTATGCTCTTTTGAAGTGGCATTCACAGTCTCAGAAGCCTGACTTCCCCTTGAGTTTTGAATGACTGTGGCTTTTGTTGTAATCCATTGAATTTTGCTTTCAGTGGAATGCCACCAAAATGAAGGACCTTTGGGTAGTATGATGAAACTTCTAATTTAAGAGGGTGTTGCAAGGGCAGCAGATGACATGGATAATACCATTAATGGGGAGAGAAAGTCCTGGGAAGACTTAAGCAAATAAGTTGAAAATGAAAGAAAATGTGACAGTTCCTGAAGGAATGAACCTTGTCTTACTCAATCTCCAGAAAAACAAATGTTTGTTGTGTAATTGAAGTATTTGAGAATCAAATAAAAGGATCCTGGAAATATGAACGCCAAATGAAATAGGTAGGAAATAGTGTTAAAGAGATAAATAGCTTTGAGAATCCACATTTTGGCTTTTATTTTCTCAGCAAAGTGAACATCTTCCTGTGTGCCTGTAGGGTGGGAAGTATCACTATGTTCCTAAATCTATCTATATATATGAAATTTATATACCTTAAAGTTTAAAAAGAAAAGATATATAGAGAGGGAAATGTGATCTATCATCATATATATGCCCTTCCCTTATTGTTAGATAATTTTAGGAGAAAGGGCAGGGGTCAGGAGGTGATTTAAAATACTGTAGTGGAGCAGGTGTTTAGCCCAGCAGTTAAGTCTGTGGTTAAGATGCCTGCATTCCATGTTGATGCCCAGCTCTGGCTCCTGGCTCCAGCTTCCTGATAATGCAGGCTCCGGGAGGCAGAAGATGATGGCTTCAGTGACCATGTTTCTGCTACCCATGAGAAAAACCTGAGTTGTGTTCCTGGCTCTTGGCTCTGGCCACAGCCTACTGCTGGGTCAGTGTGGGTATCTGTGAAGTGAATCAGTGAACAGGAGTTCTCTTTATCAGTCTCTCTTTGTCTCTGTCTCTGTGCCTATCATTAAAATTTAAAAAATTAAATCAATAGCAAAAATATTGAGTACAAATACTGAAGAAAAGCAGTTGAGATGGCAGGCTTATTTTTCTGCTGTGCCAGAATTTGGGGAAAAAGAAGAAACCTTTCTGCTTTATTACGCCCTGACCAATCTTAATCAAGCAGATTTGGGGCGGGGCTGTAAATTCTGTTGGAACTTTTTAAGCTGTGGAGATCCTGAGTTCCTGGGCCAGCTTCCCAGGTCTGCCCTAACAAGCAGAAACAATACCAAGTGATTTCTATAAGTCAGCACTATTTCGCACATCACTGACTGACCTCACAGATGATTTAACTACTTCTTAAAACATATCTGTTCTTAACAACCATGGTCTTCACCTGTGCACACTAAAATATTTAACATTTTTATTTATACATGGTGTGCTATATTTACACATCTTACATACTACTTTTTAAATCTCTTTTTAGAAAAGATTTATTTATTTATTGTGAAAGCGTTACAAAGAGAGAGAGAAAGGGAGAGAGAGACAGATTTTCCATTTCCTAAGCCATTCCCTGGATAGCTGTAATGGCCAACACTGGGATAGGCTGAAGCCAGGAGCCAGGAGCTTCATCTGGGTCTCCCAAACATATGAGCCACCTTCTGTTGCTTTTCCCAGGCCATTGGCAGGGAGCTGGATTAGAAATGGAGCCTCCATGACACAAACCGGCACCTATATAGGATACTCCTGCTGTAAGAGGTGGCTTTGCCTGCCAAGCCAGATCACCACCCCCTCCAGGTCTTTTGAAAGCATTCATTGTCTACATACACACATTCCTCAGGATAAAATTCCCAGGTTGCTTCCCCAGGAAGCCTTCCCTGGTCCTTCTCTAGCTGGTGAGCAAGGAGGTAGTAGAGTGGATTGCTGCTATGACTGTTGACTTTGAAGTCAGAAAGATTGGACTGATTTTCTGCCCAACCATTTAAGCATCAACTCTCTTGGGCAACGTTACTTAAACTCTCCAGATCTCATCTTTTAAAAGGTGTTCTTAAAAGTGTCAATTGTTAAATCAACAACAGGAGTCACTGTGCACTTACTCCCCATGTAGGATCTCTGTCCTTAATGTGTTGTGCTATGTAAATTAACGGTAAAACTAGTCTTTGAACAGTACTTTATACATTGTGTGTCTGTGTGGGTGCAATCTGTTGAAATCTTTATTTGGTATATACTAAGTTGATCTTCTGTATATAAAGATAATTGAAAATGAATCTTAATGAAGAATGTGATGCGAGAGGGAGTAGGAAATAGGATGGTTTGCGGGTAGGAGGGTGGTTATGGGGGGAAAAACTGCTATAATCCAAAAGTACTTTTGAAATTTATATTTATTAAATAAAAGTTTTCTTTAAAAAGTGTTCTTAAAAAATGACATTAAATTTTAAAAGCCTGAAATAGGTATCAGGAAATGCACAATTTAAACCTGGCTGTCATATTTATCAGCAATGAGATACTAAGAAATGCACTGACATCTGCCTCATTATAAAATAGAATGATAATTCCTGTTATTCTCACTGTTTGGAGTAGGTGTAAGGGATAAATAATGTATAAGTACTAGAAAATGGAAAGAATTATGAAATTATAACCCCTAAAATAATTAAAAATAAAAATAATTATCTCTAAAGCACACTTTAAAATAGATTAGGATGGGCATTTGCCACACTGGTTAAGACACTTTTTGGGGCTGGCGCCATGGCTCACTTGGTTGATCCTCCGCCTGCAGCACTGGCATCCCATATGGGCACCGGGTTCTAGTCCCGGCTGCTCCTCTTCCAGTCCAGCTCTCTGCTGTGCCCCGTGAGAGCAGTGGAGGATAGCCCAAGTGCTTGGGCGCCTGCACTCACGTGGGAAACCAGGAGGAAGCACCTGGCTCGTGGCTTCGGATCAGCATAGCTCCAGCCGTAGTGGCCATTTGGGAGGTGAACCAATGGAAGGAAGACCTTTCTCTCTGTCTCTCTCTCTCAGTCTATCTCTATCTGTCAAATAAAAAAAGGCACTGCTTGGGATGCCTGCATCCTATATTGGAGTCCCTGGGTTCAAGACTCGGCTTCCAATTCCAGCTTCCTGCTAATGTGCACCCTGGAAAGCAGCAGATGGTAGCACAAGTACGTGGGTCCCCACCATCCACATGGGAGACCTGGATTGAGTTCCTGGCTCCTAGATTTGGCTTATTCCAGTCCTGGCTATTGATGGCATGTGGGAAAGGAATCAGGTATGTCAGGCCCCTTTCCACTCTCTCTGCCTTTTAGATAAAATTCAATTTACTTAATTTAATTACTCAGGTAATTATTGAGGATCATTTAATTCCTCTAAAACCTTTATTGAAAAGTCTTTAACCCATTCAATGCTCTCTGTTTAGTAAAATTATCAAACATTTTACGTCTTCTCATATCTCCAGAAAGCTGGTGTCTTATCCTTGTTAGTCTGTTGTCTTTAAACCTCCACAGTGCCTGTGCTGTCAATATTAGCATGGTTTAGAAGACCCTTCAGAACTTGACTCCTTCGTATTATTGCATCACCTCTTTCCTAAATTCACCTTTGCTTCAAGCACACTACACTACATCATCAGGCTTTCTTTGTGCCTTAGTTCATGCACTACTCAGTGGAAAATTCCCCATCCTTATGGCTGGAAAACCTCAACTTGGCCTTTGAGAGTCAGTAACAGTTTACCCCTTCTGTTTCCAGAGGACGTATTTATCTATTTGCCTTTTGTTTATAACCAACTCTCCCACAAAGTTGTGAACTTCCAAATGAATCTCATGCACATCTGTATGTCTTCCTTGTTATTTTAACTTTTGGCATGTAGCACAGTTCCTGGGATATAGTAGATACCATATGCCTGGCATGAAGTAGTGAAGTATAGAAGATAAAAGTCAAATGAAAGGCAGAATGTTTAATGCCAGAATCATGCAAAACAAGAGGAGTGGTGATACCACAGGACTTAATAACAATACAATTTAATGACAATTCTATCCATAAAGACAAGTTTTATAGTAGCACAGGTAATAATTTTATTAGGCTTACTTTTCCTTTGTCATGATTCTATTGCAGTGTTTTTAATGCTGTGTTTAGTAAAAGAACCATTGCTTCTGGTGATGATGTGATCCAGTAAATCTATGAGGCATGGTGTCATTACATCACCCCAGCTGGGATCAGTGAGGACACAAGATTCACTCACAGGACCATCACATCTAGCTTTTAATTTCTAGGCTTCAGTCTGTCTTGTGATTATCATGCACAACAGAATCATGCATGAGATGGAGATGAAAGATTTAGTCACATTGTTCTGCACTGTGTTTAGGAGAAAGATTAACTCTGCTTTTTGAATCTGAAAATAGAGGGGGAAAAAAGCACAATAATGAAAGGACTGGGAAGACATTGCTGAAGCTGTCTGCAACTTCTCATGGAAGAAATCACCATGAATGTCCACTTCACAGAAACAAGCATTTCTACTTAATGTTTGTCCATATCTTAATCCCTGTGTCCGGTGAATATGTTACTTTATATGACTAAAGGGAATTAAACATGCAGATGGAATTAAGGTTGATGATCAGTTGGCCTTGATAAGAAGGAGATTATCTTGAATTATGTAGGTTGTTCCATTTAATTACACTAGTCTTTAAAAGAGTCAGAAGAGAAAGAGAAATGCTCCATGAAAGGACTCAACCTGCCATTTCTGGCTGGGGAAGATGGAGATAGGAGGTATGAGCCAAAGAATGTGAGCAGCCTCTAAAATCTGGATGAGGCAAGGAAACAAATCCCCCCTAGAGCTTCCAGAAAAGAACAGAGCCTTGCTGATACTGTCTTGTCCTTAGCCTGGTAAAACCTGTGCCGGTCACGGGACCTACAGACGGCAAGATAGTAAATTCGCATTAAGACACTAAAATTTTGGTACCTTAAGACAGCAACAGAAACTGAGCACAATGTTAAAATGGTTTTCTCATATTTCAGCTCATATCTTCCAAAAAACAGTTTTAAACACTAATATCCCACCACTCAAATGCTCTTGGGTAAACTGAATGAGATCATCCTTGTATCAACCACCTAACTTGTCTACAGACTATTAGAATGTAAGCCCCTTAATTTCTGTCCTGGAAACTTGATTCCAGCAAATTGCATTTATTGATGATTCCCTACACAATGATAAATTGGAGGCAGGTGAGCCTCAGAAAGAAACTTTATACACAATTTTTCTATTCATGCCTCTATTCTTAATCCAATTCCTATGAGAAACAAATATTTGCTTTCCTTAAAATGATCCACTGAATTGTTAACAAGGTACTTTAGCATACCTGCCTTCCTTATTTTCCCATGTATTGAGGGTGTATTTTCTTGTCAATTTGTGAACAAAAATTCCTATTAAGCAGAAATTCATCTGGATTGTATCATCTGCAAGATCAGTTTTAAGAAGAAGAAAGAATGTGAATACAGAGATTCTTTAAGAATGAAATTATGTCTTCCTCCATGCACTCATACCACTGTAGTCATGGAACTTCAGGGAATTTATTCCAACTTTTTTTTTCTACTCTTGGTGTTCACCGTTTCACTTCTCCCTATCACAAGAATCGCCTGAGGTTAGAAAGTTTTGCCCTTTTCAGAGACTTTTTTTCAGCTGGTAAAATTTTCTGAGCTAACCAGAAATCAAAATGGGATGCTGCATTATGTCAGGATTGCATGTTTAGTCTGCCTTCCTAGAAATAATCAAGAAAAGTTATATGTGAAAAGACACAGATGCTCCTCAGCAATATTTTCATACTTTTGAAGTATAACATGAAAAAATTGAGTTCAGATCTCGAGAAATGTGTATTTCATGTACCCACATATTTTATTGATTTCACTTGAAAAGTTCACAAAGGGATATATATCTATATAATGTAATACAAGGAAATAAATGTTATATTATGTTGTCTCTTAGCCCAGTATGTTTTTCTTTAAAAACTCACAGTAAATTTATGTTCTGTCTATTTTGACTTATTACAGGGCATAAGTATAGTGTGGAGAATATTTTTATTTGTCAGACTTTCAATCATTTTAGGAAAATTTTTGAAGAGATATGTGAAGGTATTTTGCTCCAAATTTTCATTTTATCTTTTGTTTTTATGATTGCACAAACAAAATAAGATTCATGTTAAAGCTGCCTTAATGCATAAATTCTGTTATAAATTTAGCAGTTATGGAGCTTGCAGAGGGAACTTAGAGAATCTCTGAGACTAGTGTATGACATTATAATCAGTTAACATTTTGATATCTGGGTTCAATATAACTAGTAAAGGTTCTCTTATAAGATACACAATCCTATGTATGTAGCAAAATGTATCTATTGCTATTCAGTGAATACCAGATTCACTTCACATTTATTTCTGTCTCAGAAATGAGTCAAAGAAGGACTCTTTCCCACAGATTATGCGACTATTACAAATGTGATACATATTATTTCACCATTCTCCTTTTGAAAACAACAACAACAAAATTCCAATAACAAAAAAAAAAAACTTTAAGACTATTATTTGGCTCTTTCGGACTTCTTTCCCTGGATAGCACTTACAACTGACTTTTGAGGAAAAACAAACACATTTGTAAAAAAAAAAAATTGGCTTCTTGTGAGTCCTTTCCTCCTTTGTCTTTCAGCTCTTACGCAAGCTTAAGAAGAGAAAGTGTAGACACAAATCTTTTCAACTTACATTTTTTTAAAAACTTCAATTCTTGTTTTACCCATTTCACTTTTCACTCTGCTATTAGTGTGCACTCTTATAGTTGATGGTGTCCTGCTCACACCTTATCACTAATTCTAAGAGAATACAGAGTTAAGTTACTCTGATCAACACTTACTACTGGCATAGAAGATGTACTGCCAATCAAAAACTGATTCCAGATTACAGAGGCATCCATATTGTCTTTTGACTGGACACTACCCTCTGCTGTCTCAGGGTCACACATAAAGCTCTTGCCTTCTTTTATGGCCAGCTGGATTCAAGAAAGAAGTGGAACCTTTTGTTGACAACCACCAGATAAATGTGCCTCTGCCGTACAGCTGAGACATGGAATTGGCACTGGTGAACATTTGGTACAGTTTGGTAGTTTAAAAGGCTGAGAGTTCACATTTGTGATATTTAAGCAGATTTTAGTCTCACTGGCTTATTCCCAAGAATTGGGTAACATGTTATAGTTTTTGATGATTTGTTGGTTATTTGTTATTCTTTTAAATTCCCAAGGAATGAGCAAAATATCCAGAGGGAACAGTGATGTGAACAATAGACTTAGCAGTCACTTTCATGGGCCATCAGCCGTGGCATATCACATTAAAAACCCCAAAGGCAGGCCAATCTTGGGTCAGAATTCTCTCCAGTTAGAAGAAGGCCTTACCATGCAGGAAGAACTTAAATTCAGAAAAATTCTTCATTTAACAATGTAAGGTTTGAAATCCTCAGTATGGGTGGGGAAAAATAGATAATATTTATTAGATACAAAATTTCCTGTCGAGAGAACCACAGGGATTATCAAAAGTATAGTAATTCATCTACAAGGAGTGATGGGTAAGCATTGTCCTCAATATTTTGCAACAGGTATCACTTGAGCTAAATGGAGATGAACTTGAACTTTTATTTGAACTTAGATAAATGTCTATACCCTGGAGTAGAATGTTTCTTTAAATGTATCTTGAGCTTTTTCTTTGTTCAAGCTCTGAATTATTATAAATTTATGCTAAAATACTTTCTTAGACACCTAAAATGAAGTCATTTTTTCCTCCTAGACATTAAAACACATTGTGCTCTTGTAATAACTTATTCGTTATATCTGTTTGAATATACCAAGAATGGTCATGAAAAATAACTGAGCTAAACAAGTAGGATTTTAGGACCAAAAGACATAAGAATAGTAAAACGTATTTTTGGGTCTATTCACAAAAAAGGGAACTAGTAGTTCCTTGATGTTGGAGCTCAACCCCTGTGTTACAGGCTTGTACTCCTGCTTCCCGTTCTGCTTAGTCATTGCTCTAACTCCCACTCTGAGATTAATTGCGTGACCCTTGGAAATGAACGATTTTCTACTTAATCTTAGCCAATGCAATCTGGACAACCTCAGGTTTGGTGAGGTTCCTCTTGGGTGGCTTTCACTTGTTTTAAGAACATTAAAGTATCTCATAAATCTATATTTATTATATTGGTGAGTAATCTACTGTAATTAAATATGAAATGCTGAAGACAATGTTAAGGTAAAACTGGGGTCACAAACCTCTTTATGGTGATTTCATGGCTGTGAAAATACTCTGGAATTTGATTTTGTCTTTATATCCGGATCTGTTTAGCATTTCTGGGCATCCAACAATATATCATTTTCAGATGGGTACTTATGTAAATGTTTTAAAATAATAGTGATATTTTAAATGATAAATTCACAAAGCTTCCAAGAAAATCTTAAAGAGTTTATAGCTAGCATGTCCTTGTTCAATACAATATGTCCCCAGTTCAAGTGTTAGAAAGTTTGGTGGACCAATGTTAAAAAATACAGTCTTATACTGGTATGTGACATAGTGGGTTAAGCCGCAGCTTGTGACGCCAGCCTACCATATTAGTGCACTGATTTGAGTGTCAGATGCTCTGCTTCTGATCCAGCTTCCTGCTAAGGTGCCTGGTAATGCAGTGGAAGATGGCCCAAGTATTTGGGCCCCTGCCACCCAAATGGGAAACTTTGATGAATTTCCTGGTTCCTGGCTTCAGTCTGGCCAAGCTATTCTAACCGTAGCTGTCATTTGGGGAGTTAACTAGTGGATAGAATATCTCTGTTCTCTCTCTCTCTTTCTCTCTTGCTGTCACTTTGCCTTTCAAAGAAATAAATCTTGGGGAAAAAAAGAATCATTCTTTTAGAAATCCATGTTTATTAATGGATCTATTGTTACTGGTTTTGCTATAATTAATTAATTAATGGTTCTTTTAAAAATTAGTTTTTAAATTAATTCTGCAGGTTTTTTTTTTCAAAAAGATGTATTTTGTTTATTTGAAAGGCAGAATAAGAAAGAGAGAGAAAAAAAGAAAGAGAAAGAAATCACCCATCTATGGTTCACTCCCCAAATGCCTGCAACAGCTGAGGCTAGACCAGGTCATAGTCAGGAGCCAGGAACTCCATCCAGGTGTTCCATGTGGCTGGCAGGGGCCCAAGCACTCAGACTATATTCTGCTACTTTCCCAGATGCACTAGCAGTGAGCTGTATCAGAAGCTGAGCAATTGGAACGTGAACTGGCACTCATATGAGATGCCAGTGGGCAGCAGACTAACCCCTGAACCACAAGGCCAGCTCCTCAAATTTTTATTCTTAAAAAGATGTAACATATTAAAAACTATGCCTATTTATGGCATACTATGTGGTGTTTCAGTACATGTATACATTATATAATGTCCAGCAGGGTATATATTTATCTCTTCAAACATTTAAATATTTTTTATGCTGAAAATATACAAAATCCTATCTTCTGGTTGATTTTGTTTGTAACAGAGAAATACACAGTACATTTGCATGATCTGTAGTCACCATACTGTACAACAGAATCCCAGAACTTCTTACTCCTATCTGCTATAACCTAGTACGCATTAATCTAGAGATGTGGAAATCAGTCTGGGTAATAACAAAACCAGCTAAGCCCATGAATTTAGACTTTATCATTTAGAGGGAATTGTGCTAAAATTGCCCTTTGCAATACACCAGGGAGGAAAAGGATATCTTACTTCTGTGGATTTTCTGGGCTTTTCATATTCAGCACTGCAAGGGACCAGCTTTGTGGTACAGTGGGTAAATTGCTGCTTGTGACTATGGCATCCCAGATAGGAGTTCCAAGTCAAGTCTAGGATGCTCTGCTTCTTATCCAGCTTCCTGTTAATGCACCTGAGAAGGTAACTGAGGAGGGCCCAAGCATTTCATCCCTTGCCACCCTTGTGGATGGAGTTCCTGGATCCTGGCTTTGGTCTGGGGTAATCCTGTCTGTTGCAGCCATTTGGGGAGTGAACCAACAAATGAACTATCTCTCTCTATCTCATTCTATCTCTTTCTTTTTCTTCTCCCACTCCTGCTGTCCCTGATACTCTATCTTTCAAATAAATGTGAATCCTTAAAAAAACATTCAGCAAGGTACATATTCTCTTCCCCAAAATAAAAACTAAATGTGATTTGGGACTTAATTTTCAATAAAGAAACTCTATTTTATAAGTTAGACAAATGTACAAGATATACAAATTAGAAACTCCAGATAGGACAGACAAAAAAAGAAAATTCATGAAAAAACATAGAAATCAGTAAATAACATCTATTCTGGAAAAATGCACAAATTTGAGGATGAACATTATCAAGTGTAACAGTGCAGAGAGCTTGATAAGCAAGGAAAAATCACTTGTCTTTAAATCAAAAGTTCTAAAAAACTGATTCATTAAGAAGTCTTGAAATTAAATAAATTTTCATTCGTCTGCACTTAAAGTCAGGAATATGAATGAAAGGCACCTAATAGTCATTACTCATAAATTATATGGCTAATGATTTAAGATTAATCTGCGTAAAGGATCAAAGTTTCAGTATGGAGATTCCTCAGAAGTCTGAAAATAGATCTGCTATATGATTTAGCCATCCCACATCTGGTAACTTACTCAAAGGAAATGAAATCAGCATATGAAAGAGTTATCTGTACCCCCATGTTTATTGCTGCTCAATATCAAATCAATGCAGATGTCCATCAACTGCTGACTGGAAAAAGAAAATATGGTATATATACTCTATGGACTTCTACTCAGCTGTTAAAAAGAATGAAATTCTGTCTTTTGCAACAAAATGGATCCTACCAGAAACTACTATGCTTAGTGAAATAAGCTAGTCCCTAAAAGACAAATATCATAGTTTTCCTTGGCTTGTGGTAGTTAATATACAGAGCAGAAAATCTGTAATGTATATGAGTGAAACTGACATTCTGAGATTTCATTATTATTTATAGCCCTGCCTGCTATATACTCTTGAGGAACAGTGAGTTTTCTACTTACTACTTGTTAAATTCTTTATTTGGTGGAATGTTAAGCTTATAATTATAAAATAAACTGAAAGTATGCCATTGTGAAAATCCAAAGAAAAAATAAGAAAGGAAAGAGGATGGAGGGTGGGAGCAAGGGCGGGAGGGAGGACAGGGTGGGAAGTATCACTGTGCTCTTAAATTCATACACACAAAAACCATGAAATGTGTTCACCTTACATAAATAAGAAATTTAAAATATAAAAAAAGATGAAAGTTTCTTCATAAAAGTAATCACCATTTTTGCCAAACATCACTTCAAATTGGTCAAAGAAAATTTTACTGGCTATTTCAAATGAAAATTTATTTTATCACTGGGAACAAATACAGATCAGCCATAAAATGGTCTGTTTTTCTAAAAAAATACAATGTGTTAGTGTCTACATTTCTAGTTCTACAACTCCATGCATATTACTTTTACTTATCTTACTACAGGCATTTTAAGTATGTGTGTAGCATACACATGCTTAAACTTTGAGGAAAATGGGGTAAGACTATTTCTATCATAGTGGCTCTAGAGAAAATGGTGGCAATACAGTTAACCTGAAAAGCCACATCCTTCATTTTTGCATGAGTCAAAAGCAACAAAGTCAAATCTGGCATAGAGACAGCTTCTTAATATATTACCATGATTTCTTAACATCTCATATTTCTTTTACTGTCTTCACACCTCTCAGCCTTCTGATGTGAGAACAGCCACCATTTCAAAATGATGCTCAATGCAGTGTTTGTAAAAACATCAGGCAATGCCAAATGGCAACCACAAATTTGTTCTTTTTCCCATTAGGCTAACCTTGATTTTTCAAATCTCTAATTATGTTTCAAGTGCTTTAGAAGGTTTAATAGACCACTAGTAGGTTTTTAACCACATCTTAATTCTGCAAATCTGTGTAGAATTTAAGAGAAAGATAGCCATGTGTTTCTGCTAATTTGTCAGTAAGCCCTATTCGTAAGCTCAATTTCAGGTCAAAAAAGTGTTTAAAAGCCTCTTTAAATTTTTAAGCCTTTGGCAAGAGCATAGCTGTCATTAAGATGGACTTGCCTTGGACAATCCAAGTGAATGGATGTAAATAGATATCAGGTAATATGGTTAGGATAAATAAATGCTTCCAATTTTTTTGCACATAAAGATCTTAATGTCTTCTGTTTGCCTACATGAATGAAGATGCTGTAGAATGATACTATTGTTTAAACTTCCAGTTTCCTTTGTTTCTAAAGTGAAACTGTGGTATTCTAGGAGAAATTTTGCAGCAGTTCCCGAGCCTCAGTCTCACGTGCCATCAGCAGATGTCTACAGCAACTGAGAGCAGCATGTAATTTTTCCATACAGTTGTGCATTCCCAAAGAACAAACCAAAAGCCCTGCTGCATCTGCTTTATTCGCACATGCACATTGTGTTCTCTCTTGGAACTCAACTCACTTACAGCTTGCTTCAGGCTGGGAAGCCCCATGGGGTAGGAACTTTGCTCCGTGTCTGGCATGTCCACTGATTCACACAACATTTAGGAGACCATATATGCTTTACAAATTGAGCAGACAACCCAAATCTTTGAAATACTTTTTCTTATTCTTTTTTTTTTTGAGTAAATTTTACATTATGTCTTAAATGTTATTTTTATAGTAGTTGAATGTGGGAACAATTTTCATAACCTTTTAAAAAGCCAAGTAAGGATCTTTATTAGGATTCACATTTAAATATAAATGTGAAGACTGCACAAATGCCTGAGAGTCCGAAGGTCATTGGCTCTGCTGGCTGATGGTGTCTCTCCTGAGAAAACTTGCTAGCACTAGCATAATCATTTACTGTAGCTGAATAAGATGATGGCATTTGTGAAAATAATTTTGCTTTAAAACATCAGAGTGATTTGAAGAAAAAGAGAATCATTGACCAGTTTTCTTTACTGAGTTCCAGTTTGTTCTTTGAACAACAAAAAGGTTGCAAAACAGAAAATGTAAGTCGATTAAGTAGTAGAAATAGAACATTTTCAATTTTGTCAGCAACAACAATGATAAGAAGAAATAACAGTGCTATATGTACGATGGGCGTAATTAGGAAAGGGCAGACAGATATAAGTAGTCATCTGGAACATGGAAAAAGCAGTTGAATGAGACATGTGAAAGAATATTAGATTAACAGAAGGATCCATGTTCTAGTCCCATCGCATGTATTTATCAGCTAACATGCTAGAGGTTTTTCAGCCTTAGTGACTTGAAGCCTTACTGGACTTGGACTGAGGTTCGTGTTTGAGTGCTGCATCTGCCATTGTTTTATGTGATTTTTAAATCAGTCATTCACAATGAAAGTGTCAACATCCTCATTATTAAAATGGAGTTGATAACATTAATATCTATGTGCCTGGAGTGTTTAAGGCCTGAATGAGATAAATATGTCAAATATCACTTAAAGAAATGATAATAATAAGTCACAGTCCAATTGGAAAGAAACTATGTTAATGGATATGGTTTTGGTTGGTGGATATGGTTGAATAAGGACACACAACCCAAACAAAATATTTTTCCATCTTTGGCTATCTGTAAGATGATTTTGAGTCCATGCGAATTCCCCTGGAAAACCACTTTATTTCCTCTTCAATACCTGCAAGTTTCATTTCTACTTCAGTCATCATATCAGGTTCCCAGAATTACATAACCAGGTAAGTAAACTACTATGCCATAGCTCCTGCCAATTGCTGTATTTTGGAACATTTTAGGATTTAAACCAACTCAGCATTTGGACTTTTTAAAAGAATTCTAATTGTGGAAACTGTATATGTTAAACAATTTGGTATTGGACTTTGAAATCAATAGCTAAAATATGTTTGTGAGTGTGTGTATGTGTGTGTGTGCGTGTGTGTGTGAGAGAGACAGAAAGGGATTCATAAGCTTCTTTTCCAAATGTAGCCCAGTAAAGCAGCATTTTCATTTAAAAGAATAGAGTTTCATGGCAATCAATGTTTAATAGGATGAATTAAAAATTTCTCATTGTTTCCTATGGAACTTTAGGTGCTTGCAATTACCGAATTCTGGATCACATGGTGGTAATTGTATTCTTTTCAATACTCCAATGCATATATTTTAGTCCCTTGGGTCTGAAACTAACTTATTCTTTTTAAAATTTAGTATTGCACACACATTTTTAGTTAAGCAATAAACATCTGTCATCTGCCATTTATTAATATTAATTATAAATGGTCAGTGGCTCATGGGATCCAAGTCTAGCAGCTGAGATTTTTCTAAATTTGACCTCCTTAGAGTTTAAATAAAAAGTGCTCAGAGTAGTTCTGCTAAGGTCCAAGCCAATTTAAGGCCAGTTTGAAACCTAATGTTTTAGATTATGTGTTTAGCAATTAAGAAGGGAGAAAGAGGGATAAATGGCGAAAGTCCTGAAAAAAAGATTTATGCCAGCAGATCACTTGGGACAAACTGTAAGGAATGTTCAAAATGATATGGTGCTATACCTTAACCGTCAGTCAGGTTATGTGTATTGTATAAGACTTAGAAATGTCATAAAATTTCACCCCTGTCTTCCAGTTACACTACTTCAAATGACACCTGTGTAAAGGCCATTTGTGTAAATTAGTATAAGTGAATAAAAACTTGTGGAGAAAACCAATAAGCAAATGAATAAAACACTCAGTGTGTTAGTAGATCCTGAGAGAGCAACTTTTCACAGCTGCATAATTCTTGCCACCCTACAACTTCCTACAGTCCCAGTACAATGGCCTCTCAGACATCTGACAACCTCTGCACAATACTTTGGGGAACACACTGACATAGTTTTCCCTTTTGAGATCCAAGAAATTTTCCTATGAAAAAATACTGTGCTTCTCTGTAGCAAAGAGCCTCTATGAATCTCAGTCAGATTTTACCAGGAAAATAATTGAAAACTGCAGAAGAAGTTTAAAAAACAGTATCCAGCACAGGGCTATTGGTTGGTTACACATTACTTTAATACAAGTATCTGTCTTATTTTTCTTTTATTAGAGTAAAACTAAAACATGCATGTTTGCCATTTGTAAGCACACAGTGCAGTGCCATTAAGGACATTCACATTGTTGTATAATCATCACCACTATTCATCTTAAGAACTCTTTTATCTTGCAAGTTGAAAACTGTATCCATTAAACAATAACACACACACACACACACACACACACATTTTCCTTCTCCCAGTTCCTAGCAACCACTTTCTGTCTCTGTGAATTTTCTAGGAACTTTGTCTAACTGGTATCACACAGGATTTGTGTTTTTGTGACTGGCTTATTTCACTTAGCATAATGTCTCCAAGGTTTATCCATGTTACAGCATGTGTCAGAATTTCCTTCCTTTTTAAGACAATAATATTCCATTGTATGTATAAACTACATTTTGTTTATCTATTCATCCATCATTTGAACACTTGCATTGCTTCTAACTTTTGCCTATTCTGAATACTGCTGCTATGAGCATGGGTGTACAAATATCACTTTGAAAGTACTTTATATTCTTTTGTGTAAATACTCAGAGGTGAAATTGCTGATTTTAATTTTTTGTAGAATTCTACAGCAGCCATACCAGTTCATATTTCCACTAATAGTGCTCAAGAGTTCTAGTTTTCTCACATTCTTGCCAACAAGAAACCGTTTCTATTTTTAAAATCTATTTTATACATTGAGCTCTGCATAAGGTTTCAGTAGAATAGGATGTTCTGTTACTAGAACCCATTTAAAAATCACTGTAATTAATCCAAAGTTTTCATCCTATAAGCATCAACACATAGCCAAGCAATCCACTGCTAGCAGGAAAGCAAGTCCCCAGCACAATGCCCGCTAAAGGCCCCTCTTACCTCCTACCTGGCTTTCCATTGCTTTTTTGAAGGGTGAAGGCCTCTACCATTTTTTGAGCCCCTTCTCAGACCACCTTTCCAAGGAGAAATATGCTAGCCTAATGCTCAACTATTCTTTCCAGAATATCTGGCCCCAAGCCACCAGTTATGGTGAGAACAAACTGCCAAGAAGACTCATTTCACTGAAGAGTGCCCCCTTCCATTGTAGTAGCCCAGGTAGCTGGAGCAGTCGTCTCCATTTGCTGTTTAAAAATAGGGCTGATGAAATCTTTGCTTAGTATATACTAAATTGATCTTCTGTATATAAAGATAATTGAAATGAATCTTGATGTGAATGGGATGGGAGAGGGAACAGGAGATGTGATTGCGGGTAGGAGGGAGGTTACGGGGGAAAAAGCCACTGTAATCCAAAAGCTGTACTTTGGAAAGTTATATTTATTAAATAAAAGTTAAAAAAAGAAATAGAACCCCCCCCCAAAAAAAATAGGGCTGGTGAAAAGAGACTTAAAAAGGAGGAAGCAAGTAAAGTTAATGTGGTGATTATTAAATATCTGGATAGCTACACAAATTGGATTAACAACGTCAATACTGTTCATGGAAAGCCAGAAAACAACAGTATTCAAAGCAGTGTCCATAAAGCAGCACACTACAGTGGAAACTGTAATGCACTAGGGTTCTCTTTCCTCTCTGTCATCACTACCTTGGGATGAAGTCACTTAGCTTAAACTCTTTGGTGTCATTTATTGCAGGGGGGTGGGGAAGGGGAGGAGAGGAGAGGAGAGGAGAGGAGGGAGGGAGGGAGGGAGGGAGGAAGGAAGGAAGGAAGGAAGGAAGGAAGGGGGGAGGGAGGGAGGGGAGGAAGGGGAGGAAGGGAAAGAGGAAGAGAGGGAAGGAGGGAAAGAAGGAAGGGGGAACAAAAGGAGAATCAGAAAAGTTATAAGAGGAGCAGAGGTTGGGTGCAAAAATCCTCACTTTTGCAATAAAATGGGTACAACTGGAGATCACCACGCTTCCTAAATAAGCCCCCAAAAGACAAATATCACATATTTGCTCTGAATTGTGGTAGTTAATATACACAGTATAAAAATTTAATGTATATGAGTAAGATTGATAGTTTTGGATTTGACTATAGTTTATAGTCCTTGTCTGTATTCCAGCTGAATAGTGAGCTTTCTACTTTTTACTTGTTAAACTCTTTATTTAATGAAGATTAAGCCTTTGGCTATAAGGGAAATTAAAAATGTTATTGAAAAAATGAAAAGGGAAAGTGAGGAAGGAAGGTGGAGGACAGGAGGGAGGAAGGGAAGTATCTTTACGTTCTAAGAACTGTATCTGTGAACTACATTGAGTCTGTGCTCTTTAAATTAATTCAAAATGTAAACAAAAACAATTTTAAAATGATATCCAGATTTTAAAAAGTAAATAAATAAAAGAAAGTTAATTACTTCCAAATTTAAAAAAGTCACCACTCCTGATTCACCTTCCTGCTAATGCACACCCTAGCAGATAGAGACAATGGCTTATGTACTTGGTTCCCTGTCACCCACATGGGAGACAGAGATGAAGTTCGGCTCCTGGCTTGAGCCTGGCTGCTACAGACAAGTGGGGAGTGAATCAATGAATGGGGGATCACTCTGTGTCTGTCTCTGGGCCTTTCCAGTGAAAATAAAATGGGAAAAAGATCCAGTTTCTTGGGAAAAAGAAAAAATAGAATCTCCAAGATACTTTTTTTCTCTCTTACTGTGATGTCTCATATGAGGCTATTACAATACAAGAAGAGGATATCTAGAATATGATTAGTTATAATATATGTCCTCTTAAATGCATTAGTAGGGGCACAAGTGAGTTTAGGAGAGAAACAGCATCTATCTATGTATAATATAATATATCTATATCTATATAGATATATGGATCTTTATACGAGCATACAAATACATTTACACTAGTGTGCCTCACACTATGTCTAACACACAACTGACAATAAATGCTTGTTGGAAGAATACCCACACATAAACAATTATAGTATCTACCAAATTGAAAAAAGATCAACATCTCAGAAGGTAAAGATATGATATTTTAAAACAGCATTAAAGCACCCACTATAAATAAAGTCAAATAAACAACAGACTATGGAAATTTTGCTAAATGATAAGAGGATAATGTTCAAAGAGTTAGTAAAATTGGTAAGTTTTTCTTGAAAAATAATCATAAAAATGGGCAAATAATGAAAGTAAGTATACTGTGGAGATCAAATAGCCAATAAATATGTTATTAGCCTTATAATTTGTAGTCAGGAAAATGCCAATAATAAAATAGCAGGATACTGGTTCTCAATCCATCAGATTGGCCAACATTTCAAACGTTGATAACATCAGTTCTGCAAAGCATGTAAGGAAATAGGCATTTATGATACACTGTGTGAACAGTTAAAATAGTTTTGAAAAATAATCTAGCAGCATATATTATTGTTTAAAATGTTTACATACTTTGGTTTATCCATGCAAAATGCTTGGAACCCCATTTAATATCTGATTTCACAATTATTGAGAGGCTACTAGGTGCCAGGCACAATTGTAAGAATTGTATAAACACACTGAACTCCTTACTTGTGAGGTAGTTACTATTACCCTCATTTTACAGATGAAGAAAATAGGGCCGGCACCGTTGCTCATTAGGCTAATCCTCCGCCTTGCGGTGCCGGCACAACGGATTCTAGTCCCGGTCGGGGTGCCGGATTCTGTCCTGGTTGCCCCTCTTCAAGGCCAGCTCTCTGCTATGGCCCGGGAGTGCAGTGGAGGATGGCCCAGGTGCTTGGCCCCTGCACCCCATGGGAGACCAGGAGAAGCACCTGGCTCCTGCCTTTGGATCAGTGTGGCGTGGTGGCCATTGGAGGGTGAACCAATGGCAAAAGGAAGACCTCTCTCTCTCTCTCTCTCTCTCTCTCTCACTGTCCATTCTGCCTGTAAAAAAAAAAATAGGGTATTCAAAGGCTAAATAATTTTCTTAAAGTCACGGATCTTAAAGAAAATAGTTCAAAGTGCAATTGAGATCTGAAATCAGGTGGTTCCAAAGCCTGTACCCTAAGTCCTATGATGTAATAGTGAGCACATCCGTTCACTAACATTGCAGAGACTTTTATTATAGCAAGCAGAGCAAAAAAAGGAAATATTTTATTTTCCATCAAAAGCAGAAAGATTGAATAAATAATGTGGTATTCATGGAATGTAATATTTTGGTGCTATTAAAAATGAATTGGAGATGCCAGAGTTGTGTTGTAGCAGGTAAAGTGGCCACCTGCAACACTGACATCCCATATGGGTACCTGTTCAAGTCCCTCCTTCTCCACCTCTGATCCAGCTTCCTGCTACTGGCCTGGGAAAAGCAGCAGAAAATGGCCCAAGTGCTTCGGCCCATGCACCCACGTGGAAGACCTGGACATAGCTCCTGGTTCTTGGCTTGGGCTTGGCTCAGCCCTTGCTGCTATAGCCACTTGGAGAGTGTACCAGCAGATGGAAGCTCGCTCTCTCTGTACTTTTGTGTCTCCCTCTCTCTCTGTAACTGCCTTACAAACAAATAAAGAAACCTTAGAAAATGAATTAGAAAGATGTCTATGGTATGTAAAAGGTGACACAAGTGTGGGTGTTTGGTATCGGGATACATAGATCACATTAGAGTACCTGGGTTTGAGCCTAATGCTGCTCCTCGTTGCCTGCTAATGCACACCTTAGAAGGCAGCAGGTGATGGCTCAAGTGGTTGGGTCCCTGACACTCACATGGGAAACCTGGATTGAGTCCTTTACTCCTGACATGGACCTTACGCAGACCCTACTGCTGTGGTCATCTGGGGAGTAAACCACTGGCTGGGAGATCTCTCTTTGTGTGTGTGCACGCGTGCATGTGTGTGTGTGTGTGTGTGTGTGTGTGTGTGTGTGTGATTTGCCTCTTTGTCTCTGTCTTTCAAAAGAAAATTGTTTTTAAAAGTGACACAGGTAAATACACACTATTGAGCCAGTAGGATGCATACTTCTCTATTTCTCTGTAAATGGAGAAATAATAGGCCAAATGTTTGTAGAAATGAAAATAATATATTCATGCTAATATGGCTTTCAAAACATTTGTGGAAAATAGAATAAAAAGACAACTCACATTTTCCATGAACTTTTGAAGCCTCCTCATATTTGGAAACATGTTCTTACAGATGAATATCTCTTTTTAAAATGTGCTTATTTATTTCATCTACTTTAAAGGCAGAGTGAGAGCAAAAGGGAGAGGAAAGGAGGGTGGGAGAGAGACAGAGACAGAGAGAGGTTTCTTCCTTCTGCCAGTTGACTCCCCAAATGGCCACAGGCTGGGCCAGGCTAGGCTGAAACCAGGAGCACAGAACTCCATTTGGGTCTCCCACATGGATGAGAGGGGCCCTCATCTACTGCCTCCTGGGATGCATTAGCAGGAAGCTGGATTGGAAGCAGAGCCAACACTCCAATTTGGGATGGGGTTTCCACACAACAGTTTAACCCACTGCCCTATAATACCCACTCCTGTAAACATTTATTCCTGTAAGTAGAAAAATAATCTGGAGGAAAGTGCAGCACATTTTCCTCAGAGGACTGTACTTGATTAAGTGAGAGATCTTATTAGCTAATTGTTCCTAGATACTGTAGGTTTGGGAGTTTTTATAAGAACAGGTATAACATTGTTGATATTAAAAATAAAGGAATTTTTAAAACTAAACAATAAAACAAATATATCCAGAGTTGAACTGAGATGAAATTGTTCAAACTATTTCAGTATTTATTTAGTTAGTTAGTTTTCTTGGCTAACATTGCACACATTAAACATTAGTTTTTAAAATGTGGACATGAGAAGAAACAGTGCTCTTATGAGCAGTCCATCTTTGTTTAATATTGAAGAAACGTGCAGGGATGGGAGGAAAGGGTGATAAGGCGGGAGGATGGGAGCTGAGCACAGATAACACGGTCAGAATTCAAAGGTCTCAGCCAGAGAAATGAAGCGTAGAAACCCCCTCTTCTTACCCAGGTCAGAACAAGATGACACCTTGGAGAAATGAGAATCAACTACAGGTTTCTCTATAAAATACTTAAGTGTCCTATATCTTGCTATTGATTCAAAACAAATAAAGCAAATCCTTTATGATTTTCATGTTGACTGGAGACCATAAAAGCATTTACAATATGTAATTAATTCTTCTGAGAGATGGTTCACCATCACTTGCACAATTCCATATACAGTAATTAGTTATCTGATTAGTATTCCACTAAATGCCTTATGAAAAACTAAGTTATTATTTCTGTTACACTATTTTTAGTGCATGAGTTATAATTGGATATTAGATATTAATGGTTTTTTCTCAACTCTGCACACAACTCCTTTGTTTTACTTTGGAATTAGAATTATTCATATTTCTCAAGTGTGAGTTTAAGTATGTCTTAAGATGTGATATTATATAAAATATTAAAAAGTAAGTGACAACATGCTTTTAAATATTGCATTTCACATCATGCAAAAGTAATATCTCATTTTAAAATGTACCTGATTTGCATTGAGACGTAAAATGAAATTGGACTGTTAACCAACTCTTCCCTAATCTGATGCTTTGCAATAATAGGAAAAGTAGGTTCTTCCAGCAGAAACAACAAATAAACAAAACAACCCTTTATAAGGCATTTTTTTCAATTATGGTGGTATGTGCTCACAGAGGCTAGAGTTATGACCTGGTGGTATATACACAATATAAACACAAGAGTTCAGTAATTAGGTTTGAGTTAATTTTAAAGTTTCAGTGGCCTGGTGTATAATCAAGCAAAAGGTCATTACCCACACTGGAACATTTCACACAGAAGTCAGAAGCTAGCAATAGAAATGGACATGTCTTTACTTAAGGCTGCACAAATGAATCCCAGAAACCATTCACATGCGTGGTGGATTCTTTTTCTTTTCATTTAAAACCATTTGACTCCCTTAAAAGTGTTTTTCATAAATCAAGAGAAAACAGAAAAAAATTAGTTACATTAAAATAGTAGTAGAATTATGCTGGATGTTTGTCTAGTCTAAATTAGGTAGCAAAACTTTGTTACTCTTCCTCACATCCTTTTTATTTTTTTTTTTGCTACAAATACTATTAGACATGGGTTACCTTGTAGAATAGCGTATTCTTGATTTGATCAACTTTGAGCATTTTCTTTCTTAAATTTATATACATTGTTTTTTAAGCTTAGTACCCTTATTTCCAAGTAGAAACAAAACTCACAAAGGCCCACTTGTCCCTGGCTTCAGTAGTGGACATGTGACTTCTGTAGACCAGTCAGAGTACTCTAATTCCCCTGCCATAATGATTGGCCCAGGGGATGGACGTGTGACCCAGACTAGGTCAATTTCATGAGAATCCTTTCATGACATTGGATGAATGGACACTGAAAGAGATTAAAAGCAATATAGACAAAGATTTGATTTGTCCAGAGTCAACTTTCCTCCCATGATGGAAAAAAGACTATAGCACAGGGAAACAAAACTGATAAAAAACAAAACAAAACAAAACAAAAACAAAGAGAAATGATAGCAGAGAGAGTTCCAGTATCTAAAGAGAGACAGCACACTCCCAGTGACACTGTTCGAACATGTAGAAATATGTACTCATAAAGCCAATAGTTTTATTTTTGCTTAAGGTAATTTGAGATATGTTCTTTTCTACTAAAATATTCTAATAAATGCAAAGGAGCAACAGTGATCTTGGTGAAAAAGAATTACCAATGAGGGATAAAAACTGATATATATTATTCTCCTATTAAAGAAATAACTACACAGACATGTAAATATTTTTAGGGAAACTGAAAAACAGAAATGAACATTACAGAACAGTATTTTTATTTTGTTTTGGCATGAGAAATGTTTTTTTCTAAACAAAAAGTAAAAGGGAATGGATTGAAAAAAAAGAATTATAGGTGGAAGAGAGTAAGAACATAGTGGATTAGAAGGTTTTGAAACATTTTCCATTTATATCTACTTTATTAGGTTAATAATCATAGCATTCATGATGTAAAAAACTGTGCTAGAATCTATGCTTGGATTTTTCCATCAGTAAAACGTGTCTTATTTGGAGTCTATTGGACGGCAGTGTCCAAGGCCCAAACCATGGGAGTGGTGCATTCCCATGGGCAATGCCAAAAAAGATACAATTTTAAATGTAAATAACTTGGAGAATTTAATAGTAAGCTGGTTGTATTTATTTGGTCACACCTTTTGGGAATCCTAAGAACAAGATATCCAGTCCTTTCTGCCAGACTGTAGGATCTACACAATTAGCCTGTAGGCTTCAACGAAGAAGTTTCTGAGTAGATAAAAAGAGAACAAGATAATATCTATGGAAAGAATCCTTCTTTTGTGCCTTCAAATGTAGGGTGTCTCCTGTGCCAAAGAGGTTTCAGCAACACCAGCAGTTTCAAGGAGGGACTGTATTGAGAATGTGGGAAGGAGGACAGGAGCTTGAAAGGAGGAAGTGTCTTTTTGCTGAGAAATGTTTACTTTGTAATTAGCAAAGGACAAGAAGGCCCTTTTGCAAACTATATTTGGGGGTCCAGAATTTAAATTTATGCTGATGCTCTCCGGAGTCTCTCTCTGGGGAACGCTTCTCATTGGCAGGGATCTTGGTTGGCTGGAACAGGCTGCAAATGAAGCCAAGGTCGTGGGGTCATTTCTCCAAAGGGCCAGTTAACTCAGCTCAGTTGCACAGCCACAAGCTGTACCTTTAACCCTACTTAGCCATCTTACAAACACATATTAGCACATCAACGTGGTGGTCACAGAAAAGAACACATATATTTGCGGTGAGACCAAAACAAAAAGTAGGAAGAGATATTTTTGCTGCATAAACAAACATCTTTGTAAAAGTGTTAGCAAACTCTAATGGATTCAGCAGCTACTGGAAGTACAGATTGCAAAAACTGCCAACCCCGGTATACCCTGCAAGTGAGTTGATCATCAAATGGCCTTGACTACATGGAACAATATAAACCAAGGTGCTAACATCTTAAATGTGTAACACACACACAATGAAAGGGACTTCTGTCTGTTTTGTTCATTAGCTGTATCTTCATCACCTAAGAGGGTCTAGCACATAGCTGATACTTTAATAGGTACTCATTGAGGACAGGAGTGTATCCTGGGCTGGCCTTTTATTTGTTTTTCCTGTTGTACCCTTTACAAATTGCAATGTACAATAGCAGTAACATCCCACACTTCTGTATCAACCTGTATGACCGTGTATGTCAGACAACAGGAGATTGTTGAAGGAATGAGCAATGCTCTAATTGCAAGCAAGAGAAAGATCTTTATGATCTTTATTGTAGTCTGCATAAAGGGTCACAATTCTCTATCCCTCCCAACGTGTACAAGGCATTTTGCAAAGTAACTCTGCAGCTTCTCCTGCCAAAAGGAGTAATCGCTTTCTCCCATTCTTGAACTCAGGACTGGACTTGTGACTAGCACAGGCTAACAGAATGTGGTGAAAGTAAATTGTGCTGGTTCTAAGCCTGTCCTCCCGAGGAACCACCTTTCATCTGCTTGGGGTCCTGTAGAACCCTTGGCCATGTTGATGATCATAGAAACATGGCATAGTTTCCTCAGTCCTCAAACCATGTGAGGGAACCCTGCCAAGATTGAAATTGCACAGTGGCGCTCAGCCTAAATTTCCCAGCCACAGATTGTTAAATAAATGGTTGTTGTTTTAAGCTTCTATGTTTTCAAGTTATTTGTTATGCAGCAAAAGCCAACTGAAACAACCTCTCGCACGGGATCTAAACAATGCCATGGTCATTGTTTGCTCAGGGACTAAAGAAGGCTTAGTGTAGTACAGCTACCACTCATCAATAAGGTGATTAGTGTATGTTGTGTTACACAAAGCAATGGGTCAGAACGCATTAGACACCACAAAAATAATCTCAGCTAATGTGGGCATTGGGCATTTTCAAAGATCACTCAATATAAAAGTTATTTTAGAATAGGGATACTTAGTTTTATACCAGTATAGCACAGAAGCCTATAAGTAGTTTTCATACCACCGCAGTAAGGAAAGGACTACAAAGATAGTATCCACCGGTTATTCTGACCACCACTGGTAATGTTACAGAAGTCTCAGGGAGCCTTCAAATATGAGATGATACAAACTTGGTCATCATTATAAAGCAACAATAACTTCTGGTTGAGTTCTAACAAATGATATTAAACCTAGGATTGTACAGCATGAAGTCAAACGCTTCTTATTTTCTACAAAGCTTTACTACTGAGAAATTCAAGAACATATCATGGGATTGTAAAATATGTTAGAGGCAAGAAACCTCATAACTTTCATGCTACTTTTGTCTTACAAATATCCAGGCGCTGGCTGAGTTCCTTTTACTTCATTATGACACAGGGGAGTCAACTGTACATAAAAAGGAACTTGATTTTGCCTGCAGCCCACAAAGTTGGATAACAGAGAATCCTAACAAAGATATTGCCATTGTAATGTCAATGTCAAAGGGAATAATGGGAGGTTGAGGCCTGTTGCTGAGGCTACAAAATGTTTTTATCTGTATGAATAATAAATTCTGGATGCAAATCAGCTGAGTTTTCAAGTTGATTTAAAGTTTCAATAATTAAATTGGAGTAGTTGTGGAAAAACACAAAAATGGATAATAGTTTTATAACAGAGCTAAGGGAAAAAACTACAAGCAAATAAGAAAGAGACTAGGCCATACATGAACACATGTGAAGAGGATCTGAGGATGAAACATGTTTTTATGGGGTCTTTAGAATTAGTAGAGCCTGTTTCTTGCAAAGATAATAGCACAACTGAACTCTTAAAAGAATACTTAAAATAGGTTGCAGCAGATACAATCTGTAATCTTTTGATCTACAGCAACCATACTCTTGGTCCAGTTCTAATGGGTAAAAATTAGAGAAGTGATGTTTTAAAGCATTTGGTTGAACCATATTAAACTGATAATAGCTGATCATTTATGATGTATGGAAAGAGCTGTTGCATGCAGTTCTCCTAATAGGGGCGCTTACAAAGAAGGAGATGGATGTAGCCATATAGTATTCCTGAAGAGAAAGTCCAGGCCTTTAATGAAAAGCTGACCTTAGCCTTTAAGAGGGAATACACACATGTGCATTTAGGAGTATCTCTTTGAAACTGAAGGGTGTTATTAACTAGAATGGACTACCTTCCTTGAAGGTTTAATTAAAATTACTCATTTTCATTTTATCTTGAGGGCAGAGAGACAGAGATAGAAAGAAAAAGAAAGCTCTTCCATCTGCTAGTTCAATCTCTAAATGTACAATAAGAACTTAAGCCGGGTCTCCCCCAAGGGTGGAGAGTATGAAACTACTTGAGCCACAATAAGCTGCCTTCCAGAGTGTGCATTAGCAGGAAGCAGAGATCAGAATCAGAGCCAGAACTCAACCTAGGCATTACACACAATATGGATGTCCCAAGCAGTGACTTAACTGACACATCAAGGGCCCTTCCCTCTTAAAACCTGCAGTACTAGAATATCTTTGTGTAGTGCTAGAATGTTTTAAATTAAAAGACTATTACATCTTAGTAAAATCGATCCCTTCAGAATCTGAACAAATAATCCATCTGGGAAGAGACTGAGTAGGCCTCCGAAAGGATAGCAAAGAGAGATTAATGCGTTTACACTGTGGTTTCTTATCCTTGGTACTACCAACAGATAATAATTAATGTTCCCTAGGGACTAATTACTTCTGGTTGAGACCTACAATCTCTAGTGCCATTAATTTCTCAGTTCTGAACTTGGTGTTTTTCTCTGCTCTATGTCAAGTGGCTGATCTACTAATGTATTTAGGGGAAGAGTAGAAAGCTCTTACCCTGCAATGCTTAAACAGGATGCATGCCTTCAATAAGGTTGACAGAAGGGGAAAGGACATAATCTAAAAACTGAAAGCTAATAGGCTTCCAGCAGTTTTGAGCTAATGAATCCCATCTATTTGGATTTTGATGAATTACGTAAGGAATCTTGAGTAAATATTGTATTTTGAAGAAGAATTAATAAATAAATAATTTTGTATGAAACAACTATAATGCACTGGTATATATACATATATATGTATAGTATACATATATATACATATATATGTACATGTATACACATATATGTGTGTGTGTATATATATAAAGAGATAAGCAGTAAACTAATGGGTGCAGGGATAAACTTAAGAATTAAGTAGACAATTTCATTTTGGGTTGCATTTTTAAAAACTGGTCTTGCTGCAATTTTACATGTAGTCTTTCTATTGAGCTTACAGCAAACATGCATAATACTGACATTAGAGAGTATGACTAATAACGACTTATAAAATAATATGTAGGCCGGCGCCACAGCTCACTAGGCTAATCCTCCACCTAGTGGCGCCGGCACACTGGGTTCTAGTCCCGGTCGGGGTGCCGGATTCTGTCCCGGTTGCCCCTCTTCCAGGCCAGCCCTCTGCTGTGGCCCAGGAGTGCAGTGGAGGATGGCCCAAGTGCTTGGGCCCTGCACTCCATGGGAGACCAGGAGAAGCACCTGGCTCCTGCCATCGGACGAGCGCGGTGCGCCGGCCGCAGCGCGCCAGCCACGGTGGCCATTGGAGGGTGAACCAATGGCAAAGGAAGACCTTTCTCTCTGTCTCTCTCTCTCTCACTGTCCACTCTGCCTGTCAAAAAAAAAATATGTAATATTTTTCCTTTCCTATAGTATATTCAAATCATGCAATAATATAAAAATTCTCACAGTTGGTTTTCTTTTTTGGAATATCTCTGGATTACTCACTTCTTTCTTATTTAATGAATTCCTTTTCAATTTCTCTGGTGGAGCAGATACTAGCTCATCTTAATGCCCAGAAGATAGACCCCCAACACATTTTTTTTCATGACTCTTCTCTCTCCTTTCTACTCCAACATTATAGCTCTCTGTAATTAATCAGAATCTCCTTCATGAAATTAATTAAATAATGGAATTTCTTTCATTCTTGTGAATTAAATTAAAAGCAATTTATATTGAATGCTCTTCGGTTAGAAGAATGTAAAAATGAATACGAAACAGGTTGATTCTCGTTCTGCTAAACCACCATACACATAAATAAATGCTCTTTTGCATCAGATGTGGGCACACTCACATATCCTGTCATGTTTCACCTCTCAGTATGAGGGATGGTTACACTTAGCACATCGAAAGCATCAATAAATATAAATCGACAACCCTTGAGAGTGCATTTTCCAATTTACTTCCTATTCCAAAATAGATTGTTTTAATGTGCATGTGGTAGTAGTCTATGTGCTACGCTATATAATCTCTTAAAATATCTGAGGTATTTTTGATATTTCAATTTTATAATTCAGTTGAACTAGGTTCAAGATAAACACAACTATAATGGTAATAACCTGTTACTAAGACTGGTAACTGAGGAAAAATTCAGGAATGATTGAATTAAATGGTAGTTATCATGTAAAGGGAAATAATACTGACTGGTAAAAACACATAATAAACCATATAAAAATTTAGACTTGGGGTTACAAGAGTTACATTCTTTCTCCCCAGACTAATTTGCTATGAATATTTAAGAAATGAAAACATTGATAACAAAGAACAATGTACATATATAGGATTTTGCAACCTATTTTTTCAACAAACATGTATTGGAAAGTATTTCATAGCTAGAATAATCAATCCTGTTACTAAAATGCTTCCTTCTATTCAACTTCTTTAGAAAGTCATTTCTGGATCTTATCATTCTTCCCTAGGAGACTTTGACTTTGGCAATTACAACAG
The DNA here is from genome assembly GCA_949820135.1 of Sylvilagus floridanus. Classification (NCBI taxonomy): domain Eukaryota; kingdom Metazoa; phylum Chordata; class Mammalia; order Lagomorpha; family Leporidae; genus Sylvilagus; species Sylvilagus floridanus. Next base: position 41,337,729 of record OX463227.1, read on the forward strand.
AACAGGAAAACAATCCTGAACACATGCTCCATACCTTATCCGAATATCAGTTATCTACCTCGGTCTATTATTAACCTCTTAGGCAGGGAGCATAGAGATAAATTTAAATTCAAATTATTGTGGTTAAAGTTTATAATAAAAACTCTACATTTCATAATAAAAACCTTACACTTTAAAAACTCATCTAGAAATGTTCAATCCATGAATCCAAAAAGATCTTTTTTTATTTTATTAATCTCTAGGCATTTAGGACAACTCAAGTAGTAACTGTTCTAATAATAGAAATCGTATCTTTATAATTTTATTATTTTGATTTTAAAGCTGCTTCCAGATTTCTAAAGCTGGCTCTACTTAACATAAGGAACACCAACTCATACTGGAGAATATAGAGAAGTTAACATCTTCTACTTTATTTGATCTGATAATATTCCTTACATCTATGTTTGTAGTCCTTAGCATAGATTATAAATTCAAGGCAATATTAAAATTACAAGATATTTTGTTACATAAACTATATAAATATATAACAGAGCCTAAGTGAGAACTCTGGCTAATATTATTTTTGTATGAATAGTGGGATGTCTATAGGTCATAATTACTTACCAATTTTATATCTTTATGTTCAAATAAGATATTTGAAAAGAAACTTAATAAAACTGTTAGGGAAATAAGGAATGAAGGGAGAAATGGTTTTCTTCCTATCTTGAGTTTCTATGGTACTTCGGAAAATTTGTTGACAAACACATTAAAAGATGAATGAGGGGTATATGTAAATATGGAATTTATTTATAAAAGTAACCAACACTTTCTATTTTTAGACTATGCATTTCCAGATCTGAAAAAGAATAAAATATCTAAATTTTTCTTGATGTATAAAGTTCTCTGTAGATGTAAAATGTTGCTGTATTCTTACAGTAAAAAAGATCAGAAAGAAACACTTTAGTCTTGTGTCACAAGTTACTATTTCAAATGTCTTGTGGCATTATTTATAAGTGGCTAGTTTAAGAAGTGACATTTCCAATGTAAATGTTTAAGCCTCGTGCTAGCAAAATATATTAGAAGACCACATTCTTAAATAAAAGAAATAAGGTGCAATTTGTATCCTAATTTAATTTTTCTGTTGAGTAAGTTTATTCACTTATATTTTAAAAGCAAAGGATACTACATGCTAATTAGTAACATAGAATCTTTGCAGAAAAATTATCTGAGCAAAGATTACCTGTAAATCATTTAATTTAAAAAAATCTAGTAAGCAAATACAAGTAAGTGTACAGTTATGGGAGAACACCAACAGGCCAGTGATGAAATATTTGACTTTCACTCCCAACCTTAAAAATCTAAGATGTTTTAAATTAATTGGTAACAAATGCCAGAAAGACCTTTTTCATTAGCCAACTTTCATTCCTTAAACTCAATTTTAATCAAACCCTCTTACAAATTTACAAAAGTCTGAAGCTCTGTTTAAAATAACTCATGTCTTCAAGAATGTTATCACATTAACTGGTGAAATATAATACCAACATTGATCTGTATATGTCCCAATGATGGCCAATTGTTCTGGTATAGTGAATGGCAAAATACAGGTGACTCAAATTCTTGTACATGTGAGCAATAAAATGCTCAAGTTCTCACAATGTCCTCTTCTGTGTTCTGTTGAAGTTTGATCACATATCTATAATCTCTCCATGCCATTGTGATTCTCTGTTCAAACATCTCAGCCCCCTGTACTGAACTCTTACCTCTGACAGTTAAGTACCCTTTTAAGTTATGAATCCCCAGGGCTCAACACAATGTGATTAGAAAGTAAGAATTTAGTACAACTATATTTAAGGAAGGAATAAATGAATGAAATAAACTAAGGAAGTTCAGTCATTGAGACCAACTTTTTTTTTTTTTTTTTTTTTTTGACAGGCAGAGTTAGACAGTGAGAGAGAGACAGAGAGAAAGGTCTTCCTTCCATTGGTTCACCCCTCCCTCCAAATGGCCGGCATGCTGCGCTGATCCGAAGCCAGGAGCCAGGTGCTTCCTCCTGGTCTCCCATACAGGTGCAGGGCCCAAGCACTTGGTCCATTCTCCACTGCCTTCCTGGGCCACAGCAGAGAGCTGGACTGGAAGAGGAGCAACCGGACAGAATCCAGCACCCCAACTGGGACTAGAACCCGGTGTGCTGGTGCCGCAGGTGGAGGATTAGTCAAGTGAGCCATGGCGCCGGCCGAGACAAACTTTTTTCAAACTGCAATTAATGGAAAGGTTCACCGGATAACTACCGACAGTTAAATAAAGCTTTATAACATATTTGTAGGCAGTAGTGCTGAAGACATTAGTGAGAAAGATGGAAAAATTATATGTAAAGGTTAACAACTGCAGTTCTAAACTAGAATTTTATTCCTCCTCAAGCATCATATTAAGTGTATATTTCTCCTTGGAACTCACAACATTTCAGAATAAGTCCTGACACAGTCAATATTTAGCTAAAATATTCTATAATCTGGCATAGAAAATGAATGCAGTATGCAAACATCTAGAGGAATGTCATCAATGGATGGGCTATATTTATAAAATATGATTTCAGTCATTTAATTCAATGTGGAGTTAGCAATGAAAATATCTGTTTAAATACAGAAGTTTAACTGTTACTGCACTACAGATTGAGTACCCCTTATCCAAAATAGTGGGGACCAAAAGTGTCTTGAATTTCATATTTTTTTTCAATTTTGAAATATTTGCATTTATATATATAAAGATATATTGGGTATAGAACACAGATTAAAACATGAAATTCATTTATGTTTCACAGGAGGGATTTCAACAAGTTCATGGAAAATGCATATTATGAAAAAATTATTAAATGCTTTCAGAATTTTTTGAACGAAAATAAACTTGTCTTTTACATTCCATTTTCTATTAACTTTTTGAAGTAATCTCATATATACCTTATTTGGTAACCTGAAGGTAATTTTATGTAATAGTTTTGATAGCTATATGTAACTATAACAAACTTTCAAGGTATGGAATTTTCCATTTGTGGCATCAAGTCAGCACTTAAAAAATTTAGATTTGGGGTCATTTTAGATTTCATATTTTCAGATTAGAGATGCTCAACCTGTCTTTTGTTTGCAGGCAATGAAGTAAGGAGTAGGTTGATAGTGGGGACTGTTTGCCATGGACTTATATCACATGGCATTCAACCATGTGTTTATGAACTTCCTGAAAGATGTCTTAGGCAAAAGAAAGGTAGATTATAGAAAAGATAGTATCCCCAATGCTTATAATACAGTTGCATTAATCGAATTCAATTCACACACTCACATAGTAGTTTACTGTTCTCATGTACAGATCCACTTTAAAACATTACCACATCTATACTCCATAATTTATAGCCAACATGTTATTTGGTACACATTATGCATTGAATGATAAGAATTCAAGCAAGCATATTTGTTAGTGTGATTGTACCTCGTTCTCCCTTTTGACACTTCTTTCTTTGCACTGTACACTTTCTTGTCTCACTTGTCAGGGGACACAGGTTGCCCTTTGCTGAAGGGTGCTGAATTATTTCCCGGACCCGTGTTTCAGTCCCTCTTTTGAAGCCACAAGTTTTTCCTTTCTTCGTGCATGGACTCCAAGTGCTCCATTCACTGGCTTCACAGTGCACTGAAACAGACCAAAAAAGTTTCACTTGTTCACAACCATATGCACTGTCGTTAAACAAAGTAAAAAGTTGACTTCCCATAATACCTACCCAAACTCCGAGGAAGATCTTGCGGATAGATAGAAGTCGGGCAGGTTGCTTAAATATTAAAAGAAATAGAATGGGAAATGCCAGAATGGAATGTTTTCAGCTCTGAGAATTAAAATTATCAGGAAAACTCATTGTTGTATAGGGTTCACTTTTCCTCCATATTTTAATAACCTAATCACCAACATAATTACTCAAAATTAATCAATGTTTCACAGTTTCTAGAGCCCTGCTTCAATTATTGGCTAATCCTAACCAGAACTTGAGAGAAAGGTAACGATGTGCTGAAGAACTGATTCTCAATCATCAGCAAGCTTCAGAGTGACCAGAAGGGTCTGCTAAGACACAGAATGCTGGATCCCACCTCCAGAGTTTCTGATTCATTTGCCTGAGATGGAGATGTGATTTTGTCTTTCTAACAGTACAGGTGATGTTGATTTGCAGATTCTGGGAGTGATTGAGGTCACTAGTGAATGGTTGAGCAGAAAACCAAGCCAAGTCTTTGACCTGCACTGAGTATCTCTTCTGCTTTATGTATGATTGGCTCTTTAAATATTGCCACTTATTACTGGTTGTTGGTCAGGCACAGCAGCCTCTATTTTAAGTTAAGTTCTGGGTCAATTTCAGTAGATAACCTGCTTCTAGAATTAACTAGATTGAGTCATTCCTGAGATGAACTCATGTATTTTTCTGCGGCTTGTTTTAGAAATTTCTTCCTTTTTCTTCATGTGTTTGGTGTTTCTTAGCTACAATGACTTCTTTGGATTTTATAACACATATTTGCATTTCCAGTGAATAGAAACATATGAAAAGTGCTATTCTTATATTTATATCTATAAAATTTGACAATTTACAATTAATGAAACAACTTGCAATATTATCTCCTTCATATGATACAAGACTCTCTTTTCAGAAAAAAAAATTTTCCAGTTAAAAACAGAAATAGCTTCTGTGTTTCTTCTATCTTCTGTATTGAGAAAAACTATAACACTGGAAATCTCTAGATATTCACTAATGAGGCAAGTGTCTCAAAAAAGTAATGATCTCCCTGTCCCTGGAAATGGTCCTGCTGCAGTTGATCATCAGCCTGAGATGTTGTAAAAGGGATTCCAGAATTGGAAGGAAACTTGAACTGGATGTCCTACCAGTAATGGCCTTACAACACCATTACTCTTTTGCTCTAATTCTTGTTGACTAACTGCACGGCCCCTTAGAGAACACAGCAAGAGCATGTCCTTGCTACCCAGTATTTCGAGTGGAACATCTTCCCACCATGTCTACTTAAGTCTAACTCTCCAGGAGAAACAAGGAAAATGGCTGAATGACAGTGCAGAAAGGAAGCACATATCTGGAGCCCAATGTATAAAGAATGTGTTCTCTCATAAAATTGGGTTCATTGAGTGTTTGTGTTTAATCTGACCTACAGGTCATGGAGAGTGGATATGTTGTAATATTGGTTTTCACCCCAGCTCTGCTCAAGATCTTCAAAAAGATCATGGAACTATATATTATGAAAAGCCTCTGCCTGGATTTCAATTTTTGTTTTGCACCAAAATAAACTTAGATGTTCATTCATTTTTTTTTCAATGAACTTTTTAAAATACTCTTGTATATCAGAGCAGTATTTTCTATTTGAGACTTTTCCTCTCATTCTGGCATCTAGGTAAGAAGTGAGTATGACAGTATAGATTTCACAAAGGAAAAGACACATTCTATTGGATGAGTGGGAAGCTAAAGTTAAACTACTAATCATAGCCCTGCAGTAAGTTTCAGTGTGTCTTTGGAGTCATCATTTCAGCTCTCTGGGCCCTAGTTTTTAGGTGTCTTAAAGGAACAGGCTTTACTATTCCTTTGTGATAATGAAACGGGTCATTTTCCATAAAATGGCATAGTGCCTGGAGGCCAGACACCACACAATGGGAAATATCCTGAACAGAGCAAGCAGTGAAAACTGACATTGAGGAAAGTTGGCTGATTTTACTACCACCATGTTGTAGGTCAGTTGGACCTGTTAAATAAGTCAGATTTAATAAGTCTTTTATATCTATTTTTATTTTATTTAAAATGCCAAACAACAGGGAGAGAAAGAGACAGAGAGAGATCTTTGATCTGCTGGTTCACCCCCACAGAGGCTTACAATAGCAGGGACTGGGTCACGCTGAAGCCAGGACTCCAGAACTCAGTCTGGGTCTCTCACATGGGTGGAAGGAACCCAAGTACTTGGGCCATCAGCTGCTGCTTCCCAGGGTGCCGGAAACTGATCAGAGTGGAGTAGCAACTCAAACTCAGCATTCTGATATGGGACATAGGGACCTGTAATATATCTTAACTGTGGTATAACAACTCACTCCCAGCAAATGGCTCATAGATTGCTAGCCCCTATTCTAAAAGACATGGATTTCTTACATTTAACTATGGCAGGACACAGCTTTAGTCTTAATAGCTCATCTAACAGTGCCAAGTGTTGAATGTCGTCTCCAATAGACTTACTGCTACACATTCAACAACTAAGAAAATATAAATATGTGTCTTTTTCCTGGGTAGAGAAAAATCACAAATTTTCTGAAACTCCTCCTGAATCTCTGTTCTTGAATATTCCACAAAAGTGGTTTCCTATTTTTCCTACTCTTTGGAACTTTATGACCTCTAATCATCAGCCGTCAAGATGTACAAAGACCTGAACTTGAAGTGCATTCTTAAGTACCTTCTGCCTTCTCCCTAAATTGTTTTCTTGTGTTTTTATTAACTAGAAAAGAAAAGCTTAACTAAAATGAGCCATGAACTATTGTTGTTTTTCCAGATGCTTCTGACATTTTCTTTAAAATATCATTCATTTATTTCATTTTACCAAAAGCATTGTTTAACAATAACAGTTCTGTGGTGCACCTGTAGCGGTTAAACCACCACTTAGAGTTATTACTCTAGCACTTCAGATTCTGGTGGATGGTGCTGGAGGACCTCAGGGAAGACCTGGACACTATCTTGTACTGATTCAGGAGGGCATTTGTGTGCACATGCCAATAGCAGGGCAGCATCAAAGGTTCTTGCAGTTACTGCCTAGGGGAGTTTGAAATTTCGTATGCTGTTTCCCCATTAGGGTTAGCATCTGCTCCCCAAGTGTTCATCAAACTTGTAGCTGTAGTAGCTGCGAGACACTTAAAAGAGGGAAAATACAGCCTGACAGTGATCCGTAATTTAGACAAACAACTTGTCTGAGGGACCTCCCCTCCAGGAAACTTAGCCTGCAATTAGTCAGACCCCAGCACTGTCTTATTCTGTCAGTGTAAGTAAGTCCAAAATCTTCTCTTTCTTGTTGCTGAATATCTGTGTAAATATCAGCAAAGCTGTGTGAGAGAAAAAGTAAGGCACTTAAACTCTATCAGTCTCAGTGCTCTAAATCTTATTGTAATTTTTTAAAATATTGATTTGATAGGTAGAGTTATAGATAGTGAGAGAGAGAAAGAGCGAAAGGTCTTCCTTCCATTGGTTCACTCTCCAAATTGCCACTATGGCCGGCGCTGCACCTATCCGAAGCCAGGAGCCAGGTGCTTCCTCCTGGTCTCCCATACAGGTGCAGGGACCCAAGCACTTGCGCCATCCTCCACTGCCCTCAGCAGAGAGCTGGACTGGAAGAGGAGCAACCGGGACTAGAACCCGGCGCCCATATGGGATGCCGGCGCTGCAGGTGGAGGATTAACCAAGTGAGCCATGGCGCTGGCCAGTGCTCTGAATCTTTAATCTAGCCACTGAGCTATAAAGAAGAAAATGTTTTCCACCTCTGGAAAATAACTTTGGTCACTGGTTGACATTAAACTTAAGTATTTCATGAAATTCTTGCCCTTAGGTGAAAATCTAGTTCAAGACCAAGATATTTACACACACACACACACACACACACACACACGCATATTTGTTTTGCTGTAACTAAAACTTCACTTAGTAATGCTATGAAATGAATCTATTGTGATCAGAATAGTTGAAACAATTACTGTCTCTAAGGAATAATCGAGTGCCCCTCGAGCTTTAAGTTGTATTGTACTACATGCCGTGAGGAAGGCTATGGGAACACATTTAGAGTATCTTCATAAAGAAATCTGGAGAGACCCTCTTAGGGAAAATCCTCAGGTTCTTATGCAATAGAACTTGAAAAGCACCTCCACACACTGGCACTGTCATGTGTGGTATTTCTCATCCATGCTAAATCTGGAGGCCTTCCTCACCTATACTGACGCACTCCATGGTGTGGTTGTTAGTTTCCAACCCTTCTGGACAATTGTCAAGGCACTTCCCAAGGTGTAAGTAAAATCCACTTTTACATTTTGTGCAGAAATTTTTGTTGAAACAAGTATCACAGTCAGCTTTGCATTCTGCAAGAGAAGAAAAGAGGTAAATATGGTTTCATTATCTTCTCATCAGTATTGTTGGACCACTTCTGCATGCTTCCAATACATATGCATGCAACTTTGTGTCAAACACTTGGGTTGGAAGTTAGTTTGCAAACTGAATTAAAGATCACTCCACAGGCATTTAGTTGATGTACATCAGTGGTTGAATTAAAAAACATTGTCCTAACTGCCTTAGGGAACATTTTTATGGTTATAAAGGTTGAGAATCACTAATCTAAAAAGCTGAAATCAAAAACACTCCAAAATGAAAAATATTTTTAGCACTTACATGAAGGTCAAAAAGTTTCATATTTCAGAACATTTCAGGTTTTAGATATTTGGATTAGGGATAAATGCTCCATCAATGAAGTCTATGCAACTATTCTAAAAACCAAAAAAACTGTTAAACCTGAAATACTTCTGCTAAACATTTCTGATAAAGTATATTCAACTTGCGTATACACAGTCAAGAATATTTGTAAGATCAACCATTTATATTAAATGATAGTGAAATATTTCATTAATTTTTTTAAAAAATATATTTGAGTCTTGCCTTTGTTCTGTTCTAAGGACCATCAATTTCACAAATTTCTTTTAAGCCACAAAGCCTATTTACTTATTTACATTTTATTTCAGAGAGATCTTCCATCTCCTGGCTCACTCGCAAAAGGCTGCAGCAACCAGGGCTAGCCCTAGACCAAGGCCAAGGTCAGGAACTGGAATTTTAGTCCAGATTTTCCATGTGGGTGGCACAGACTCAAGTACTGAAGCCATTAACTGCAGCCCCACAGGGTATACATTAGAAGAAGCTGGATGAGAATAGGACTTGCAGCAAGTATTATGATATAGGGTACTAGTATCCCAAGTGACATCTTAACCACTGTGCCAGAGATCAACCTCAGGGCTGTTAGTCAGTCAACAGATATCTGATAACCCACAATGATCTAGGTATTATTTTATATATTTCTGGCTAGCAGTGCACAAGAGAAGTAACTCCTAGTCTTCACGAAGCTCATATTCTAACATGAGAGATGCAGTAACAATAAACAATAACGGTTGACCCTCAGATGGTAATTACTATAAGCCAGGATTGTGACAAGTATTTCACAATATTAAATCCTTAATACTCTACAGTAATCCAATAAGGTAGTCACTGTCATGATTACTATTTTACAGAATATGAGGCTCCAAAAGACTACATAACTACCACAGGATCACAAAGCAGTCAGTCTGCTTCCAGAGTGATAAGGGCTCTGGAAAAATTAACATATGCGAAGGGAAGATAGAAAGAGATGGAAAATTACTTGTAAGGGGAGAAGGCTGATTATTTTGGAAAAGATGGGCATGGAATGTCTCACTGAGAAGGTGACCAAGGAGCAGAATCTTAATTGAGACAGCCAATCAAGCATAGGCATGGTCAAGACTTTCCAGACTGCCAGAACAGCTAGGTTAATACAGGAAAGAAGATCTTGTAAGAAGGCCAGTGAGGCTGGAGCAATGACTGTGTGATGGTTGTAGGATGTGAGTTTGGAGAGGCAGGCACAACTACACGTGATAGTTGTATAACAGAGTGACATTTCCTAATTTATGGTTTTAAAATATCATTTTGTGTTTCAGTGAGGAGGGTAGTCTTAGGGTCCAGAAAAGGGTGCCTGTAGCATATATTTCCAGTAGATGGATATTTATTCATTGGTCATCAGTTGTATACTGGAATCCTTTTTGAAGCCAAAATAGCTAAAATGACTTTTCAAGTTATTAAATACTTGGATTTTGTGATGGAAATAGGAACAAGTGGAATTGACATTTATAGTTCTTTTCTACAGGTTCAGTGATTAGCAATCATGTTCTCAACCTTCGTTTTTACAGTTATAGTGAAAATATCTTTTCTAAGTTAGTGGTAGAAATGTGGTTTAGCTTAATTATCAGATAAACATTCTTATTTTCTTTTTTAACATTGAACATCACAAGTATATTAGAGGCCATGTCAGTCTGGAAAAGTCCCCAAGGATGAGATAAAAATATAATTTTGGGAAGGCACTTACTTGTACACTTATTTATATCTGGATATCGAGTTCCATAATATCCACTTGGACATGAAGAGAGACACACTCCAATCTGCTTCATGCCAATTCTTTCCAGAACAAAAAATAGTCTGGGCTTACATGACAAACATCCATTGTAATCTGAACACGTTGCACAGCCTCCTTGGCAGCCTTGACTGACATTAGGATGCACTGGGGAGACAAATGGAGAAGACACAAAGAAAGGTTAAATCATAGGTACAGAAGTTAAATGACATTTCCTGGGCAGTATATACATTATATTTAATTAGCTTTCTTTTTATTTGTTTAAAGATGTATTTTATTTACTTGAAAAGCAGAGTTAGAAAGAGAGGGAGAGACAGAGAAATAAAGAGATCTTCCATCCACTGATTCATTCACAACCCAAATTGGTTGTGACACTGGGAAGCCAGGAGCCAGGAACTCCATTCTGGTCTTCCACATAGGTGACAAGGGCCCCAGTTCTTGGGCTAGCTCCCACTGCTTTTTCCAGGCACATTAGCAGGGAGCTGGATCAACAGCAGAGCAGCCCGGACTTTAGCCAGTGCTCATACAGGATGTCAATGTCATAGGCAGTGTCTTAGCTCACTATGCCACAACGTTGGCCCCCATCATTGACTTTCAAGTTGATTGCAATGGCTGAAAAAGTTGATTTTTTCTTTAACTTTTTTATGGTCTGATTTTTTTTCTTTCTTGCATCTGTATTGTTCTTGATTTTCAGGAGCTTAAAATTCAAGCATTTGAAAAATAAGAATGTAATGTCTCAAACAATTTACAGAATAAAATATCCTCTGAGAATTAGCGTCCTGGAAGACTGAGGATTGGTAATTTTGTGCTTGTTGAAATGAATATAGATTACTTTTGATTTTCACTTATGTAGTGGAAGATAAGCACATCTCTAATTTAATCAGCAAGTCTATTATGACTTGGAGCCTCACTTGATTAAAAGCAATATATTCTGGGAAATCTTTCTTCAACTACTAAATATCAGAGAAGATGATTTTACACTGATTCAATTCTAACTGATGTATGAAATGTTGCTATCTACTCAGCAACCTGCAAAGCTGATAAAATGTTGAAAACGTGATGCATATCTTACCAGTATTTCTGCATGAATTTTATGCATTTATGGCAATGTACATTCAATATTTTATCTTTTATTAGAGCCATCTTATAGTTCCTGTGCCGTCATCTTGCACCTACTCAGGTGAAATGGGCACTGGGTGAGGATGGGCAAGTCCACCATACACATCCCTCCTTCACATATTCCCAGGTTTCCAAGAGTCACCAGTGTATGGGATCAGAGCATTATCAAGTTTCAATAAATATTAACAAACATTTGGGAGATTCCAATTTATTTGAGATTTTCACCATATTGGACTTTCTTATGACTATTAACTAGTAGTCATCATCACATAAGATGAGCTGGTGGGAACTGCGAACAAGTAACTCCCATGCAAAGGTGTTCGGATGACGTTCTGGCCTAAGGTGTTCTTGATTCAAAAATAATGCTAATGACTTTATCATCTTTTCAGTACGCTGGAATGAAAAATAAATCATGATCCTTTGAGAAGCAAATGTTGATGCACAGACTTTAAATATTTCCCAGTGTATTTCTGACATTTTTTGTTGGTAGTGGAAGGGACAGCATCTGCTGGACCTTGTCATTATTAAATCTGTCTTCACAGTGATGTTGGTTATTACAAAGTTCTTAACCACAAAAACAAATTTCTCCAGGCTTAGTTAGAAGGGGCACCCATATGACCCAACAGCCTTACCACAAGGGTGCATGGGTTAGCTACAGAGAGGTCATTCGGTTGACCAGCATCCTCTGCCTGTAGGAAATCATCCCTGAACCAGCCACAGTAACCACAAGCAGCTCATTCTCATTCCAAGACGTTTTGTAAATAAACTGAGGAAACGTGTGGGGGAAGGGAAGTCTGCTTTTCCTGTACATGCTCCTCTGTGGGGTGGGTGAGCATATAAAGTGGCACAGGAGGTTTAGACATTATAGGGCCTGGGGGACTTGTAAGTGAAAACTGCTTTCCAAGTAACAGGGTCATTTTTCATGCCAGGAACTCAGCATTGGAGACTTACAGAAAATGTGTACATATTTTAAGCTGGACAAGACCCTAAAAAAGAAAGAGACAAATGAGTCCCACTGTTCAATACCCTTCAGAATCCATCTCAAAAAGCAATAGGCATAAGTTAAAAACCTGTAAAACCTCTCCATAAGAATTGTAAATGAAGAAGTGGACAATCACTCCAAGTTCAGGTCACTGAGTCACCCTGGGTTTAATGAAAATGGATCAAAGTAATCTATGCAAATATACCCCTGCTCCTGAAATGAGATTTTTGAGAGAAATCACACAACCATAATTGTATGCACCCTGAAACATCTGTCAATTGTGAGATATGTTTGAATATATCAGTGATTACTATAAACATGGTTTATATATCTGGAGTCTCAAAAAACCGACATATCTTAAGACAAATTTCAGTTTTAGACATTGGGTTTTGGATGCCTTGCAAGTTCTACAGTAGAGAACTCTGCATGAGTTTCATACAGTTTCCACTGAAACTTTCGTATTTTCCACTGCCAAAGTACCTTGCTCATTTACCTCTTTCTCTAAAACTTTTGCTAATGAAATACAGCACAGTTAATACTGTGCTACAAAAATTTTTCTTGCTTTTTCACATTTTGCCCTTTTAGACAAAGATTTCTGTAAGAATAGATTTTTGAAAAAGCAAGGAAGACCTGGTTGTCCCAATTCTCAATGATTTTTTGTTTTTAGCCAGTGAATTTATAACAGGGGCAGTGAATTTTGAATGTGAAATGATGGCAAACTTTACTTGTGTTTTTTAAAAAGATTTTTATTTGTTTATTTGAGACATAGAGCTATAGACAGAGAGAGGGAGAGACAGAGAGAAAGGTCTTCCATCTGCTGGTTCACTCCCCAAATAGCCCCAAAGGCCGGAGCTGGGCAGATCTGAAGCCAGGAGCCTTGAGCTTCTTCCAGGTCTCCCACATGATGGCAGGGGCCCCGGCACTAGGGACATCTTCTACTGCTTTCCCAGGCCCTAGGCAAAGAGCTGGATGGGAAGAGGAGCAGCCAGGATGCAACCAACACCCATCTGGGATGCCGGTACCACAAGCAGAGGCTTAGCCTACCACACCACAGTACAGGCCCCCTAACTTCATTTCTTTAAGAAGATTACAATACTGGCTATAGGAAGTGAGAGAAATGGAGACCATGAACTTGAGATTCTATCATTTCAGCTTTTTTAAAAACTTGAGTAGTGACTGCTTTCCTAAATGCTGTATAAGGATCACTCAATTGTACAGTCAGTATTACACAACTAGATACAGATTTCCCAAGCTTCATCTTCAGACAAGAGCTTTTACTTTTTATATGGAAACCACAGAAAACTTTGGTCTGGATTGACTATAACAACCCTTTCAGCAATAAAATCTTGTGATTCTAAGTCAGAAAATAGAATTTTACTTTGTCAGGCTTTTATCTTTTTCCCATTCTAATAATAACTTGTATCTCTAAATCATGTTTTTAAATAATAATTATATACTATTATTTTATGAGTGATAGAGACATTGGTAGTGGAGAGGTAGTTTCAGAGTGCCTCACACTTGAACTTAATCTCAAAAAGTGAGTTGGTATTTATCAATGCCTAAATGGCGATATGACTACAGCAGCACAATTACCCATATCAAGAAGGAGACTGGCATGATTTGATGCAACTGATGCACAAGGGTTAGGGAATGCAGAGGGAGGTATCAAGAAGACTGAAGTATAAGGCAGATCTAAACTATGTAATCCTCTGTGAGATACATCAAAGAAATTAGCCCGTAGCCACTTGGGGTGGGTGCCTTGGATGGGGGGGGTGTCAATTGAGTGATTAATATGATCAGATTTGTCTGAAAAAGACACTTTCCCTGGCAACATGGTAGGCATGGAAACTCAGAGACAACTAATGTAGCGGTCAGTGTAAGAGGCTGATGATAACTTAAAATATAGGTGAGCCCTTGTGTAATGGGATATTTTGTAAGTGTAGCACCAAATACAGGGACTGTATTCGAAGAATACAGTATGAGAAAGAAGATTTGAGAAGGTGTATTTTTAGTTGCAACCTGCGAATTGGTATATGTGTTGATACCAAAGGAGTAAAATGCTGTAGTTGAGGAGTTGGGGTAAGGTGCATATAGTAAAGAGGTCTAAAAATATAGCTAGGGCTTGTAATCATTAATTTTGCAGATTTTTTGATGCATCCAAAAAGTGAGGCTTGGTAGATGGCATTTACTTTTAGGTAACTGTTGGAAATGCACATGCCAGTCTCTAGTCATAGCCACTGAATTAGAGAAGACATCTTGAAAAGGGGAGGTGCTGAAGAATGACAGGAAAACAGTGCAAAATAAGGGATATCTTGTGAGAGAAAAGCATATATTATCAGGAGATTTTTCTAACACTTTATATTTGTATACCACTTTTTGTTTTCAAAGCATTCATCTCACAAAAGCTAAGTGAACTGTAGTAACTGCCCTATGATGTATATAAGTATACACTATCATAATTATTCATTTTTGAAACCCCAAACTAAGACTCAAGGAAATGCTATAAACTAATGAACACATAGTGAGGCTGGATCAAGGGTTAAAGCCTTGATCTTTGATATATAGTACCTGTGTCTTAAGTATAAGTAAACTTTAGAAGTTTAACAGAAGTTGTGACACAGCAGATTAAACTGTTGCTTGCAAAGCAAAGCATCCCATATAGGCACCGGTTTGAGTCCAGGCTGCTCCACTTCCATTCCGGCTCCTTGCTAATGTGCCTGAGAAAACAGCAGAAGATGGCCCAGGTACTTGTACCCCTGCACTCATATGGGAGACCAGGATAGGGCTCCAGCAGCCCTAGCCATTATGGCCATCTAGGGAGTGAACCCGCAGACAGAGACCTCTCTGTGTCTCTCCTCTCTCCATAACTCTGCTTTTCAAATAAATAAATAAACCTTTTAAAAAAAAAATGTAACAGAGAGATATGAGTTGGAAAATGGGCAGAATTCAGCGGGAACTCTAAACTGGAGCTACAAATATGCCACATACATGATAAAATTAGTATGTCTTTCCCTAAAATTAAGAATCAAGGAAATATTTTTCTTCACTTGTTTATGAAGGTTTTATATGAAAAGAGTAAATACCAATTCATAACTTAAACCAATTTGGAGTGTCTCAAATTTTGGCAAAACTCAAGTAAGTGACTTCAATTATTTTAGCTATTATGATATATCAAACCAGCATTGAAAGTTATTTCCATCATTGGAAAATAAGTTTTGTTACTTTAACAGTTGAAGTGCAAGCTTTTAGAATTTTTCCCCTTCTAAAACTTAATTACAAATGTCCTAATATCTGTTATAGGTTGATATGTGAAAGAAGTCCTTTGTTGCATGCTACCAATGACCTTTCATATTTATCTGTGGTTAAAGAATTGGTAGAAAAAACAAAATTTAGCAGTCCTTTGGTTAATACAACTGGTCTGAGTTCAAAGCAAGTGTCAAATACATGAAAGCAACTTACTGATTTTTATAATGTAGATAATTAAAAATAACTAAATTCATAAAATTGATGTTATTTTTAACCAAAAAACTTCACTTCTACAGAGACTTTTTAAGCATTCTTGTCTTGACAGTATTTGCTGTCTGGCTGCTGTGGTTTTGGTATAGTGTGTGTCCTTTAAAGTTTTCACATGATTGCGGGCTTGGTCCTGAAGGTGGTGGTGTTAGGCAGCAGTGGAACCTTTAAGAGGCAGGGCCGACTGGGAGGTCTTTGGACCAATTGGGATGTGCCCTCAAAAGGAAATGTGTACACTCCCTTTATTTCTGCTTCTGATTTGAAAAGTAATCACTTGTTTGCTCCTGCACACACTGTCACCATTGCTTTCTATACCATAAGGTGATGAAGCCAAAGAGCAGCCCTTGCTAAGCCTGCACTATGTCATTTGGACTCTGAACCTCCAAAACTGTGAGCCAAATAAACCTCTTTTCTCACCGTTGGCCTGTGTCAGGTTTTCATGATAAAATGAAAATCTAATACATTGGTCTTTCGTATGAAGGTCTTAAGAGACAGGGTAAAGAGACCAGTAGAATTCCATAATCAAGGCTGTTTTTATGTTTGTCATTTCCTCTGTGTCTTCTGGGCATTCATTCATGTTGACTGAAACTTTTTTGAAAACAGTGGCCTGATTGGTGTGATGATTTCTTGATAATTCTGAGATTCTATACAAGGTACTATTTATTGAATGTGTTGTCAACAAAGAGTTTTTGATTGAATGAATGAATTGGATTTAATGCAGACATCCGAGTGAATACAGACAATAAATATAAAAGAGAAGCTACTTATTTGGGTTTTAAAAAATAATAAAGACTTCAGGCCGGTGCTGCGGCTCACTTGGCTAATCCTCTGCCTGCAGCACCAGCACCCCAGGTTCTAGTCCCGGTTGGGGCGCCAGATTCTGTCTCGGTTGCCCCTCTTCCAGTCCAGCTCTCTGCTGTGGCCCAGGAAAGCAGTGGAGGATGGCCCAAGTGGTTGGGCCCTGCACCCACGTGGGAGACCAGGAGGAAGCACCTGGCTCCTGGCTTCGGATCGGCACAGCGCGCCAGCCTTAGCGTCCATTTTGGGGGTGAACCAATGGAAGGAAGACCTTTCTCTCTGTATCTCTCTCACTGTCTAACTCTGCTTGTCAAAAAAAAATAATAAAGACTTCAAAGCAGGAAATATTTAATTGGGAGTATTAATAATACAGTAATTGATTTTAAGTGGGCTGTTTCTAGGAATACCTGGTAAAAAATTAAGTTCCCAGTTACATACACTTTGAAGATGCTTAATATCAAATAAATTACGTTAAATGAAATAGTAATAATTTTAAAAAGTGATCCATGCACCAAGAGAGAGAGTGCAGAGTTTCCTTCTTGTCTAAGTCAGTATGACAGATTCTACTATATCTTGGGACTTCAAAGTTACATAATTCTATTTAAATTGAGAACAATGTTACGGTCACTGAAAATTAAGAAATATTTCATGGTTCCTCTGGAATGCTTGCCAAAGTTCACTTTAAGAAAAATTGAATGTTGAAAATTTGAATTACTTGGCAATCTCTTTCAAACTGTTTTGCATCCACCCTAGAAAATACTGAAAGTCAGTGTTTTTATGAATTCCTAAGTTAAAACTTCCAAAATAAAACTGACAATGGGTAGGTCTGCAGAACCACTTAGGCAATTTGGGAGAGTTAGGTGTAGATAGCAAAACAGATACAAAAGCCTTGTTGAGTAAATATAATTACTTACTGGGACATAGTCCATTTTTACATTCTTATAGTATGATATATGAAGAAAGAGAAGTCTGTTCATATTTAAATATTCAACCGTATATAGATGTTGCTATTTTTGAAATACTGTTTTGATGGTTTTAATGTTTCAAAATAACAATGTGTTAATCACAAAATGATTTAAATTTACTGTTATTTAAATACGCATATGTATACATGTGTGTCCATAAGTAGGCATATATCTATCTTTATATGCATATACAGAAAGACATATGCATGCATGCACATTTATGCACCTGTAAACCTACATACATGTTATATTTGGTGTTTATCAGAGCCAATAGCAGATATAATTTGAATTATGATAGTTAGGATAAGAGTGTTCTGCTCTATCTTTTACCACATTCAATCACTGTAATCTGAAAGTCTGTGCCTGCACCAGTGGGTTTACAGAATTCTTAACAGTCTCAGAAAGGAATGTATTTACCAGCTGCTAAATACAGCAGAGCTGGTACTCTACTGTTATTATTATGTGGGGAAAATACTGTTTTTAATGGAAATGATTTCTTCTAAAACTTGGAAAACTTTTCTTTTTCTCTTACTGAATAATAATTTCCTGAAGGGAGTCTAATATTTATAGTCTATAAATACTTTAAAATAAAGCCACAGCAATAAGACAAACCTAACATTAAATAGCAGTTAACTAGACTTTCCACTAAAATCAAGTCAACCCAAAATATTAAGAAAATGGCTAGCAAATAATGGTAGCTGTAGAATTCCTGAAATCTAAGATATGATGAATATTTGGCAGCTAGATGCAAACTTGGTGGCAAAGAGCTATGCTTTGTCTAACCACATGGTATAGAATCAGGACTGGAAATGAGAGACGGGCGAAAGTGGGCTACAGTGTATCTGGGTGCACTGTGGAAACTATGATTTAGGTTTTCAACAAAAATTTATGAGAGCCCCTATGTGCCTAACATTACACATACTGCAGAAAATGCAAGTATGAAAAAGACACCAGTCATGTCATGATGCCACGATGTTGCCTAGTTATAAAGCAAATGAGTGATCAAAGACTGTGATGAGTATTGGGGAGGAAATAAACAGGTGCATAAGGTAGAGAATAACTCCAGAAACTCCTTCAAATGTGGTGCTCAGAGAAGACTCTAAGTTTCCTTCTTAGTTGAGTTGAGAGGTGGAGAGTGAGAAGGGGTCAACCTGAAAAGCTGAGGCAGGGTCTTCCAGGTAGAGTAATGCTTAAGATCTGAAGTTGTATAAGGAGCAGAGCAAGTGGAACAGCACAGGAGGAGACCCGAAGCTACAGATTTGAGAGTGACAGGAGATGAGGAGGTGATAGAAGGAGGGTAGAGCCCAGTCTTACAGATCCTTGTGCACTGAAGTCAGCAGCTGAAGTACTTTCAGAATCTGCATTTCTCAGTAAATTTCTGAAGTAAAGAAAGGACACATGGGAAAGAACACATGTTGCCTCATACAGTTATTCACTTTAATTTTTGTTAATTTTATGGGTCTTGGAGTGGGACCAGCATCTTGTATTCCATGAAAATATGTTCTCTTATTAATTTTTATACTAGAGTAGAATGTTCTAGCCATCAACAAACTTGGTAATTTACATTCAGATTCCAGTCTTTGAAGACTGTGTATCAATCTAAATGTTCTTTGCTCTTGGGAACATTTCACTTCTCCTCTGTTCCTCCTCTTCTCCCTGTAGCAGTAATTTTAGTTTTAGTTTGCATCAGGATTTTAAACATCCACTTCCTTTTATTGGAGTGTGTGTGTGTGTGTGTGTGTGTGTGTGTGTGTGTTGGAGAGGTTATGTTAGGGGAAATAGAAATTTATGAAACATATAAGAGATCATAGGAACAAAAAAGAATTAAAAATATTATTTCGCACAGAATCATTTCTTTCTCTTTTTTTGACAGGCAGAGTTAGACAGTGAGAGAGAGACAGAGAGAAAGGTCTTCCTTTTCCGTTGGTTCACCCCCAAAATGGCTGCTATCCAAAGCCAGGAGCCAGGTGCTTCTCCTGGTCTCCCATGCGGGTGCAGGCTCCAAGTACTTGGTCCATCCTCCACTGCCTTCCCAGGCCACAGCAGAGAGCCGGACTGGAAGAGGAGCAACCAGGACAGAATCTGGCGCCCCAACTGGGACTAGAACCTGGGGTGCCGGTGCTGTAGGCGGAGGATTAGCCAAGTGAGCCACGGCACTGGCCTTCACACAGAATCATTTCTTTCTTTCTTCTAAGTTCTTGCCATCAGCAATGCATATTGAAACAGTCAAAAATAAAACCCACAGCAATCAAATCATATTATGATTGTTTGCTCCTGAAATAACTTTTATTTTAGAATCGCAAAGTTAAATTCATTTTTCTGTCATATGAATTAATAATGTATGGGCTAATTTCAAAGTAGATCCTTCCAAAATAGTGAAACATTTTTTGTTTTCCTGTGACCAACCAGACAACTGTAGTTGATACTTCTATGAAAATGGCAACAAAAGTATATGTAAAACAAAAAAGGTAGGGTTCTTTCTGCTAACCTAGGAAACCTATCTTAAAGCTAATGCACTCTGCTACTGGTCTAAAATGTAAGGTTCTGGATCAGCATCTCTAGCTGTTGCTAAGTGAGGGAAAGCCTTCCCTCCTCCAAGTGGCCATGTTCCCAAGTGGAGGTGAATAGAGGACAAGAGGTGGGTGGAGGGGGGAAGAGAGACCCAGATTCTGCAGAGGGCCAGGACCTGTTGATGAGTTAGTGGGTGGTAATAACAGCACTTTTCATGAGACAGATCCAACACTGTTCATCCAACAGTGGGAATCATTATGTGCTCTGGTTTGGCTAGAAGAGCCAATCCTTTTTTTTTTTTTTTCCTTAAGGGGACAAATAATTAGAAATCAACATAAACAGAAAATGTGATAGTTTAATGGTAATGAATCTGCATGGGTGTGAGTCCGTAACTACTAACTTCACATTCTTGAATGAAACAAACTTCAGTTTGTGCTAAAAACAAACTCCACTTTGTTATACTATGAATAAACTTGGATCTTCCTGCCACATTGCATGCTAAAGTGGCATATCTGATGGCTGCAGCCTTAGCATAAGCAAACAGTGGGCAAGGGACTTGTGGTATTTTAACAGGCACAGGAAGATGTGCAAATAGTGGGTATACCATTTACAAAAAATCCAGCTTTGTGTGTCACATCTAAAGTCCTGAGCAGAGAAAATAAATGGAGTTTGCTCCTAGTTTCATAAACCTGCTGACAGAATAGGAGTATGCATGCAGCTTTGCTGAGGGTGAGGCATTTCTGTACTTATATGCACAGTTCCCTGCATTGGCACCGCATTCTGAAATGGGCCTTCCAGTCTTCCCAGAGGAACACGTGGATACGGTGGTGAGGCACTGGCCTGGATTCCTGCAGAGTCTGGTTTTCAATCCCAGTCCCGATATTTTCTGGATGAACTGCCAACATTGATCACTTAATTCAGACACTACTAGTTAGTGAACATACCAAGATAAATAAAATCAATTACTGTGCCAATTTACAGGCTGTTAATTTAAACAACAGCTGCTTATCCTTTTTGAGCCTCAGTTTCCCCATCTATAACATGGAAACACTAAAGTAATCTGATATATAGTGAAAGAATTAAATAAGGTGCTATTAAAAGTGCTTAACATATTAACAACACTCATCAAAAATCAATATATAGAAGACAGTTTCGCCGGCGCCATGGCTCAACAGGCTAATCTTCCACCTTGCGGTGCCGGCACACTGGGTTCTGGTCCCGGTCGGGGCACCGGATTCTGTCCCAGTTGTCCCTCTTCCAGGCCAGCTCTCTGCTGTGGCCAGGGAGCGCAGTGGAGGATGGCCCAAGTCCTTGGGCCCTGCACCCCATGGGAGACCAGGAGAAGCACCTGGCTCCTGCCATTGGATCAGCGTGGTGCGCCGGCTGTAGCACGCTGGCTGCGGCGGCCATTGGAGGGTGAACCAACAGCAATGGAAGACCTTTCTCTCTGTCTCTCTCTCTCTCTTTCACTGTCCACTCTGCCTGTCCAAAAAAAAAAAAAAAACAAACTTTAAATAAGAAAGCTGAAATGAGGGCAAAATGCAATGTTTCATTCCGAGATGGGGAGCCAGGAACTCCCTAACCCTCAGACTGGGTGTCTACTTTTGAAATGCTACAAACATAGGATGTAATGGGTATTACTGGTGGTCTCAGAAAAACAAGATAAAGCAAAAACAAAAACAAACCCTGGGAAATAAGACTTCTAAGGATCTATTGACATACTGAAAACAAATATGTCTGTAAACAGACTGAAAGCAAGACGTGCAACCGAAATAATACCAACATGGTACAGTCAACTGAAAGATTTATGCCTGTGGTTCTAAAACCTTGCTATGTGAAAAACTCACTTGTTTAACATGTGGATGCATAGGTTTCTGTCTCACACAGTTTGATTTAGGAATGAGGAATTCGATTTGGACGCTGCATTAAGGCAGCTGCATTTAGAAACAGTTTCTGGGGGTAAATTTCCTGCATCTGATATTAATATCATACTCGCAGTATCCAATCATTATCATCTTCACAAGTCAGTGTGTGCTCTGTGATCACTATAAGTAGATTTGTAGGGATGGGTCATGCTCAGAGACAAAACACAATCTCTGACTCCAGTAGCCTACAATACAGTCAGTAAAATTATCTTTCTACAGCCTAAAGACCATAATGTATAGATCAGAAGTTGAATGCCACAGAAATCAAAAGAGAGGAGCTAATACTGATGGTTGAGGTATCTGAAGAATACCAAGAGCAATTATAGGTCTTAAAGGAAAAAGAAGAAATTAAACAATTGGAAAGGGAGAAAGAGGGTAAATGTTATGAACAAAATTCTCTATGTTGGAATACATAAGGAATACTTAGGATGCCAAATATAACCATGAAATTTAACAAGATGTTAATACTCTTCCTTCTCTTAAACTTTCTAATGAGAATACCAAGATCCAGAGAGTGAATTAGCTTGAATTTTAGAGGGATCTGGTTTAAAACCCTTCTCAGGAATGGTCTACTCAATCATGTCTAGTAAATCAAATATGATGTTTAGGGGAAGCCCATACAATTATTTTTATTAAAAATAAAACATTTATTTTAAAAATCTTTTATAAAAGTTCAATTTATTTCTCAGAGAATTCTACTACCACAGAGAATACTCAGTATAGTTTCTCTTTTTTTCTAAGATAGTTTTTCAATGATGCTTGATGCTCTTGCCTCAGTATCTCATATGCTGAGCTCACATATGGGTATTTAAAAGGGACAGGTCTTTAAGGACCTGCCAGTTCGCCATGTCAACCAGTGAGATTCTCATCCATAACAAAGATTTCCCCTGATCTATGTTATCAAGTCCAAAGAAATTATACTAGTGGTAGGAACGTCACAGGAGATATAGGGGACTGTGGCAGTACAGAAAGATCATGAACTTGTAGAAAAACAAAATAAATATTCCTCTGTAGAATTTTAATGCCATAACTTCATGATACTATGAAAATCACTTAACATCGTTAAGATGTATCTATAAAATGAGTATGACAAAACCTGCTCCACCTATTCCAAAAGGGAATTGAAATAAATCAAATAAGACAATGATGAGAAAACCTCCTTATGCTGTACAAGATTATACTGATATGTTTTGATTAACAATAGACATAATAATACTTACCAGATCAAGGTCAGATATGAACCTCCCTCTTTCCCAGAAAATGAATAAGCAAGTGTTGCCTGCGAAAACTGATCATTGCATCTGATGAGAGTGTGTATGACTGGCTTGTTTTTGAAAGTTGTTGCTTAGATTACTGCAACAGGTTATTGTAGCTTTTTAAAGCTTCAGTGTCCTTGAAGTAAGGAAATAAAGAGATTGTGAAATAAATCCTCAGCCAATGAACAGATAATTCTCTTTAAAAAGGCCATTAATTAAACAAATATGAAGTCAGATTGGCAGCAAACCCACAGAGCATTTCTCTGGAATGTCAGAGCTTGGAACCATCTGCTGTGTGGTGTTTGGTGTTGCAGAATGGCCACAGGAGTCATTTTCTACTCTTGGCTCCATTGCAAAGTGACTTCAGTCAGGTCACTTACTTCACTGGTTTCTCTTTGTCTTTGTCAGTAACATAAAAGGATTATGCTGCACACATGATTTTAAAAAAATCTTCCTAGCTATTAAAACATATTGCATGTCTAATAGACAGGTGCTCTTTCTCTACTATTTTCTAGGAATTGTCTTCATCTCCATATCCAAACACACTTTCTTGTAGATTCTACCACCTTCATGGACAGACTTAACATCTTTCCATCTCCTCCATCACCACTGATACCACTTAGCAATCAGAGTGATCTTTTAAGAACAATGATTGCAATCTTACCGTGTCTCTGCTTTTAAAATAGTCTAATGCCTGTCATTATACTTTCCAAATACCACCGTCCATTAGCTCAGTTCACTTTTTCTCACCCTAAGTTTTTATTTTATGAGGTACAGCTACATCTTAGCTGCAGGAAAAGCACACTCCCTACTTTCAAGCTCCTCTGACACTCTCCTTTATCAGGCCCAATGAAAGGCAGAGGGTTGGTGTGGTCAGAAAATCTGGGTGCACGTTTTAGGTGTACCATTTCTTTCTGTGTCACTTTGATCTATTTCTTACTGGTGTTGATCCTCAGTTTCTTCATTTATAAAATAGTTAATAATAGATCATAAGATTGTTGTGAAGGTTATATGAGATATCACAGGTAAAAATCGCTGTTAGTTGCTTCTCCTTACGCAGAAATGTTCACAAGTTAGTGACAACACACAGGAAAGAGCTGAATCAAGTTAGTTTAAGACTCTGAATTTTAGCAACTGACATTTTTAGAGCTATCAAACAATGTCAGGAAAGGTCATCAACTGACTTGCATTAAGAAATCCAAATAACTTGTTGACAAGTGTTTGCCAAACTGGTGCTTTAAGTAGATTGGACTGTAAGTTCCTTGTAGTGGTCAAGGGGTTACCATAAAAGGTTTGAAAATGCCTCAGAGGGATGGACAAAAATGCACTATTTTTAAGCTTACAATATTTTAGTGTTTGTTTGGTAGAAGTAATTCCAGTTAATGAACTAGTGTGAAAGTTCAGCTATAGAAATTAATCAATGTGCTGAAAATGGAAATTTGCTCAGCCAAACTATGCCACTTTATTACAAGCTTTACCTAACAATGCCAACTGCGTTTATAGTGCGCATAGCATGCTTCCTATAATTGTCACAAACGTCATGCTAAGTGGAGGCTCCTATTCATTGGTCATAAATTTTAAGACAAGAAAATACTGGGAGGGCCAATAAATTCCAGTGTCTTCCGTTAATCTTCCTCCTACCTTCCTGCTTCATCCCCACAATGCTTTCTTGCATCCCTGTTTTACAGAGAAAAATCTGGATATACATGAGTTCAGTAAGCTAATTTTCAATTCTATTTAGACAAACCTAAAAAAGAAATAAAATGCAGTTTATAATTGATAACTAAGTGTTCTAATTTATCTTAAGATGAAGATTGTTTTTTTTTTTTTATTCTGGTTTCATATTTTGTTTCCTTAACCACTGTGAAATTCTACAAGGGCTGGTTTCAATTGTGTTTCTGATCACTTTTGTAACCCTGAAACACAATAAATGTTCCATAAGTAGTTGTAATATTGGTGAATGCACAATGTTTTATTTAAGTCTAGGTTCAATTTCATTTTCCTTCATGTCTTTCTGCACAAAAGTATTTCTTATGCTTTTTAGCTTTTCCAAAATGGGGTCTAAAAATTCCATGGAAGTACAAAGGGAAACATACCTTTGAATTCCAGACCTAACTCTCCATTCTTGATGTTTTGACAGGTAAGTATTCAAGGTGAGAGCATGCTACCAGAAGGAAAGAGCAAAGCCCATTGAGCTATTGGAGGGATTCAAGATCAGTTTCCTGCTTTCAAGTAAATGAAAGATGTGTCCCATTTCATAGTAGATAGAACTGAATTGTAGACTAAACGATTTATCTAAATTATACTGCATGGTATAAATTAGAAATCAGTCTTCTAGGTTCCTAACATGGAATTTCTCTCACTATAGTGCAAAGCAAAGATGATTTAAATTCAAAAAAGTTTCTTCTGCAATGAAGTTCATGATGTTTCTACTTCATTTCCCATAGACCCCTTTTTATTATTTTCTTTGCTAAATAGTAGTAAATAGAGGATTTAAGTGGGAATCAATTGGAAAGACAGTAGTAATTAATTGCCTTTGTATCTTTGAAACAAAAAAAGGAGTAAAATCCCATTGTAAATGTTCTAACATTGTTTTCATAGCATGTTTTTCCTAAAATGGTTTTATACAGGAAGGAAAAATCTTAATACAATATTTTTAAAGTCTTACTTCTGAAAGAAAAAAAAAACTGTAGATACCAATGAGAAATGTTAGACAGTGAATTATCAATAAATACACTGATTTAGAATTCATGGCTTTTCATATTTTAATGTGATCCTTAGGTCTCTTAAGGAAGAGGAGACAGTAACTAGTCTAATGGATACATTCTTTCTCTGGTGATGTATCACAGGAATCATTGGTACTGTAGTTATTTGAAACTCAGTGAAATCTCTGAGGATGCCAATTGCTTGACTGGGTAATCACCTAGTATATCATGTATCATAAATACTTGAAAACGTTGTGCAAACAGCAAAACACAGAAAGGGAACACTGGTGAGCTTTCAACCCTTGGGGTTCTCAGTGCCACCCTATTTTAGCAAATGATATTTGATCTAAGCATTAGAGCTCAGCCATTACTCTTTTTAATAGTTCTTGACTAATAATATAGAAACAAGAGCTTGTATCAGATCAGATTTCAGATATTGTACTTCATTTTGGCAAGACCATGGAGAAATAACTGAGTTCCACCTTTGAACTAGTCCAGTGAAAAGATTTCAGTTGTCCCCACCTTTTTAAAACTATTAAAACATCAGTATACAATTTTCACTACTTTTAACTTAAATGAACTCATTTGCCACATATTCTGTATATATTAAAAAGTCATCTCCTTTGTGATAATTTAAAATGGTATTGTAAATTCAAACTACACAGAGTTCATTCTAATTCTTCTCTTTGTTCCTTTTCCTTTGGTCTTTTCTCCAGTATACAGTATATGAATCTATGCACTCAATAGCATAAGGCCTGGTGTTGCAAACATTAATAAGATCTATCATTTAGGAACAGTTACTTACACTTTGTTTAATCTCTAATGGAAAGGATTTATCTAAATATTTACACCAGAACAGTTGTCAGAATGAATCCTGCAAAATTGTTGGCATATTCCCAGAAGCAGGGGGCTGAAGCAAGGGTAAAGGAGGGGAGATTTCTGGTCATATAATTTTAAGCAGCCTCGACTTTCAGGGAGCTGCCTGCTAGAATATGAAGGGTTTGTATTAACAAAAAGGTACTTCAGTGTACAGAGCAATTCAAGTAAAGTATTTGAACAGCCACTTTAGTTTATTGCTCTTGTAAAAATGACTCTCTCTTTGCTTCAGGTTTAAAGTAAAGGGATTATGTAGGTTTCAGAGACCCAGTAAATAAATTGTCTATGAGGAAAGAAACTTGTATAAGAAGTGTGTAGAAATACCAAATTTATTAAGTGTAATGACCATCAAGGTACTTAATATGTAGAAGAGAGTTGCTTCTTCTCTGAGCTGCGAAGTAGAGTCAGCATACAAGAGTTTGGGGGTCGGGGGGAGTGAAATTTGCCAAGATAACTGCCAAGGTAAATGAGGCAGTGTTTTATAAATTAACTCAGCTGTCTGTGTGTTTATTTTTTTAAGGGTTCTAAAATTAAGACTATTCAACTCTTCTTGGTAGTGGCTTAGAATTTGGGGGCTGGATGAGGAAGTGAGTTCAGGCTAAGAAGGGTAAAGAAAGTATTCTGCACAGGAAAATCTCAAGCAGTTTCCATTGGAAATGTGTTCTTATCTGATGAACTATAGCACTTTTCCCAATAGCCTGTGAATTACAGCTATTACATGAAGGTTTCTGGGATTGTAAGCTCTCCATTTATAGCATGAGCAACAGATTAAGTTCAGAGGCAGTTTAAATGAATATATGTCATGTCAGTGGGATGTCCACATGGCAGCCTGAAAGCATTTGGCGCTCCTCTTCCTAGGACTCTTCCTTATTCTACAGGAAGTTAAACTTTGAGGCGTATGCACATAATGCTCATTGGTCTGAAAAT
Source organism: Sylvilagus floridanus (assembly GCA_949820135.1). Lineage (NCBI taxonomy): Eukaryota > Metazoa > Chordata > Mammalia > Lagomorpha > Leporidae > Sylvilagus > Sylvilagus floridanus. The sequence goes on from OX463227.1 coordinate 41,365,517, forward strand.
ACATCAGTCAGAGGCTGGGTTCTTCAGTCTTGGTGTGGATAGAATGGCAAATGCTAGTGATTACACCAGGGCTATGTATCTATGTGACTCAACAAACCTAAAATCTCACTGTTCTGTGTTAAAAGTCTGCATCTACATCAGGCTCTGGACAGAGTTGGTAAATTGGCTGGAATTCTTAGAAATGCACTCCATGAAAGACACTGGCTTTTAAATTGTATTCAGTTGTAGGGTCGGTGCTGTGGTGTAGCAGACCAAGCCTCCGCCTGCAGTGCCGGCATCCCATAAGGGCACCAGTTCATGTCCCGCTGCTCCTCTTCCAATCCAGTTCTCTGCCTGTGGCCTGGGAAGGCAGTGGAAGATGGCCCAAGTGCTTAAGCCCCCGAACCCACTTGGGATACCTGAAAGAAGCTCCTGGCTCCTGGATTAGGATCAGCTCAGCTCTGGCAGCTGTCATTGAGGAGTGAGCCAGCGGATGGAAGACCTTTCTCTCATCTCTTCCTCTCTCTGCCTGTAACTGTACCTCTCAAATAAATAAATTAAAATCTTTAAAAATAAATTATATTCAATCTTTGTTTAGGAGCTAAGAGTTACCATTTTGAGGATGCCATGAAATGAGTGTGTAAATTCACACCAGAGAGGCTAAATATAACGTATTTGATCTTTATTTCTTGGTACTAAACAAGTAATGAGGGCCTTTTTGGAATCTACATTTTAAAAATCATCATGAATTGGAAAACAAGAAATGAATATTCAGCTACTCAGTATGTCCTTGATTAGTTTGTGGTCAAACAGCATTTGTCTTTTTTTATTCTTGTTATTTCATAGCAGAAACCACATGTCATCAAAAGGTAGTAGAATAAATAAACACAGATTATAATCCCTCACTAAATTCCAAAAAAATTCTTCTATTCTCAGATTATCTTATTGAAAATTCAAAACTAAAGGAAAAAATATACAGTTCCACTCTATTTGCCATAGTGGCCATCACATCACCATAATAATTAAATATGTAAAATGCATAAGGATAGAGCTTATTGGCCAGCTGACATCTGGAGATTGCCAATTGCCAGAAAAAGCTGGCCAGGCAAAGAGTGAGACTTCCTCTTTGCATATGTAATATCACCCATAGCTGTGTTTGTCATCAGAGAACTAGTATTTTAAGTTCAATTGAGTACCGAAACATACTGATGGCATTCTGAATCATAAAGAATTTTCAAACTTAGCACTTTTGGGACAGTCACCGGACAGTGGGAGCTCTTATGTTTTCGTTCTATTAAAGATGTATCAAATGAGATGACAGAATGTGCATTCTGGATATTCTAGGTAGTGGCAGTAGTTTCAAAGACAAAGTTTCACACTAGTTGTTAAGCACAGATACATTTATGCTGCATGAATAAGTTCCTATGGAAAGGCTTAGCAATCTAATTTCTCACATATTGAAAGTTTAACATGACAGCCTATTTATTTGTTATAAATTCTACTTAGCTTCTCATAAACATGAAATGTCTAAAAGCTACTGTTTTCAGTACAATAGCACCTGCTTCCTAGAAGGGACTGCTTTCAATACAAGACATCAGAAGTTTGCACTTGAACTTTTTCTAGCTCTGGATATTTTAGAATTCCTGTCCTGGGGTAATGTACTACCACTTTGTTAGGGGCAAATGTTCCTTCAAAAATGTGTCTGCATTGACTTAAGGATGTTTACAAAGATTCCTTCCCTTCCCTTTTCATCCTGGTCAGCCAGCTCTTTTATGAAGACAGATTAAATTCTTTGGTTTCTTTTTATCTGTTCAGGAAGGAAGGAGGAGAACCTGCAATGATGATAGCAGGAATTCTGTATGTGGGCATGTGCAGTCATGCAGGAATGCAAGGTGGTTTATAAAAGGATAGTGACATCAAACGTGCACGTGCTGGTGGGCTATTTCCATCTCTTGCATGTTTAGGGTGAATAACCTATTGAAGAAAAAAATTGGTGGAAAAGCATTGTTTTCTGGTGGATTTCCTGCTGTCTGTAACTCATGATTGCTCCCAATCCTCAGGGACAAGTAACTAGGTCTGACCATGGAGCAATGGCTCACGAGTTCTCTGATGACCCCTCCTCCCAAGGAGCCTGGCTTTCTTCAGTCTAATTACTTCTGGCAATTGTGGTTATTGGGATTTGGCCTAGTGACTCACTGGAACCCAAATTTTCCCAAAGAGCCCCCTTAACAAGCAGAATTAAGTCTGACAGGAAGCCCAGACTTCCACCTCACTTTTACATGAACCTTTCTCCAGTTTATGACAAAGTTTGAAAATCCTTCATGGACTAGAAAAGAATAATAAACAAGATTTAATGAAGATATCTACCCAAAGAAGAGCACATTAGGAGTGAATTAAAAACAGTAACTACATGAATAAGTGACTTACCACAAAACTTAACCCATAAAGATAGAGTTAGTACTATGCTATTTATAGTAATTTACTGATCACCAGTAGTCAATCTAAAGTTCGTTAGCAATTGTAGAAACTATAAAAGAAATGGGTGTTTATATCTTGGTAGGCAGTTTCCTAACCATTAAGATTTTCCTAAAAACAAGGACGACTCTAGGGCACATTACCAATTATCTGGTAAGACATTAAAAAAAAAAAGCAGTTGTTTATTATTTAGTAGCTTTGAAAAAAGAAGTTGTAGTTGGGTTGATCCCCATTTTCCACAACTGTCATGTTTACTCTCTCCCCACCCTCAGTATGGTTCAGCAGGAAGCACACGCACCCATGGCTTGCACCATTCCTAGCAGCCATGTTTTTAGTCTATGAAATCGGTGTCTGTTGGGTTCACTATCATGTTCTACTGTGTGTACTTTGCTTCCTTTCGTGGACTCTGACTGAGACAGTTCTCCATCAGATAATCTTGTCTGCCACAGTCAATGTCTCAGTTTAACAACACTTTCTTGATAAACAACTTAGAGCTATCAGATTGCTTGATATTGCAAATTGCTATTTGTTCAAATGACATACATCTCATCTCTTACCATGCTACATGCAAGTCTGTTTTGTCTGTCTAGCACTCATAAAACTAGCTTTGCTTTCATATCTCATATTTTTAACTTTATTTAGTAAATATAAATTTCCAAAGTACAGTTTATGGATTACAATGGCTTCCCCCCATTTATTTATATTTATATAAATATACATTTATATTTACTAAATAAAAGTAAAAAAATGAGATATTAAAGCCCAAATCAAGGCAAAAAATGTAAGTTCAATAAACTATAACTATGTAAAAAATAAATAAAGTGTGGCTAGGGTTCTTGAGCAAATGAATGTTTGGTCTTGCTAATTAGTTTAAAATTTCACTTACATCACATTTAAATTGCTAGGGGCTACCCTATGGACAATGTAGCTTGGGGAAAAAGAAACATTATGTACAAAAGCACAAAAATTTAGAAGGATAGCACATTGTCACAGAGTAGCAGGTGTTCAAGAGGGTGGGGCACTGGACTTTGACAGGAGCAGTGGAGAGGAGGAGGAGGTGGCAAGGCCGGGAATGTTGGTTGGGATAAAAAAAAAAAAAACTAGCTTTGCTTTCAACAATTGCTCAGTGCAATAGTTTTTCTTGAATTCAGGGTCTTACAATATTTCTTAGTCTCTGCTACACATTAGAATGACCAGGACAATTTTTAAGAAATGTGGATATACATGTTCCACATCCCTGAAGATTGATTCATTTTATCTATAGAGTATGTCTTGGCATTGTTTTTATTGTTTATTTTATTTTGGGATCCTCAAGTGATTCTCATGTGAACTCAGGGTTGAGAATCACAATACCAAGGCCCATAAAGGAAGAATTTGAAGTGCAGGTTGCTGTTAATGCTCATGGTAAAAGTAATATAAATAAAAAATTTTATGAAGCATCATAAAGATAACTTTTCTGGATAACTAGCTAGCCAGTTAAATATCTCTTGTGGTTGTAAATTACATGGATGATTTTGATATTTAACTACAAAATTATAGACTTTGCACACATCATCATGCCTAAATAAATCTTCACGTGGATATATGCACCATAGATGGGAAAAGTAATCTCAGATTATTTCTCATAAACTGTATAATACTATTGCTTCTATTAAAAACATCAGCAGATTTTATGTTTAAAAAAACCATCAAAAGAGCAAGTTTAAGTTTAGAAAGCACAAAAGGTAGACAAAAGGTAGTAATATGGAGTACTTGAATATCAGATGCCACCTCTACACAAAATGTTCAAAAAGACTTGTGGTTTGTTAAATTAGCAGAAGAGGGAATGAGCAAATGAGAGTAAGAGAAAGGAAAAATATATAAGGTGGAGTTTGAGAAAATGCCTGCAAGACTGCCTCAAGTACCAAGCCCAGTGTTGAGGTGAAGTGAAAAAATTGAGAATCTGGTCCTTGGACCCAGATGCACACCTTCATTAACTGATCCACTACCGTGGAACTACTGGCACCTTGCTCACAAGGTGAGCACGAGGGCAAAATGAGATACTAACTGAAGACAACATCAAGAACAAAGTCTGGCACTCACAAGTGATTCAATAATTATTGTTACAACATCTATGCTACCAAACAAGTGTAAGTATACATGTTAAGATAAAACATGTATGAATATATCAGTGGCTCTGAGAGCTATGAAGCCACGGTTTGTCATGAGGAAATTATGAGTACGGGGCATATTATTTTACTCTTTTTTTTCTGGCAAAATGAGATTGATACCTCCCCTACTTATATGTCAGCCTTTGTCAAGATGACTGTTCATACCTGTGAGGTCCCTCTGTCTGACAGCAGAACCCAACAGTGAGAAACTACTGCTCTTTGTCTTACTGAGCATATGTAAAGAAAACAGTGTTCTAAAATAAGCAGCTCACAAATTCTGTTATTTTATATTGTGTGGTGGTGGTTTGTATTATGTGGTTATAAAATGGGGGTTGCCTTACCACTTACTCTCAGGAATGTGCTTTATATTGGGGTATAATTATAAATATGCTTACCAGCTAGTTTTCTGAGGACAGTTTTTGGGAGCAAATATAGTACATTGTATTATTGCATATTCATTTTTAAAAGGTGTTTTAAAGTAACCCAGTCTAATCCAATACCCATAGCAAGTGCTCAGAAGACTAGGAAAAGAATACACTGCTACCAATACAGAAACTCAAAAAATGAATAGAAGGATAAAGAAAGCAAGCTTGGACCTGACCATTTCTGAAGCAGGACAGATACTCAGTGGGGATTATGTGGATAATTCCTGCACCATGTAGATGGACTGGATTCCTTTCCATTTCATCCTATCATGAGATTCTCTTATTCTCAGTAAGCACACTTTGTAGAGAAATCTGCTTAAAAGCAGATAGCTTGTGTTAGCAATAAATGCTATGTCCAAATGGAATGGTTCAAAAAATCATTTTTCTACCTTATTGAAACTTGTTCTTCCTTACCATAAAGTTTTTCAAGTCACCTTTTGATCTCTTGCAAAGCAATATAGTTCCACAATTAACGAGCCTTCTAAATTTAATCTTTACCTGCAAGATTTGGCAACTTTACATTGCAGCTCATGATACCAGTGACCATTCTCTTATATAATACAGAACGTGCCGCAAAAATGAGAAGCCATAGTAGAGAAGACTTATTAAACCATCTAAAATAGACAAAGTGTCTCGAGTGTAATTAATCTTATTTCAACACTACCAAGAAGAATGAGTCTTGGTGTCACCAGTGAAACACTTTGGAAATAATACATGAGGTACCACCAGATTTTTATCACCTGTACCCAACTGTCCTCATTTTTTTAAGATTTTTTTTTATTTATTTGAAACACATGGGGAGAGAGAGAGAGAGAGAGTCTTCATCTGCTGGTTCATTCCCCATATGGCTGTAATGACCAGGGATGGGCCAGGCCAAAGCCAGAAGCTTGTTCCAGGAATCCCACATGAGTGGAGGGCCCTAAGGACTTCTACCACCCTCTGGTGCTTTCCCAGGTGCATTAGCAGGGGAGCTGGATTGCAAGTCGAACAGCCAGGACTCCAAATGATGCCCATAGGAGATGCTGACACTACAGGGTGTGGCTTTAACACGCTTCACAACAGTACTGACCCCCCAACCATCCTCTTTGTGTAAGTGGCTTTACAGTTTTTGACTTGTGTCTTTGATGCTCTCTGAAATTGATTTTGACTTCCCAAAGGTCCAGCTGGGTCCTCAAGGTAAAGATAATTCCAAAGAAAAATAAGTTTCCTACCCAACCTGCTTCTCCTTCTTTCCTGTCTTTGTCTACAAAATGTTTCCATTCACCCAGACCTGAGTCTTCTTGCTCCAAAGTTTAGTGCCAACTATGGTCCTCTTTCTCTTTCCCCTTCATATTCAATTAACTACCAAGAACTACTGATTTCATCAAAATTAACTATCAGCTGTGTACAATCTCTTGCTCATTCAGTGTCATATATCCTTGGACCTTATTACCTTAAATCTGGACTATTAAAATCAGCTGTTCCTCACCAACAGAGGCCAACTCTGAAAAGTTGCTCTGGGATGGAAGCTCTGAAGTATTATTCTAGTTGGTATTCCAAACCAGCTCCCTGTTACTCTATACCCAACCACAAGGCAGAAAATCTACTGTAAACTGAGCATGCTGATTGACACCATGGCTATGGTTTTCAGAAACTAGAATTTATGAAGAATGTGGCCTATCATAATACATTCACCCTACACTTTAATGTTACTCTTTTGTCATTAGGTAATGAGTTTGCTTTTAACAAATGAATGTTTCTATTTATTTGCATTTTTAATCTTTATTTGCTAAATTTATTAGAATAAGACAAGTAAATTTAGGGTGATCATTGGGGTCAGCATTGTGGTGCAGTGGGGTAGCTGTCGCTTGCAATGAAGGCATCCCATATGGAAACCAGTTTGAGTCCTGACTGCTCCACTTCTGTTCCAGTTCCCTGCTAATGTGCTTGAGAAAGCAGTGGAGGATGACCCAAGTCCTTGGGCCCCTGCATGCACGTGGGAGACCCAGAAGGAGCTCTTGGCTTTAGCCTAGCACAGCCCTGGCGGTTAAGGCTATCTGAAGAGTGAACCAAAAGATGGAAGAACTCTTTCTCAGTGTCTCCCTCTCTCTCTATAACTGTACCTTTGAATAAAAATAAATGTTTTTAAAAAGAAAATAACAGAGTAATCCTAGTCATGTTTTTAGACCAGAAGATTAAAAGTTAAAGAGACTATAGATATCACTGAAATCTAAATTTTTGATAAGTGCATCATTTTGTAGGTATTTAGCTACCACTTTGTGTGATAAGGAAATCCGTCTGAGTTATACACACATTAGTAGCAGTGATGGATATGAAATAAGATCTTCAGCTTTTCAGTCTAGTTTTCCAAGTACTCCCTGGGGATTCTCCATTGTCTGTCTCTGCTTAAGAATTTTGGATACTTGCTATCCACCAAACATTTGAAGGTCAGATGGAAAACTAGTAAAGACGCTATTTTGAAGATTAGATTAGACTTTTACATACAATATAAGAACAGTTTAGAGCTATTAAGTATATATTTAGTTGAATAATCATATTCTTTAGTACTACTTAACTTTTCCCAGAAAACTTCTGGAACAATTTTAGTGACAACAAATGACAACCAGGTCCCTTGCAAAGACTACCCAAAAAAATGCACAAATGCTCTTATCAGATAAGAAACATCTGCAATCATATTTTTAAAAACTGAATTTTTGAAATTTTCAGATTGTTCATGTGTGAAAATAACTCCGGTATTTTGTTCAAAAGTTCCAGGTGTTTAAAACCATTGGAATGAAAACTGAGATTTCTCAGCTTAGAGACAACTAACATTCTCAGCACCTCCCACAATCCTTGAGAGTGGAACATTACAGTCTTTTCGGTATTGTTGGATGATTACTTTATTCAGAATGCTAGTAATATTCCTGGATGGGAAGATCTTAGAGCTGAATTAAATAAAACAGATTCACTGGGTAGCACCTTTTATACGTTTGTATTTTATACTTCATTGTATTTTGTTAAGGTATAGTGGTAAAGCCTTTCAATTCACAAGATTGTTCAACAAAAGGCAAACTTCAAGATAATCCAGTCACACTAAACCCTGAAAAAAGTCCGAAATCAACAAAGCAATGTACATTTTCCCCCAAAATCAAAAGCAAGGCAAAATCTATATAATTTATGATGCAATATTTTTTAAATTATCATTCTCAAAAGAATGTCAGTATTCAGTGCACTGTTAGGAAAAGAAATATTCCTAACCAAGTCAAACATATAATTTTAACACACTGTCTTGCATGATCTCTGCAATGCTCTCACAACTGAATGATGTTTTCCTAATGGTAACTAAGGTTGATTCTTACATTTCATGAAACATAATATCCACTCTTACAGCATTTCAAGAATTCACTACTTGGAAAAAGATTTTTTTGGGGGAGGGAATGGCATATATCATAATGAATAGTAAGGAAGTGGGAAGAGGGATTCAGTAGTATGTCCAAAATGAAACACTTGTATACAGATAAGGAGGAAAGATTCTTCAGCAAATCATTATATCTAAAATAGTTTTATATTTGATAGTCATTCTTAAAATAGCAAAGGGATCTTTTAGTTTTTACATAGAATTCTGACAACTCTACATAGTGTTCCATCAACATTACATAGGAATCAAAAGAATCACTGCATTTTAAAAATATTAACCATTTAGGTGTGTAGTAGTAATCTGGAGATTTAGGTCCAGATTCAAATCACCTAAATTGATCAGAGGACTAATAAATTCATTTTGTGGTAGTGTAGCAAGGGTTTCCCCATAATACCTTGAAAATCAAATTTAACTGCACATTACTATTTCCATTCATTGCTTTCTGGGGACCTAATTTGTAGAATATTAAATGCCATGGAAGTTTTTAAATGGATAAATGATTGAGAAAGCTTATCTACTTACAAGGTAAAATACAGTTCATATTTAATTTGAAAAGAATTGTGAAATAATGGCATTTAATTTCATACTCATTCTTACATTCTCAATTACTTAGAGTAATTTGAGGCTAAAATAACAGTATTTTAAAATAAATTTCTAGTGTTCTTAGTGTCATCTTTCTATTGACGTAATAACAGAGTTAAAATAGTTTAACAATAAGATATTTAAGCAATCCTGATAGTAAAGTAAATGCTTTTTGCTTGCATTTACATGTTGCTACTACCTCCTGTGAGTCTGAAATTGTCTTTGATTTATATGGATATCACATAATATCTCACAGAGTATATGTTCTCCAGAAAATTCTGGTCCTGTCCCTAACTGTTCCTCTCAAAAATATGGTAGACTTTCGATAAATGTAGACAAGTGAGAAAAGTGCATTGTAGTATATTTCCAAATCAAACTTTAATTCCAAAAGAGTATTATAAAGTGAAAATGGAATTACAGAATTTTTTCTATTTTGTCAGTTAATTGATTATTCTCCCAGATTAGCAGTGTAATCGGGATGAATGTATCAGAATCTCAAAGAATAGCTCAACATTTGAAACAATGCCATGAGCAGTGACTAGTATATTCAAGTAAGTCTGTTTTTATTTTACTACCATTAGAATTATTTTCATTGTATTCTTGATTCTTTTTTCAGACTTCTTTATGAAAGACTTTAAAAAGTTTTATAGATTGTACAATGCTGTGCTTTGTAATTATTATGCATATAATGGCTTGTCAAAACTTGCATTTATCTAGAATCTGAACAATTAGATCCCAATTAATAGATGGTGTCAAATAAAAATGACATTAAATAGCATGTGATGTTTCTAACAATAGCCTCTGGCACAACATGGCCCTACAATGTCTTCTGACCAATCAAATAAAATATTCTACTCAGCAAACCTCACTATAACCATTACAGATTTGCTTCTTTGACATTAGTCATCAAGGTATAATATATTTAAATACAGATCAATTTAAATATTTCCAGTCTAGCCAAACAGCTATTCTCCATCATATTGGATAAATTATGGCCTAGAGACCAACAAATGTATTACTCACTAAGGCTAATATCTTGTCTATGTCATGAGTTAGCATACAGTGTAAGTGCAAAAATAACCATGCAACTCATGGCAGGAATCAGGTTCCACTTATAGTAGTATGAATTCATGTGAGTTGCTTAGTTCTTGTTTCTCAGGTCCTTTTTCTGAAAAGTAAAACAATTAACATCTGCCTTGATACTATGGCATTTAATTTCATATTCATTCTTACATTCCAGTTACTTAAGAGTAACTTGTGACTATCTGGGGCTCAAGTGAATAATCCAAGTGGAACTGCAATGAACGGGTGAGGTATTATGTTATCATTACGACTCTGGGGATTTTTAAAGTTTCTAGCACACAACTTGCAAGTCAGAGGTTGACTGTAGTAGCAAGCTGAAAAGGCTGACCTGGAAATGAGCTAAAAACTGAGTTCAGGATGGGCATTTAGTGGATAAGACTGCCACACCCCACATCAAAGTACCTGGATTCAATTCCCAGCTCTAGTTCCTAACTCTAACTTCCTGTTAATGTAAATCCTGTGAGGCAATAGTGACAGCTCAAATAATTGGGTTCCTGCCACCCATTTTGGAGACCTGGATTGTATTACTGTCTACCAGCTTCAGCCCCAGAACAGTCCTGGCCATTGTGGGCATCTGGGAAGTCTCTCTCTCTCTCTCTCTCTCTCTCTCTCTGTTTTCCTCTCAGCAATGAATTAAACAAACAAACAAACAAACAAACCCTTAGTTAAGGCTTCTTGATTTAGGATAGCACTTAAAGCTAAGGTTTACCTCTAAAACGCTGCCAATTTTTTTTAATTAAGGGTTGCACTTAGTTATCTTGACAAATTCAATTTTGTCATCTCTGTAAGCTGTATATAAATCCAAATGGTGTAATTATTCACCCATAGCTAAATAGATATTTTTAAAGTACTCCGCTATTTAAAACACTGCTTCTTTCATAAGAGGAAACACTAGTTTGTAACAACTGGGATCATTAGTTTGCAACAAAACAGACAAATGGAAGAACCGTTGTTTTAGGGAAATGGGAGAACATGAAATAGTTTTGTCTGCTATTTCTGAGGATAAGCCACGGTTCTTTACATCTTACAGTATCTAACGCTGCAAATGAATATCTTTGCAAGAAAATTTTGTGCTAAAACTTACTCAAAAGCCTACCAAAGCTTTGAAAACCAATTCTTGAACCTTAATTTTCTGCTCTTGTACCTTTAGTGGCGGTTTTAAAAGTCGAAGACAATTAAAATATTCATCTCCAAGCCAAAAAGGGATGTTGTTAAATATTCACGTTAAAAATAAAGAAGTTGGCCTTCCTAAAAATATATTTGACCATTCTATTTTTCACTTCAAAACGCTTCCTGGAGTCGCTGTTTGAGAAAATGTTCTTTCATTCAGAGGTTTCCAAAGAAACGGCCCATATGAGTTTGTACATAAGCAATGGAACCTTGAAGTACAGGACATTTAAAGAAGTCCTCCCTAGGTCCCTCTCATTCTCCAAAGTCACTCTGCACCTGCCAAAAGAGAATGTCGTCCGTCTCCTCACCGGACGCAAGGGGTCGCCCCTCTCCCAGAATTACGGCTGCGTTCCGCAGCCGCAAAGGCCGACTCAAGTGCCAAGAAGCACGGAGCATCCCTGCTAGAGCCTTCGCTCTCAAACCCACTCCCACAGAATAATTGGAATTTCAATATGATTCCACCCACTCCTCCTTCAGCCCCGGAGGGCGCCTTCGCCTTGGCCTTGAGATCATTAATGCACGTCCAAAGGCAGCTCGCCGAGGGCCTTGGCAGTCGCTTCTCCTCTGAGCGCCCCCAAGCCCTAGGACAGCGCCCGCCCCAGCTTCCCACTCCGCGGTCCTCGCTGGGGGAGGTGCGAACAAACGGACATCACGCTTCCTTTCCGGTGGCTGTCTTCAGAAACAGGGGGCCCAGAGCCACACAAGGAGACCCCTCTGACACTCAGGACCCTGCCTCGCCCTGGCCAATGTGTGGCTCCTAGCCGGAGGTGTACTCCGCGGGCGGAGGACGTCACTGGCACTAGCTGGAGGAGAGCAGGGGCCAAGCAGGACCCCAGGGACCAAGCAGGACCCCAGGGACCGCGCGACTCCACCGCCCCCGCAGGACCGCGTTAGGACTCCACGGAGCCCCGGGACGATCCTTCCGCGAGGCGGCCGCACCGCTAACGCAAAAAAGAGTGGGTGGGAGAGTCCTGGAGAATACAAGCCATTCAGAGGCCAAGCATAATAAATCGATGCCTCACATGTTTCCTTTTGGTCCTCCCTCCTGCCCCCTGCTACGCGGTTCTAGAGGCAGTGAGGCCGGCGCTCCGGCCCCAGCCACGTTTTTAAAGGGCAATTTCCAGGTGAATCAAACCTTGTTTGGCCGAGGCGAGCGGTATAAAAGGAGCTTTCAGGGGACCATCACGCCGAGGGGCAGGGCAGAGACAAACCGAGGTGGGAGAAGCGATTACTGAATTTCCATCCCACACAAGCCCGTGTTGTGTCCTCTGCGCCGCCCCAGTGCCTGCCCCGAGGGGGCGTCGCTGGCCGGACGCTCACAGGGGGCTCCGTGCAGGGGACAAGTCCCGTCGCGCAAGTCCGAGGGGACGGGCGGTGGCATCGCTCTCTGCGCCCCCCCCCCCCCCGAGCTCCAGGAAGGGTTCCCGCCTCCCTTTCCCCTCGCAGAGTCCCTGACGATGGAGCCAGGGTCCCCCTGGGCTCTGCAAATCTGCGAAGGGGGACACTTGGGGCTGGCTACCCAGGAGCAGGGAGAAGTGTCAACCGCACGTCTGTCCCTGCGTCTCAGGCAGGCACCGCTCCTTACACAGACCGACCCGGTGGAGCGCGTTCTGGCGGTGCCCGTTTAATCCCAGGTAGGGCACTATCTGGAGCAGCCATCACTTAGCCAGAAAAAGGGGCGGCAAGCGGGAATCTGCAGGGCGAAGCCACCCTCCTCTGTGTCTGTCTCAGCGGATCCCCTTGGAAGGGCCTGAAATACGGAAAGCGCTCACGTGTGGCCGACAAGAGTAACTGGAAACCCGGCACCTCCAGCTTGCTGGAGCCGGTCTGCGGCTGTCTTCAGGCCCCTGGGGCGTGGGTCGTCGGGTGGCTCCGCAAAGCCACGTGCACGCGAGCCCCGGCGCCCTGCGTGTCCCTCTGCTCCGCCCGTGAGCGTAGGGGGACGCGGCCGCGCAGGCGCTCGCTGGCTCGCTCTGCGCCCCGGCGGCCGGCGGGCGCTGGGCGACCTGGGCGCAGCAGGAGGGCCCAGCGCGGGGTCCGCGGCGCTAGGTGAGCGGCTGCCGCAGCCGCGCCTCCCCCGCGCCGGGGTCTACGCAGCGGTCAGGGGCGTCTGTCGGGCCAGGCGTCCCAGCTGCCCGGGTTCCAGGCCCCGGTCCAAGCTTCAAGGGAAAGCACGCATCCCTCGGGCGAGTCTAACGCAGGACTCCCGGGAACCTGAAGTCCCCAGGCGGCCAGATCTGCGTTAGCGCCCAGTCCGCCCGACTAGCGCACCCACAGGATGCTGAGGATCACAGGGGCTCGGCGACGCACCGCGTGAAAGGCGCCAGCAGAAGCCCCTGAGCCCGGACTGTTAACCGCCTCTGGGAGGCGAGGGGTGCAGGAGGAGCGGACCCCTGGCGCTGGGGACAGACAGGACAGGCAAAGCGACCGGACAGGTGAAAGCGGCCGGAGGGAGCAAACGCGTAAAAAGCCCTGCACTTACTTCTTCGCTGGCGCCTTCCCCGGGAGGCGTTTTGGCTGCCGATGTATTCCATAAAGTTCAACATGATAAAAAACCAAGGAATCAGTCGCAAGTGCATAGTAACCCAGTGATGGTTCCCTTCCTTTTCTCCTTTTTCTTTTGATTGCTAATTACAGTTAATGTCTTAAACCCTATGTGTCAGGCGTCTATAGAGCGAGACAGGCAGCACGGAAGCCAAGCAGCGGGCTTCTCCACTCAGATCCGACAGGCGTGCTGTGGTGGCAAGCGGAGCGGGGCGGGTGGACAGGGAACCAACTATTGTACTTTCAAATTGTCCGAGGACTGAGCTGCCGCGGCTTCTCTGGGGTGGCTGTCATCGCCGCGAGCAAGGGTTCCAAGGAGCCGCCCCGGCGGCCGCAGGTAGCATGGTGCGCGGCCGCTGCGGCCGCGGGCGGGATCCGGGCGGGCGGCGAAGGCGGCGGCCAGCTGGGCTCAGAGGCTGCTGCGGCGGCTGCGGCGGCAGCGGCGGGGGCCCCGGGAGCGCAGGGGAGCGGGCGCCGTCGGCACCGCGGCCATGGCCAAGGGGCGGCGGAGAGACCCCGAGCTGCTTCTGGCTTGCGCGAGCAGAAGCCGCTCCACTGTTGGGCTGGGCTCCCGGGAGTACCCCATAGGGAGGAGGGGGGAGAGAGGGAGGGGGAGGGGGGATGGCTGCGGGGGGCGGGGGGAGCTCGGGGGCGGGGAAGGAAACTGCTGGAGCAACAACCCTGAGCGACCTCAATAACTTTCAATTTCAAGAGGGAAAGAGGGAGCTGGAAAAGTACAGGCGTTGCGATTTGGCAGAGGGACGGGAAGAGGCGCCTAAGGGGTCCCGGGTCTGCGGCGGAGCATCTCTGGACACTGCCAAGACGACGGCAGAGCCCGAGCCGGGGGTGGGGTGGGGGGCGGGGGCTAGGCACTGCGTGCAGAGAAGAGCCCCCCGGAAGGGCGGCTCCGGCGGGAGAGGTGGGCGCGGGGGGCTGGGAGTGTCGAAGGCGAAGGTCTGGCGGGCGGGAGTGGCCCCCGCACCCTAGTCGGTCTGGTCTCCTCGGCCAGAGGCCGTCGCGCTCCGCTAAGGTGGCCTGCGCCCCCCACCCACCGCAGCGACTGCCCCCGCTCCGGGGCCCCTTGCCCCTGGCAGATCGCTTTCCAGCTTTGCAGAGCCTTCCCTCTGCAGTGTCTCGCCTTTTCTTTCAACAAAAGTAGCTGCAGCTGGACGCCGGGCGGGTGGTCGGGAGGAAACTCCTTGCTCTTGGCGGTCAGCTGCGCCACGGTTTACCTGCTCGGAGCAGGAGGACGCGAGGCGAGCGCGCTCCGCTGCGTCCGGCTGGAAGAGCAGTGGTGCGGCGGCTGCCTTCCAAACCGAGCCTAGGCTGAGACCTTGGAAGATTCCTCCTCCCCTCAGGCAGTTAGTTCCCTCGGCAGCCTGCTCGCTCTGGCTCGGTGCGCTCCGTCACCCTCCGTCTTCCAACTAGCTACAGAGGACTCGATGTACATTCTGGTTTCTCATCTGGGGGCTGCGACTTGGGGGAGGAGGGGAAATCCCACTACTTTCTTCGGTTCCCAACGCCATGTGGGGATCCATGGCAGCGGGGGAGTAAGGTTCCTTGGCGCACCCAGGGCTAGGCGAACCAAGGGCCTGCACTTCTGGGCGCTGTACACACTGGCTGTTCCTAGTCCTTGGTGAGCTGCTCGCCTCTTCTCTCCGGGAGCACAATGCGGAAGAGCTTGCGGTAGTTCTTGAAGAAGTATTTAGCTGGAGGTCACAAGCCCCTAAAGTGATTTTGATCGACACCTTTCCTCTGTGTCGTATTTAACAGACTATCTGAAGGGCTGCACTCTGCAGCGCCACAGCTTTTCACAGCGCCAAACTTCTGGGAGGCCCCTTTGAAACAGTCCTGGATTCATAAACACCTTGCTAATTCTTACGGTCCAATAATTTAGGCTTAGGAAATCGCCAGAGCCTTTTGGGGGAAACACGTTAAGATGTGTGTTTCTTTCCTTCATTTGAGATCCCTGCTACTGGCTTGCCTTCAATATATGCGTTGATAAATTAGAGGAGAAAAGGAGGTTATGGCCCCTGTCCATCCCATTTTGCAAGCTTGCCATGCTAGGAATCGCATGGCTCAGGAGTCGTCCAGTGGTGTATTTGTTGTACAGCCCAGAAGCAGGACTGAGGAAATGAAAGGGCCTGGATGCAAAAGGAAGGGAAAGTGAAATGTGCATGCTTTTCAAGGTGCCAAAAATTAGGATCTGGGAAGCTGGCCCTTTGATGCTAAGTCCTTCATTAAATGTCAGTTATTACTTTGCATAGTTGTGTTGGAATTTCAAAAGCAGACCTAACTTATCTCTAGGTTAGATATTACTAAGAAGATAGTAATGCCATCAGGACTATGATTTTTGTCTTACTTTTAGGAATTCCCACTTGCAAATTCCTTTTTCTGTAGTGGAACTTTTTCTGTAAGCCGGGCATGCGCATACCCGCACACAGAGCCCTCTCGCTATCTGTTGCATAATGTCTAGTGGTAAGTGACTGTTTATCACTTTGAACCAGAAATGTTCCAGATAACAGGACAATTCCAATAATGATTATCCAAAAAAGAAGCTACTCTCTTTTTTTTTTCTGTGCCTGTCCCCATCAAGCTTTGCTTTCCTTCTTGCTTAATACCTCAGATCCTGAATATCTGCACCATAAAATGTGGGGGATTTAAAGGCTATGGGAGGCTCCCTTTGAAAATGGCTCCAAGGGACAGCCTTTCTAATCCAGGATACTTGAGCCGGATGGGGTGAGATTGCAAGAGGGATGTAAAAAAGCAATTTGGTGAACAACTTCAGGGAAATAAACATGAAGACAGACATTGACTTTTCACCGTGTGCTATGCAGACATATGTTAGTTTGGATGAGAACAGGGATGGCAGTGTGAATAAATAAACAAACCCAGAGAGAAGCTACAGTACTTGAGCCATTCCAGAAAAGAAGTGCTAGATGCAACGAGTAAGACAAGCTTGTCAAGGAGTAAGCACTGTTTGGAAGAAACATAAGGAAAACATTAAATAAACAAGGCAAGTATTCTTTCTTTCCTGATGCTGTGCATTACAATAACTTTTTCCTGATCCATGTCACTGTACTGTTAAATGTGTGTTTACTTGGCTGGCTGAGTCTTGCGTGCCCTCAACTGTCCTAGAACCTTACGGAAAGAGTGCCATGGCTGGATTGTTTTGTAGTGTTTCTCTCTCTCTCTCTCTCTCTCTCTCTCTCTCTCTTTTGCAACATGGTTACTTTTTTCCTCTTCAATCAAGAGACCATCCACAGAAGCCTGTGGTTCCCAGTGGATTTCAGGGCTGAAGCCTAAAGGAAGTTAATAACCATAGGCTCAACACAGAGGTCAACATTTACTGCATCTTTTTCTCTAATAACTCCTGTCGTCCTAGGGAGCTTGGATAGCCAGGAGTTTTAAAAGACTCAAGGCCAGAGAATAGAATAGTTTTGGTCTAGGATCAAGGGTTAAACATAGCCAGACTAGTTACTGCAACTTCTCATTTCTCCCACCTCCCCCAGCCAGGCAGTGACAATCGTAACAAGTTATTTTTACCCATCCCTGCAGTGGCACTTTAAGAAAAGAAAAAGATTGTCATATTGTTGAATCCATACTGCAAGTATGAGGAAGGGGGTGTCTCCAGAAAGGGAGAGCAAGCCCAATAGTTTGGAATGGGATATAGCTAGTAGTGATGAGAGATATTTGGCAAAGTCAGAGCTGACATCAGTCATTATACCACAGAGCTAATATGCAGATTCTGAAAACACTCGGTCTCCCGTTGCTGGGATCTGAAGGCATCTGAGGGAGTTAAGTCAAACAGGGTACTGCTGGCCCACTCTATGTAACTGACGAAGCTAGAAGTCATCCCTGAAATCTAGAGCAGACAGCAGTATTTAAAAGCCACTGAAATTAGTTGATGAAGGACAACTACTATTTTTAGAGAGAGAAAGAAAGAAGACAGAATTATTATAGTCATTTAGAAAGTGATTAAATGATCATATAGCATTAAGAAAATGAGAAAATCAAGACTCATGATGGATTACTTTCTGTCAACAAGAAAGAATGTTCTTTCTCCCAGATGAAGTTATGGGGCATTTATAAAACAGTCGTGAGCACTGTCTGGTATGCCTATGTTTTTAAACTTCTTTCTTTTCCAAGTTTGTTCATTGCTGGGCTAACTTAAAAAGTGAATATCTGATAGATAATACTTAATATGAAGAATTTAACACCCCAGAAATCTTGCTTGATTATAAGGATTTAATACAAACAGATTATATATATTAAAGTAAGAAGACCCTGAACTAAGAATCTGGAAATTGAGGTCATTTCTTATTCTATAATTATGTTGTTGTGTTCCAGGTTTCTTCATTTTAAAAATGAGGCAATTCAACTAACTGATTTCCAAAGTCCCTTTTAGGACTGTCTGAAAATAATGGTAATATCCCCAAAAAAGAAAGACTTGTGATTGCAAATGTCAAAGCTATTTCTAATTGTGTGACATCACAGCTTTCACTTATGGAGTTGTGTTTAATTGAATAGGTCCAGATTTAGAAATCCTCTTCCAAACTCGTGGTTTTTCTGGAAATGTCTTCCCCATTACAATAATCCTAGATGACTCTGGCCCAGCAAAGATAAATCCAAGACTAGTGTAATCTGTCTAGATATCTAAAGACTTTGGGACAACAAGGAAGAGCACATTTTAAACACTGGATTCTGGGAAGACTTCCAGAGAGGGGAAAGAATGGGACTTTTATATCTCATGGAGATATCCGTCACTTCAGTTAGTGCTCAGGAATCACAGGTGAGGGAGGAAGATAGATTTCATGAGTAAGAGCTTATCTTGCTTATTTTGTCTTATTCCTTTCTTTTTCAGAACAAAAAGCCATTAATAAAAGTCACTTATTTTTTTCCTATTCATATCTTTTATAAGATTTATATCCACGTTTCTTTTGTCTCAGGAAACTTTTTAGGTCAACAGTTAGGCTTTAGTGGTTGCACTGTTATAGCATTAGGTTGAGGAGTTCCTGTTGAAGACATTGAAGTATCATGAGATGTGGGGTGCTCAGTGAAGGATATTATTGATGAGCAATTTTTACAGGTGCTTTTGAATATATTATCTCAAAAATCATCAAAACGTTGTTTCATAAATGAGACAACTGATCCAGAACAATAAAGTCACTTGCTTACTCTTCTAAAGGAGGTAGTCTTAATATTTTATATCCCCCCCCCCCAGATCTAGTTACTCTGCCCCACTGTGCCCCAGTGTGCTTTCATAAATCACCAGAGCTCCCTCTCTCTGGTTTCTGGTTGTGGTTAGTGAGAGTAACCTGCATGTGATCAGAGCATGGCTGGAAATCATGATGCTGCTCCCTCCCTGCTCTGGCATCATTCTGCAAGCCCATGTACCACTTGCTCTGTCCAACAGACCAGTTTTCAATCCTACCTTGTATTCCCCCAGACTCCTAGCAGTAGAAATGGCTTCCCACCTACCCAGTCCTTGGATTCCTCTACAGTTCCTGCTGGTTCGATCAACCCAGTGTGCACCTCTAAAAATCATCATTTTATAAAGATCATCTTCCAAAAGTTCTTTCTGGGTCCATAAATGACACAGAAGTGTTGGAGCTGAGGTTTTAAGCCGGTGCTTTTCCTACTGTGTAATGCTGCTGCCTTTCCAAAGGCTGAACTCTGATTAAAACCCTTGGGTGCAGGGTAAGGCATCAGGGCAAGTGGGAGGATAACAAGCCAGGAAGGCTCATAAAATAAGGAAGCGGGCATCCAACAGACATCAGAACAAGGTCATGGGCTAACCCAGAGTGAATAACTAGAATAGGAATGGCAAGACTCAAAGCAAATTTCATTTTCAAAATTATAGTCAGGCAATCAGAAACTAGGAGATAAATAGGAAAAGAAGGAGAAAGGTAGCCAGAAAAAATCACTGGTAACAGCTGGCCTTGATTTTAAGGCACATTTTGACTAAGTCATTCCTTATTTGTGCCAGCTCAGAACATGTTTAGAGTAATGCACAGGTGAGAACTGGGGCCTTGTAAAAGAGGAGTGAAGAGTGGCAGTTAAGGTCAATCAACTGCCTGTTCACCCCTCAGGTATTTGTTAATGTTGCCTACTCTGAGTGACTCCAGGTTAGATACCATAGCATGCTTTATGCAGTCTTTAACCCAAAAATGTTAGAGTGATGGCTTAGTGGGTTTCATTAGTGCTTTAATTTAAAGCAATGTTATAGCTGGTGACAAATAAAAGGCATTAAAATATATAAGGGTATGTTCAACAGCAAACATTAGGAAAAAGCTCTTCAAAGAAGCTATTAAAAATGAAAATGAAAATGGAACACAACAAAAACCTTCCTCCACCCGTACATATCCTTACCTGCCATTTGTGGTTTATGTTTCTTACTGCTAATGCATTTGAGTAGCTACTCTTGGTCAGTCGAATAATTTTATTTCCACATTGACTGAGCATGTGGCAAGCACCATGCTAGATCCTAGAAATACAAAACCATGTAGATTAGGGCTCTGTCCTCAAGGAGAACACCCTCAGTGAAGGAGCAAGCACATAAACCATTAAAGCTGCCAGGTGATAAGGGCTAGTGGTGTGTTGTAGGCAGAGGAAAGAGGAACAATGCTTGGGGGAGGTGAGGAAGGAGATAAACTGTGTCTAAGATGAACGGTGTTAAGAGGACTAATGGTGAGTCTTCATGTGGATAAGGAAGGGTCCTTTCCTTTCCTGCAGACTGCAGTGATTCAGATGTGGGGTGGCAAGCTCTCTTGCGTTGTTCCGTGGAGGTCAGTAGTCACGGCTGGCCGCCTGCTAGCTAGGGAGTCAGCCATACTTGTAGAGTGGTATCAGGCCGCCTCCTCCGCCAGCACTGTGGCTCAGTGTTGACCATGTGGGAGGGCTGTTAATGTCTGATACCTGTGTAGGGGTCTATGCCAGTTAATGATTTAACCACTTTACTGTATCTCCCCTGGGGGCAGATTCCTCTCATGTGAGAAAAATGAATTTTGTGCCTCCTATTTCCTAGAAATAGTTGAGGAGATTCAGAGAAACCAACAAAGAAGCTTCCTGGGCGTCTGTTGCTATTCTCCTGCCCTGTCACTCTCCCTCTGTTCCGGAATCCCTCTGGAATATGCTTTCCCCAGACAGTGTTTTGTGCACCCAGCCTTATCGAAAGTCCCCTGCTGAGTCCCATCCATTTGGCTTTCCCGCCCTCCACTTAACCAGAACTTCTCTACTCTGAAACCTAACCCTTGCTCACCTATTAGTGATAAAGAGCTAGTTTAACTCTTCCATTCTTGCAAATAGCCCTTTCTTTATAGAAACATATTTTGATTGGCCTTAGGGTATTTCCCAGATAGGAAGAATTTCAGGTTATTATGTGGAATAGAAAAAGCTCTGCTTGCCTGGCAGTCCTGATAGTTGCATACAAACTTGTTGGCCAGTTTTTCAATTTGGCAGGTGGTGTTCTATACTTACAGATAAGATTGGCTCAGTGAGTATTCTGCAATAAAGGGAAACGAAGGACTTTCTTTCCAGGAAACTTGTTATTTATTTAAATCAGTGACAGAGGGAGAGGGAGAGAGAGAGAATTTTCGATCTGCTGGAACACACCCCAAATGTCTGCAATGGCCAGGAATGGGCCAGGTCAAAGCCAGGAGCTTCATTTGGATCTCCTACATGGACAGCAGGGGGCCATACTCCTGGGCCATATTCTGCTGCTTCTCCCAATCCATTATGAGAGATCTGAATCATAAGTAGAGCACCCAGGACATGAACTGGCACCCATATGGGATGCCCGTAACACAGGGCAGCTTACCCACTATGCCACAGTGCCAGCCCTAGACCACCTTTTGATTAAAGGAGCTGCAAAGAATTGTTGGCTATCTTTAATTCACCACAGAGCAAGTGAGCAGTTTATCGAACTCTATATAAAATCAGTCTTCCAACTCTTTGACCAGTCAGAAAACGGACACTGAATTAAAGCAAGAAAGCACAATGAAGTTTACCATACACCCTAACTACCTGTAGAGAGCGTTCTGTTTCTATATTAGTTATTCTCTGGATTGAGTGTCAATTCTTGGTTTAAAACTTTATAATATATAAGTGGTACAAAATTTTAGGCCACTTCTGAGACAAATTTTCAGTTTAAGATCCATAAGTAAATGGCAATTAATGTTTGGAACTCATAGGGAAAAGTCTTGGTGGCATTCTCATCTTGAGGGAGGTCACAAGGATTTCATTTACACAGAGATAACTGAGATAACCACAGCCCATTTCCTTTCTTTTTCTATGGTCTCAAGAGCTAGTATTACTAGCTAATAATGATACAGTAGTAAGGGTTTGTGAAAATGGAATGTAAGGCTCCTCATTAAAGTGAATCCCGTGTAAAGCCTCCTCATTGGAAGCCCTTCCATTTGTCATCTAAAATCAATAGCAAGACTTATCATTTTAGTGCACAGAAACATGAAGCCCCTATCTCTTTAAATCCATTAATTCCAGAAGTTAAGGAAATAAGTAAATTTACTTCAAGGGTTTAGGAAAGGAGACAACTTAAACTAATGGGTTCACTCTCTTAGTTTTATTTGATTATTCAACTTATGTAAGCATGATAGGTTGGTTTTGTATGACTTTATGGTGAATTTTCATTATTTGTCCTAAGAACAATACTTTTTAAAGTAGCACTTTAAATTATATATTTATGGCATCTTCCATATTTTTTAAACCAATGCTGTGGTTTAAATATTTCTTCACTCTCCTCCCCCTTCTCTCTGTGTGTGTGTGTGTGTGTTTGTATCACCCTCTATTTATTTATTTTCATGGCTGAAATTATTCAGCTCACCATATATACTACTCAAAATGATCACAATTAGAAATTTACTTTACATACAAATACTCTCAAGAAAGTTAATAATGAATGAATGATTTTCATAGTTTTTTTTTTTTTCTTAATCATTGACATTAGGCAAATGAGAGCTGATCTGTACAGGGCACTATGAAATGAGAGTCTATATGGAAGATATGTATCTAATAAGAAGAGTAAGTATGTGATATAGAAAAACACGGGCATAAATGGAAGCCACAAGAAAAAGCAGTAACAAAATAAGAGGCATGAGTGTTTCCAGGATGAACTCAGTTTTCTGCAGATAGTCTTATGAAACAATAATAAAATTTAAATTCTATTGCATTCTCTTAAACACAGGAAGAGAGTGCCTAAAATATTATAAAATGGATTGTTCTTAAAATAATTCAAAATTCCTGCTATAGATGTACCTGTGAGTTGGCAAGTCCTATGGACATGGAAAAATAAAGATTATTCATGGTGTGGATGAAAATTGGAATGAGTATATACTGTTGAACAAAAGGAAGTGAGGCAAAACACTGTAGGTCATTTAACTTTTTGCCTACTTTCTTCTTTAAATTAATTATAAAAATTCTGTTGTTCTTGATACTTGCTAGTGAGGGTTGTATGAAAGGATTTTCTCTGCCATGATCAATAGACATTCCACCCAGTGAATCCAGGCCATTTATTGTTTGAGTGCTAAGGGCAGGTATCAGCTAGAACTCATTTCATTACTCTTTAAGTCTCAAATCTGCCTTCTTCAAGACTAGTAATATGAATAATATCTAGAAAAATTCATCTAGCCATGCAACTATTGAGTGAAACAAGAGATTTCTAAGTTCCCAGTTTCCTATATATGTACAAGCTAAGTTGTGGGCCCAAATAGGGAGGTTCAGGGAAAACATAGTGTAGCAGCTAAGATGCTTTTGTCAGAGGAAATAGGGAGTTGGAAATCCTTCTGTAACTGGAGAAAAGAAGAGGAGTGGAGAACATAGAAATTAGACTCTAATCTCCTGGTTTTTTTTTTTTCCTCCAATATCTTCTTGACAGCTGATCATTCATGTACGTTTACTTATAACAGGAGTAGTAGTATGATGAATTATGACATTTAGGATGTTGTGTAAAATGGATATAAGGAACTTAAAAGTCAAAGGTTAAAGAATGGAAAAATATATATCCCTGGTGGGATTATATATTAATATATTTAATATTATATTATATTATTATTTATATTTATTTATATTTATCATATTATATATTATATTTATTATTTATATATCATATAATATATAATATATTTATATATATATTATATATATTTATATATTATATTTATTTATATTATTAATTATTATACATATTATTTAGTATTATATATTATGATTTTATTGTATATATTATATATATAATATATATCCCTGCTGGTGGAAATTAATATAATTGTTGAAGGGCAGACCTTGAGGTAGGCCAAGCAGAGACACCTGAACAACACTGAAGTGTGGGTGAAAAGTGACCAAAGGAATTTCCCTATGACACTGGCCCTGCCAAGGCATTGTGTGCTAGACATGGGATTGTTCATCAGATAGTTCTGTCTGCTCCTTCTGCTTTCTGGCCACATGTGCAGCCTGACCACTCCCATTAAATAAAAGAAATGACAGCAGAAGTGATACTACTTACTTCAATTTAAAACTTGAAGAGCCAGGGTTAAATGAACTACATTGTGCTATCAAACTAGTGCTATCATGGTCATGGAAATATCGAACAAAGTCTTTATCAGACCAGATGATGAAGAAATAGGTCACCTGAGTTATGATGGTAAACAGCCCCTCATCTCACCCCCTACCTCCCCTCAGTCCCCCGCTGACACATACTGGATACATAGCATAAGTGAGAAATACAACTTTGTAGTCGTTGGCCTATTGAGATTTCCCATAAATGTAATGCTGAATTCTTCAGTCAATGTAGGTCCTGGCCTATGTAAATCAGTATGTGTGGGCAGATGGGGAATAAACAAGCGAATGACAATAGACATTTTCCATCAAAATACTCAAGTTGGGAAATAATACATTACTTATTTTAAATTTTATTTACTTATTGTAGAGGCAGAGGGAGAGACACCATTTGTTGGCTCACAAATTCCTCCAATTACCCTGGAATGGAGCCAGAACCTAAAGGTGGGAACTCAACCTAAGCTTCCTGTGTGGGAGGCAGGAAGCCAATTATTTGAGCTATCACCTCTGCCTCCCAGGGTCCAAATAAGCAGGAAGGTGGAGTTGAGATCTTGAGCTGGGAATCAAACTTAGGTACTCTGACACGGGACATGGGCATCCAAACACAAGGCTAGATGGCAACTCCAGGATGACTACCTCCAACACCTGTGTTTTAGAGAACTTGAAAGGTCCTTGAGTTAGGTCAGTTAATCTAACCTTTCACACTCAGCAAGTATTGAGTCTGGAGTCACAACTCTCTCCCTCAGAAGTATACATTATGGATGTGATCTTGGCTCTCTGGACTACGATAGTTTTATTTGGCTTCCCAATCCTTTCCACAAAGTGCTCTGTACAGTTACTACCAGTAGATGGGACCTGGAGTACAACAGGAAAACCTATTTGCAACCAGAGTCTGAGATAGAATATTCAAAGAACCCTTCAGAGACAAATCGATGCTGTTTTAAAGGACTTTGCCAGGAGGGAATTTTGAATCTTCTTTGGAAACTTTTTAAAATGCAAAGAAAATTTCATTTCCCTCAAATGGCAAGTTATGCCAGCATAAGTTTTCTGTACTCATCTCAAACTTCAAAACTGAACTGGACTCTTAGCCGAGAAACTGGTAACACTTCTGATTTCTAAGGGAACCTCTAGTTTGGTTTGTTTTCAGAATTCATAGCATTTTAGTATTCACAGAGACCATCTGATTATCTAGTATATGCTATTTTGTTTTTCATATAAAGAAACAGACCTGAAAGACTAGTTGATTTGTCCAAGGTGTAACTGGTGAGATTGAGATTAAAACTCATTCCATGGGGCTGGTTTGTGCCACTTGAAACAACAGCATCCCAAATTGGAGTGCCAGTTCGAGTGCTGGCTTCCCTGCTTCTGATCCATTTCCCTGCTAATGTGCTTGGGAAAGCAGCACAAGATGTCCCATGTCCTTGGGTGCCTGCCACCTTGAGGGAAGCCTGGATGGAGTGCTTAGCTCCTGGCTTCAGCCTGACCCAGCCCTGGCTGCCATGGCCACTGTGGTAGGGAAACAGTGAATGGAAGATCTCTCTCTCTCTCTCTCTCTCTCTCTCTCTCTCTCTCTCTCCCTCTCCCTCTCTCTCTGCCTTTCAAACAAATTAAATAAATCTTTTTAAAATAGTCTTCTTTTGTATGGCTAGGATACTTTTTAACACACCAGGATTCTGAATGCTGCTTCAGTGAGCATTCAGTAGTTCACCACTAATACTATTTTAGAAATTCACACCCTTATTTCTTATCAGTGGAGTCTGGTAATAGATTTTTCATTCAACAATTCATCCATTCATTCACATTTATTTTACACTTCTTAGAATGAAGCTGCTTCAGTCATTGTCTGTGACCCTTACATTTCAAGCTAAGAATGCTGCATAAAGTTTAAATCACTCATAAATTTATCCATTTCTGGGGCCGGCGCTGTGACGCAGCGGGTTAATGCCCTGGCCTGCAGTGCTGGCATCCCATGTGGGCGCTGGTTCTAGTCCTGGCTGCTCCTCTTCCAATCCAGCTCTCTGCTATGGCCTGGGAAAGCAATAGAAGATGGTCCAAGTCCTTGAGCCCTTGCACCTGTATGGGAGACCCGGAGGAAGCTCCTGGCTCCTACCTTCGGATCAGCACAACTCCAACCATTGTGGCCATCTGGGGAGTGAACCAGTGGATGGAAGACCTCTCTGTCTGACTCTACCCCTCTCTGTAACTCTGTCTTTCAAATAAAATAAAATAAATCTTAAAAAAATTATCCATTCCCTTGGATTAAGTGCTTCAATTCTTGTTCTCTTAGTAACTCTTCATAAATGTTCATATACTTGTTATTTGCAAAGTCTAGGGTCAGGTGAGATCTGAATAAAATAGAAAGATGAGCTAATATTTCTACATGTGCTTTGGTAACTGAGACATGTATTTGTTTTTATATCTAGAGAACTTCATATGAATTTGCTGCACAAACTCACCCTGCATTTTTTTTCAGTCAGGCTTATGAGAAAGAATAACCTGCTCAAATAAATAAGCAAGGTATTTATGTATTACTTTGTACTTGTGTTGTTGAAAAGTATTCATTTCTTTTCAAATTTTGCAGTATATAAAAGACACTTGGATTCTACTTCCACACTGCCAATGTGTAATCAGGTTGAACCTACTATGTAGACAATAAGCATGCATTTATTAAATGAAGTGAGAATAACATCAAGGGAATAAAGGACACAGGTCTTCAGGAGCTCATGGTTTAGTCATGACGAAGACCTAAAGAAATAATCAACAATAAAAGCATATTCTCAATATACTTCTCTCATCTCTGGAAAAGAGTCACTTTTGCACTGCAGAGAAACGAGCGAAACCAGGTCAATTCAATTAAGATTCTAGTCTTTGACGACTTACTATTAAGCCAGGTTTTGAAGCAAATCTGATGGAGATAATGGGAAAGTGCCGTTCAGGTGTTGTGGGTTTTACTGTCCAAGGGAATGCTTATTTAGAATGACTGCCCTCTGCTTTCAGAGCAGTTGAATGGCCCACTCTCTGCCCATGCTCTTTCAGAATGTCTAGGCTCACATTCTGCAGCAATTCCTGAGCTTGTGTTCCAGGCCCTGAAACAGGTACTGTGACAAGTCAGTGCATTCATTTTCCTAATAACTCTTCTATAGTTTGGTGGACAGGCTATTCTGAACTCCTTCTTCCACATTGTGCATCTTACTACAGGAATCACATAGTATGTGTGTGTGTGCGCACGCGTGTGCGTGTGTGTGTGTGTGTGTGTGTGTGTGTGAAGAGAGTGTGTGCAAGCACTAGCTTCAGCTCTGGCTCCATCCCCAAAGTTCCCCCGTGTTACTTATAAGTGGTACACAGATTGCAGCATGGAGATCACCTAGGACCTGGTTAGGAATGCAGAATCTTGGGCCCGACCCCAGACCTGCTAAATCAGTCTACTCAATCATTTTAAACATTTCCCCAGGTGACTTTTATGCACATTAAAGTTTGAGCAGCTGGTTTCTGATGTAGTCATCTGACTGAGCTTTTAAAAGTCCTGATGAATGAGCTGTATTTCAACACAATTAAATTAGAATCTCTGGTGATTAGGACATCTTCAGGAATTAAACCCTCCCCAGAAGATTCCAGTGTGCCCCCAGGGTAGACTCACTGCCCCTCTCTTTCTCAATGGAGCTGAAGATAAGAATCACCTAAAGATAAAGCTTTTGCTACAGAAAAGAAAAAAAGCCTAGGTTCCAGACCTGCCAAATCAGAAGGCAGAATGTGCAAGGGAGACAGTTGTTCATCTGTGTATTTAGCAAGCAACTCAGGTTCGCCGTCTTATGTTTGGGGACCTTGTGGGATCTCATTTTTGTCCCAGTGCCTTTATATCCCTCCCCAGGTAACAAGGGGGAAAGAACTTAAAGCAGGAAGACAAACAGGGAAAGAGGAGAATGTGGGAGGAGATACACGTTCCAAAATATCCGATAGGATGGGGGCAGGGATGAAGGTGAGATTCCAATCAGCCAGCATCCCTTTATCACTATCCAGAGCTCCTGCACCTGCCACACCTAGATGGGTAAATGATTCTCAACAAATTGAGATCCCCTTTCTTTGAGAAAGGGCTGGTGATGAAAAGTACATTTCATAGATAATAACCACAGGTATGAGGGAAGAAACAACACAAGTCAGAATGGTTAACTTGACTGTAATTCTTAGGGTTCAATATAAAGTAAGTATGTGTTCTTCAGGAATGAGTAAGTTACTCTTTGGATGCCTTTTATTCTTATGTGATCTCAGGTTGAAATTTCTCTCTTTCTTTCAAATATTTATTTGTTTGAAAGTCAGAGTTAGAGAGCTAGGGAGAGACAGAGAAGTGGCTCTCCATCTCTCTCCCCAGATGACTGAAATGGCCAGGGCAAGATCAGGTCGAGGGGCTGGTACTGTGGTGCAGTGGGTAAAAGCCCTAGCCTGAAGCACCGGCACCTCTGATCCAGCTCTCTGCTATGGCCTGGGAAAGCAGTAGAAGATGGCCCAAGTCCTTGGGCCCCTGCACCCATGTGGGAGACCTGGAGAAAGCTTCTGTCTCCTGGCTTCGGATCAGCGCAGCTCCAACTGTTGCGACTATCTGGGGAGTGAACCAGTGGATGGAAGACCTCTCTCTGTCTCTACCTCTCTATGTAACTCTGTCTTTCAAATAAATAAAATAAATCTAAGAAAAAAAAAAAAGATCAGGTTGAAGACAGGAGCCAGAAGCTTCATCCGGGTCTCCAACAAGGGTGACAGTGCCTCAGACTTGGGCCATCTTCTGTTGCTTCCCCAGACCATTCGTGGGGAGCTAGATGGGAAGTAGAGCAGCCAGGACTCTAACTAATGCCCAGTAGGGATGCTAGCATTACAGACAGTAGCTTTACCTGCTACACAACAAGAATGGGCAGTTTATTGGTCAATGTGACACAAAGGGCAGCAACATATTTGGAACACTGGCATGGATTACGCTTATTGCATCTGTTCAGTATATCTGCTATCTTGATACAGAACAACAGGTTGCTTTGGTAGGTTAATTATTCATTAAATGATATTAGTTGTCATCCAATAATTTGTTTTTTTGAACATCATGCTTTAACTTACAGAATTATTTATGTTTTTGTTTGTATTTTGTTCTACAAAAAATATCATGTGTGTAGACAGCAACAAACAAAAATATGGAGAGCATTCTGCTAGGTGGTGATGATAAAGAATATTAGAAGATACAGTCCTTGCTGCTAAATTTATTGGGTGGAGGTAGGGGTATCAGATCTTGTATTCATGAACAACAATGGAATGGAGTAAAAATTGAGAACCCAATGGGAGATTCAGACAGTAAGTTCAGACAGAAGTTGAGAGTGCTCTTATGCCTAAGGATACTGTGCTTTGGGCTCTCCCGTGTGAACTAGGATTGCTTTCTATTTCATCACCAATTGTCACTGAATAACTAACAATTACTTAACTTCTTTGAATATTAGTTAGCTAATGCAAAAGCAAAAGAAAAAATTTGCTTCCTGGATTTCCCAGGTGTTAAACCTAAAGGAACTTGGAAGACACAATAGGTTATCTTATCTAGTTTGAATATCTAAAGATATTACAAGACCCTAAGATAATTAGCCTTTGTAATATGCACCCAAACTGGACATTTGGCTGATAACTATTGTCCTGACTTCTCATTCTAGCAAGAGGCTGTGATTTCCCAACAAAGGCTGGGGAGTTGCAAAACAGCAGGCCTTTGCTGCAGTTAGTAATTAATGAGGTGCTAAAAGTGCCCAAGCAGAGGCCTCCATATGTAGCATGTGACTCAAAGGGATAAGAAGCACCCAGCATTTCAAACAAGTGTCACTTAGATAAACAGAAAGTCAAGAGAGTCTAGACTGTGAACTGGGAAATTGGTCTATTGATATAGGGAGCCATCACACAGCTATGTAATACAATATTATAAGGATTAGTCACTATATTTTGCAACTTGTGAAAAACTGGGGTTTTCCCTTCAATATTGTAGTAAGGGTACAATCATCTGCCTTGAGGTATTCCTGGAAGACAAAATGATCTCTTAATTTATTGTTGTATTCAAATAAATAACCAATCCATTACAGGTTCTCACCAGAATGCCTTTCCTTTACCTCTTTAATGTCTATTAATCAATTAAGTTACTTATTAATACTAGCAGGCAAGCTAAAGTTCTTTACTATGCAACTAATAACTGGAGACTCAAGGCCTACCAAGAATTTTCTTTACTGGATGGAGCATTTCTAACAGAGAATGACTTAAGGGAATATTTTGCCTAAAATGAAATATGTTTTCCTTCACAGAAGAATTCTTACATAAACCAATGTTAAAGTATTATTCAAATTAAGATTTTATGGTACCTTCTCCCATTTTTTTCTAAACTGACTTATGTAACTTTAAATTTTGGGATGATGAATACTTAAATAATGCTATCATAGAGTCAATATATGATAGCAGAAGCTCATCAAAACCCATTGAAATATTTATCTATACCTGCAACTACATCTTTAAATAAATATTATATATAACATATAAGTTACATACATAATATGTAAGTTTCCTGATAGAACGGGAAAGAACAAAAAGATCTGATATAAAACTTGATTATCCTAGTTTTGAGTTTATTCCTATGAGGGATTTTATAAATGTGTATATATAAATGATATATGGTACATAATGCTTCAGGGACAATAAGGGAAAAATTTTTCTAATGTTGAATAAATCTACAGAGATTGAAAATTCAAAGCATAATGAAAGAACTCTCTTCAAGTGTTAAATTCTATAGAAGAATTAAGCAATCCCTGTACTTACATTCTTTTTGCAATATGGAACTAATACATGTACATCTTGCCAGAAAGGAACATGTCACATTTGCATATTTACAAATGAATATGTGTTCATTATACATGTGAAAAACTGTGTCTCATTGAATTTGGTTTGTGAAATTTAAATTGTATCAATCAATGCTTCATGATAGATTTATTTGATTTGATAATATCTATTAGATATGAGCTCATTAAGGAAAAGTATCTGTCTCATCCTAAATCTGTTACTGCAATTTTTGAATTTTGATATTTTGAATCACAGTGGCAGAATTTAATATCATTTACTTTGGAAATATCCGGCCCTAGCACCAGTAGGTAAATGAGTTAATCAGAGAAACAAATCAGAGAAACAAATGCAAGCAAAACATTTTCACTCTCTTTATTAAAAAAAGACTGAACTGGCTTTTTTTCTATTATTTTCTTTTTAAAAAATCGTGTGGATTTTTGGGGGAGGGGTACTTTTGCAGCATGAACTTTGCATATGTTTTAAACGTGCTTTGAAAAAGAATTTACCAGATACAGTCTTTTCCTTCAACATACTCTAGAGGGAGTCAAATCTAAGAAAGTTATGTTTAATGTGTTTCAAGTGCTGTTGGTTCTTTTAATAAATTCCTCCTCATGGTGACAATCTGTTTTGACCCTCTTAGTTTATAAAGACCATTCCAGGGGTTGGTTAGAATCTGTAGCTAATGAGGCCAACATAGAATTTGACTCCTTGTGTGGACCAATTAATATCTTATGGAGAAAATATCCTCTCCCTTGGTCATAGCCTGCTTGGATCACTGTGTGAACCAATGCATACTTTGGCAAGAATGGGAGAGAATGAGAGGTAAAAGGTTGCAGTAAGAGAGTATTTATGAGCCAGGGAAAATTCTTCCTTCCAGACTGGAATAATAAACTCCAATATGGTTTACAATAATTAGTTGTGTGAACTTGGGAACACCACTTAAGCTCTTTGTATTTCAATTTTTTCAATTCTGCTAAAACATAGGATTGAACTAGACAGTCCTAGGTCTAAAGTTTATGATATTATTTCTACAGAAGATAGTCTGTGCCTTGTATAAAATAATGGCTTGAGAATCTGGATTTGAGCCAATAGCTCCTAGAAAAATCCTGGAAGTCTAGCATTTTATTCTTAATATACTTGTACTACTACTAAACATGCACAAATGGGCTACATTTATTTCCCCCCAAATACCTCCTGTCCTTCTTCAATATCCATTCCTTTTACTTCGTGTTCCTTGAAATTTTATCTATGAATACAGAAGCCTTCTATTTCCTTACAGACAAAACTCAGGCGATTCAGGCTCTGAAGAAGTTGCTTCTGCACAACACTGTGGGAATGATTTCTACCTCCTCTGAATTTCACTTGAATTGGGCTTTTATTTTTTGTTTGGCACTATCATTTTCTACCTTGTAGCAGTTGTTGTTTGGACATCACTTACTTTTCAACAAATCTTCAAGTTCTTTAAGTATAGGGATCAAGTAATCCAAACTTTATATTCTCCTTTGTAAGCAACATGATTTGTTCACAGTAGATGCTCAACAAAAAATTGCTGAAAAAAAAGAATAAAAAAAATCTGCTGGAAAAAGAACATCTGGTTTATGAAAAGTTATTTAAGTGACTGTAGAAACTGTTCTACAGCTTTACCCATTGGTTCTTTGGATTATGAAGCTCCCGTTTGTGGAGAGAGAGTGTTAGGAAATTTTCTTTTTAGTAATTGAGGGAAGAAACAATTTTGGTTTTTCTTCTTTTTCTTTTGTCCTACATGTGCTTATTTCTTTTTAAGTTTTTTAAAAGAAATTTATTTATTTGAAAGGTAAAGCAACATGGAGATGAGGGAGAGACAGAGAAAGATCTTCTACTTGCTGTCTCACTCCCTCAAAACACTGCAAAGCCAGGCTGCAGCCAGGAGCCTAGAACTCCATCTGGTCTCCCAAGTGGGTGGTAAGGGCCCAAGGATTGAAGACATCTTCCACTGCTTTCCCAGGCACATTAGCAGGGAGCTTAATGGAAGGTGGAGCAGCCAGGACTCGAATCAGCATCCATATGGAATGCTGGCATTGCAATCACTGGCTTAATCTGCTGTGCCATAACAACGCACTCAATGTGCTTGTTGCTAACATCTCATACAATGTTGATGTTTTGCTCTGGCAGCTATAAGTTAGGGGCTACCTGAAGCAGATTTTGAGTGAATTTTTTTTAAAGTTTTGCATAAAATTTTCACTGAGGTAATCTCCCCTAGCCCTTGAAATGAGGATTAATCAACATTTCCCCCAAAGGAACCAAATCTCCAAACAGACCTGAATGTGGAATGAGAAGTTCTCACAGTTAGTACAAGATGTGTATTAAGATTTTGCCCAACAAGTTTTTAGTCCTTGCTGCAAATTTTTTTCTTTTAATATGCCTCCTTAGCTTTTTACTTTCACTTCTGCTTTTTGCCTCTTCTGTACAGCCCAATTATACAAGGAATTTATGTAGTAGGGACACAATACATATTTTACTTGGTTTGATACTCACTGATCTTTTCCCTTAATCAACATCTGAAACTTTATCCAGGGATACTGGTGACATGTGGAATTTGTCATATTTTTAAACTTCTGGTTACATACCCCCGTAGTGGTCTTTTCTGTTACAAACGCTTCATCATCTATGTAGTTTTTTTTTTTTTATTTCTTTCTTCATGTGGCTTTCATTTCATTTCTCTTGTGTGTCAACTTATGTTGTGGGACCCCCTTGCTTGATAAATGCAAAAGCTTAAATCCCTGGTGATTAATGTCAAGTGTGATGGAGTTGAAATTCCTTGGAAAGGGCCTGGGGAATCATTATGCTCTTCATATTATCATGCCATGAACACATACAGCTTCACTAATCGGTATGGGATGGTCTTGTTAAGTATCTTCCACTTACGTAAGGCATTCTTACCTCTCAGTTGGGCTCAGCATTGAAGTCACAGCTCTATTCCTGTTGCTTAACTTTGGTTGTTTCTCACTTCTTTGTGCCTCTTCTTGACTGCCATTATCACTGGGTGAGATATCTCTGAAGATATGTGTGAAAATTGAACTGTAATGGTAACAGCAGAGTAGGATCATTTACCATTCAAAGAACCTGAAGTGTCAAAAAGATTGATGTTAAAGGTCAGAAAGCAATATGGAGTTAGAGAGTGATAAATGTCAGTTGCAAGGATGAGCTCTTGCTGAGGTTGATGGCACCCTTGGTTTTAGTTCTGTCCCTTGAAAGGGTGTTGTGTTCAGCAGCTTTGTCGGCATCCCATTGACCTGGGCAGTGTGCAGTGTGTAGCATGTAACAGAAACAGACAGTAGAGGCTCTGCCATAACCAACCAGACATGCTCATTTCCAGGTCTTTGTTGTAGAATGCAACTGTTTTCACATAAAATCAAATTGATGAAGTGTCAGAAAACAAAACACAATTTTACCTTTTACAGTAAAACTGTAGACAGAATTATAATAAAGATAATTAACAACATCATTTATGAATTTAGAATCTTAGTTTCTGAATCGTCTCTGACAATTCTTTTTTTTTTTTAATTTAAAGGTTTATTTATTTATTTGAAAGGCAGAGTTACAGAGAGACAGAGAGAGAGGGAGAGAGAAAGAGGGAGAGAGAGAGAATCTTCCATCCACTAGTTCACTCCCCAAATGGCCACAATGGCTGGAGCTACACTGATCTGAAGTCAGGAGTCAGGAGCTTCTTCCATATCTCCCACATGGGGCCCTCTCCTATTGCTTTCCCAGGCCATAGCAGAGAGATGGATCAGAAGCAGAGCAGCTGGACTTAAACTGGTGCAGCGCTGCAGGTGGTGACTTTACTTGCTACACCACAGTACCAGCCCCTCTCTGACAATTGTGAAAACAACTTGAGATGTGCCTTTGAATTACAGGTAAGTATTTTGAAGATTATAGCCACTGTGACTCTACTAAGGAGCATTTGATCATCTGCCCTAATAACAGGATGGATGCTGGTATTTCCTCTCTATTTCAGTTCCAGGATGGTTCCTTTGGTTATTGAAAACAATGGAAATTGTGGTAGCATGTAACTTACATATAACTAATACTATTATTAATAAAGTGATACTAACTTCACAAAGCTATCATAGACTTAACTTTTGCACATGTGTTGATCTGTTTGGGCTACTGTAACAAAAATCCTTAGGCTGAAAAATTTATAAACAAAGTATATTTATTGCTTACAGTTCTGAGTCTTGGAAAGGTCAAGATCAAGGCACCAGCAAATTCTGTGTCTCATAGGGCTTATTCCTCATAGAAGGCACCTTCCTACTGTGTCCTCACATGATGGAAAGGAGGGAAACCTTCCTTAGGCCTCTTTCATAAGGGCATGGAGAAAGAGAGAGAGAGAGAGAAAGAGAGAGAGAGAGAGAGAGAGAGAGAGAGAGAGATGAGATTCATTTACTGGTTCACCATCTGAATGCCTGCAATGGTTAGGTGGGAGGCAGGACCTCAATCCAAGTCTCCCACATGGGTGGCAGAGATATACTTCTTAAGCCATTAAGCCATTACTGCGGCCTTTCAGGGTTCACGTTAACAGGATGCCAGAATAGGAGATGCACTGGAATCCAGGTACTCTGATGTGGGATGAACGTGACTTAGCCACTAGGCTAAACATCTTCTCAAGAAATTTGCCTAAATTATAAAAAATTATTATAAATTCCCTTAAAAATATTATCTGAATTATTATTGTTGGATTTCTTTTGCTGCTTCTATTTCTCTTCAATCTCCTGCTAAGATTTGAACAGCTAGAGAAATAAAATCCCCAAAGGATGCTCTTCACAAGCACAAGGATTTACACTCTTCCTCTACTTTTTCCTTTCTCTAGTTCACCAAAAGATCCCCATGCCACAGTTGTTTCTGTGGCTTAAAATGATTTTTTTGTTTTCCCATACTATAAACTAAGGAAATAGACTCATATTTTTATTACTACGGAGAACTTGGATGTCATTACAAATAACTTAATGAAACATTTATATACAGACTTCCAAATTGCTCAGTTCTAGCTGTCAAGTTTTATGCATAGATCTAAGAATATTCATTGCTATTCATACATGCATGTTTTGGGCCTTCTTTCTGTTGACAGAGATGATGTGTACTTGTTGAAGGCAATATCCTTGCACACTGAACTACTGAGGAGTATTTTGTAATTGGATATTGGTTTGTTTACTTTCTTTAATATCATCTGTATCTCCTTGCCTCCTGATGAGGTCTTATCCATTTCGCACCATCCAAATATTTCATCCTTTCAGTACTTTGTTTTGTGCTATTTTATTTTTACACTGGCCTTCTTTTTTTTTTTTTAATAAAGCTTTTATTTAAAGAATATAAATTTCCAAAGTACAGCTTATGGATTACAATGGCTTCCCCCCCCCCCCCCATAATTTCCCTCCCACCTGCAACCATACCCTTTCCCGCTCCCTCTCCCCTTCCATTCACATCAAGATTCCTTTTCAATTCTCTTTATATACATAAGATCAGTTTAGTACATATTATGTAAAGATTTCAACAGTTTGCCCTCACATGGCAACACAAAGTGAAAAAAACTGTTGGAGTACTAGTTATAGTATTAATTCACAATGTATAGCACATTAAGGACAGAGATCCTACATGATATTTTTTTTTAAAAATTGATTAATTTTCTATGCAATTTTCAATTTAACACCAAGTTTTTTTTAATCATTTTCAATTATCTTTATATACAGAAGATCGATTCAGTATATACTATGTAAAGATTTCATCAGTTTGCACCCACACAGAAACATAAAGTGTAAAATACTGTTTCAGTACTAGTAATAGCATTACTTCACAATGGACAACACATTAAGGACAGATCCCTCATGAGACGTAAGTACACAGTGACTCCTGATGTTGATTTAACAATTTGACACTCTTGTTTATGGCGTCAGTAATCTCCCTAGGTTCTAGTCATGAGTTGCCGAGGCTATAGAAGCCTTTAGGGTTTGCTGACTTCGATCTTATTCCAACAGGGTCACAGTCAAAGTGGAAGTTCTCTCCTCCCTTCAGAGAAAGGTACCTCCTTCTTTGATGGCCCCATTCTTTCCACTGGGTCTCACTCGCAGAGATCTTTCATTTAGGTCTTCTTTTTTTTGTCAGTGTGTGTTGGCTTTCCTTGCCTAAAATATTCTCATGGGCTCTTGAGCCAGATCCTAATGCCTTAAGGGCTGATTCTGAGGCCAGAGTGCTATTTAGGACATCTGCCATTCTATGAGTCTGCTGTGTATCCCGCTTCCCATGTTGAATCATTCTCTCCCTTTTTGATTCCATCAGTTAGTATTAGCAGATTCTAGTCTTGTTTGTGTGATCCCTTTGACTCTTACACTGGCCTTCTAATAGGGGATACGGGTACCTCAAGCAGTGGCTTATCCACTGTGCAACAATGCTGGCACCTACTTTACCCTTTTTAGTCCTTCTTGTTACCAAGGTGTTGATTTTTTAAATTATATTTTATGCTAGGTTACTATTTGCACATAATTTTTTCTTGTATTTTTATCTTTCATTTTTATAACCAAGTGAATATTTCAACCTGATTCTAAACTTAGTAGAGTTCAGAATTTATCATCACTTTTAATATTATTATTGTTCATCTTAAATTCCTTTTTTAAAACTTTTATTTAATAAATATAAATTTCCAAAGTACAGCTTATGGATTACAATGGATTTTTTTCCCCCCATAACTTCCCTCCCACCCGAAACCCTCCCATCTCCTGCTCCCTCTCCCATTCCATTCACATCAAGATTCAGTTTCAATTCTCTTTATATATAGAATATCGATTCAGATTATACTAAGTAAAGATTTCAACAGTTTGCACCCATACCGAAACATAAAGTGTAAAATACTGTTTGAGTACTAGTTATAGCATTAATTCACATTGAACGACACATTAAGGACAGAGATCTTACATGAGGAGTAAGTACACAGTGACTCCTGTTGTTGACTTAACAAATTGACACTCTGTTTATGGCGTCAGTAATCTCCCTAGGCTCTTATCATGAGTTGCTAAGGTTATGGAAGCCTTTTGAGTTCGCCGACTCCGATCTTATTTAGACAAGGTCATAATCAAAGTGGAAGTTCTCTCCTCCCTTCAGAGAAAGGTACCTCCTTCTTTGATGGCCCCGTTCTTTCCACTGGGATCTCACTCACAGAAATCTTTCATTTAGGTTTTTTATCTTTATTTATTTATTTATTTATTTTGCCACAGTGTCTTGGCTTTCCATGCCTATAATACTCTCAATGGCTTTCAGCCATATCGGAATGCCTTAAGGGCTGATTCTGAGGCCAGAGTACTGTTTATGGCATCTGCCATTCTATGAGTCTGCTGGGTATCCCACTTCCAATGTTGGATTGTTCTCTCCCTTTTTAATTCTATCAGTTAGTATTAGCAGACACTAGTCTTGTTAAACACACACCTTAAATTCCTAATTTTGAGTCATTTGAAAAACAAAATCAAGAAAACAAAAACAAACAAAGCACAAAAAAATCTCTCAACAGTTTCATATATGTTAACACTTTGGCATATAATTTTTAGATATTCTTGCTATATGTTTGTAAAGTTATATTTTTTCAAAAAATGATTTAAATAATACCTGTTATTTTCAAATTAAAAATTCTTAATGAAAAAATAATCAATATATATATTTATGAGGTACGATGTGATATTTTAATTTTTTTGTTTTTAAAAATGCATTTATTCATTTGAAAGGCAGAGTGATAGGGAGAGAGAAGGAGAGAAAGAGTTTATCATCTGCTGGTTCACTTCCCAAATGATTGCAAAAGCCGGGGCTGGGTCAGGCCAAAGTCAGGAGCCAGGAATTCCATTTGGGTGTCCCATGTGGGTATCAGGGCCCAAGCACTTGAGCCACCTTGCTCTGCCTTCCCACATATGTTAGCAGGGAGCTGGATCAGAAGTGGAGCAGCTGGAACCCAGAGTCCATATTGCTTAACCATTTGTGCCACAACACCAACTCCACCTACTGTTTCATAATCTATTTGGCCACTAACTGTACTTATATAATGCAAGCCTGTTTTGAGTATGTTTTTACTTATTTTTTTCATAAATGCTGCAAGGGTGGCATATTTCTGAACCTTTGAATATCTAAGAATATTTTTCAGTTATCATCACACATGAATAATAACTTGGCTGAATATTAAATTATCGGGT
The DNA here is from genome assembly GCA_949820135.1 of Sylvilagus floridanus. NCBI lineage: Eukaryota > Metazoa > Chordata > Mammalia > Lagomorpha > Leporidae > Sylvilagus > Sylvilagus floridanus. Next base: position 41,404,935 of record OX463227.1, read on the forward strand.
CAAAAAGTTTTCTCTCAATTGCTTTTGCCAATTATTGAAGAAAAAAAAAACATTTATGTAAGCTATTCTCTTTCTTTATTTTCAGCATGTAAACTAGGGGTAGGGGATGTCCACATCTATGCAAGGGCCATAAAAGCCCAGCAAAATGATTTGGTCTGGCCCCAGCCAGGCAGTCAATTGCATGTGGGACTCAACATTTTCTGAATCTATAGCAGACTAATGTTTAAGTTGATAACTGTAGAGCCTGTAAATGATGTTATAAATACCTAAGTGGCCCTTAGAGCAAAAAAGTTTCCCCACTGACATTTTTCTATTTTCTTTTTATGGATTTATTTTGTCATTTGATATAAATGTGCAAGTCTTTTCAGAGTTAAATTCTCTTTTTTCCCTAGTTCTGTCTGAGGTGTATTGTGGCACAGTGAACAACAACAGATTTCAATGTCAAATGACCAGGGCTGTAGCATTCCCTTTCTGCCTAGGAGCTCTGGAAACTTGCACTAGTCATTTTCCCTCTCCTATCCAGTTCCCCTATCTCTAAATATGAGCAAATTAAGTATAAGAATGTGTGTAAAGTGCTTTGAAACATGTTTTTTGTTATTATTGCCTATTATCTCCCCCATCTATAGTTTGCTTGTTTCCTTTTTCAACACTATGTTGTGAGAATATTTCCACCATGTTAATAATTTATACCTTCCAATGTGGATTTTAACTCTGCTATTGAATTTTAGCTTAAAAAAGTGATCCCTTTTTCTTTCATTTATGTATACTGATCTGTGATTCTGCTTGTTTTTCACCTCAGCCTTACGGCTTTCTTTCCTATTCCATCAATGTTGGAACGATCAATGGCTGAATTAAGATATTATTCTTGTCATAGGGATAAGCCCCAGTCACAAGTAAATCAAATGACTTACTGTTGGATGAAAGCAAAATGGGCCTTCAACACCTGTATTGTCTTTCTATCCTGGTCATGCTCTCTGAGACATGCAAACTTCATGATAGTGGTGAATTTACATTAAAATGAGACTGAGTGAGCAGCTCCTTTACGCAGGCAGAAAAGAGTGTTCAAGTTAGAGCAACAGATGCAGGATTGGAAAATGGGGATTATACTGGTTATAGAAAAACCACAAGTTATTGCTATTATTAAATTCTAATCCAGTTTATTTTTATGTTTATAGTGCCTTTCAATTGAGATTATTTATTTGCTTATTTTAATTTACTTGTGAGGTAGAGTGAGAGAGAGAGAGAGAGAAAGAGATCTATCTTCTAGTTCACTCCCCAAATGCCCATAATAGCCTAGGCTGGGCCAGGCCAAAACCAGAAGCCAGGATCTTATTCCAGGTCTCTCACATCAGTGGCGGGGACACAACCCTTTAAGCCATCATCTACTGCCTTCCAGAATGCATGTTCACATAAAACTGAATTCAGGATGGAGTTGGGTCTTGAACTTGGGCATTCTGATATGGAATGTGGATGTCCCAACCAGCATCCTAACCCTGTTCAAAGTCCCCCACCTTTCCCTTACAATTTAATAAAGATGAATGATGAGAATGGGCATAACCACATGTAAATTTGCTTCACTCTCAACTTTGCAAATGTATAGTAATCCATATATATATGCACTATGCATACACTTGTATATACAATATTTTCAAAATGTCTTTTATTCTGATAGGTCAAATCACTTAATAAATGTGGCAAGTTGAACCAACTACAACCTAAATATTTGTATTGGAGTGGCAATGTGTGTTTGCTTCTGTGATGGTCTGTTTCCAAAGATAACTGCCCATTTTGAGTTCCTTTAGGGCAGGGATTTGTTTCATTTTATTCATCCCTTTGTACAATGTACTGAGTACAATGCTTTAAATATAGATGATCAATGACTTTTACTGAATAAATAACAGAGAGTAAGAAAATATAAACTAAAAGGAAAATTACAGCTTAATGTCATAAACTTTAGGGGAAAAAATTCCATTGATAGAAATAGGAACCCTCTTTACCCAGGGCTCTATCTTTAAGTTCTGAGAAATGCCCAAGTCATGAATTCCAGCATGTAGTTACTGAAATAAACAATTCATGTTTTGTGTGACAAGTGGAGTAAGCACATAGATCACGACTTGGCCAAATTGATGTGTCTAGAAAGATAGCTTGATTCATAACACAGATTAGTTTGGGCAGGTGCATTGTTTCCCATTGTCTCTGAAACTCTTTTTGTCCCCTCTTGCCTTTTTTTGTTCTAATGCCTTTGCTTTTGAGTAGGAGGACTTGTTAGACCACAAACTTCCAGACTCAATTTTTGTATATCCTGATGAAAATTCTCAAATTTCTCTACTGAATGTAAACATCTGTGTGATGTGTTTAAACTGAAACTTACTGAGTGTTGGCAAAGATTTGCTGAAGTGAATAGGACAGGGCATTAGTGTTGACTGAGCTGTTCAGAACCTTAAAGTGATAAAACAGAATAATTTAAGCTTCGCTGTACGATAGCATGTGTGTCTAAGTCCTCACCTGCACTGTGACCCCGGCTTCTGACATTTCTGTCTCCTCCCATCATGGACTTCTCTGGCTGTTAGTGACCCCGTTTCCACTTTACCTGATATTTAACTTAAATCCCTGCATTTTGTTTCTCCTCTTAAAAAATCAGGGGCCGGTGTCAAGGCACAGTAGGTTAATTCTCCACTTGCAGCACCGGCATCCCATATGGGCGCCAGTTCGAGTCCCAGCTGTTCCTCTTCCAATACAGCTCTCTGCTGTGGCATGGGAAAACAGTGGAAGATGACCCAAGTCCTTGGGCCCCTGCACCCACATGGGAGACCTGGAGGAAGCTCCTGGCTCCTGGCTTTGGACTGGCACAGCTCTGGCTGTTGAGGCCATTGGGGAGTGAACCAATGGAAGGAAGACCTTTCTCTCTGTCTCTCCCTCTCACTGTCTGTGGCCCTATCTCTAAAATAAATAAATAAATAAATAAGTAAAATATTTTTTAAAAAGAATCAAATGAAACCTTAAGGTACTTCTATGGAGAATACTATGTAGATATGGTACATATTCCTTAGAATTTTTTTAATAAATGGCTTGCAGTACTAACTTGGGCAAATATATGTTGTATATATGGTAACTGAGAAACAATAAGTCAATATAATTCAGTTATAAATTATTACTATTTGAAACTTGCAATTGCACTGCACATCCTGAGGACATGCACCAAAATTAAATGTGCAATAGAGTTCAAAGATAACTGAGGTTAAACTCAGAGTCCGAGGGGGATAATTCATAGGATTTCTAAACCCAAGTTCAATCAGTTAAGAAGAGATCTGATTTAGCATCTAGGTTTTATACTGAATGCATCTCTAGTAGTTCTACTTTTGTAAATATACAAATACTTTTGATAAAACCAGCTGATAGAAGATCTGTTTCTGCTTTTCACATAAGATGAAAACAAATAATTAAAAAATTTGAAAGTAAAGTTATATAAAACCGGTATTTTGGGTGTCTAAAATATAACAGATATCCCCTGAGGCACAGCTATTGATTAATGCACTTTATGTTAAATCAAAATATCACTTATCACCTAAATGCAATTAACAGAGGTGAGACTGTTATGGTAGTTTTTGGGGCCAGTGTTGTGGTGCAAGTTGGTAAGTTGCTGGCTGCAATGATGACATTCCATATTGCAGCACCTGTTTCAAACCCTGCTACTCCACTTTCAATCCAACTCCCTGCTACTGTGCCTGGGAAAGCAGTGGAAGATGGTTTAAGTACATGGTTCCCTGACATCTGTGTGGGAGACTTGGATGGAGTTCTGGGATCCTGGCTTCAGCATGGGCCATTGCTGCCCTATGGGGAGTGAACCAGGACATGGGAGATCTCTCTTTATTTCTCTCTCTCACTCACAGTAGCCTTCAAATAAATATATAAAGCTTTTTAAAAAGATTTATTTCTTTATTTGAAGGCAGAATTACAGAGAGAGAGAGAGGGAGAGGGAGAGGGAGAGACAGAGAGAAAAATGTATCTTCTATCCACTGATTAACTACCCAAATTGCCCCAATGGTCAGGAGTGGGACAGGCTGAAGTAAGCAGCTAGGAGCTTCATCTCTGTCTGCCGTGTGAGTACAGGGGCCCAAGATCCTGAACTTGGGCCATCTTTTGCTGCTTTTCCAGTTGCATTAATAGGAAGCTAGACTGGAAGTGGAGCATCCAGACTTGAACCAGTGCCCATATGGGATATTGGCATTGCTGGTGGTGCTTAACCTGTTGTGCCGTTACACTGGTCCCAAGCTATTTTAAATACTATTTGATATTTTGCATTGCTTGTAAGCTAACTACCTAGTCTACCATAATTTCATGGATGCTAGCAGAAGACACAGGATTCCAATTACAGAGACAAAGGATTTTATTATCAGCCATGACAACAGTCAAGGTGTAAGTATTTTTTTGTGCTGATTCTTCATGCCCTAATTCCCATTGTACACTGTGAAGAAGATTTAGGTAACACCTAGCTACACAGTGATATATGTTAAAGGAAAGGGGCCCTGATATTAGAGAGCCAGAATCCTTTATCATGGCAGTAATCATACATCCCTTTTACTCTGAAGAGAGGAATTTTTATTATACAGGACATATATTAAGTCTGTATTTTCCCTTTCATGGGAGGCATTGTCTACTTTACAAGGCTCTGTGCATTATAAACATCCTTGAAAAGGCAGTCTGAGAATACGACAGAAAGTGCCTCTACTCACAAAGGTAGAAAATTGGAAGAGACATGGAGAATTGTCTCTCAATAGCATACACCCTTTTTTTCTATAGCATTTTGGCTTGTACTAATGTTTTCATGAGTAGGCAAACTTGATTGGCCACTTTGATTCACCTGACTGATAGAGGCTGGGATCAAATCTATTCAAATTTCTCCTAAAATTTTACCATCAGCAGGATTCAGACAAAGACGATGAAGAATCACAAAATGTAACAGTTGGAGGAGAAACAATGTGGGCCTCAAGTGCAAACAGTACAGTCAGCACTGGCAGCAGAATGAGGCCAGCTTGGAAGACTGAGTGCTCCTGAGTGTGTGCCACCTCTGCTGTGCTACAGAAATGACTACCATTTATCTTTATGTTGGGGGAAATTTTTGACAACTTATCTCTGGTTTTAATTTCTCTTCCTTTGTTTTTGTGCTTTTATTCCATTACATTGTGTGTGTGTGTGTGTGTGTGTGTGTGAATATGTGTTGTATGTGCATGATATCATTAGGAAGGAAAAATAAACTCACATATTCTATCCACCGTACATAACTGTAAGCCACATTCCTTTCATTGTTAGATCTGTATTTGTGAACTAAAAGAGCATAAAGAAATTACCTTACTGTGGTGGAATGAGAAGGCCATGTCAAGATGGCCGCTGGCAAGCGAGCATCAGTTACTCAGGAATGGCTTTGAATCCCACCTGGCAATGGAGCCTGCCTGGCAACAGGCTGTGATTGGTTAGGGCATGAACCACCCCTTGACTGGATTGGCTGTCTTGGCTATATAAGCTGTTGTAACAACTGAAATAAATGAGTCTGCAGGCTGTTTGCCTCTGGCCTCCTTTCACCTGACTCACGGGGTCTGTGTGGTGACTCCATGCCTCTTGCCCCCACCACGCTCCTCCTCTCAGGAACGAATCCACAGCAACACCTTACCTTTTAACAGTGGTGTCCTGAAAAACGTGTAACTACTGCTTTTCCAAAAACTGTAACATAAAAAATCTGATATTAAAATGGAAATGCTTAGGGCTGGCACTGTGGCACATTAGGTTTATCCTCCACCTGGGTGCCAGGATCCATGTGGGCGCTGGTTGAGTCTGGCTGCTCTTCTTCCAATCCAGCTCTCTGCTATGGCCTGGGAGGGCAGTGGAGGATGGCCAAAGTACTTGGGCCCCTGCACCCAAGTGGGAGACCAGGAGGAAGCTTCCAGCTCCTTGCTTCGGATCAGCTCTACCCTGGCCGTTGTGGCCACTTGGGGAGTGAACCAGCAAAAGGAAGATCTTTCTCTCTGTCTCTCCCTCTCACTGTCTATAACTCTACCTCTCAAATAAAAAAAAAAATGAAATCTTAAAAAAAAAAAGAAAGAAAACGCTTTGGGCTGTAGCAGTCCTAAAAATCTTTATGGTGTAAATACTATTCAAATCATCAATATCAAGCTACTCTCATCATCAACACAAATATCAAGACATCATTGCACAGGATACAGGGAAAAACGCACACGATGGATTGTCATTAGCCATTGTGACCCTGCTCCAGCACACAATGAATTTAATACAAGGAAAAATAAAAGTAACATTTACTAAAACTATATGCTTCTCTTCTAGTTATTCTATACTTAGGCTATTACTTAGCTTATGGAGCGCTCTGAAAAAGCTCTTACATACTTTGATAGAGCAATGGTGCTAAGGTGGCTTCAAGAGGGCCCAGGTAGCTTCCACCTAGATGTCTTCTTTACCAGATAGCCATGCTGGTCAATAGCCAACCTAATATCTTTTAACCTGAATAACCAACCTACCACTAAAAAAAAAAATGCTCCTGGCAACCTTGCTTCATTCATTCATGGCCAGGGTAAGGTCATCAGAAACATGTCACTGCATGCCACTTCCCTCCTGAATTTCTAACTTGTTCACAATATCTTTAGCTATTTTGACTCATTTCCTGCCTGTGCCTTGAAGTTTGTGTCTTGCATCTTCTGCTCAATAATATTCCTCTATAGTGGCCGGTCATCCCTGTGATTATTCTAGTACTTGGTCTTTGGTTTACATTTGGTGTAAAACAAATCTGCCCCATCCAGGCTCCTGGATTCTGTCTCACGCATAAGAAATTGCCCACGGGGTTGACTCATACCTGGTTTTCACTTGCTCTTAGGAAAAGAAGGCAGACTCTGCCCAAAGCAAGAACGTCCTCTGTAAGATCCCTAACAGATGGCCATCAAGCTTTTACTTGATTTGTATTTTCTGGTTGACAGGACAATCACAAGAATTGAATAGCAATATACAGTTGGGAGGTGTAGTGGAAAACTATTTCAAAAAAGATTGAGCAGTTAAATTTCAAATCTATGAATCAGATACCTGCATTAAATAGTACAAAAAATATGTTTTTTTCTATATGACATGTGTAATTACCTAATTCTAAAAGCTTCAAGTATTATCTGGATCCTAGGAAATATAAACATATTTGACAGACAGGGATTTTGCTGAATTAGATCAATATTTTATTAGAAAATAGCATAGGGATAGTGTTGTGGCATGGGGGTAAAGCCGCTGCCTGTCACACCAGCACCCATGTGAGTGCTGGTTTGAGTCCTGGCTGCTCCAATCTGATATTGCTCCCTGCTAAAGCTCCTGGGAAAGCAATGGAGGACGGCCCCTGCACCCACGTGGAAGATCTGGAAGAAGCCCCTGGCTCCTGGCTTCAGCCTCGCCTAAGCCCTGGTCAATGCAGCCATTTGTGGAGTAACCAGCAGATGGAAGATCTCTCTCTCTCTCTCCCCCCCTCTTTTTCTCTCTCGCTCTCTCTCACTCTGCCTTTCAAATAAATAAAATTTTTTTTTTAAAAAAAGATGTTACAATTGTGCTTGAAGGTCATTTATAAAAAGAAAATAGTATAAGCGCTTGAAAATACATGACATTAAAATAAATAAAACATAATTTTGCTATCCCAATTGTATGATACATGTCATACAATTAGTAATGGTAAAATCAAGATTTCAAGTCAATGTTCACTATATAAAATTTTTTTAATATTTTGCAATTACTTGTTCTGTTAGCTTGATACCAAAACATGAATTAGAATTGCAGAATTCAAAATTGAAAACCAGCACATAACAGATGACAAGATAATAGTAACTGGGAATGTGGAGCTAATTCATAATGCATTGCTTAAGGATATTGAATTCATAACCAATATATGGAGACAGGTCACCAGGTTAAAATGTGAGTCAGAGTTCTTAAGAACTCAGGGTATTTTGTGACCAATAGCATTTGAAGTTATACAAATCAGATAAAGATAATCAAATCTCATACCACAGCACATAAATTGATTGCCCTGGGGATCCAGTGCCTCCTTCTCTTTCTCCCTCCCTCTCCCTTATGAAGTAATTTCTTGGCGCTTAGAACTGTTTTCACGATTTACTCAAAGTGTTGGTGCCAGAGTCCCATCCCATTTGGCGCAAGCAAGGGAACAAAGCCCCCAACAACTCTGCTGCTTTCTACAGGGGACTTGACTCCCACTGTCTCCTCATTTCTTGGCTTTGGGGAATGACAGATTGCAGAGTCAGATGTTGCACAGAAGTCTTGATAACAACTTAAAAAGATGATCACTGCTTGCTTACTCTGTCAGCTTGCTTGCTTGCTTTCTTCTTTCCTTCCTTTCTCTCTCTCTCTCTCTCTCTCTCTCTCTCTCTCTCTCTCTCTTCCTCCCTCTTTCACTAGAAAGTTTACTATGGTTGCTGCCTGGCCTTAAAGAAAAATTCTCATCTCTATCTGCACAAGTGTCTAATTCTCTGCGGCAGGAGGGCAAACAGTGACTCTCCAGAAGCTTATATGGATTATTGTTTTTTCTTATTTTTTAACCTATTTGTTTGTATTGTTCATTATTTGAAAGGCAGAGAGATAGAGATACCATCTGCTTCTTTGCCCCTTAAATGCCCACAACAGCTGGGGTTGGAACAGGCTGAAGCTAGGAGCCAAGAACTCAATCTGGTTCTTCTGGGTGGCAGATGGCCAAGAACTTGAGCTATTATCTGCTAACTCCCAGAGTGTGCATTAGTAGGAAGGTGGAATAGGGAGCAGATCTGGGATTTGCACTCAGGCCTTTGCATATGGATGTGAAAGTCTGAAGTGGTATCATAACTGATGTGACAAATGCCCCTAGATATGTTATTTCTGTAGATCTACTAACTTATTTCACAGGGTGCTAGTGCACTTCAATCACTCTAAGAATTCACTTACCACTCTTTCATACTTGAATCTGATCTGAAAATAAATACCACTTTTTGACAATCTTCTTAATATATATGTAAGAGATGAAGCTTAGAGATGTGTGTTTTCTGTTATAGGAAGAACAGATGTGTACTTGGAATCAGAATTTTTGCCTTGAGTGTAAGTGTAGCTGCTTACCAGCCTGGTTGCCCTAAGCAAATCACTTCTGACCTTCAGTGTCCTCACCTATAAAATGAAGATAGTAATACCAATTGGTCTCCTGCATAGTGGTGTGTAAGAATCAAATGGGACAAAATGCAAGTAAAGGCTTTTCTATAGACTGTACGGTGTTGTTCAAAAGAGGAGTCATCATTATTGATATTTGAAGAATGTGAGAGGATTAAAGAATAGTTTTGCTAGAAATAGCCAGACTGATGAAAAATATCAACTTGAATTTGCCTCTAAGTGTTGTGTATTTAGTAATGCTGCCATCTATAATGAAGTGCTATGAATACTTTCTTATCAGGACATTCATCCCAATCGACTGTGCTAAGGGTGTGGTTGTGGAAAGTATATACATGAAGTGTTAACTGAGACAGAATTTACAGTGTTGAAAGAGGTCCCCAGGAAAAAGGCATGTTTCAGACTGTGTCCTGTTCAATGTCATTGACTTGAACTCTAGAGTGCCTTACAATTAAAATGAAAGAATCTTGAGACAGGGCTTATGATGCTGGGTTCCAGTGCTGTCTTTGACTAAATAACAAGGATGAAAATGGTGAAGGTACGGATAGTGATGACGCTGAGATGAAGGTCATAGCAATAATAGCAGTGGCTTTCATTGAGCAGTTGCTCTGGCTCAGACCCTAGGCTAATCACTTTTCATCCTTTAAATTTATTGAATCCTTCATCAGCTCTGCTCTAGATCTCCATTTTACAGATGAGGTGATTGAGAATCAGATCACGAAATCATCACTATTTAGAGCCAAGATTTAGTACTGTCATTCACACTCACAAGTCCACACACTTACCAAAAATTTTTTGCCTAAATTTGTTTATGGCTTGGATATTTCATATTTAAATTGTAGGGAATCAGCATAGATTCTCATAAAGCATTCTTCAAACCTATCATTCTTTGGATTTGACTCACTAAAAAAGATTTTTGTTGGAGTGGGCATGTGGCACAGTGGGTTAAGCTGTCGTTTAGGACACTGGCATTCCATATCAGAGCATTTAGTTTGAGCCCTGGCTACTCATTGCTTCTGATCCAGCTTCCTGATTATGCACCTGGGAGGTAGAGTATGATGTCCCACATACCTAATTTCTTCCTGGCAGTGCGGGAGACCTGGACTGAATTCCTGGTTTTTGGTTTCAGACAGGCCCAGCCTTAGTTCCTGCAGGCATTTGAGTAGTGATATAATGTACAGAAGTATTGAAGATCTCTCTTTTTCTCTGTCCCTCTCTCTTTCACACTGACTTTCAGATAAATAAGTAAATAAATGAAACAATTTTTTTGGTTGAAGAGGTACTTTGGGAATTTTGTACTCTGGGGTAGAAGAGGAAATTATATCATCTAAATTTTCCAACCTAGATTCATTGCACTACAGATTATTTGCTGTTTGATGTCTAACCTCTGTTAGTGCATTTCAGAGAATACACAGAGATTCAGACATGGTATATATTTTTTCAAAATTAAATATGACATATTTACTATGCTACAGATGCTCTTTTAAATAAATATAAGGATGAGGTGTTTAGTTCAGAAAGTAGAGGAAACTGGGGGAAGAAAAGGCTTTACTAATAATGGTAAAAGAACTCATTTTAAAAATTCTGCTTTGCCAGCAATGAAAAAGTGAGGTGAGTCCTATAGTATAGTACCAGGGCAGAGAGATGGAGAATATGGGAGTCGGACAAAAACTTACAGAACATCTACTCCCTCATCTTCATTTTAAAGATAAGGGCAGAATGCAGTAGGGAAAGATCACAGACAATGGAGTTGGATGTGTTCACATTTAAACCCCTGTGCTACAATTTACTGGAGATTGCGCTTTTGGCCAATTATTTATTCTGTGGCTCTTCTTTTGTTTTAAGATGTATTTATTTTTATTTATTGAGATTTGAAAGGTAGAGTTACAGGGAGAAAAACAGAGATGAAGAGAGATCGTCCATGCACTGGTTCACTCCACATATAGATGGAACAACTGGGGCTGGGCTAGGCCAAAGCCAGGAGCCAGGAGCCAGGAGCCAGGAGCCAGGAGCCAGGAGCCAGGAGCTTCAAGTGGTCTCTCATATGGGTAGCAGAGGTCTGGTTACATGGCTCATCTTCTGCTGCTTTGCCAGGCTTCTGTGGTTCTTTAAAGAATGAGAATAGTACAGGATGAGTTTCACTTCAAAATGCTTAGGACCAGTGGTGTTTCAGATTTTGGAATATTGCATGTACATGATGAGATATCTTAAGGATGGAACCCAAGACTGAACACGAAGTTCATTTACGTCTCATGTATATCTTACATATAGCCTGAAGGAAATTTTGCGTAATACTTTAAATAATTTTGTGCGTTTTCACTATAACCTGTCGCAAAAGTTCAGGTGTGGAACTTCCTATTTGTAGCATCCTCTGAGTGGTCGAAAAATTTTGGATATTGGGACATTTTGGATTTCAGATTAGGGATGTTCAAACTGTGCTATGGACCTCACAACATTAAGCAGATGGAATGATGCTGATTGTCTAATAAACATTCAATAAAAGCTAGCTCTCCTCTCACTTAAATATCTGATTGCTGTATTTACTGGGGGTTTGAGGCATTCTGCCAGGGACCACTCTAATACTTGCTTTATTTTTCCTCCCTCAAATGTCTTCTTTACCTCATGAGTCCATTGTGAAAAGAAATGGGGGGTGTATAGTATGAAAGAGAGAATGAAAAAGGGAACTTTTATATCTCCTGCAAAAAAAATCCTTTTTTAAAGATTTATTTTTTATTTATTTGAAAGGCAGAGTTGATGGGGGGGGGATATCTTCCAGTGTTCTATCCACTGGTTCACTCACCAAATGGCCACAAGGACCAGGACTGTGCCAGGCAGAAGCCAGGAGCTCTGAGCTTCTTCTGGGTCTCCCATGTGCATGGCACTTGGGCCATCTGCGGCTGCTTTCCCAGGCACTTAGCAGGGAGCTGGATAGGAAGTGGAGCAGCCAGGTCTGAACTGGTGCCCACATGAGACACAGGTGACCCAGGCAGAGGCTTAACCCACTACCTGACAGCTCCACATTACCACCACCCCAACCTTGATCTCATCTTTTATTCAGTACCTCTCGGGAACTTCTTTAATTCCCTGTTTCCCTGATTCTTTCTTTTTTTCTGGAAATACACTAAACAATGATATTATAGCTTGTGGCTCAAATACCTTTAGAAGTTTAATCAAGAGCTTTTTTTATTATGAACATTTAAATTAATTAAAATTAATTATAATTATAACATTTAAATCATTAATATTTTAATAATTTGAAAAGTTTAAAATTGCCAAAACAACAGAGATAATAGTAGCAGTAGTTGGAATTATTGTCCTCTCTTCTCCATTCAACATCACTTGTGTCTTCAGCATTCTTATTCTGAACAATTTCTAACACATAGCTGAATCCTATACCTTTTTTTCTCACACAAATAAGTGAAATTTCTTAACATTTCCTTTGTCAACATTATACTCATGACTTCAATATTTATTTTAAGCAAACTTTACAACTTTTTTTCTAACTATCTCAAGGTGGTAAAACAAACCTTGACATTTGGCTGATTCTTCTTCTTCCCTGACTTTCAGGGGCTCCTCTCCCTTAAGCATTTCGAATAATTTTATTTTCATATATTCCATTTCTATTCAGATGCATAAAACCAATATGAAATCTTGGGTATCCTCTTAGCATATCTGTCTTTAGCAACAATCAGCTACTTAGTCAAATTAATCCTGCCATCACAAAGCCTTTCGTGCCTACCCTTCTTTTCCATTTTCATTGATGATATTTTAGTACAAATTGTTATCAAATTATTTTTGAAATATTTCAGGTATTGATGATTTGATCTGTTCTTTCTCTTTTGCTTCACCTGCATGATTTTGGCAGAAAAATATTGTGCAGTGATATGTCTCATTTCCCCACCTGCAAGAGAATGCTTTTAGTTGCTTACTAAAATAACTCCAAATATCTTTTCATGACTAAAAAAAAGTCATTTGACCTTAATCAAATCTATTAAATTCAATTTTGCATTACTCCCAGTAATTTCTCCCTTCTGCCAAGTTCGCTCTCTTACTGCCAGGGGTGTTCCTTCAGGCAACAGACTCACGTGGGCCTCTGGGCCTTGTCTCACATCATTTCCCCCACTAAAAGCACCTGGAGAACATTCATTGGCTCGTTGCAGTTTCCACAGCACTTTTGCAGGCATGATTTCATTTGCTCCTCCACATAATCATAGGAAATAAGTGGAATTAATTTTCTTCTCATTTGTCACGTGAGAAACTTGAGGTTCCCAAGTGTTAAACTGGCTTGGAAAGATCACGTGACTGTATTTTCCCCTTCAGAACACTTCTTAGAATGTGTTCCCACTGGGGCTGGCACTGTGGCGCAGCTGGTTAAGCCACCACTTTCCATGCCTGCAGATCACATTAGAATATCAGTTAGTATCCCAGTCACTCTGCTGCCAATCTAACTCCCTGCTAATGCGCCTGAGAAGGCAGAAAAAGGTGGCCCAACTACTCGGAGCCTTGTCACCCATATTGAAAACCAGGGTGAAGTTCCTGGCTCCTTGCTGTTGAGCCATTTGTGAAATAATCTAGTAAATGGAAGATCTCTCTCTGTCTCTCTCTGTTATTCTACCTTTCAAGTAAATAAATAAATGTTAAAAATGTTTCTCCATGCCACATTATCTTTCTACTTCTTATTCAAGTTTAAATTAAATTTTTAATTAAAGTTTCTTATGACCACTGACATCCGCAGAGAACTAATCTCAGATGTACATATAATAGTTTTTTTTTTTAAAAAGATTTATTTATTTAGAGTTATGCAGAGAGAGAAGGAGAGACAGAAAGAGAGAGAAAGAAGTCTTTCATCCGTTGGTTCACTCCCCAGTTGGCTGCAACGGCCAGAGCTACACCAATCCAAAGTTAGGAGCCAGGAGCTTCTTCCGTGTCTCCCACGTGATGCAGGGGCCCAAGGACTTGGGCCATCTTCAGCTTTCCCAGGTCATAGCAGAGAGCTGGATCAGAAGTGGAGCAGCCAGGACTTGAACCAGTATGGAATATGGGCACTGCAGATGGCAGCTCTACCCACTACGTCACAGCACTGGCCCCTATAATAGATGTTTAATAAATATCTTCAGTTTTATCTCGTACTATTCTTGCCTTCTCTGTTGAACCATGAACCAAAGAACTAGAGAGATATTTCAGGGAGATAAGATGGAATGGTTTTTAGTGCTTACCATGATGGTTAAAAATATATTTTAAAAACTTGTTTAGGGGCTGGCATCGTAGCACAGTGGGTTAACGCCCTGGCCTGAAGCACTGGCATCCCATATGGGCACTGGTTCGAGACCTGGCTGCTTCACTTCCGAACCAGCTCTCTGCTATGGCCTGGGAATAGCAGTGGAAGATGGCCCAAGTCCTTGGGTCCCTGCACTCACGTGGGAGACCCGGAAGAAGCTCCTGGCTCCTGGCTCCAGATCAGCGTAGTTCCAGCAGTTGCGGACAATTGGGGAGTGAACCAATGGATGGAAGACCTCTCTCTCTACCTCTTCTCTCTCTGTAACTCTGACTTTCAAATAAACAAATAATTCTTAAAAAAACTTGTTTATATTTGAGAGGGAGAAAGAGTAAAAGCGCCCATCTACTGGTTCCATCCACAGATATTTACAATGGCCAGGACCAGGGGTTAGAAACTCAATCTGCCTGCCATGTGGGTGGCAGGAACCTAATCAATTGAGCCATCACCACTGTCTCCCAGAGTGTGCATTAGCAGGAAGTTGGGTTCAGGGCCAAAGTTTAGTAGTGAACTTAGGTACTCTGATATAGGGTACAAACATCTTAACCAGTGTCTTCCTTACCAGCCCACATGCACATCCACAACTATGGTGTTTTGGTTCTCATATTACTTTTGCTGAATCAATGCATTCTGTTCTTTTAGTTCAGAGCTTCCTATGTTTAACAAATTCAAGCAAGGATTCACTCTTTAGTTATATTATTATTACTGTTTAGATGAAAGATATTGCCAGCTAAAACAGACATATTTAAAATAATGGCTTTTATTTTCCCCATAGCATTCCAGTGGCAGAATTAATAGGAGAACTTAAAGTTGATTCAGAAATGTCCAGGAGTAGACGTTGGAGTCCTGGCTGCTCTCCTTATTCAGTTTCCCACTATGTGCCTGGGAACCAGGAGATGATAGTTTGAGTACCTGAGTTTCTGCCACCAGTGTCAGGGACCTGATGGAGTTCTTAATCCCTGGGTTCAGTCTGTCGCATCACTGGCTGTAGCAATCATCTGGGATGTGAACCAGCAAATGAATTATCCCTCCCTCACACTACCCCTCTCTCTCTGCTCCTCTGCCTTTCAAAAAGAGAAGAAGAAAGAAAGAAAGAAAGAAAGAAAGAAACAAAGAAAGAAAGAAAGAGAGAAAGGAAGAGAAAGAAAGAGAGAAAGAAAACCAATGTCAAGTGTTTTTCATCTTAAAATGAGAAATATTATTTGACATTTCAATCTCATTTCAGTTCTTGGTTATTACATCTTTTCTGAGAACAAGGTGTGGTTTCTTAGTTTTCTCTGAAAATGGAAGAGATGTGGATTAGCTAAGTAAAATTAATATTATTCCTCTGTGATTAACCCCCAGATTGACTAACAAAAATTACAACTGACCATTTTATGTGACCTTAAATAGTCTCTCGTAGCTTTCACGCTACTTTCACATTGCTAAGTTGTCTGTACTTGGCTTGGAGTTATTCATATGACACAATTATACATGGCAAGCCAGGAATAAACAATATCAAATGCATACCAACATTTCCTAGTCTTTTTGGAAAAGTGCTAGATTGGAAATTCCTTTTTCATATACCAAAATAGCATTATCAATATCACATAATGAAATATATTCACATTAACTTTTATATATTTACAATATTTACCCATAAATAGCAATGAAAAATATGTGTCTATGTCTAATGACTGAATCATTTGATATATCTCTGTATCTTTCTCTCTCTTTAATCCATCTTCCACCGTGGATGGAGCCTAGAGATCATAATTGCTAAGAAGTAGAAGTAATTTTCAGCCACTTTTCCTACAAGAGGTGTTTCCAAGATTTCCTCATTGGAGATTTAAAATTATTCAAATACTTGATTCCATTTTCTGATTCTATTTAGTAGGGGGCTTATAGGATACTGAAGGATTTCTTTTTCTATGTATTATTTAAACAGTACTTTGTGGATCATTTTTATGATTTGTCAAAGCTTTGAGTCACAAGTTTTAGAGAATTGCTACCACTTTTACTCTGGATTATTGTTATCTTACAAGATTTCTGTAGATTGCTTCCCTCTTAAGTGTGTCTTGCTTTGAATGTGTTAGGTAAGTGTAAAAAAAATGCTGACTTAAAAAGACACAACAGGATTTGTTTATTCAACAAAAGTTATTTCATATCAAAGCACTGTAGGCACTCAGAACTTAAAAGTGTTGCCCAATTCTATGTTATCTATCAAACCTAGAAGTTATTGAGATTCAAAATATCTTAAAGTCTAACAAACATGAAACTGTTCTAATTTTTCCATTTGACAATCATTATTGAGTATCTATTTAACCAAAGATTATATTAGATTCATCAAGTAATGCCACATCTTGGGTAAGAAGTGGCTCTTGCCATTTAAGGGCTTGACACAGTAATGTCCAACATCTATATTAGACATAAGTGCATAAGATAAGAATGTAAAGGAGTATAATTTCAGACTAAATATAATAAAGTCAATATCTTAAGGAGGGAGATCCAAAATTGGATGATCAAGAAACACTGCATAAAAAATGACATTTGAACAAGCAACGTACAATGAGTAGAAATTTTCTGGTTAGAAATATAAAAGATATTGTTCTACAATTCAAAAAATATTTAAGCAAATATTCTAAGAATGAAACTATGGTATATATTTGGGAAGTATAATATGGTTATCTTAGTTTAAGGGTATGGCATATGTACAACATAGAATGAGTGGGAGATCTGCAAACCAAGTGATCTGTATGGGATGGGTGTTGAGAGCACCAAACATGTATAGGGATAGTGGTAAAGAGAAAGATGCTCTCCATATGGTAAAATGTTCAGTGAATGAAAGCGCATGACCTAGAAGTTGATAAACATTTACAACACCATGAGTTGTTACATATTAGAGGATGATAGTATGTACCTAAGAGCAGCCATTTTGCTTTCTTTCTTGAAATAAGACATGGTGATAAAGGAAAGAGAGAATATCTACCTCATTCTTATGAGAAGAAGAAAGTGACATCAACTGATGTATCTGTTAGAGAAGGAATCAGTAGAGAAGGTGGTGAGGATATTGGGTTTATTGTTATGACAAACCAGGACTTTCAGAGAGCACAGAGAAAGAGTTCAGAATGTTGATGAGTCATGAAAGCTGAGTTATACTGAGAGATATACACGTCCAAAATTGGAGTAAAAATCCAATTTATGCATAGGAAGTTACTGGACAGTAGTAATTAGGGTAGGTCTTGAGGGCTTTATTGGACCACAGATTATCTTGGGTTATTATTCTAGTTGGAGCCATTGGAGAGTTTTGAGAAAGAACTCTTCTTCTGTCTTCTTTTGAGAATAGGTGTGGAACAGAAAGACAACTTAAGAAGTATTTTCAGTAATCAAAGATATAGTGTTGAGTTAGGAAAAATGATAGAAGCAGGTATAGTTATAACTGATAATATTCTAGAAATATTGAGGAGATAGAGATGACAATATTATTTTTTGATAATTTGTATGTATGGTATAAGGAAAAGGATGAATTAATCATGAATCCAAAGTTTTTATTCTAAGTAACTAGAAAATTGAGGTTGTTATTAATATAGGCAATAAGGACTGCTTGGGGATGAATATGGGAATTTATTCTGGATATTTATGTTTAATAAGTTCGTAAGTTTATGTCATCTAAATGGACATGCAGAGTAGGCAGTTGGATGTTGCTTTGGTTTGAAAATGATTTGTGCCAGCGCTGTGGCTCAATAGGCTAATCCTCCGCCTGTGGCACTGGCACACCAGATTCTAGTCCCAGTCAGGGTGCCAGATTCTGTCCTGGTCGCTCCTCTTCCTGTCCAGCTCTCTGCTGTGGCCCGGGAGTGCAATGGAGGATGGCCCAAGTGCTTGGGCTCTGCACCTGCATGGGAGACTAGGAGAAGCACCTGGCTCCTGGCTTCAGATCAGCGCGGTGTGCCGGCTGCAGCAGCCATTGGGGGGTGAACCAACGGCAAAGGAAGACCTTTCTCTCTGTCTCTCTCTCTCTCTCACTGTCACTCTGCCTATCAAAAAAATGATTTGTGTCCTCCAAAAGTTTATTGTAGTTGGCGACTAAAATCCTCAGGGTGGTACTTTTGGGAAATTGTGAACCTCTCATAGGTGGGGCTTAATAGAAGATCCTTAGCTCACTGGAGGCATGCCCTTGGATTGTGGTTCTCATTTGACCCTGTTGGCAGTTTTCCCAAGAGTTATTATAAAACAGGCAAGTTTGATGCTCCCTGTTCTCCTTTTCTGCTCCTGGCTGGAGATATAATCACTTGCTTGCTCCTGAACATGTTCCACTATTGCTAACTATGAGATAACACAGCCAAGGGATGGCTGCCCAGACTACACTATGCCATTTAGATGTCCAGCCTCCAAAACTCAGAGTTAAATAAGGCTTTTTCTTTATAAACTGAGGTGTCACATTGTGACAACACAAAGCTAACACAGATGTATGTCCATAGACTTGTATATCATATAAATATTTCAGGGAAGATGCATGGATGGGACTATAAATCTGTGAGTATTCTGTGTGTATATGGGAAAAGCTGAGCATTATTGTCTCTGTTTTTGTTGCTCTTTTCCAGCCACAATACTTCCTACAACATTCTACTAAGTCCTCTTTATCAAGAATTTATTTCAAAATCTGTCAGATTGGGTGGCAAGATAGGAACTAGTTTCTGTCCCCTAGTTCTTCAATATTGTGGTAAGTCCAACAAAAAGTAGATTAAGTTTCTTTTGAACAACAGAACATTCATTCTAAAAGAGTAAGAAATATGTACTATTATCATTAAGATGTATTTGATGGAGACATGTAGAAATTTTTTTCATCGGTAATCAGAAGACCAAAGACCAAAGGCATATTTACTTACTGGTTTATTGACTGAGCCATTCATTTATTAATGAAAAACACTTGGTTTTTTTTTTTTTTTTTTTTTTTTTTTTTGACAGGCAGAGTGGACAGTGAGAGAGAGAGAGAGACAGAGAGAAAGGTCTTCCTTTGCCATTGGTTCACCCTCCAATGGCCGCTGCGGCCAGCACGCTGCGGCCGGCGCACCATGCTCATCTGATGGCAGGAGCCAGGTGCCAGGTGCTTTTCCTGGTCTCCCATGGGGTGCAGGGCCCAAGCACCTGGGCCATCCTCCACTGCACTCCCGGGCCACAGCAGAGAGCTGGCCTGGAAGAGGGGCAACCGGGACAGAATCTGGTGCCCCAAGCGGGACTAGAACCCGGGTGCTGGCACTGCAAGGCGGAGGATTAGCCTATTGAGCCGCGGCGCCGGCCGAAAAACACTTGTTAAGCATCATCTATGCGGAGTCAAATGTACAGGATTAGGTGAAGGATAATGTGAGCTGTGAGGGAAAAGAAAGATTCTTGCCAAGAATTCTGAGGTGCTTAGCTTCAGTGAATGCAGTGATATCATTGGTTGATATATGCATTTGAATGGTACATGGAGACACAGACAAACAGACATCCAGGCTAGTGATTCACTTCTCAGCTGCAGCAAGATTTGCACCAGGCCACAGGCAGGTAGCAAAGACCTCAGTCTGGGTCTCCCTTATGATTGGCAGGGACTCAAATATTTGAGCCATCACTTGCAACATTCCAGGGTGTACATCAGCAGGAAGCTTGGATTGGGAGCAGGTACAGTACTTAAACCCAGGTACTCTGATAGGGAATGTAGTCATCCCAAGCGCGTTATAATCTCTAGGTCAAATGCCCACTGACAGTGCCTTTTACCCAAAACAGAAATTGCAATGAGGGGTAGCAGAGCAATTGGGTTTGTGTAAGAAATTAGAGTTTGTTTTATATCTCTTTTTTTTTTTATTTGACAGATAGAGTTAGACAGTGAGAGAGAGAGACAGAGAGAAGGGTCTTCCTTCCGTTGGCTCACCCCCAAAATGGCTGCTATGGCCAGAACTACGCCGATGTGAAGCCAGGAGCTTGGTCTCCCACATGGGTGCAGGCGCCCAAGCACTTGGGCCATCCTCCACTGCCCTCTAGGGCCACAGCAGAGAGCTGGACTGGAAGAGGAGCAACCTGGACTAGAACCCGATGCCCATATGGGATGCTGGAGCTGCAGGTGGAAGATTAACCAAGTGAGCCAGGCGCCGGCCCCTGTTTTATATGTCTTAGAAACAGTGAAATGATAGTTTACTCTAAAGGTTTGACCAGGAGGCTATTGTTGGCATCTGTTCAGAGATCACGGAGAGATTAGAAAATGAGAGATTCCAGACCAGAATTCCTGGAACAATTTTCTCCCAGATCCTTGGTACTCTAGACCTTCTTTTCTCATTATATCTCAATTTAGGTATCACTTCCTGAGTGATTTTCCCTTCTTGTACCTAATTATCTATTTTGTGTCCTGTTGTTTCTCTTTTCTGAGTATTTTCATTTGAGTCTTCTTATTTATTTATTTTTTGTTCAACTACTTGATTGGTATTTACACATTTAGTATATGGCTCCAGCGATCTACTTGAAGTTAATGAGCATGTCTCTTTTGTTCCAACTAAATGACATAAATTTCTGGGACAGTTATTGATAACCAATCAGTAAATAGTAAATGAATAGGATATTTTTAACATATTAATGGCAATCAAAGTATGGGATATTAGTGAAATTTATGAGGATAAAAAAGAAGACCAATGAAATAATTTGCAGATATTCTAATATCAGAGTAAGAAACTTAGAGAATCATTAAGGTGGTTTCAGAGAACAGAAAGAAAGCAGTGCCCCCAAACCAAAGGAAGAGCTTTTCAAGAGCAACGTTTTGTTGTTGTTGTTGTTGATCAAAGGAAAGCAAAAGTCACACTCAAATTCTTGGTCTTTATTTTTGTAGCAAAATGAAACACACTTAATGAAACAAAAACAATCTCTCATCTTTTAATATTTTTGTTCTCCTTCTTGAGATCAACTTTGTGAACTAAGAATATGGAGTGTATTTCCCTTTGCTTTTCTGATTTTTTAAAATTGGAACTATGATTTCTTGCTTTTGAATGAATTATCTTAATTCTTATGCCAGTGTTCAGTACAGTTAAAGTATAAAGGGTATCATTTTTGTGTCTATATGTGCTGTGTATGTGCGTGTGGATGTATATGAGAGAGTATGCATGTGTCTGTTAATATATATTCTTTTAGGTTTAAGTAAGTTTTGATTTAATGAAAATATTTCGTGAGTTCTATCTATAAGAGAGCTCTGAAAATACGGACTGAATAGGGCCTAAATGTACTGATTAGAAGATCTAAATGTCGCCAGGCATGACCCATGGAGTGAATAATTTGTTTCCCTAGGAACATATGGAATCCACTGACTTCAGGAAATATTTTCAGAGCACACACATATTTCTTCAAGACGTTAACATCCCATGGGAGGAGGAGGAATAAAAACATGACAGGGAGTAATTTAAAATGGCAGGTACTGCAGTTTTCCTTCCCTGTGCTGGAAACCTGATATTTGATACGAATGTAGATGATTTTCTTATGATTGCTATAAAAAGTTGATACTGCTCTTTCCAAAAATTCTCTGCATTTATTGTTTCCTACTCTTTTGTGGAATTTTGATGTTTTTGAATGGCTTAGATTGTGGATACAAAGAAATCAAAACATTGCACATTATTTCTTATAATGTAACCACAAGAAAACAAAATGCTGAGGCTCTGATTCACAGAAGAATATTGCCTATTAGTTATGGTATGGTTCAGTGGGAAAATGGAGTCCAAAATTAAATTATATTTCACTAGACTGTAACACAATCAAACCTTGATTTTTGTGCATCAGTTATGCTATTTCCCCTTTTAATTTTAATCTTTTCAGCATTTTTTATAAGATTATAACACCTCAGGAGACTTAAATGTTGGATTTTGATACAGACAAACTCAGTTCCAAGTCTCATTTTGTCCCCAGTAGGATATGTGGCTTTCAGTAAATAAGTAGGATACTTGGAGTTTCAGCTTCCCTACCTATAGAAAAGGGCTGGTGCTATCCATTTTAGTAATAATAGAAGTGCACAAATGGGCCTTTTCTTTCTAAGTCTTTGGAGAACATTGAAAATGTTGGAATTATTGGGTACATTATACAGATATGTCGAAACACATCATCATGCATAGGAAGCCAAGTTTGTAAAGGCAACATTTTGTAGAAAACATTTTCAATATGACTTATGTGAATGTGATCTCCTTTTTCTGACTTTAACCTGTGTGAGGCTGTAGCAAGATCCTTCCTGAGTTGAAAAGCAATGGACTTCATCTGAAGATACAGATTTTTATGACAATAGTTTTTTAAGTGATGGCCCATGATAAGAAATACATCTCATATTGTAAGCCACGATACTCATTAATATATGTACATATATTAATATATGATTATAATAATATAATAATAGTATTATATGACTGTATATTTATATTTGTATATGTAAAAATGTACTAGGGTGCAATTTTTTTGTAAAATGTAGAAAATGTGTCATATGAAAAATGTGCATAAATTTTAAAAATTGCTTAAAAGTAAATGCATACTTTTAATCTGCTTTCCATGAACTTTTTGAAGTGTCTTCATATATGTATATAGTATAGATGTATATATAGAAGAAAAGTTTCTTAAAATTATGCATATTATTGCTATACTAGTTTGGGAAACATTACTCTTTTCTAGTTTGTTTAGTCTGTCCCATTATTTGGAAAAAACCACAGGTTATAATGTGATAATTTGATTTCAGGGTCCACTAATGAGTGAATGAATCCAGTAATGAAGCCCTCCCAGAATTTGAGAAATTTTATTTTTTGTATTTATTGATTTAAAATTCTTTGTTTTTACTAATGAGGTCAAAGAGACAAAGAGATAGATAGTGCTCCCATCTGCTGGTTCACATCCCAAATGACCACAATGGATTAGGCAGAGGCCAAAGCTAGGAGCCAAGAACTTAGTCAAAATCTCTCATGTGGGCCAACTGTTGAAATCTTTACTTAATATATACTGAACTGATCTTCTGTATATAAAGAGAAATGGAAATCAATCTTGAAGGGGAGAGGTAGTGGGAAAGGGGAGGGTTGCGGGTAGGAGGGAAGTTATGGGGGGACGAAGCCATTGTAATCCATAAGCTGTACTTTGGAAATTTATATTCATGAAATAAAAGCTTAAAAAAAAGAAAACCAGTAATGACTAGTTCTTCTAAATGCTAATGATTGAGAATGAACTAGCAATCAGGGCTCAAAAATAAAATAAAATAGAAAAACAAAATTAAAAAAAATCTCTCATGTGGCTATGAGGAGCCCAATTATATGAACTATCATTGCTGCCTCCCATTGCCAGCATTAGCAGGAAGGTGGAATCAAAAGCCGGATTTGGGACTCAAACCCAGGCACTTTTGGGTGGGATGCAGGCTAAATGTCTACTGCAAGAGACTTTCTTTACTTCAGATGTGAAGGAGTCTATAACAGTCTTCTTTTTCTGATTGTATTACTGCAAAAAAAAATCTATAAAAGATTCAAGTTGGCAATATTCTTAACCATCACCCTATTAGCATTCCTTTCCATAGTATGAGAGATAATATTGTCGGACACAAGCTTATCAACAACCAAAGTCTTCAAGTTCCAAAAGAAGGAAAAATTGAAAGTCACCTGCCTTCAGACGCTCATGACATGTACAGGACAGTTGTTTACCACTAAGCTTAGTTGGATAGATGGGGTTGATGACTGAAAGGCAATAAGGGGCCTCTCATCGATCTTTTTTTTAAGATTTATTTTATTGATTTGAAAGACAGAGTTACAGAGAGAGATAGAGACAAAGAGAGACGTAATCCATCCGCTGGTTCACTCCCCAGACAGCCTCAACGGCCGGAACTGCACCTATCCAAACCCAGGAACCAGGAGCTTCTTCCAGGTCTCCCACGTGGATACAGGGGCCCAAGGACTTGGACCATCTTCTACTGCTTTCCTAGGTCATAGCAGAGAGCTGGATCAGAAGAGGAGCAGCCAGGACTAGAACCCAGCACCCATATGGGATGCTGGTGCTTCAGGCCAGGGCTTTAACCCACTGTGCCACAGCGCTGGCCCATCTCATAGATCTTTATGAGTTTATGATTTGTTCAGGTCACATCAGGTTCTGAGTGCAAAAAGACCCTGTACCTGGTTTACTGCTCTATTGTTACCATCTTGAAATTACTAATAACTTTGTCTTAGAACTTATATTTTGTAAGTTGAAGTTGAAGGGAAAATAGAGCATGCACAGAGCAGAGGAGGTGTGATCAATGCACAGAGACTTCATGAAGTTCATAGAAAGATGAATTAAAACATAAATTTATCTGGGTGCAAAATGAATTTTGAAATTCAGGCAGGTTGTTCACCACACACAATTTCCATGAAATTTTTGAAGGCTATTTGCATATTTCAGAGTCAATGAAGAAAAACCAACAGGGGGTTTATAAAAAGTTATATGAATTTACCTATGAATCTATTCATTTATTAGTTCACACAATTATTTATTGGGCTTCTGTGAAGTTGTCCAAGAATTTAGAGATCCACAAGATAGACCATCACTGCTTTCATGCATCTTAATAAATGTGGAAGCTACTTATTAAACGAATTCTTACAAAGATAATTTTTAATAACAAGTGTATTAAGGGGTAAGATGAAAAATACAAGATGTGTAAAGAGAGTGTAATAAACTACGGATATATTTGAACTGCCAATATTTGTTCAAGAGCAACCTCTTCTTTCCTTTATTGACTGTTTTTACATAACTAGTACATGAAAGGAACAGTTTAAGGTCATAGGGATACAATGAACATTGGCCACAAAGAGCTCCCAGTTTATTATAAGTGTTATATATTAGCTGTTAATTTGAAAGATAGCTTCAAAAAGTTCATGGAAAGTGCAAAAATAAGATCTTAGTTTTGGTGTAAAAATTGTAATCCATGCATATGAAGCATTTTCAATAAGGTGTGTATTATAAAAAAAAACTATGCATGGATTTCAAGCATTTTTTTACACTAAAATAAACTCAAATTCCATTTTCCATGAATATTTTGAAGTACTTCCATATGTAATAATGTCTAATGCAGTTATAGTAAGGATAGATTGGATATTGGGAGATGGGGATGATGAGGTTTAAGAGAACCCTCAAATAAGACTTCTATTAAGAGAAATTTTGAGGCCAGTGCCGCGGCTCAATAGGCTAATTCTCCGCCTGTGGCACCAGCACCCCGGGTTCTAGTCCCGGTCGGGGCGTTGGATTCTGTCCCAGTCACTCCTCTTCCTGTCCAGCTCTCTGCTGTGGCCCGGGAGTGCAGTGGAAGATGGCCCAAGTGCTTGGGCCTCTGTACCCACATGGGAGACCAGGAGAAGCACCTGGCTCCTGGCTTCGGATCAGCGCGGTGCGCCGGCCACAGCGGCCATTGGGGGGTGAACCAACAGCAAAGGAAGACCTTTCTCTCTGTTTCTCTCTCTCACTGTCCACTCTGCCTGTCAAAAAAAAAAAAAAAAAAAAAAAAAGAGAGAGAGAGAAATTTTGGAGCCATAATTTTTGTAGGGATTGAAAAGTCAATGTCCTAGATAGTAGCATCTTAAATCAAGTGAGTCAAAGCCAGAGATAGCAGATTTTTTTTTTTGTCATATGTTGTGCTTTGCAGGGCTTTAATGAGATGGTGTCCTCACCCACTGCCTCCCAGGGTGAGTATTAGCAGGAAAACAGCTCTGGAAGCAGAAGCTGGACTAGATCTCAAGCACTTCAATATGGGATGTAGACAGTGGCTTAGCTGCTGTACCACAAGCCTTCCCCTTTCTTTGCTGTTTTGAAGAACTTTGTTGCCAGAGTTAATCAATTACTGTGCTGTGCTTGCAAAAATGATTGCAGTTGTGCTTTAGCTTACTAAGGGGTCTGTTTATTTGATTGACATTGCTCTTTATTACCTCAAAGCTTCATTTGTTCTCCTAAATTCATTCCAGCATACTTCTTTTACATTTAGCTTTGTGTTTTTAAAATGTGTAACTTTAAGGATTAAATATTCATACCTAAGTTTTTCTAGTATTAGATTTTCATACAGCAAAAAAACCCCACTTACAGATTCCTAAATCTTTCATGATATTCACTATATTAAAATTTCTTTATATATAATATTATACTGAGTAGCCCACAGTATTCCAAGTGATGACATAGTTCCTCTCTTCACTGGTAATAAAACCATATCTAGTTATACTGATAACACTGGTAATTTTCTTTGTTTAACACCTTTTGAAATGAGAATTCAGCGCAGTATTAACTCACCACTTGGGATGCTCACATGCCTTATCAGAGTGCCAGATTTGAGTCCTGGCTACTCTGCTTCTGACCCAGTTTCATGCTAATGCCCACCATGACAAGCAACAGATGGTGGTTCATGTACTTGGGTCTCTGCCACCCATGTGGAAAATCTGGATGAAATTCCTGGTTCCCACCTTTGGCCTCACCCAGCCCCCCCATTGTGGACATTTCCAGAGTGAACCAGAAGATGGAATATCTCTGTGTCTCTGCCCTTCAAATAGAATGAATGAATGAATGAATGAATGAATTTTCTCCCTGGCTGCAGTAACAAGTGGTGTGTGGCCTCTTTTTCATAGATCCCCTTTCCTAGAGTTCTTAAATTTTCATGTAACCTAATGTTATCCTGGATCCCACTTACTTCTTCTAGGAATTTGTTCTGAAAATGAGTCCTCTGTTCTGATTACTGATTAATCAGATGAGGTTAGCCTCACGTCTCTGTGGATTTATCATTTCCTTGTTCCATCATGTTTGGGTGTTATCCTCTGTCTAAAGAGTGAGTTTCAAGTTCTCTTTTACATTCGTGTAGTTTGACAGATGTTTAGAAATCAATGCTTTGAATGAATGTTTATGGATCAGGAGTATCTGAATTTGAATATTTCTAAAGCAAGTTTAACTTAAAGTGAATTTTTTCTCCCAAAGTAATGATGTGAGCTCTCCAGGTATTGTTACTTTTATAAGTTCATGAAAGGAGAACAACTTTAAAAATATCAAGTGGTGAGCAGTGAAAGAATAGGAGCCGATACCTGAAGGACCAAGGTCAAGTGTGCAGAAGAGGCCCCTGACCATAGATTTCAACAGAAGTGTCGCTAAAGGACTGTTTCCATTTCTTTCTTTCATGTGTGTGATGTGAGACTTTAGGTCCAAAATTCCAACACTTTAAAAAAAAAATCCCATACTACAAAGCTGATGGCCAAATTAGCTTTTAGCAGTCTCATATGTAGCCTGGAATTCTGGCATTCTGGCATTCTGGTTTCAGCATTGAGGATTTCTTTCCTTCTATGATTTTAATCCTTTAGAATCATAAAATAAAGATATCTCCCTAAACTTCACATCATATCACAAGCCAAGAAGACTGCACTGCACACACTGGGGTCCCGACTGTTATAAACTGGGCAGACCTCTGGCTTGGTGCCCTGTGCTTGGTTCTGGAGCTGCTGCCACTGCATTTTGAGATAACTAAGGGCAGATCAGCAAACTTTGACAAAAGATTGGATGAGAATGAGATTAGTATATATTCTTTCACATTTTTCAGATTTTAGTTTGTGGCGTGTAGTAGAATGTCTTTTGAGAATAAAGCCTATATTGGTTGTGCTGTGGTAATCAACAGCAGAGTGACTGCACCTTCATCCAAATGTCTGGGAACAAGTTTTCTTGGCTCTGAGTGAGGGCAGCAAGCAAGGGAAGTCCTGCAGTCTGATCTGTTACTGAGATGTGTGATACGTCTACAAATGATGTATCAAGAGCCCAAAATGCTGTGAACATCACAATGAGCAAAAGACTGTCATCGCTAAATAATGTATTTGGGATATGTTTCCAGGAATCTGATGTAAGCGTAAAGTGCTGTTCTGATAATTCTAAATTTCAAAGCATAATTGTTTTACAAAAACAAACCAAGAAAATCTAAGATCAGATTACTCATTAGCTTAAATGACAAGAAAGGATGTTAGGGTTGAACGAGGCCCACATAATTCAGCTCATATATTGTTATTCTTATATTCAGCTCCTAAGCTAGAAGTAAGTTGACCGTAAGTTCATTTGGCCTACATTGTTCTATAATAACAGTATGTCACATAGTAGTTAGGTTTCCAGGACTGGAATAAGTACTTCATACAACAGAACATATTCCTAAAGCATATATTTATATTAGAAACAGTTTTTCAGAATAAAAAATGATGATGGTTTTAAAATATTTTTTCATAGTTTAATGCTTGCAGATAAATATTCTTTAACTAAAGAGTTAGAAACTGGCAAATCTGAGCAATTTTTAAGTAGATTCATGAGCTTTCAGAGATTAACAGAAATCATAGAATTTTGGTTCAATTTTTCTTTATCTTTTTAAAAATTAATTAATTAATTAATTTGACAGGTAGAGTTATAGACAGTGAGAGAGAGAGACAGAGAAAGATCTTCCCTCCATTGATTCACTCTCCAAATGGCCGCTACGGCTGGAGCTACTCTGATCTGAAGCCAGGAGTCAGGAGCTTCTTCCCGGTCTCCCATGTGGGTGCAGGGGCCCCAGCACTTGGGCCATCCTCCATTGTCCTCCCGGGCCACAGCAGAGAGTTGGACTGGAAGAGGAGCAACAGGGACTAGAACCCAGTGCCCGTATGGGATTCTGGTGCCACAGGCGGAGCATCAACCAAGTGAGCCATGGCACTAGTCCCATCAATTTTTCTTTCTCTTTTCCTTCCTTGTCCAAATAATGTTCCACACACCCACATTAGTGGTATTAGCCATGACCACAGAATAGAAGGAAAGAGTAGGAGAAAGAGTTGATAACTTTTTCTGAAGAGGTTCAACATGCAATTGGAGACATATGAAAATGAGTAATGCAGCCAAAATGGTATATTTACAGAAAAAGAAAATCATACTTAAAGCAAGATTATCTCTGCTGTGATAGAAATGAAAATCTAAGAATGTCCCTGCAGGTACAAATCTTCTCGGGCAAAGTATGTTGTGAAGAAGAGATGATGAGACAAGTATTAGACTCATAAAGAAGCCAAGGTTATACTGGACCAGAAACAGACTTCAGTTCAGGCAAAGGAAGAAAATGAAAAACAGAACTCGAACAGGGGAAAAATTGTGTGAGGGAACTGTGTTATTAGGGGGCAATTTCAAGTCCAGCAAGGACCACAGATTAGCTGATTCAAAAACAATGCTCAGTGATCGAGTTATTACTAACGACCAGATATCGTGTTAATTTTTATGTGAGTTATTTCTTCTGCATCACAATCTCAATGTGGATATGACAATTATAAGTGTCCATATAAAGGATATTATTCTCATTCCAATTTTATAGATGAGGACACAGAGACATAGGAAGTTATATGACTTGTCTAAGGTCATTCAGAAAATAAGTGGGGGAGATTTACAATTTGGACATGGGAAGTTTGACATTCAGATTCACCCTGCTATATGCAAACATCTCAAAGAAGCACTAAATATCCAAATCCAAGACAAAAGGGTTCAGGTGCCTGATTATCCAGAGCCTCAATTGGATTCCACTAGGGTTTACCTACCGCCTCTACTGTCCTTGATAACTTTTATCTCCAGTTGTCTGAACCTCTCGGATCCCCTAAAGGTGCCAGGTAACTTGCATCAAATCAGATAGTTCTCCATATTGGCCACTAGGTGGTGGTTAATACTATCAACTCAAAGATACTTGCTGATAAGGAACAGAAAGAGCAGAACAAGACAAAGTGTTTGCAGTTTTAAATGACCAAACTAAGTATTCTTTTTGTATAGTGGTCAGATGCACAATTATTTTTAAAAAGAAAATTACAGTCTTGAAAAGGCTGAGTATGTCATTTTCTAGGTATTTATTGAGTATCTATTATGTGCCAGGCACTGAGATAGGCACTGGGACACAAAGATAAACAACGTGGAGTAGGATACAGGACATAAACACCTAACCCAGGTGTACAGTCACTGTGTAACTGGCTAGATAGAGATACAGACAGCTATAGAACTGAAGAAAATACTCCAAAGCTATGTGTATGTATGTGCGTATGTGTGTGTGTGTATGTATGCATGTGTATGCATGCAAGCACATGTGTGTACTTCTATGCATGGTCAAGGGAAGTTATAAAAAGTTTATGCATCAATTACTGAGACCTGAAGAATTTACCAACTAAGCTGCAGGATGTGTAGCTTTACAAAACAAAGGTTATATCAAAGATAACCTCATGATCAGAGATTGAATTATGTATGACACTATTTTTACTTACAGTGATTCAAATGACAAATAATTGTAATTGAGCACCACGTTACTCTGGAACCATTTGTATTTGATGACTTATCTACTAATTCTTATTTAAATAATGGCTAGTTCTTCACTTTAAATGAATTTAAATATGTCAAACTTCTAATTAGAGATTATGGTCAAATGATATCATCAGTATTTTTGTAGCCATTTATTAAAAGATAATTATAATTCATTGAATTATATGTTATATGAATAGTAAATAAATTAATATTCTCTCATATAAGTACATAAAACATAGTGTTTTACATATGAAACAGTTTTGAATTTAAAGCTTGCAAAAACTTGATTTTTCCCATCTTGTCATTTTTATGCTTTGGAAAGCCTAAATTTAGGAGCTGAATTTTATGGGTTATGTAAAATTTTTGTTCTTGTCATGCCAATGTGTGTTAAGATTGGTGTAATGTTTATGGCTCAGGAAAACATCAGGGTTGATATTATCACACATATTGACCAAAATGAGAGAGTAGAAGCATCTAAGTTGGCTCTAGACCCAAGAGTGTCAGAAGACACTTGTGTATTAGCCCACTTGCCACAGGCTGCCTTGGAGTGGTTAGAGTGAATAGACATTTCGATGCTTGGAACCCCTAGCTATGACTTCTAGAATATCTGGAAATGTCAGCAATACATGTCAGAGTAAGGATATTTACAAGAGAGAAGTAAACATGGGTCTTCCTGTCTAGACATTCTATAAGGTTGAAACTAATCTGTTGATAGATCATCTAATATTACACAGTCACATAGAATAAAAAGACTAGAAATTTCTGTTAATCACCTTTTTAAAAACTGAAATGAAGTGCCCAAATAAGAAAATTTTGTAAAGAAAAATGTTTATTTTAGCTCATGTTTTTGAAGGCACAAAGCCTGGGGGTTTGACTTGGCAATAGTTTCTTGCTGGCAGAATCTCAAGGGAGTTCAAAACATATATAACATGACATCAACAAATTGAATGAAAAACCATATGATTATCTCAATAGATACAGAGGAAGCATTTGATAAAACATAGCATCCTTTCATGATGAAAACATGAAGCAAATTGGGTATAGAAGGAATGTTCCTCAATATAATCAAGGCAATTCACGACAAACTCAGAGCCAGCATCATACTGAAAAAATGTGGAAAAGCTGGAAGCATTGCCCCTAAGATCTGGAACCAGACAAAGATGCCCACTGTCACCATTGCTAATCGAGATAGTCCTGAAAGTTTTAACCAGAGCCAATAGGCAAGAAAAAGAAATCAAAGGAATACAAATTTGAAAGCAGGAAGTCAAATTACCCCTATTTGCAGATGACACGATTCTATATATAGGGGATCCAAAAGACTAAGAAACTATTGGAACTCATAAAAGAATCTGGGAAACTAGCAGGGTGTAAAATTAACACAAAAAAAATCAATAGCCTTTGTATACGCAGACAATCTCATGCTGAAAAAGAACTTCTAAGATTAATCCTATTCACAATAGGTACAGGAAAAAAAAATGAATGCCTTGGAATATGTTTAACCAAGGAAAAAATCTCTATGATGAAAATTACAAAATATTAAAGAAAGAAATAGAAGACATACACCAACAAAATGGAAAAATCTCCCATATTTGTGATTTGAAAAATTAATATCATCAAGAAGACCAAACTACCAAAAGCAATTTATAGATTCAATTACGTTGAAATCCCAATCAGAATACCAAGGACATTCTTCTCAGATATAGGGAAAAAATGACTCTAAAATTCATATGGAAGCACAAGAGACCCCAAGTAGACAAAGCAATCTGAAACAACAAAAACAAAGCTGGGGCATCACAATACCAAATTTCAAGGTATTCTACAGGACTGTTATAATCAAAACAGTATGGTACTGGCAAAAATAGACGTGTAGACCAATGTAGCAGAACACAAACTCCAAAAAAATCAATCCATGCATCTACAACCAACTAATCTTTGACAAAGAAACTAAAATCAATCCCTGGAGAAAGGACAGTCTTTTCAACAAATGGTGCTGGGAAAATTAGAACTCCACATGCAGAAATATGAAACAAGACCTTTATTTTTTTAAAAGATTTATTTATTTATTTGAAAGACAGAGTTACAGAGAGGCAGAGGCAGAGAGAGAGGTCTTCCATCTTCTTGTTCACTCCTCAAATGGCCTCAACAGCTGGAACTGGGCCGCTCTGAAGCCAGGAGCCAGGAGATTCTTCCAGGTCTCCCATGCAGGTGCAGGGGCCCAAGGACTTGCGCCATCTTTACTGCTATTCCAGGCCATAGCAGAGAGCTGGATCAAAAGTGGAGCAGCTGGGACTTGAACTGGTACCCATATGGGATGCCAGCACTGCAGGTGGCAGCTTTACAAACCATGCCACAGTGCCAGGCCCCCAAGACCTCTATCTTATACCTTACACCAAAATAAAATGGATCTAAACCTATGATTTGATAACATCAAATTATTAGAGGAGAAAATTAAGGAAACTCTGCAAGGCACTGGCATACACAAAGACTTCTTGGAAAAAAACCCAGAAACACAGGTAATCAAAGCCCAAATAGGCAAATGAGATTACATCAAGCTGAGAAACTCTGCACTTTGAAAGACACAATGAGCAAAGTGAAGAGATAACTGACAGAATGGGAGAAAATAATTGCAAACTATGAAACTGATAAAGGATATCCAGAAATTCTTAAGAGCTCAAGAAATTCAACAATAACAAAACAAACAGTCCAGTTAAGAAATGGGCAAATGACTTGAATAGGCAAATTTCAAGAGAAGAAATTCAAATGGCTAAAAGACACATGAAAAAATGCTCAGGATCACTAACCATAAGGGAAATGCAAATCAAAACCACAATGAGGTCTCACCTCACCCCAGTTAGAATGCCTTTCATACAGAAACCAACAATAATTGCTGGTGAGGATGTGGTAAAAAGTTACCATAATCTGTTGGTAGGAGTGTAAACTAGTACAGCCATTGTGAAAGATAGTTTGGAGATACCTCAGGAAGCTGAAAATAGATTTACCATATGACCCAGCAATCTAAATCCTGCGAATTTTTGCAATGGAAGTGAAATCAGTATATTAAAGAGTTATCCGCACCCCCATGTTTATTGCAGCTCAATTCACAATAGCTAAGTTATGGAATCAATACAGATGTCCACCAACTGATGACTGGATAAAGAAATTATGATACATACACACTATGGAATAATACTCAATGGTAAAAAAAGAAGGAAATCTTGTATTCTGCAACAAAATGGATGCAACACAACATGAAACCATTATACTTAGTAACTGTACCTCCTTATAAAGCTATGAGGAGTCAATCATTGGGGCACCACTCCAATGACCAAATCTAATCTAAAGGCTGCACTTCTAAAAATCTTGTTTGCACTAAGTTTCCCATCCTCTTAATTATATTATCTAAGACTTTATAGATTAAACTCCAGCATGATTTCAGGGAAACAAATTATATTCAAGCACATCAGTTTTTAATTTATCTGTTTAAGAAGATTTAAATTTCCATTCTATATTAATGTGCTACAAAGTATATCTGCTAACTTCCTGAGAGAGTTTGAGTCTTTGCCACTAAAAAGATTATAGCAAAGCAACCTTTCATCAGTCTACATCAAAAATGTTGATCATAACCATAGAGTATGATTAAATACCTACTTATTATATAAACAGAAAACTTGTAATTCTGAAGGTTATTCAAAATATATTTTAAAAACTATACTTTGTTTCTAAAAATTGAATATTTTCATGTTCAAAAGATCTGTGGCTTCAAAGCTAAAATGGCTGATAGAACAACTCACTGAAGATTTGATTGTGCTAAATTAGACCTGGAATATAATCCATGGAGAAGATGAGTGGTTAAAAAGTTATTTGCATACATTTATATTGCTAGGATTTTTTTAGATTTAAACTTTGCTTCTCTAAAAGTCAGTGAAAGGGAGAGATAAATAGAGATAGAGGGAGGGAGAGTGATATCTTCTACTCCCTGGTTCACTCCACACATGGCTGCAACAGTTGGGGTTAGGCTGCCTGGCTACAGCCAGAAACCAGGAGCTCCTCCTAGGTTTCCCAGATAGGTGGCAGGAACCCTAGTATTTGGACTATCATCTGCTGCTTCCCAGGCATCTTGGTAGGAAGCTAGATTGAAGCAAGTAGCCAGGACTCAAGTGGGTTTCATATATGGAATATAGGCATCACAAATGGGAGCCTAATTTACTACTCTACAATACTGTCTTCAATAAATTTTAGTTTTCTATCAGCAGAATGAATGAGAAAAAAGTCTGACTATAAATAACCTTTTCTATTTCTTGACAGGCTGTCTGTGGGTGGAGATTGAATGTTTTTAAGACATGTATTATTCAGCTTTACATATTTTATTTTAGCCTTTCTGGGGAAAGAGAAGGAGAAGAAAATTGAATTGATTTGTATTCCTAATTTATATTACTTATGAGTTCAATGAATGTTTCTAGCTAAGAAATTAATGAAATAAATTAGTGTGAATAAGTGATACTCTAATTACCTGGAATAACTAAGAATTTTTACACTCCTGGCCACAAAGAATAACCAGAGAAAATAATTTCCACCAGAGAGAAGCTCACAACACTCTTCAGATGAAAAAGAAATCTATTATGAAAAGATACAATAAATAGAAGAATTAGACATTGAATTTCAGAATACAGAAATACAGGTTAAAAACTGTAAGGAGGGTATGTTTAAATTTAGAATAACAAAACAAAAAATGTAAAGTATATTATATTATATAAAAAGGAAATAAGCAACTTTGAAAAATAACCAAATACAATTCTTGGGGAAAAATTACATCATTTTTAAAAACAGTGACAAACTCTGGCTATTGTGTCCATTTTTGTGACTGAATAAAAATAATTAATTACAAAGACCATTTGAAGACAAATTAGGTGTAACTAAAGGAACAATCTCTAAGATGAAATGCAGATCTGAAGAAACATCCACAATGTAGCACACAGAAAAGCATTAAAAACCAAAACATGGAAGGTAATCTACACACTTGAGGATACAGTAAGATATTTGTTATTCAGATTGGTAAAATAAACACATGAAGAGATTTTCTCAAAAATAATGAAAGTTATGGATACTTTTGTATTAAAAAGCAACAACAATAGTTTATTCAATGTCAATCAGTATATATAAGAATAAATCGATATCTGTGCATACTGTGATGAACTGTAATATTAACAAATACTGAAAGAAAATCTTAAAAGCACAGATGATATAAACTGCATTTCCCATACAACACAGCTAAACTTTTCAAGAGAGAAAAAGACCAGATATTATGGCTGAATTGTGATGCCCACATCTCCAATTTGTATGTTGAAGTACTAATTGCCAGTATCTAAGAATTTGAATTTATTTAGATATAGGGTCACAAAGATGTAGTTGGTTAAGATGAAGTCATATCAGGATAATAGGTCTCGACTTGAATAGGGATAATGTTCCTATAATCAAGAAACATTTGGAGACAGATAGCCATAATGGAAGCTGATGCAAAAAGACCTGGAGAAAATGGCTAAGCCAAGGAAAGAAGCCTGAACTAGATCCTTTCCTCAAAGCCCTCAAATGGAACCAACTCTTCCACCACCTTGACATTGGAATCCCAGTCTCCAGAATTCTGTTGTTTAAACCACATTATAGTATTTTTGTTATAATTATCCTAATAAATGAATCTACAAGATAATAGTGCCATTTTAACTTTAGTGTACTAAGGAAAAAAAACTTTTGACCTAAAATTATATATTCCACTATTATTATGGCAAACTAAAAATAAAGTTCAAATAAATAAGAATATTTTTTCCAAAAATAGATTCTTGTAAAAATTTCTTTGAAGATACAAACAGCAGGGGACTACAGGACAGTTTTGGGATTGTGTGCCAGCTGTCGCTGCTGACAGAGCCTCTGGACTTGATTTGGTGCCAAGTGGAGTTCTTCATCCCCAGTTGATCAGTCTTAAATCCCAGCAGGCATCAAAACTGGCTATTAGGAATGGCATTGGACAATGAGTCCACCCCAGCAGCAGAAAGACCACAACACAGTAGGTTTCAGGTTTGACCTAGCATTGTGGTGCTGGTGCATGGGACTAGGCTTGCTGGAATATTTTAAACTCATGAAAAGGACTGTAGGAATGGACTACCCATTTTTAGTCACTTTTCCAGATCATTCTGAAAATACCACTGCAGATTGAGGACTAATCTTTGGTTGGGGCATATATTAGGACTTAAACAGTGGAAACACACCAACTTCAAATCTGTGGGAAATCCTTTTTCAGAGCGCCATCTATTGCTGAAATAGCAGA
Organism: Sylvilagus floridanus; assembly: GCA_949820135.1. NCBI lineage: Eukaryota > Metazoa > Chordata > Mammalia > Lagomorpha > Leporidae > Sylvilagus > Sylvilagus floridanus. The sequence continues at coordinate 41,441,981 of OX463227.1, forward strand.
AGTGTCCATAGGCTCAGAGAAAATAAACAGACTGCTTAGTTTTCCAGGAGCCACACACAAATGAAATCACATTACTATAATCTATCATTGTGCAGATACACTAACATGTGTGAAGAGACACTAATCTATCAATGTGCAGATACACTAACAGGTGTAAAGAGCTTCCAGGGAACCATGACTTTGCCCTATGAAGAAAGCAAGATGCCAGAAACCATATAGGAATTGAAATTGTTTTAGGAGTTGAAATTTTTTTAGGAATTAAAATTTTTTTTTAAAAAATTTTAGGAATTTAATTTTTTAAAGAATTATTCATTCATTTATTTATTTTAAAAATCACAGAGAGAGAGGGAGAGACAGAGAGCAAGAGACCTTACAGCCATTGATTCACTCGTCAGATGGCTGCAACAGCCAGGTCAGAAACAAGGAACCAGCCTTCATCTGGGACTCCCATAAGGGTGACAGTGGTCCAAATACTTGAACCATCTTTCACTATTTTTCCTAGCCCATTAACAGGGAACTGGGTCAGTAGTGTAGCAGCCTTGATATCAAATGAATGCATCACAGGTGGTAATATTATCCACTTTGTAACAAGAGTGATTCCAGAATTAAAATTTTTAAATGCTAAAGATTTGAAAATAGTTGTTTTAAAGAAACTCAATGAACTTTGAGAAAATACAAATTACTACTCTAATAGAGACTTCACACAGAGATGGAAGTCATTAAATTCTTCAACCTAAAAGCATACTAAGCAAAATTAAAAACACAATAAAAGGCAGTGATGACAGAATCAACCAAACAAAAGAAAGAATCTGTAAACTCAGAGTAAGGCTATTTGAAAATAAACACTTGGAGGAGAAAAATAAAAAAGAATGAAGAAGAATAAAAGTGTATGAGAACTTTGGGACAGTAGGAAAAGAGCAAATAACAAATCAGTGGGGTTCAAGAGGGACTTGAAAATGCCAAAAAAGTGGAAAGCATACTTAAAGAGATAATAATAGAAGTCCAAGTGATCAATTTCAGTTCACAACTGATCACATTGATAGGTCTAAGAGTCAAAGGGATCACACAAACAAGACTAGTGTCTGCTAATACTAACTGATAGAATCAAAAAGGGAGAGAACGATCCAACATGGGAAGCGAGATACACAGCAGACTCATAGAATGGCAGATGTCCTAAATAGCACTCTGGCCTCAGAATCAGCCCTTAAGGCATTCAGATCTGGCTCAAGAGCCCATGAGAATATTTTAGGCATGGAAAGCCAAGACACTCTGGCAAAAAAAAAGGAAGACCTAAATGAAAGATCTCTGCGAGTGAGATCCCAGTGGAAAGAACGGGCCATCAAAGAAGGAGGTACCTTTCTCTGAAGGGAGGAGAGAACTTCCACTTTGACTGTGACCCTGTCGGAATAAGATCGAAGTCGGCAAACCCTAAAGGCTTCCATAGCCTCGGCAACTCATGACTAGAACCTAGGGAGATTACTGACACCATAAACAAGAGTGTCAAATTGTTAAATCAACATCAGGAGTCACTGTGTACTTACGTCTCATGTGGGATCTGTCCTTAATGTGTTGTCCAATGTGAAGTAATGCTATAACTAGTACTGAAACAGTATTTTTACACTTTGTGTTTCTGAGTGGGTGCAAACTGATGAAATCTTTACATAGTATATACTGAATCGATCTTCTGTATATAAAGATAATTGAAAATGATTAAAAAATCTTGGTGTTAAATTGGAAATTCCATAGATAATTAATCAATTTTTTTAAAAAAAATCATGTAGGATCTCTGTCCTTAATGTGCTGTACATTGTGAATTAATACTATCACTAGTACTCCAACAGTATTTTCACTTTGTGTCTCTTTGTGAGGGCAAAGTGTTGAAATCTTTACGTAATATGTAGTAAACTGAATTCTGTGTATAAAGAGAATTGAAAATGAATCTTGATGTGAATGCAAGGGGAGAGGGAGCGGGAAAGGGGAGGGTTGTGGGTGGGAGGGAAGTTATGGGGGGCAGCCATTGTAATGCATTTTTTTTTAAATGCTTTTTTTTAAAAAATGCTTTTTTTAAAAAAAGCTTTTACTTAAAGAATATAAATTTCCAAAGTACAGCTTATGGATTACAATGGCTCCCCCCCCCCCAGAACTTCCCTCCCACCGGCTACCCTCCTCTTTCCCGCTCCCTCTCCCCTTGCATTCACATCAAGATTCATTTTCAATTCTCTTTATACACAGAATTCAGTTTACTACATATTACGTAAAGATTTCAACACTTTGCCCTCACAAAGAGACACAAAGTGAAAATACTGTTGGAGTACTAGTGATAGTATTAATTCACAATGTACAGCACATTAAGGACAGAGATCCTACATGATTTTTTTAAAAAAAAATTGATTAATTATCTATGGAATTTCCAATTTAACACCAAGATTTTTTAATCATTTTCAGTTATCTTTATATACAGAAGATCGATTCAGTATATACTAAGTAAAGATTTCATCAGTTTGCACCCACACAGAAACACAAAGTGTAAAAATACTGTTTCAGTACTAGTTATAGCATTACTTCACATTGGACAACACATTAAGGACAGATCCCACATGAGACGTAAGTACACAGTGACTCCTGATGTTGATTTAACAATTTGACACTCTTGTTTATGGTGTCAGTAATCTCCCTAGGTTCTAGTCATGAGTTGCCGAGGCTATGGAAGCCTTTAGGGTTTGCCGACTTCGATCTTATTCCGACAGGGTCACAGTCAAAGTGGAAGTTCTCTCCTCCCTTCAGAGAAAGGTACCTCCTTCTTTGATGGCCCGTTCTTTCCACTGGGATCTCACTCGCAGAGATCTTTCATTTAGGTCTTCCTTTTTTTTTGCCAGAGTGTCTTGGCTTTCCATGCCTAAAATATTCTCATGGGCTCTTGAGCCAGATCTGAATGCCTTAAGGGCTGATTCTGAGGCCAGAGTGCTATTTAGGACATCTGCCATTCTATGAGTCTGCTGTGTATCTCACTTCCCATGTTGGATCGTTCTCTCCCTTTTTAATTCTATCAGTTAGTATTAGCAGACACTAGTCTTGTTTGTGTGATCCCTTTGACTCTTAGACCTATCAGTGTGATCAGTTGTGAACTGAAATTGATCACTTGGACTAATGAGATGGCCTTGGTACATGCCACCTTGATGGGATTGTATTGGAATCCCCTGGCACGATTCTAACTCCATCATTTGGGGCAGGTCCGATTGAGCATGTCCTAAATTGTACCTCTCCTCCCTCTCTTATTCCCACTCTGATATTTCACAGGGATCACTTTTCAGTTAAAATTTAGACACCTAAGAATGATTGTGTGTTAATTACAGAGTTCAACCACTAGTACTAGGATAATTTGAATGCTGTTGCCATAAAGAAATGCTAAACTCTGAAAGGACATTATAGAATATATGCAAGGATCAAAACATCATATGGTAATCGATAAATATATAAAATTTGTAAGTCTCTGTTGAGGGCCTACATTGTGTCACTGTGGGTTAAACCACTATTTGTATTTACAGCATTCCATACCAGAGTAACGTTTCAAGTTCTGATGCTCTGCTTTTGATCCAACTTCCTGCTAATATGCCTGAGAAGGTAGTAGAAGATGGCTCAGGCATTTGGGCTGTGAAATCAATGTGGGAGACCAGGTCAGATTTTCTGGTTTCTGGCTTCAGCCTGGCAAAGACCTGGCTATAGTTGTCATTTGAGAAGCAAACCAGTGGATGGAGTCTGTCTCTCCTTCTCACTCTTTTCCTCTCTGATATTAATTAATAAATAAATCTTTAAAAATAAAATAAAAAAGTTAATTTAAAACTATGCTAAAATACAACATAGCAAATGTATAAACCAGTAACATAATTGTTTATCATCATCAAATAGTTTTTACTTTACAAAATTGTATGTGCTGTGCTTTTATATAATTGGCAGAACAATGGATTTTTCATAGCATCATTACCACAAACACATGAATAATGTGTTCTCTGTGACATTATGATGGTTATGTGTCTCTGAGTGAGAGTAGAATTTCAGCTTCATTATAATCTTATAGATACATGACTAACTCATGCACCCTGATCAAAGGCAATATCATTTTGGTAAATCTGTTCAGAAATCAGGAAAGTTTTGGAAGACATATTATTTGAAGTAGAATGTCCAATCAACATTTTTTGCAAAAAGTGTTCGAAAAATCAATGAACTCTCAGCGGAGAGAACAGCAGTATCAAAGCACCAACAAGGGAAAAATGTAAAATTCTCAAAAGATGCATTAATTCTTCCAATTTAGCTAGAATGTTGTTATGAATTGAAAAAACGTAGAAAATAAAATAGGAAAAGTAGTTCAATAGCAGATTTCAAAGAACCTCAGTGTAAAACTCATCATGTGCCCTACATTTTGGACCCATGGTGATTTACTGAACATATATAAATAGAACAGCAATAACTTAAGGGATGTATTTCAGGTAGAACAGACTGATAACTGTGTGAAACAAAACTTCAGTGTATTGCCACTGGAAAGAACCGGTAATTTGCTTATCAACATTCCAAGAGAATTTCATTAGTACCTTCCCAAACACACAATAACAAAGGCAAACTTAATCTAACAAATTCCAGGGTAGACTTGAATGCGTAGTGTTTAATAAAAAAGAATGATTAAGATACTAAAATAAAAGCTACCTAAATTCCATTTGTCAGTCAGCTTTTTCTATATTATATGCAATGATTTGATGGGTTGAGTTAAAATTGAAATAATTTTATTTTTATTCAGTTCTCTACCACATGTAACTGCTTTGTGTGATTTTCCATGAAATGGAGATGATTTGTTTCATATTTTCAGTATACAATTAGTTTAGGCCTAAAATGCACATCAGGAAAGTGAATCTCATAAAAAAGCTATACTTCCCAATCATTCCTTTTAAAAACCTTTTTTTATCCAGCATAAAACACATTTATCCATTTCTGAGAAACCAAGCCTCAACACACAATTCTGAACTGTGTTGATGGTATTAAGTATGTATGTGACCCTACTGACAATAGTTTACAAACTTCATTGTGAATCTCATTAGCATTATATCTTTGCTCTCATTTAGTAAAAGTGCTTTAAAGCTGTGGAAGATGACACTCAGAATCATCCTCCTTTATCTCTATGACCCACTGCACAGCTTCTCTACCTACCAGTATCACCTTGCCCAGGTGTGAAACACTCAGAACTGCATCATGGAGCCAAGAGATCAGTTCATAGCAGTGTCTCTGGACTCCCTGTAGAAATAGTACAGAGAAAGGATACGCTAATCTAAGCATACAATGTTCCTGAAGTAAAAGGAATACTTCAGTTTGGGGACAGATATGAAAATCTGATTAACTTAGCATAAAGGAATTTACCACCTTAACAACTTAAAACAGAATACCAAGTCCCAAGTGATCCTGTAAAGCAATGTAAAAGAATAAAAGCATTTAACAAAAAAACCCCTATTTATTTCTATTAAAACACTCAAAAATTCGAGATTGATTTGAGCTTATTAACCTGATAAATATCACCCACAAAAAAGCAACAGTTAACATGGTTCTTAATGGTGAAATATTGAATCATTTCTGCCTATAAACAAGAAACAAGAAAAGAATGTTTGCTGTCACCACTTCTATCCAGTCGTAACAAAGGTGATAGAGCATGTACACAGCAAAAAAAATAAGGTAACCGATGAGAAAGGAAGAAGTAAACTTTGCATTATTCTCAGCTAATATAACTGTCTTGCTAGTAAATTGGACAGCATCTGTAAAAATGCTTGCAAAGCTAAGTGAATTTTTCAAGGCTGTAGAATACATAACATACATAATTAATTATATTTCTATATTCTAGCAATTAACAAATAGTAAATGAAGTAAAAAATATGTAAAATGTACCTACCTATGAAATACTTAGCGATAAATTTGACAAATGATGTGAAGGGTTAGTAACTATACATGAAACTCCAAAAATATTTTTGAGAGAAATTAATGAAGGCTGACATAAGTGAAGGGAATTATCTTGTTTATGTCAGAAGATCCAATGTTGTTAAGATTTCCATTCTTCCCCAAATTTATATTTTGATTCCTCATAATCCCAATCAAATATTTTGCACGTTTTTATAGTAACTGCAGATGACTTTGAAACCCACATAAAAATGCAAAGGTCTATGCATTGGTTCTGCTGTGTTATAAATGACTACAAATACATTGGTTAAAACCCCATTCGTTTATTAGCTCATAGTTCTGTAAGTCAGAAATCTGACAAGCCATGGCTAGGTTTTTAAGAGTATCAAAAGGTGTTGATATATGGTGTTAAAATCAAGGAGTTTCTGCACTGAGTTATCTCTGATTCTAAGAAAATAACTGCTTGGAAGCACATAATTGTTTGCAGAATTTAAACCCTGGAGATTACTCAGGGTGTGTACTCTAGGTGGAGTACAGCAAATCTTTGGGCCATCTTCAAATTCTCACTACAGCATCCTAGAAGTTACCAACAACTTTGAAAAAGAACTAAATTACAAAGTTTATAATACTTCATTGCAATGTATATTATCAAATTGCAAAAATGGTGATCAAATGACTTTACTGTTGGAATAGAAATGAAGGAAGAAATCAGATATAATGGAGGATCCAGAAATAGATCCACAAAGATATGGACAACTGATTTTTGATGAAGGCATAAAGTGCATGAAGTGGACAGAGGATAGACTTATCATCAAATAATGCTGGTAAAATTGGATATCCACATCCAACAAACAAGCAAAACCTCAAAGAAAGAACGTCAACAAAAAACTTCAAGCTACACCTGGTATTGCATATAAAGCCTAATGGAAATATATCATATACCAGACTCTGAAACTCAAAATTTGGGGTTTTGTGACCATGGGTCAGTCAAAGATCTTTTAGACAGGAAAATAAAAACATGGTCCATAAAAAGAATCAATTAACAAATTAGACTTCACCAAAATATTAGAAAGCTGATTTTCAATAGACACTTTTGGAATTCTGGAGCAATATATACATTATTAATGGGGAAACATCAATTTGAATGGCAATAGATTTTTCATCTGGAACAATGGAAACTAAAAGAACTGGACACATTTTGAAATGCTGAAGGAAGTGAAAACTATTCTGTATCAATAAAATCATGTAACTAAAATGAAGAGGAAATAATGACATCATTAGACAAAGAAAAACTAAGGATTTGTCATTGGCAGATAGCTCCTAATGGAGTGCTAATGACAACTCTATAAACAAAAATTAGATGATAAAAGAAAGACTCTTAAGTTATGGGCAGTAATAAAAATAGAGCAGAGATTTGCCACAAATGATAGATCTTCTCATGAGTATTGTGTATTTTTTTTAACTTTTATTTAACAATTATAAATTTCCAAAGTATAGCTTATGGATTACAGTGGCTTCCCCCCCATAACTTCTCTCCCACCTGCAACCCTCCCATCACCTATTCCATTCACATCAAGATTCAGTTTCAATTCTCTTTATATACAGAAGATCAATTTAGTATTTATTAAGTAAAGATTTCAACAGTTTGCACCCACAAAGAAACATAAAGTGTGAAGTACTGTTTAAGTACTAGTTATAGCATTACTTCACATTGGACAACATGTTAAGGATAGAGATCCTACTTGGGGAATAAGTGCACAGTGAACCCTGTTGTTAACTTAACAAATTGACACTCTTGTTTATGGCATCAGTAATCCCCCTAGACTCTTGTCATGCGTTGCTGAGGCTATGGAAGCCTTTAGGGTTCACCGACTTCGATCTTATTCTGACAGGGTCATAGTCAAAGTGGAAGTTCTCTCCTCCCTTCAGAGAAAGGTACCTCCTTCTTTGATGGCCCTGATCTTTCCACTGGGATCTCACTCACAGAGATCTTTCATTTAGGTCTTCTTTTTTTTCTTGCCAGAGTGTCTTGGCTTTCCATGCCTAAAATATTCTCATGGGCTCTTGAGCCAGTTCTGAATGCCTCAAGGGCTGATTCTGAGGCCAGAGTGCTATTTAGGACATCTGCCATTCTATGAGTCTGCTGTGTATCTCGCTTCCCATGTTGGATCGTTCTCTCCCTTTTTAATTCTATCAGTTAGTATTAGCAGACACTAGTCTTGTTTGTGTGATCCTTTTGACATTTAAACCTATCATTATGAACAATTGTGACCTGAAATTGATCACTTGGACTAGTGAGATGGCCTTGGTACATGCCACCTTGATGGCATTGTATTGGAATCCCCTGGCACGTTTCTAACTCTACCATTTTGGGCAAGTCTGATCGAGCATGTCTCAAATTGTACATCTCCTCCTTCTCTTATTCCCACTCTTATATTTAACAGTTACATTTAAACGCCTAAGAATAATTGTGTGTTGATTATAGAGTTCAACCAATAGTATTATGTAGAACAAAAAACAATACTAAAAGGGATAAAGTATTTAGTTGTTCATCAACAGTCAGGACAAGGGCTAATCAAGTCACTGTTTCTCATAGTGTCCATTTCACATCAAAAGGTTTCCTTTTTGGTGCTTGGTTAGTTGTCACTGATCAGGGAGAACATATGATATTTGTTCCTCTGGGACTGGCTTATTTCACTCAGTGTGATGTTTTCCAGATTCCTCCATCTTGTTGCAAATGACCGGATTTCATTGTTTTTGACTGCTGTATAATATTCTATAGAGTACATGTCCCATAATTTCTTTATCCAGTCTACTGCTGATGGGTATTTGGGTTGGTTCCAGGTCTTATCTATTGTGAATTGAGCTGCAATAAACATTAATGTGCAGACATCTGTTTTGTTTGCCAATTTAATTTCCTTTGGGTAAATTCCAAGGAGTGGGATGGCTGAGTTTTGTGGTAGGGTTATATTCAGGTTTCTGAGGAATCTCCAAACTGACTTCCACAGTGGCTTTACCAGTTTGCATTCCCACCGACAGTGGGTTAGTGTTCTTTTTTCCCCACATCCTCTCCAACATCTATTGTTGGTAGATTTCTGAATGTGAGCCATTCTAACTGGGGTGATATGAAACCTCATTGTGGTTTTGATTAGTATTTCCCTGATTGCTAGTGATCTTGAACATTTTTTCACGTGTCTTTTGGCCGTTTGGATTTCCTCTTTTGAACAATGTCTATTGAGGTCCTTGGCCCATCTCTTGAGTGGGTTGTTTTTTTTGTTGTTGTGGAGTTTCTTGATCTCTTTGTAGATTCTGGTTATTAATCCTTTATCTGTTTCATCTTTAATGTCCTTGGTTAAGTTTATTCCAAGGTATTTGATTGTTTTTGAAGCTATTGTGAATTGGATTGATCTTAGCAGTTGTTTCTCAGCCATGGTATTGCTTGTGTATATGAAGACTGTTGAATTTGTGCATTGATTTTATATCCTGTTACTTTTCCAAACTCTTCTATTAGTTCCAATAGTCTCTTAGTAGAGTTCCTTGGGTCCCCTAAATAAAGAATCGTATCATCTGCAAAGAGGGATAGTTTGAATTCTTTTTTCCCACTTTGTATCCCTTTGATTTCTTTTTCTTGCCTAACGGCTCTGCCTATAACTTCCAGAACTATGTTGAATAGCAGTGGTGAGAATGGGCATCCCTGTCTGGTACCAGATCTCAGTGCAAATGCTTCGAATTTTTCTCCATTCAATAGGATGCTGGCTGTGTGTTTTCCATAAATTGCTTTGATTCTATTGAGGAATGTTCTTTCTATACCCAGTTTGCTTAGAGTATTCATCATGAAAGTGTGTTGTATTTTATCAGATGCTTTGTCTACATCTATTGAGATAATCATATGGTTTTTCTTCTGCAGTTTGTTAATGTGGTGTATGACATTGATTGATTTGTGAACATTGAACTATCCTTGCATACCAGGGATGAATCCCACTTGGTCTGGATCGATGATTTTTCTGATGTGTTGTTGCATTCTATTGGCCAGAATTTTATTGAGGATTTTTGTGTCTATGTTCATCAGGGATATTGGTCTGTAATTCTCTTTCAATGCTGCATCTTTTTCTGGCTTAGGAATTAAGGTGATGCTGGTTCATAGAAAGAATTTGGGAGGATTCCCTCTTTTTTGATTGTTCTGAATAGTTTGAGAAGATTTAGAATTAGTTCTTCTTTAAATGTCTGGTAGAATTCAGCAGTGAATCCATCTGGTCCTGGGCATTTCTTTGTTGGGAGGGACTTTATTACCAGTTCAATTTCTGTCTCAGTTATGGGTCTGTCTATGTTTTCTATATCTTCCTGGTTCAATATAGGTAGGTTGCATGTGTCCCGGAATCTATCCATTTCAGATAGATTTCCCTGTTTGCTGGCATACAACTCTTTGCAGTAATTTCTGATGATTCTTTCTATTTCTGTGGTGTCTGCTGTTTCATTTCCTTTTTTATCTCTGATTATTTTTTGTTTTTTTTCTCTCTTTTTAGTTAATTGGGCCAATGGTGTGTCAATTTCATTTATTTCTTCAAAAAACCAGCTCCTCGTTTGGCTGATTTTTGTAATTTTTTGATTCAATCTTGTTGATTTATTTTCTGATTTTAATTATTTCTCTTCTCCTACTAGATTTGGGTCCGATTTGCTGCAGTTTTCTAGTTCATTGAGATGCATTGAAACTCATTTATTTGGTTCCTTTCCAATTTCTTTTTTTTTTTTTGGACAGGCAGTGTGGACACAGAGAGAGAGACAGAGAGAAAGGTCTTCCTTTGCCGTTGGTTCACCCTCCAATGGCCGGCATGGCCAGCATACTGCGACCGGCAAACCACGCTGACCTTATGGTAGGATCCAAGTGCTTCTTGATGTAGGCATCTATTGCTATAAACTTTTCTATTAACACTGCCTTTGCTGTATCCCAAAAATTTTGGAATGTTTTGTTGTTATCCTCATTTACTTCCAGAAAGTTTTTGATTACTCTTTTGATTCCTTCTATGACCCAGTGTTCATTCAGGAGCATGTTGTTCAGTCTCCATGTGTTTGCATATTCTCTAGGGATTCCCGAGTTGCTAATTTCCAGCTTCATTCCACTGTGGTCTGAGAAGATGCATGGTATGACTTTTGAATTTGCTGAGACTTGCTTTATGGCCTAGTATGTGGTCAATCCTAGAGAAGGTTCCATGCACTGCTGAGACAAATGTAAATTCTTTAAATATAGGATTGAAAGTTCTGTGGATATCTGTTAGATCCATTTGGGCTTTAGTGTTGATTAAATCTGCTGTTTCCTTGTTGATCTTCTGTCCTGTTGATCTGTCTATTGCTGAGAGTGGAGTATTGAAGTTCCTCAATATTATTGTATTGCAGTCTAAGTCTCCCTTTAAGTTCCTTAACATATCTTTAAATAAACCGGTGCCCTGTAATTAGGTGCATATACATTGATAATAGTTACATCTTCCTGTTGAATTGATCCCTTAATCATTATATAGTGCCCCTCTTTGTCTCTCTTAACAGTTTTTGTGTTAAAGTTTATTTTGTCTGATATTAAGATGGCTACACCAGCTTTTTTTTGGTTTCTGTTGGCATGGAATATCTTTTTCCAACCTTTCACTTTCAGTCTGCATGCATCTTTGTTGTAAAGATGTGTTTCTTGTAAGCAGCAAATAGTTGGGTTTTGTTTTTTAATCCATTTAGCCATTCTGTGTCTTTAACTGGACAGTTCAGGCCATTAATGTTCAATGTGACTTTTGATAAGTAGTGACTTTGCCCTGCCATTTGCCAGATATTTTCTAATATATGCTTTGAACTTCCTGTGCTCTTTTACTGGAAGGTTTTCTTCCTTTATTTTCTTTCATACTGATGCCATGTTTCTTTGATTCTGTGTGTAACATATCTTTAAGCATCTTTTGCAGAGCTGGACGAGTGGTGACAAATTCTTTCAATTTTTGTTTGTTATGAAAGGTCTTTATTTCACATTCATTCACAAATGAGAGCTTTGCAGGATATAATATTCTGGGCTGGCGGTTTTTCTCTCTTAGTACCTGGGCTATGTCTCACCATTCCCTTCTAGCTTGTAGGGTTTCTGATGAGAAGTCTGCTGTGAGTCTAATTGGAGATCCTCAGAGTAATCTGATGTTTCTCTGTTGTACATTTTAGAATCTTTTCTTTATGTTTCACTGTGTTGAGTTTGATTACAACGTGTTGTGGTGAGGATCTCTTTTGGTCATGTTTATTAGGGGTTCTACTCTAAACCTGGGAAGTTTTCTGCTAGTATCTCACTAAAATGACCTTCTAATCCTTTCTCTCTCTCCTTGCCTTCAGGAACTCCTAGAACGCAAATGTTGGTTTTTTTACTAGTATCCGGTAGTTTCCAAACAATATTTTTTAGATTTCTAATTTCCTCTTCTTTTCTTTGGTTTGACTGTATACTTTCCTGTGCTCTAAGTCTGATATTTTCTCTTCTGCTTCACTGACTCTGTTTTTAACGCTCTCTAATGTGTTTGTCATTTGATCTATTGAGTTTTTCATTTCATTTTGATTTCTCTTCACTATCTCAATTTCATGTTCTACTAGTTGCTTCATTTCATTTTGATTACTCCTTAAGATTTCATTTTCATGAGAGGGATTTTCTACCCTGTCAAGTCAGGATTTCTGTAGTTCAAGAATTTGTTTTTGAGAACTTCTAGATGCTTTTATCATAAATTTTTAAAATCTGTTCTTGCATTTCTTCTATCTCATGATCTTTATAATCTCAAACTGGGGTGTCTTGTTCATTTGAGGGTGTCATAATGTCTTCTTTGTTGCTTCCTCGGTTTCTGCGTTTGTTGCTTGGCATTGTGGAGATATTCTTTGGTTTCTCCTTTTTTACCTCACTGTGGTGGTTTTTATTGTATACTATGACTCTAGATTAAGTGGACTGTCTGCTTTTGATTGATCCTTAGAGGCTTGTGATGGGTGTCGCCAGTGAGCTCTGTTTGGTTCTTCAGGATTAAGGGTGTGCCAAAGGTGACACACCCAGGTTAGGCATAGTACATCTTCTCTCTCTCTCTCTCTCTCTCTTTATTCAGAAGGGAAGTAATTCTACACAGCTGAGTGGAATTGAAGGCAGTCAGTGTCTGAGCTCTGTCCCCTGTGGGTATAATATTTGCCTGCTCTGTCCCAAGGACCACACAAAGGATCTGTGCAGTTCTCAGTGTAAGCTCAAATTCCCCTGCAGTCTCCCACTGGGTTGCCAAGGTTACCGAGTTTGTGGCATCTCCGGAGAGTACTCGGTTCTTGGGTACTCTGTGAGTTCTCTCACAGTTTTTTTTTTTTTTTCCCCCACAGTCTCCATTCATTAGCTCCAAACATTTACTAGGTCCTAACCTCCTGTTATTTCTCCCCACCAGAGTCAGGTTTTTCTGCTTGGTTGATGGTGGGTGCCGCTTTTACGTATGTCCAAAATGGCTCCTGCTCTTTGTCTTGCTCACCTATTTTGTCTCCTTTAGTTAACCCCCACAGGGCTTCAAGCCTTGTTCCCTCTAGGCTCTTCCTGCCACTTCCCTGCCAGTGTCTTGGGCTACTGAGGTTTTGCCTCACTTCCCTTTCCAGTGCTGGTGCATAGACTCGGCAGCTGGGGTCCTGAGCTGTGGGTGCCCATGCCCTCCATGTAGGTCCACCATGTCCCACTAGTTCTGGAAGAGTTTCCTCTGCTTTTTTCCCCTAACTCGTCCCTGATACTACAGTATCTCCACTTTTATTAAACACTCTTTTCCCAGACTATCATTGCGCTCTCTCCCTATTCTGCCATCTTGGAGGACACCCCTTGTGTATTATTTTTGATGAGTGAAAAAAACTGTAGGACCTTCTGATACACAATACAATGACATTAAAAGTGGAGAGGATAAAGGGCCTGTCACTCAAAGGAACATAATTTTGATAACAGTGAACTATGTGACGTTCATCAAGATACATCATATCTTGAATAATAAATATTAAAAATTTTCAAAAATTATAGTAATTAAAACTTGTAGAGCATATTTTAAGAGTGTAATGAAATTAAAGCAGAAACATCATAAGGAAATCTCTAAACAGTTGGAAGTCAAGCATTCTTCCAAATACTAATAGGTTCAGAGAAAGTCTTGAAGGAGATTAAAAATAAAACACAGCACCAAATGCACAATAAAATGTAATAAAAATAAACTGAACAGAGCTAAATTTATGGGGAAGGTAAAATTTTTTACTGTATTTCTTTTTATTTTTTTCTTTTTATTTGAAAGACAGGAAGACAGACATAGACAGACAGACAGACAGATGCAGTGAGATCTTCTATTCACTGATTCACTCCCCAAATGCCCACAATAACCAGGGCTGGGTCAGGCTCATTCTAGAAGCCCAGAACCCAACCCAGATCTCCCACACTACGTCTTCACCTGCTACCTCCCAGGGTGCACATTAACAGGAAGCTGAATCAGAAGTGAAAGACCCAGTACTCAAACCAGGCACTCTGATATGGAATAGGGGCATCCTAAGTGTTGATATAACCCCTGCACCAAATGAACACCCCTCCACTTAATTTTGACAAAGGTGCCAACAGTGCTTCCGCAGAGGAGGACTAAACTTAGACAAATGGTACTGAAGTAGTTGAACACCACAGGATAAAAAAAAAAAAAAAAGAGGAATCTCCCCATATACTTAAAAATTAATTCAAAATAAATCATATAATTAAATGTAAGAAAAAAACTGTGAAACGTGTAGAAAATAGGAGAACAGGATATAGAAATAGTGGTCTTGGACTTGGACTTGACACATAAAAAAAGCATAATTCATGAAAGAAAAATTTCATGAATTAGAATTCCATCAAAATTTTTAAAATTGTTCTGTGAAAAACTGTTGAGGTTGAAAGGAATGCTATACAATAAGAGAAAGTATTTAGAAGTACATATCTGATAAAAGATTAGCACCTCAAATATATGAAAAACTCTGAAATTTGATAGTGAAAATATCATGCAATCCATTTAGAAAATGTATAGAACAGAGATCATCAGCAGAGACAGAGAAAGTTTGCATTCTTTGGCTCACTCTCTGAATGCCTACAACAGAAGGGCGTGGGCCAGAAACTCCATGTAGGTCTCCTGTGTTGGGGCAGAGACTCAATACTTAGGTTATCATTGCTGCCTTACAGGTACATTAGTAGGAAGCTGGATGGGAAGCAGAGGCAGAGGTGGAACTCAATCCCAGGATGACCAGGATGCATTGTCCTAAGTAGCAGCTTGTACCCACTGAACCACAATCCTTGCCCCTAAAAATTATTTTTAGTTGAAGGAGATTGATATTATTTTCAGTTTTTCTGATCTGCAGAGTATTGCAATCCATGTGAGAAGTTGATTGTCTGACAGAGTATATTTTCATTCTTCAAAGAATAATGTACAATTATGAGTTTCTGTTCTCGTGAGAAACCACATGATTGTTTTTGACAAGGAATGCCTTGGCAGTAGGCAATTATGAATGGTATGATATTCTTCTTCAGTTTAAACAGAAGAGTTTAAGGATGGTGAGAGAGCCATTCCAGATTATGTATTGATGTCCAGATACACTCCAAAATTATTCCTTCCATACCAAATCTTTCATCATATAAGTATGAATATAGCATGAGAACCTTTGAATATTGATAAAGCTTAAGTTATTTTTCTATTTGGTAGGTTACTATTCTAAAACATGTATTTATTTATTTATTTATTATTTATTTTTAGCGGGAGGTAAAATAGCAAGGTTTATTAGGGAAGGGACATCCTTAAGGACAGATGGGCACCTCTCCAGACAGAGTCTGAGATACTGGGGAAAGGGAGGGAAGTGAGGTTACATGTTGAGTGGAGAGATTACACCTGGCCAGGCAGGCGGGCGACTCAGCAGAGGGGCAGAGGGCTGAGCTCGCAGTCCGGTTTTTAAGGAGATGGGTCTTGCTTTCCCACCTGTTCCTATTGGAACAAAGGGTTTTTTGGATGCAAATATTAAGAAACTTCTCCCTGAGTTTTGCAAATGTTAAGAAGCTTCTCCCTGCGTTTTCTCTTGAAGGTCTGAAACAAAGGACTTTATGGATCAGACAGGAAGGGATCAGGGTGTTTGAGATGCAGATACTGGGCTGCACCCAAACATTTATTTTAATTAGTGGTGAAGGAGGAATAATTTTTTTCTTAAGCATATATTTAGCAAACTGCTGTCAAAATAATTCCAAAGGAATGTTATTGGTAATTTGAATCAATTTTTCAGTAGCATTTAAGCAAAAACATCGTTTTATAAAAAATGTGACTAGGTTAAAGTAAGATCATTCTAATTATCTATAAAATGTTCTTTTCCCTCTATTGATATGAATGTTAAATAACACAGCACTAAACTGAGTTCTTAGATTAAACCAAACAAGCACAGCCAAATATAACACATTAGGCAGAGCATTTGAAATAGTTTTGGAATGCTGTGGAAGCAGATATTAATTCTGACTAGAGAGAATGAGTAATCCCTCTGAGAGACGGTATTTGAAGGTTTGAGAGGTTGTCACGATTTTAAGTTTTAGATACTGGAATGATTAGTATTCTAATATAAAGCAAAAATGAAAACACAGTATGACAGAAAGCAGAATTTAATGACGAAACCAAAAGTATAAAGTTTTCCAATGAGTAATGTGACATTGGGGATATGGCAGTAACATTTTTTGAGAAAATACTAGTATCCAAGAGTTTGTTTTTTGAACATAATCATATCTAGCTCCCATTTCAACCTTATGACTTAGGGTCTACTTTTAGTTTAATTTCCTAGCAAGGAAGTTCAGTCTTAGAGGGTTAAATAACATCTCTAGTGTCATATACCTACTGGCAGAATTTGGATTGAACTCAATTTTGTATAAACCTAGAGCGATCCCTGCTTCTATATTATACTGTCTTTCCTACATATTTGGAACTCACACTTTAGAAGCTAAAAATCTGGGTGAAGGGCATATTATTGGACTAACTGTACCCTTATGAAAGTAAACTATATTCTCATATTCCTCATGATATGTACTCTCACAATGTCCTGGTGACCTAGGGTTGAAGTGAAAATGGATTACAGGCCTGCGCTGTGGCTCAATAGGCTAATCCTCCTCCTTGCAGTGCCGGCACACCAGGTTCTAGTCCCAGTCAGGGCGCCAGATTCTGTCCTGGTTGCCCCTCTTCCAGACCAGCTCTCTGCTGTGGCCTGGGAGTGCAGTGGAGGATGGCCCAAGTGCTTGGGCCCTGCACCCCATGGGAGACCAGGAGAAGCACCTGGCTCCTGCCTTTGGATCAGTGCGGTGCGCTGGCTGCGGCGGCCATTGGGAGGTGAACCAATGGCAAAGGAAGACCTTTCTCTCTGTCTCTCTCTCACTGTCCACTCTGCCTGTCAAAAATAAAATAAAAAAAGAAATATTTGTTAATAAACCAGGTGTAGAATATGCTGACTGTTTTGTCAGCATCTCTTCCTAGATGAAGCTATCCTTATGCCACACTTGAGGTGCTGGGGTATCAGTTGTAGTGCACTAACTCTACCCTTCTCACAGCAGTCTCATCTGCACTTCCCAGGCTCAGCGATTGGTGCAGAAGAGCCCAGTGATTCAAAGGGGGCTGAAAGGATGCTGCTTCCTCTATTAAGGATGATGTCTTGCTGAGAGAAATGGCTTTATATTTGGGTGCATGAGCCAAGAAGGTGTGAGTCTTGGCTTGGCATGAATGAGAAAGGGGCCTATAGAAAGGAGAATTTCTGTAGGATTGAGGACTGGGGATAGGGCTTCGGCAATGTCATTTTAACTTTTAGGATGAGTAATAACAGCTTCAGAAAGTAGTTATTCTTCCTGTGAGTAGTTTTCTCTATGTTGCAGTCCTGTAAAGATTTTCTTTTCTCTGAGCACAGGTTATCATTGCTTGTAACTATTTCACTGGAACCTAGTCTGAAGGCTTTCCTATAATACTAATTGGGTTTCATTTGCTACCAAAAAACCACACAAAATATAAAACACAAATATCAACACAAAATAGAAAGGGATCTTTCCTTAAATAGGAAAATCAGAGCTGGGGCCATCTGCAGTCTTCACTTTCATTCACTGACTTTCACTTCATGGAGCATTTATCGCCACGTTTCCTCACACACTGCTTTTAGAACTCTGGGCTCTCTGGTATTGAAGTGAGCTCAGCGGAAACATTTCCTCAGGAAAGAGAGACAAACATGAAAATATACATCTATGCAGCCGTACATATACAAGAATACCAACTCAGAACAAAGTAAGTGAAGAGTGGAAGATACTTGTTTCTCTTTAGAGAGGATGATCAAAGCAATCAATGTGGAAAAAAAGAACCAGAGTTGTCTTAACATCAGTGTATTTTTAAATTTTGAAATCCAATTTCAAATCTTGCCAACCTCAGTTCAAAACCTCCTAAGAGAGAACTCTCAGAACTGCTGATTTGTTAAAATGACAAATCCTTTCACTTGTGTTAAAAAGAAAACTATCCAGAAAGAGAGGGGGAACCCTGTAGCCTTGAGTGAAACCTCTTGACATTGTAGAAATAATGACAAAGTATTTTCAAAGAAACACTTTCTTATTTACTGGATGGTGTAAAAGTGTGCATAGTGCTAAATGTGTTACTATATTATGCCACTGTTAAAAATTATTCGCATTATACCAAGGGAATTTTCTACCAAAAAAGAAAAAGAAATGAGCAGACAGTTCTCTTATGTGAGAAAGGAAGCCATTTAGATGTCTAACAATGAGGTGTTTGCGAAGAAACAATAAGTGCAAATGTCCTAGGGAAAGCAAAATGTGCAGTATGGCCGGGGCACAACGAATAAGGGAAACAGCTGGGAGCTGAGAAAGAGAAGAAGACAGCCCACGAATGGCTGAATGACATGGGCAAGGTTCAAAGATTTTCTCAACAAAGTTAAATCTTCTGGATATTTTAAAAAATAGAAAGAGGAACCACCTACTACTCTGATATCCAGGAAGTTTAGCAAAGCAGCCAGGATAAGTCTAACATTTGTATTTTTTGTCTTTTTTATTTAGTAAATATAAATTTCCAAAGTACAGTTTATGGATTACAATGGCTTCCCCCCCCATAATTTCCCTCCCACTTGTACCCCTCCCATCTCCCGCTCCCTCTCCCATTCCATTCACATCAAGATTCAGTTTCAATTCTCTTTATATATAGAAGATCAATTCAGTATATATTAAGTAAAGATTTCATCAGTTTGTACCCACACAGAAACATAAAGTTTAAAATACTGTTTCAGTACTAGTTATAGCATTACTTCACATTGGACAACACATTAAGGACAGAGATCCTACATGGGGAGTAAGTGCACAGTGACTCCTGTTGTTGACTTAACAATTTGACACTCTTGTTTATGGCGTCAGTAATCTCCCTAGGTTCTAGTCATGAGTTGCCGAGGCTATGGAAGCCTTTAGGGTTTGCCGACTTCAATCTTATTCCAACAGGGTCACAGTCAAAGTGGAAGTTCTCTCCTCCCTTCAGAGAAAGGTACCTCCTTCTTTAATGGCCCGTTCTTTCCACTGGGATCTCACTCGCAGAGATCTTTCATTTAGGTCTTCCTTTTTTTTTTTTGCCAGAGTGTCTTGGCTTTCCATGCCTAAAATACTCTCATGGGCTCTTCAGCCAGATCCGAATGCCTTAAGGGCTGAATCTGAGGCCAGAGTGCTATTTAGGACATCTGCCATTCTATGAGTCTGCTGTGTATCACACTTCCCACGATGGATCATTCTCTCCCTTTTTAATTCTATCAGTTAGTATTAGCAGACACTAGTCTTGTTTGTGTGATCTCTTTGACTCTTAGACCTATCAGTGGGATCAATTGATCACTTGGACTAGTGAGATGGCCTTGGTACATGCCACATTGATGGGATTGAAGTGGAATCCCCTGGCACACTTCTAACTCCACCATTTGGGACAAGTCCGATCAAGCATGTCCCAAATTGTACCTCTCCTCCCTCTCTTATTCCCACTCTTGTATTTAACAGGGATCACTTTTCAGTTAAAATTTAAACACCTAAGAATATTTGTGTGTTAATTACAGAGTTCAACCAATAGTACTAGAATGAAACAAAGAAAAAATACTAAAAGGGATAAAGTATTTAGTTGTTCATCAACAGTCAGGACAAGAGTTGATCTAGTCACTGTTTCTCATAGTTTCCATTTCACTTCAACAGGTTTCCCCTTTGGTGCTCAGCTAGTTGTCACCAATCTGGGAGAACATATGATATTTTCCCTTTGGGACTGGCTTATTTCACTTAGCATGTTTTCCAGATTCTTCCATCTTGTTGCAAATGACTGGATTTCATTGTTTTTGACTGCTGTATAGTATTCTATAGAGTACATGTCCCATAATTTCTTTATCCAGTCTACTGCTGATGGGTATTTGGGTTGATTCCAGGTCTTAGCTATTGTGAATTGAGCTGCAATAAACATTAATGTGCAGACATCTGTTTTGTTTGCCAATTTAATTTCCTTTGGGTAAATTCCAAGGAGTGGGATGGCTGGGTTGTATAGTAGGGTTATATTCAGGTTTCTGAGGAATCTCCAAACTGACTTCCACAGTGGCTTTACCAGTTTGCATTCCCACCGACAGTGGGTTAGTGTTCTTTTTTCCCCACATCCTCTCCAACATCTATTGTTGGTAGATTTCTGAATGTGAGCCATTCTAACTGGGGTGATATGAAACCTCATTGTGGTTTTGATTAGCATTTCCCTGATTGCTAGCGGTCTTGAACATTTTTTCATGTGTCTGTTGGCCATTTGGATTTTCTCTTTTCCTGGCACAGAAACAGATGGATAGACCAATGGAACAGAATAGAAACACCAGAAATAAATCCAAACATCTACAGCCAACTTATATTTGATCAAGGATCTAAAACCAATCCCTGGAGTAAGGACAGTCTATTCAATAAATGGTGCTGGGAAAATTGGATTTCCATGTGCAGAATCATGAAGCAAGACCCCTACCTTTCACCTTACACAAAAATCCACTCAACATGGATTAAAGACTTAAATCTATGACCTGACAACATCAAATTATTAGAGAGCATTGGAGAAACCCTGCAAGATATAGGTTCCAGCAAAGACTTCCTAGAAAAGACCCTGGAGGCGCAGACAGTCAAAGCCAAAATTAACTATTAGGATTGCACCAAATTGAGAAATTTCTGTACTGCAAAGAAACAGGAGAGTGAAGAGGCAACTGACAGAATGGGAAAAAATATTTGCAAACTATGCAACAGATAAAGGGTTGATAACCAGAATCTACAAAGAAATCAAGAAATTCCACGATATCAAAACAAACAACCCACGAAAGAGATGGGCCAAGGACCTCAATAGACATTTTTCAAAAGTCTAACATTTGTGGATTGGTTTGCAACCTGAAGGCCACCTGTGACCTTGATAAAAGCATTGTATGTGAAGTCAGAAGATGGATGCTGAAGAGAGGATGGAAGTGAAGCTGAATATGGTCCCATCACTGACTTTTGGTAAGGAAAGTTTCTTTGCTATTTGGAGTTGAATTGTCTTCTTATGATACCATGTGTGGCCCAATTAGTATTTAAGGAAGGGGCTCAGACTTGGTTTCCCATGTAGCAGTTACAAAAACTGATGATAGAAAATCTTTGCAGAACTCTAGTGTAGACAAAACTCTTCCCACAGTAAGAATTGTCTTTTCCATTGAATTTCCACTCTTGATCACTGGTCCCATTATCAGATATATAGTTGGATATTTGAATTTCTTGTACCAGACAAGCTTCTTTAATAACCTTATAAGCATCTCAGATATGGCACAACCTTTTCTGTGCTTAGTTCACTAATATCTGTAGTATAGCTTTTGCAACTCTGCATTAAGTTAATCATGGATTGAAAATATGCATGTATTTGCTTTATGCTATTTTTATAATTTCACAGTATTTTTTATCTCTGTTAACATCTGTCAAGAAGGTTCCCATGGAAACTAAAGCAAAAAAACATAATATTATACACACAGATTTACTATCTTCCTTTATAATGTATTATTTCTAGCAGAGGTTTATGCACATGCTCACTTTTATATTGCTCTGTATTTAAGTGCTTTTATTGTCTTTTCAATAAAAGTACAAGATGTTTGATATACTAATGTTATACTGTCATACAAGGAATTTTCTTACACTTTCTAAAAAGAGCTTATTAATATATTGGATTCTCAGGATCACAGTAAATGGGTGAGAATTACTACAACACAATTCTTATCAACTCTTATGTTAATTTGATAATTAATACAAAGAGAACAGACTCAAAGTAGTTCCTAGATTCAATTCTACTAAAAATACTTTGAGGGCCAGCATTGTGTTCTTTCTTTTTTTTTTTTTTTAAGATTTATCCATTTTACTTGAAAGTCAGAGTTACACAGAGAGAAAAGGAGAGGCAGAGAGAAAGAAAAAGAGGTCTTCCATCTGCTGGTTCACTCCCCAATTGGCTACAAGGCTGGAGCTGGGCCTATCTGAAGCCAGGAGCTTCTTCCTGGTCTCCCATGCGAGTGCAGGGGCCCAAGGTCTTGGGCCACCTACTGCTTTCCCAGGCCAGAGCAGAGAGCTGGATTGGAAGTGGAGCAGCCAGGTCTCGAATTGGTGCCCAAATGGGATGCCTGCACTTCAGGCAGTGGCTTAACCCACTATGCCACAGCGCCAGCCCCAAGCATTGTTTTATAACAGGTATAACTGCTGCCTGCGATGCCAGCAACCCAAATAGGTTGAGGTTTTTGTCCTGATCCAGCTTCCTGCTAATCGCCTGGGAAAAGCAGAAGATGCCCAAACACTTTGTCCTCTGCCACCCTTGTGGGAGACCCTTGTGGAAGAAGCTGCTGGTCCCTGGCTTCTGGCTCAGTGCCGGCCATTACATTCATCTGGGGAGTGAACCAGAGAATGGAAGATCTTGCTCTCTCTGGCTCTCCTTCTCTGAGTAACTGACTTTCAAATAAGTAAATAAATCTTAAAAAATACTTTGACAATATGTCTGAAAAATAGATTACATAGAAAAAGACAACTAAAGGAAATCATACAGCAGAACATATATTCACATACCTGAAATTTATAAAAAGAAACATTAGATATTAAAATCCATAAATAACCAGAAAATACCTTATTAAGTATTCTTAATATTAAGGTTCTCACTTTTTTTTAAAAAAGCGTTACAATGTAGTTGTTTATTAGGAATAGTAATCTTTAGCCTTTAAGTTTTTATTAAAATTATGATGTAATGGTAGCGAAATCAGGATAGTGAGCTTTGACATTTTACGTTACAATAAGAAGCAGTGTCAGAGGAAGCAAACTAGATATTTGGACAAACCATTGAAAACTGTGTACATTAGGTGATTTAGCTCCAGATATTTATTGACCACCGTGTTGTATGACTATAGGATTAGGTCTTAACATCATGTCACAACTACTGTGTTGAAGATGTTTTCAACTAGCTTTAGGTCTTTATGGGAGATGAGAAACTGAGTCCAGGGACATGATCTGGATTAGACGACCCATGTAGCCAATCACAAAGCACACTGCGTGATGGGTTATTCTATGTAATTACTTTAAAAGATTCATGGAAAATAGGTCTTATGAAAAAAATAGGAATTTCATCATTTTTTGCGCTAACATCAGTTTATCTTTTTTAATTCCATCTTTTCATGAACTATTATTATGCAGTACAACAAGCCCTCCATATTCATGGGTTCTAATTCAGGGATTTAACCAATTGTGGATCAAAAATATTTTAAAAAGTGCACATGTAGGGGCCTGCAATGTGGCATAGCAGGTAAAGCCGTTGCCTGCAGTTCTGGCATCCCATATGGGTGCTGATTTGAGTCCCAGCTGCTCCACTTCCCATCCAGCTCTCTGCTATGGCCTGGGAAAGCAGTGGAAAATGGCCCAAGTCCTTGGGCCCCTGAACCTGTTGGGGAGACCTGGAGGACGCTCCGAGCTTCTGGCTTCAGATTGGCACAGCTCCAGCTGTTGTGGCCATCTGGGGAATGAACCAGCAGTTGGAAGATCTCTCTATTTCTCTCTGCCTCTACTTCTCTCTCTCTGTAATTCTTCCTTTCAAATAAATAAATAAATCTTTAAAAAAGGGCACATGCACTTAAAATATATGATATGGCCATTTTATTGTCATTGTTCCCTAAGTAATACAGTATAACTATTTACAGAGCATTTACAATGTAAAATACTGTGCCTTTATACAGGGGACTTGAGCAGCTGCAGAGTTTGGTATCTGAGAGATGGGGTCTTTAATCCCCCCATGAGGGATGATCATCAACATCCCAATTTTTCTCAAAGTACTAAATCAATATTCTAAGGGAAGAACTTTCTGTTGTTTTACATTGCAGCTGAGTTTTAATTTAAACTGCTGATGCCTTTTTTTTTAAAATCCCTAGAGATTAATTTCTGCTCTTTAGGTTAGAAGCCCAGTCTCCTATGTATTGATTTGAAACATAGAGTATATAAGTCATGCTTTTAATATGACATGAAATGTGCTTCCAGCAACTGTGCGGCAGGCAGAATTCTAAGACAGTTCCCAAGTAAATTATCTCTGGTGTACAAGCCCTGAGTGATTCCCAAATGTGGGCCAGACCTTCAGGTAGGCAAGTAGGTAATCACTCCCTTGATCAGGTTGCTATTTAAGACTCTGTGGTAACAGACTGGAGGAAGATTCTCCTGTCAGAAGCAACTACCATGATAGAGCCACACGTCTAGGGCCTGGGGATGAACTCCAGAAGCTGAGAGCAGTCTCTGGCCCATAGCTAGCAAGGAAACAAGGACCTTCGCCTTTCAGTCCAAGAGGCTAAGTTCTGGCCACAACCTGAATGAGCTTGGACTATGACCCTGAGCTTCAAATGAGAGCAGAACCTTGGCCAATGCATGGGTTGCATCCCTGTCAGACACTGAGCAGCAATACTGTGTCTGGACTTTTGGCCTGCAGATACTGTGAGATAAGAAGTGGACGTTGTTTTGTGGCATTATGTATGTGTAGCAATTTGTTATGCCTCCCTTTTTTGTATTTCTTCACCATTCTTCTGCTATGGATGATATAACAGGAGCAGAATGGCTCACATGATCAATCTCAAAATGATCTATAAGGATAGCCGTAGTAGTGGAAGCACGTGGTGAACTGAAGTGAATCTCAGGTGTGTTGGGGCAATATTTTGCTAGTGATTTCTCAGTTCAGACATGTGCCTTCTAATATTTCTTAAACTGACCCTTTTATCCAAGAATTTCTAACGAAAACAAAGCATTCCTTAAAAATGACTGATTTTATGAACTATTTGCTATTAATTAAACAATGACCTCAGATATTTACATATTTCCTTGGCTGTAATGTGTCTTAGCATGTTTGTTTCTGAACTTGTGATGCCTGAAATTAATGTCAAAAGAAACGTCCTCTCCTGAAGGCAGAAGTCTGTAGTTGTCAGTGCCTGCATATGTGCAAAGTCAGCCTTGTAGTTTTTGTGTGTGTTTGTATAATATTCTGTTCTTATATTTGGCTCAGAATGAAACCATTGTTTCCTGAGTGAAGTTTGTTACCCTAACTTATTACTTAAATGTCTTCATAAAGTTAGTATTATGAAGCAGCGTTGATATGCAAAGTTGCTGTCTATATGGAAAGTTACCTTGCAGGGGCCATGACTGGTTTTGCTCTTTATGTGTCCAACATCTAGAGATATGTCTAGTATAAACAGTGGAGTTGTATCTTAAGCAGAAATAGATTTTCATGACATAGTTAAAGACAATGGTTACATGTTAAAAATGTTATCTTTGAAAAACTATTTAGACCAATCTGTTTTGGGTCAGATTGATGTTAGTAAGCTTGAAAAATAGTAGAAATGATTGTGGACTTGAACTCAAACTTTTTGCCTTAGGTATTATTCTTGTTTTAAGTATTTTTACTTTATTCTTACTTTATGTTTTTCTGCTTTAACTATTCAAAAGCATTATTATCTCACTCCTGATAGCAAACCATTTCTTCATCAGAAAAAATTTCTGTATTATAAAGCCAAATACAATTATAAAGGTTAAAAATGAACCCATCAGACAAATGCAAATAAAATGAAGTTCCATATATCAGACTAGAAAGAATTCAAGGAAAAAGGAAAGCTTTAAACTGGAGAAAATACCTATTTTTAGTCAGTGAAGGATACCAAGCACAGTAAAACAAATATAACATCAAAACTGATGGCAGAAAATTATTATAAATCAAGAAGAAAAATGGAAAAAGACTGCAATTATAAAATAAAACCTAAATATTACTTTCCCTGTATTTTAAAAGCCATTAGGCTAAAGAAAAACAGAATATAGGTGATCTAAGTAATAATTGTTTTCACTATTATAAACATTTCTTTTTTTTTAATAACTTTTGTTTTTGACAGGCAGAGTGGACAGTGAGAGAGAGAGAGAGAGAGAGAGAGAGAGAGAGAGAGAGAGAGAGAGAAAGGTCTTCCTTTTGCCATTGGTTCACCCTCCAATGGCCGCCACAGCCTGCACACTGCAGCCGGCGCATTGCGCTGATCCAAAGCCAGGATCCAGGTGCTTCTCCTGGTCTCCCATGGGGTGCAGGGCCCAAGCACTTGGGCCATCCTCCACTTCACTCCCTGACCACAGCAGAGAGCTATCCTGGAAGAGGGGCAACCGGGACAGAATCCGGCGCCCCAACCGGGACTAGAACCTGGTGTGCCAGCACTGCTAGGCAGAGGATTAGCCTATTGAGCCGCAGCACTGGCCATAAACATTTCTATATATTCAATTTTATAAACTGCAAACAGGGGATATGTCTTAAAAATTTATGTTGATCAGCAGTTGGGTTATACAATGAAGAGATCATTCCAGTTTTTTTAAGCAGACAGACATTTGACACAGGAAAATGAGTTTCTGCGAAAGGGCTGGGAAGGCTAGAGGAGGAGGCTGTGAGGGGAGTCCCTAACAAGGAGAATTGTGATCCAGGGATCCAGAAGCTTCTCTGACAGCTCCACACCAAGCGCTCCTGAAGCTGGGAAGCAGACAGTGGGGTGATGCCGCAGACCCGCACTAACTTGCCAGCAGCAGGAGAAATAATGTCATCCCCTGCCTCACACGAACTTTCCCAATCTAAAGATGGGCTGGGGCATTTTCAGTGCAAACTAACTCACGTCTAGATCCTGAACTGTCAATTGCTTTCCCTCTCATACATGAGCCTGAAACTGCAACTTTTAAAACAATGTGTTATCAGTATATTTGGACAGAAAGGATATACTTTATTTAAGTGTTAAAAGCTGAATTATGCAAATCAAAATTTGGATCATGACTTAATAAAACTAGTAGCCAGTAAGCAAGTAAACTTAAAAACTGGATTCTTAAAATAATTCTGAATATGAAACTGAATTTTCAAAACCTCTGTAAAATAATGTTAATGAAATATTATACAATAATAGTTTCAAGGTAAAGCTAAGGGTATATGGAATCAGATATATTGCCTAGAATCCTTCTGCTTTTACAGGAAAGAGCTGAATACAACATCTCTCTGAAACGTGTTGTATCTAGTGAGGTGGTTTGCAAGGTAAATAAGATATGAGACAATTTTGTATACCAAGTTCTCAGTTTTAGAAATTATAATTTTCAGTCATCAAAGGTTTAGACATAATGATATACACTCGCAGAGAAATTATAAATTGATACAGACTTTTAGGAGGGTAGTTTGGCAATGGGTATCAAAATCCTTTAATAAAATGTATAAGTTTTGATCCAACATTTGTATTTATCCCAGAAAAGTAATCAGAAAAATGCAGAAAACATGGAATAGGCTACCCAGTACCTCACTAGTTAGAAAAGTTATCCAATATTAGTGAAGTGTTAGATGAAATATGGTATAAATTTAAATCAATATGATTAAAAATAACATTTTAGAAAAGATATTTAATGATTGGGAAATTATTCAGGTTATATTATTTGCAAAGAAAAGTTTATAAAAGTGACATACATAATATGGTCCAGATTTCTATGCATATTTATATACAGAAAATCATACTGGAAAGCTAAATAAAGTGTGTTAACAGTTTTTTAGTGGTTGGTATTTCAGTCAAGATAGGTTAGATTGTGATTTAGAGACAACAACAAAATCCCAGTGGCTTAATATATGACAGTTTATTTGTTTGCTCTCTCAAGGTCTATTGAGGGTACAGGCAACTTTCCAGGGCAGCTGTCTTCCATGTGGGCGCTTAGAACCCTAGGCTAATTTGATCCTGTGGAGCTTCCATAACAAGTGCTCCCATGATTGTTGTGGAAGGAGAAGAGACAGTTGTGAAATCATTCAGGTAGCTTTCTCATTTGGATTTCCATACCACCCACTAGCAAGTATAAATGATGAAAACCCAAAGTATCTCAAATTAAAATTCAAAGATTCACTCTCCTTAAATAATTGAGTACCTCACATCATTCATGTGCCTGAAAGTTGGATTCCAATTCATTTCATTCCTTGTCAATAATATGACTAATCTTGAGCATGCCATGTACTCACTCAGAGCCCCAATTTTCCTAGCTAAAATGACAAGTATTCGCTATAAGGTCTTGATGAAAATTCTAGAATACCTCATAAATTTATAGCAATAAAATGAGTCATGATAAAAAAGCTTCTATTAGATTCTTGGACTTCTTTGGATGTCTTTTGCTTTCTTCTTTAGATATGCCCGTAAATGTTAAGTACAATGGGTTCTGGAGTCATTTTATAGGTGCAAATCACATTGTTTACTCAAAATGTCCTGACATTATTGTGCCTAGTTGCTGTCATTAGTTTGGTTTTGTAATTCTCATAACTTTTTCCAGAGAATTATGGACTCTGACTTTGAAGCACCTTGTGTTGCCCAATGTCAGTTGGAAGCAGGGTAATAGTTTGGTCAAGCTCCTCATCTTGTGTGTAATCTTATGTTAACCCATCAGAATTCTAGATCAAGGCTTGTTCTAGTGTAAAATAAAGTTGATTTTCATCTGAAAGAAGGAGACTTAATACAATAGTGTGCTTCATGGCACGTCAGAGGCATGTCTTTTGTAGAAGTGTATAAACAGCCATTGGGAACCATATTTAGAAGATCACTGTAGTGGGAATATACTCAAACATATAATAGAAAATACATGTTCAATGAGCAACATCCAGAATTACTGGATCTGCTTTAGGAATAGATCTTAGATCCCTACCTTGAGGATTGTTCTGTCTCCAATGTGACTGTAATGAGGTCCAGTGGGTCTTTGCAAATATCTTGTACAACTCACTGCTAATCAAACTACTCATGTATAAATATCATAAATAAGTGACTTATTGAGTATAGGCAAGATTGTACAAGTGATAGAAAAAGAAAGAGCTAGAAGTTCTTTGAACAGAAAACTATGTAGAATTTGAAATATAAGATATATGTGATTTCTTGATTCCTTCTGCATGTGGTTATAATCAAATCCAACTTTTCCTATTTCACATACAAAATGAAGTTGGGAATTGGGCTGGGAAGGGAATTTCAATTGGCTTTGACAGGTTGGAGTAATTTTCAACGTGGCTTTGAGATAGTGGTTTTGCTTGGCTAATACATATTCTTCAATTTTGTCAATTGAGACAGAAACCCCAAACATAGAAAAATGTTTGAGTACTGGCTGTTTTCTGCCAGGAAGGCACATTGACTTTGGTGTACAATGTTAAGATCATGAATTTTGCTAAATACAATTGCAAACACATGTTCTATTTCAAAGCAGGCAATAAAGAACAAATTAAAAAATAAACAACACAGAAATGGGTTTCATTAAGAAACACTGAATAACACCAAGGGTGTTTTTAAAAATTATAAAATTGTGCAACTACTACAGCTATTTTTTACATCACAAAAATATTAGAGAACCATATCAATCGTGCAGCTGTTTTTTAAATAATTGTATTACGAAAGCTAGTGTCTTACCAACTCTACCATTTGTTCCTAGGTGAAGAAATTTTAAATATAAGGATCAGATTATCAATATTGAAATTTTAATTTCATTATTAAGAATGATGTTTTAAAAATTTTGTTCTGGTCAGATCCAAATAGTATGGATTTTGTATGAAGATCATTAAAAGACTAAAGAAAAAATATAATTACAATGTGATCTCTAAAATAACATATGAATAAGAAATTACTAATATAATTCTGAATGGTAAAATGAGTGGTATTTCAAAGCTTACTTTATGTAAAGAGTTATATCATGTTCTCTATCTTTCATTTTCATCATACTACTTCTTTCTTTGAAATAATGCAGAGTTTTCTCATAATGCTGAAACATGATGTATGGAATCTTTATTCAAGAATCTGTCTGTGGGCAGAGCACTGCTTCCTAATTCTTGGTTTAGAATCACAAATTTTCTAGCTTTCTGATCTTTTAATTTGCTTAGCTCTTCTACCATTATTGTAACAACATCTCCCTCCCAATCATACTTGTGATGCTAACTAGTGGTTAAACTCCAAATTCAAAACATGCCATTCCCCTTTTTCTCAGCTTATAACTTATAAACAATAGAAGGTATTTAGTTTATTTATTCCCTCATTCACTGAATTTATGTCTTTCTTTGAGGTGCATATACTTGTCTGATGCTTCTCTTAAATTTGTCTTGGTTGAGGAGTCTGTCTTAAATCATATGCTGCTACAGGACAAGGACCAGGCCTATTCAATTTACTTTTAACACATCCTACACAAATGCACTGAAAATATGTGAACTTAACACATGAATCCTGATGATGATGTGATTACCATAATTTATGTTGTTTCTCCTCTGCTTCTTGGTGGCACTTACTAGTAATTCATGCTTGCTGATGGAAAAGTTTGAGAATTTTTTGTGTTCATTTTCATATTTCTTTGAACAAAAATAGCACTTAGAGATATAACACTGAAAATTTAACTGTAGTATTTCTTTGATTTTATCCTACTTTTTTGACTCTTTTCTGTTAACCTGGCGGAATTATTTATTAGGTCAAATCTTTAAATTCTTTGCAGTTTTCTTTTTGGATTTACAGCACATGTCTGGTGATTATTTCATATCAGTAACTATTAATGTAAGGCAAACATTAAAGAAATGGCAAAGGGGCAGTTAAAAGAAAAATGTTGCAGAACAATGCATGGCATTTCTCCCCCCACATTCTAATGTAATTCATCACAGCCAAGCCCTTACCAATCTGTCGAGTTCCCAGAGAATTATGGGCAATTTTTTTTTCTTTTTCTGAGATTTCCTCTTTTCTGCACAGTTGAGAAATTCGCTGTTTTTTTGCTTTTATTTTAAAGACAGGATCTGCTCTCCCTGAAGCCACTCAAAGGAGTCGCATTTCAACATAAACAAATGATCCCTACCAGACATATTTGGTAACACCAAGTCTTCTCACTGGAAACCCATGGCCATACTGCTTATTACCTGGTGTCAGCAGGCTCTCCTACATTTCCTCCTAATGGCTTCATATGGCTTTCCTAAAATGAATCTGAATTTTAAAAAGCAGGTATAATGTCATCTTTTATATGTCTCCATCATCACATTGTACAGTTGTGGCAAACACTGGATATCTAAAATAAATATTGAGTACATCTTTTTTTTTTTTTTTTGGACAGGCAGAGTTGGACACTGAGAGAGAGAGACAGAGAGAAAGGTCTTCCTTATATTGGTTCACCCCCCAAAATAGCTGCTATGGCCGGCGCTGCGCCAATCCGAAGGCAGGAGCCAGGTGCTTCCTCCTGGTCTCCCATGTGGGTGCAGGGCCCAAGCACTTGGGCCATCCTCCACTGCCTTCCCGGGGCCACAGCAGAGAGCTGGACTGGAAGAGGAGCAACCGGGACAGAATCTGGCACCCCAACCGGGACTAGAACCCGGGGTGCCAGCACCGCAGGTGGAGGATTAGCCAAGTGAGCTGTGGTGCTGGCAGAGTACATCTTAAGTATAGTTGTTACTATTAATAATGAATATGCCATCTTTAGACATTAGGTTATAGAAATAGCACTAGATCTCAAACAAAAGTTGTTATAAATTCTTGGAGAGAAAGCTCCTTGAATGTGGATCTTTACTTACCTATTTTATTTATCAACTATGAATTGCAAGGAATTCACTGTCGTATTTCCTGTCTACGTGGCATTTTCTCTCTTTGCCACTACTAAAATACTCCACAGTAGTAATTCACTTTGTGAAGAACTGCTGCTTCCTATCCTCAGCTGTGTGACACAAAGGAAGCAAGTATGTGAGTTATTGGCAGGTGAATCAGATGTGGCAGAATATACACATTTCCTTCATAAAAGAGCACTTTCAGCATCACTCAGACCCTATTTATCCATTGTTTATACAATGTAACAAAATTGTAACTGCAATACATTCAAGTTAGGGGCTGTACATACTCTGAAAACAGGAGTGAGGCCCCATCCCTTTGTAGCAAAAGAGACTGAAAATGAATCAATATGAAACAGACATAACTCAAAAACCCCAGTGTGGTCTTTGTTCATTTTGTGTAGTTATAAACATCCTGCCCTTCTCAGCCAGCTCTCAAGGGTAGCACTGTAGTACAACATAGTTAGACAATTAAAATTTGTAATAATGAACTTTGAGTCTTTAAGAATAAATTAAATAATAATCACTTATAGTTTCTTTTTAATTTTTAGAATTGATTAATTAATTAGAGAGACAAAGAGAGAGAGAGAGAGAGAGAGAGAGAGAGAGAGAATCTCCCATCTCCCTCAAATTATGGTCAAGCCTGAGCCAGGCCAAAGCCAAGAGCTGGGGACTCAGAGCAACCTCTCTTGCAGGTGGTAGAGACCTAGGACCATCACCTGTTTCTTGCTAGAGTGTGCATTATCAAGAAATTGGAACTGGGAGCAGAGCCAAGACTCCAACCCTGGGATTCTGACATGGAAGGTAGGCATACTCAAACACCCATTCCTATAATCTGTATTTCTTTAGTGATGTAGCAGGGTACAAAGTACTTTTCCAAACAGAACTTACATTTTGTAGTTAACTATTTTATGAAATTTCACACAAAAATGTATTAAAAATTTGAGATATATCAAAACAACTGAAGAAATCTAAGTGTTCCATAATAGGGAAAGATTTATTGAAATTCAGTAATCAACTAAATTTGTCTGATAATCATTATAATGCTGTAAAATCTGCAAAATATAAGTAGTATTCAGTAAAGAATGATAATTGACTCATAGACATTTGATGTAGAAGAAGTTTATTGGCCATTAAAGATTGGGATAAAACACAGAAATGGACTGGCACTGGAAGAGCACAGAGATCGTCAGTACAGTGGAAGGCACGTTTCCTGCATTTGGTTTCCAGGTTTGCCACTTTTCAGTTGCTTTACTTTGTGCAAAGTTTATGAAACTTATTTGCCTCAGCTTCTCCTCTGATAAACAAGGATAGCTTCTTTTCTGCATGGCTATTATGAGGATCAAACATAAATAGCATACATTGAAATACTAAGAACAATTCTTGGCATTTGATATTACAAATTGAACATCCTTAATCCAAAAATCTGAAATTTGCCATGAGTGGCAACATGACTTCACATGTGGAAAATTTTACTCTTGGTAGAATTTTGCCCCATATAATGCTGTAGTTTAAAAGTAGTGCATTAACCGGTGATGCGGCTCAATAGGCTAATCCTCCGCCTAGCGACGCTGGCACACCGGGTTCTAGTCCCAGTCGGGGCACCGGATTCTGTCCCCATTGCCCCTCTTCCAGGCCAGCTCTCTGCTGTGGCCAGGGAGTGCAGTGGAGGATGGCCCAAGTGCTTGGGCCCTGCACCCCATGGGAGACGAGGATAAGCACCTGGCTCCTGCCTTCAGATCAGCGCGGTGCGCCAGCTGCAGCGCGCTGGCTGCGGTGGCCATTGAAGGGTGAACCAACGGCAAAGGAAGACCTTTCTCTCTGCCTCTCTCTTTCACTGTCCACTCTGCCTGTCAAAAAAAAAGTAGGTGCACTGAGAATAGGGTATACTATTACCTTTAGGCTATCTGTAAGAAATATGTATAAAAGCCATAGGTTATGCTGTAGACATGGCCAAATCCAAGAACCACACACAGCCAATCCTGAAAACAGCATCAAGAAACCCCAATCACAATGATATGAGTCTCTTAAAGGGATGGACCCCAAGTTTCTGAGGAACATGCATTTTGCCAATAAGCACAGAAAGACCTGTAGAAGATGCAGGCCAACAACACCAAGGCTGTGAGGGCACCTGCTGAAGCTATCAAGGCTCTTGTCAAGCCTAAGGAAGTTAAGCCTATGATCTCAAAGGGCATCAGTCGCATGCTCAATTGACTTGCCTACATTGCCCACCCCAAGCTTGGGAAGCACGCTCATGCCCAAGGGTCTTAGGCTGTCTTGGTTAAAGATCAAGGCAAAGGCCAAGACCAAGCCTCAATTCCAGGCCAAGGCCAAGGCTCAATTCAAGGTTCAGTCTCAGGCTCAAATCAAGATCAAGGCCCATGCTGAAATCAAACTCAAGGTCCACACTGAAACCATGCCCAAGGTGCAGGCCCAAACCAAGCTCAAGGCTGAAGCCCAAAGCCCCAGGCCGAGGCCCCGGCCCAGGCTGAACCTGCTCTGGAAGCCCCGGTTCTGGCTCATGCTCCTTCCAAAATTGCTCAGCCCCGATGAAGTCTCAGTAGTAACAACCTTTGCCTACCAATGCAAGGACAGAAGGACTGGTGTGACCCTTGGGTTCTGTCTGCACGGGGTTAGTGTCCTCCTGTGCTGTTTGTACAAATAAATCTGAGACGGGGGAAAAAAGATACATATATATATATATATATATATAGAACATAACAACTTTAGTGTTTAGACTTAGGTCTCACTTCTAGGATATCTCATTATGTATGTGCAATATCTCCAAATCTGAAAAAAAATGCAAATTTCAAAATATATCAAGCATTTCAGATAAGGAATCATTGACTTTTCCTACATGTGTTGATAATTTTTAGAGAGTAGTCATATTATGTTGGTGAGAATAAAAGAGAATACTGTATTGTTTCTAAGTAAAATAAATTAAAATGAGAAGTTGCATGTTTGAGTAAATTCTATATAAAAGTCAAGGAATTGCAGAAATAATTTGAAAAAAAATTTAAAAATATGATTAGAATGAAATACTTCTGGGTTCTGAAAAGAGCACAATTTTGGTCTGTGGGAAATTCAATAGATAATTGTCTAAACTGTCTGGATAGTTAAGACTTTATTATTTTTAGTCATTTCAAATTTGTTTAATTGCCACCCTGTTATTGTCTAAATTTGTTAGCTATGTTGTATTTGTTTAGCCTTCACTGCCAAGTTGTACATTTACTTTCTGTTTGATAACATTATTTACTATAATGCTCTCTTTGGACAAATAGTGATAAAAAGCTGACTAAGCCTCACTGGGATTTGACATTTTCTATTTTATACACAGAGCTTTTTATAGTTCAAACTTGGCTTTCTCATTGTACATACATGTATTCTTCAGTGACTCACTTTGCTTTCAATTCTTATATAATTTCTTCAAGCTCCTGATCTCCTCTTGAGTTCTTCTTTTAAGACTTTGCTGAGGATCCAGAAATTACTATGGTTCAATTACTGGATTTCTTTATGGTTAATGAAATTTGGGGAGATCAGAGCCCTTCTTCCCACCCATTGCCACTGCAGCTACTAGGAAATCCCAGAGAGTAATGGTCTCTAAACCAAACAAATGACTATAACTTACTTCTTGTAGCTGTGTTATTATCACCAGTCATTCTGTGATGCTGATCTTCATCAAGTTCTTAAGATGCTTTCAAAAACAAGCATTTAGCCTAGTGGTTAAAATGCCCACACTCAAATTAGAGTAGTTGGGTTTAATTCCTGGCTCTGGTTCTTGACTCCAGCTTCCTGCCAATGCAGACCCTGGGAGAGATTGGTGATGGCTCAAGTAGTTGGGTTCTTGCTACCCACATGGGAGCTAGCTGGCTCCCAGTTCTAGCCTCAGCTCAGCTCTGGCTGTTGAAGGCATCTGCGGAGTGAGCCAGGAAATAAGAGCACTTTTTCTTGTTTTCTCTTTCTATTTCTCTCTCTCTCTCGCTTCTGTCTTTCAAATACATTGATCAAGGAAAAGAATGTGGATTATAGGAAAAGATGAATTCAGGACATGCTTAACTTCATAGAATTTGAGAAGTTTTGTCTTTGCATCCTTTCTTTTAGGGTATCTGTCTGTTGTCTTCCAGGGTGGCTGAAAACAGGCTCATGAACCTTCCTTCCTGGGAACTGCTCTACCCTGAGAAAACCTGAGTTGAGTACAACAGCCTCTCTTTCCTTACTATTCCTTAGATTCAATTTGCTATGATAAGAGGCAGAGGTATCACACTGTCTTTCGGCAGTGGCAGAAAGACAGCTGGGTTGTAGGCTATAACTTTGTATACAGCTCAATGAGGTCAGCCCGACACACTGTCTAAATTAGGGTTCTATGTTGAGTTGGTATTTGGGACTGAAGAGATAGCTGGTGATATAATGTCATTCCTTTAAGAGCTGTTCCTATTTTTATACTTGATTTTGCTTTGTTTGCTTCAGGAATGCATTGAGGACGTTGTCCATTTCGTCATCTTATACTCTCTCAATTTAAGGGAAGTATTTTACAGTTCACACATGTATTATTTATATTTCTTCCCCAATATGGCAGTAAAAATTGATTCCAGGTAGTACTTGGCTTTAGCTGATAGAAGATGCTCAGTAATGATTTGAGCCAGAAACAACTGGCCAACACCTGATTTCTGTTTTTGAGCTTGTAGCATCCTATTATTTATAATCACTTGGGAACATCTTCTTTGAAAAATTAATGTCAGAAATTATTAGGATCAAGTACAGTAATAATGTCCCTGCTACACAGACCAATATTAGGCCAATATTTAAATAGGCTAATATTTAAAGATGTTTTCTTCTATATTTCTGGTTGTGTAAATAGTAACATTCATTTATCTGAAAGGCAGAGTGGTAGAGACAAAATTAAGATGAGAGAGACAGAGACTTTCCATCCACTTGTTCACTCCCTGAATGGGTCACAACAGACAGATCTGTGCCAGACGAAAGTCAGGAGCCAGAAATTCCTGATCTCCACATTGGTAGCAGGGGCCCAAGTGTTTAGGCCATCTTCTGTGGCCTTCTCCAGTGCACGAGCAGGAAGCAGGATTGGAAGAGGGGAATAAGGACTCAAATCCAGATGCCAGCTCTGCAAGTGGCAGCTTATCCCACTACACTACAATGCCAGCCCATATATATATATGTGTGTGTGTGTGTGTGTGTGTGTGTGTATTTGAATGTTAAAAATTTGTTCTTTAGTGCTTGTGCTTACCTGGAGCACCAGGATTGAAGAAGGACGTCCACCTAAAGCTGTGGTAGACACTCAAGTCAGAGAAGTGAACAAAGCCAAGTGTTGGATGAAAAGTCAATATACTATCAGCCAATGAGATGATTTGCAAATGGATTTGAGGCCAGAATCTAGGAATAAGATTTGTGAGACCAAGAGTAGCAGGTTGAATTGCAGAAGACTGGAGCAGTTTTGTTGAAATAGGAATTGTTAACAGATGGTGCTTTGTGTTTGTTTTGAAGATTTTATATATTTGTTTGCTTATTTATTTATTTGAGAGACAGACAAGAAAGAGAGGGAGAAAGAGAGAGGGGAAGGGAGGGAGAGAGAGAGAAACTCTTATCCACTGGTTTACTAACCAAATGCCTACAGAAGCCAGGACAAAGTTGGGTTCCATGAACTCAGTCTGGCTCTCTTACATGTCTGACAGGCACTGATGGGCTTGAGTTATCACCTGCTGCCTCTGAAGTTGTGCACTAGCAGGGAACTGAAATAAGAAGTGGAGCCAGGCTCAAGGCCAAGCCCTGTGACATCAGGTGCAGGTTCCTGCACCTGTTGTCTTAACTGCACTGTCAAAGCTAACCTTAGAGGCTGGATGTCAGTGCCTGCCAAAGCATGAAACACAGCTGAGTGAGTCCTCCATGTTAATAGGGACATAGGAAGGTGGAGCATCTTAATTTTTTAATCTTTGTTTCAGTTTTTCCAATTCATTTTTTATATTTAGATATATTCACATTCCTCCTTTTAGGAAGACAATGAATTGGACCATAGGTTAGTACTAGTATTAATGTCTTCTCAACTAAAGCAGTGCCTCTCCTAGGTGAGTGGTCTGGCAAGACCTGGGGACTGCTAAAAGCCAAAACTGACAGTTGGTTGCCATTCAGTTGCTGGTGCTAGTACCAGGTTGTTTTCAGAGTGGCTTGGCTTTGGCAGTGGCCAACATCTGCTGAGTTGTGGCTCTACTTAAGGACTCTGGTCCTTAGAGCTGAAATGTCCCTAATTCACTTTGAAGAGGGATCTGGATCTGTGTGGGAGCTTCTTTGAAGCTAACCTGATGCTTGCAGATGGCTGCAAGCAGCGATGGTTTTTTGGTATCGCACCGCATGGATGTTTGATGAGATGGTTGCTGCCCATACAGGCTACCTAAGCCTTGGCCTCCATCCTTGTCAAATGGTAACAGGAGTGATATTGTTATTATTTTTAAAGATTTATTTATTTATTTAAAAGGCAGAGGCAGAGAGAGAGAGAGAGAGAGAGAGAGAGAGAGAGAGAGAAAGAGGGAGAGAGGGAGAAAGAGAGTCTTCCATCTGCTGGTTCACTCTCCAGAGGGCTGCAAGAGCCGGAGCTGAGCCAATCTGAAGCCAGGAGCCAGGAGCTTCCTCTGGTTCTCCCACACAGGTGCAGGGGCTCATGGATTTGGGCCATCTTCTACTGCTTTCCCAGGCCATAGCAGCGAGCTAGATTGTAAGTGAAGCAAACAGGACTTGAATCAGCGCCCATATAGAATGCTGGCACCGCAGGCAGCAGCTTTACCTGCTATGCCACAGTACCGGCCCTGGAGTGCTATTATTAATAGCTTAGAGTAACTAGATAACTGCTTTCAGTAGTTTCTAGAATTTTGCTAAATGAAGCTGTCTTTGGTGAGAATAACATTTACATATTATGTGTGCATTTGGGGGTGAGTCATAAACATTTACTGTGCATTTAGCTCATGTTTCTACCAAAAATCACCAAGACACTTGAAGTTGGTTTTGGGGATTTTTTTGTATCTGCTGCCAGGTCACAAGGTGATGCTTGAATGTTCAGAAGGTACACAGCCCAAATGGAAATGAAAGCAAGGAAGACATTATCTGCCCTGGTGGGGGAGCTGGACAAGCTCAAGAAATTAACAGCTTCTTTTTGGTTCATAGTTATTTTTCCCTATTTACAGTCCCTAGAAGGTAGAAAACACATACTTAGGTTTCACCATTATTTCTTCTTCTTTTTAGACAAAAAGTAATTCATTTTGGAAACTCAGTGGTCTTAAGTATCATTTTAATATATATTTGAAAAACTTTGAGAGTAGGAAGATAAATGAATTGCAGTATTTACATTTTGCTAATTTTCTTCTCTTGTTAGAAAGCTGCTATTCTGCAGAAAGAAATATGTAAAAAATGTACGTATTTTAACTATAAAATCAATTGTCATAAATTGTATATATAGCAAATCACATGGGAAGTCTTTATTTCCTAATTTAAAAAAGCTGCCTCAAAGAAACGTTTCAGCACACAGAGGCACATGGACCACTTGGCAGACAGCCTAATTGAAACCAAGGACCCCGGAGAAGAGCTGAACTCTGCATCTGCCGTCCAGAACTGGCTGCGCTACACTTTGAACCAGTGCTGATGGCTTTGTACACAAAGATCAAAATGAGTTTGTTTTATTCAGCTGGGTTGTAGAGGTGCACGTATTTTGGCTTCTGGATGCAATAAAGCATTGAGCTCTCAAATAAACAAACTATAAATCTAATCAAGTTTGGGCACAATGATAAGTAGATTGCTTATATGGGGGGGGGGGAGAAAAGAAAGGAGAGAGAGAGACTGACTTACAAAATAAGATGGCCCATTCCCATTTTACTCAGTGGAGTCCTGTGCCTGAATCTTGGTATATTGCCCGTTTTAACACTGTTTCTTTCTCTTTTCTTTTTCCTTCTCCTCCACCTCTTCCCCTCCCTCCAGCTTCTTCCTTTCCCATTCCTGCTGCCTTAATTTTTCCTCCTATCTTTTCCTCATGTTGCAGATATACTTTCTATTAAAGAAGTATCTAGGGAGCCACATAACCTTCCTTGACTAGAAGCAGGTGAACTATTGTAAAATATTTCTTTTTAAATTTGAATACTTTAAAATATTTCCCTCTATGTTTCTCAAAGAGCTACTAGTACAATAATTTGTATTTGGTGTATTCCTATGTGCTAATTGTAGCCATCAACACCATCACCACATAACCTCTACTTGTTCCTAGTTAGGCACTGGGAAGGAGAACAAAGAGTGATGGATCCTCCATATTACACACTCAGATGTGGCCACTCGTAAGAGCGTTTCAGCTATGATCAGGAAATAGAAAGGTGTCATTGATTTATTCATGTGCTTTGGATACTTTGGCCCATCTCACAGCTTCAAATATTGTTGGAACCAGTCCATCTCCTTACTTTACCAAGTAGCTGCCAGATAAACCTCTGGATATAATAAAATATGTGGCCATTAGGAATGACTGAATTCCACAGCTAGATTTTACCTGAAATTTGAATGATGAAGTTTTCATTTAAAGAGAATACATAAGTTGACAGGTTTAGAAACTGCCCAAAAAATAACTAACAAGAATTTCAAAATTTTCTCTAGGAATAGAAGGAGCTTAGCTGTATAAAGAGTAATGAATATAGTAAAAATTGGTCACCTGTAATCTGAAACTCTAATTAGACATTTTTAGCATGGCTAATTAATTTTTAAAAATCCTATTTGTTGATCTATAAATCACATACTATAGCATCCATGCTTTAAAAGGTACAGCCTCAGTAATTTAAGTTAACTCACAAAGTTGTGCAACAATCAACTCAGTCTAATGCTATAATATTTTCACCCCGACCCAAAGAAATGCCACGTCCATTAGCAATGTTTTGTGGAATTTACTAATGAAAATTTTGGGGAACTTTTACATTCTTTCCATATTCTAATGTGAATGAACAAAGATTCATTTGCAGTTCTGAAAAATTCGGTGTAGTTATTTTTTATCTCAAATTTCCATGCAACTAATATACTTTTCTGTAGATAACCAAAATATTTCAAGTATGTATTGAAAGACAGCATAGTTTAAAAAGGTCAGTAGTGAACTGGATAGCTTATTGGATAAACCTTCTCAGTCCCTGAGTCTCCAAACTTTGGGTCTATTGGGTATGTGCCAAGAAGGCTATTTCTGAGTCCTATGTTGTCCTGAATATTATGCTAAGAGTTAAATTTCTTGTTCAAAGCATATATAAAATGCTTAAGAATAATGTTTGTAACAATGTTAATAACAGTGAGGGTGAGTAGGGAGAATAAACAGATGAAGAAAATATGAATATAATTTATTGATCACTCTACTATGTTGGAATTTTTCCTATGCTTCTCACTTATTAGTTGATTATCTTCAGTATAACTCATGAATATAACTAACACAACATAGTATTATGCAGGGTCTGAGTCCATCCGTACAAGGATGGACTGGGTCCGAGGAAAGGTGAGTGCGCTGCTCGCCCATTCCCCAGCCTCCCGATCCCGGAGATAATCAGACGCAGCGGGAAGCCAAGTCTAGCAAGGACTCATTTATTCCATGCGTAACTGAACCTTTTATAGCATAAAACTGCAGAGTCATTGGGGCAGGGCTAAGGACCAACCAATCACTTAAACGGTCACTTTACGGGGGGCTTTCTATAGGACTAGCCTTATGTCTATACACTTGTTACTAGTCTTGTTACCGCCCCTGATGTCGCGTAGCCAATTAGCTTTCGAGTTCCGCCCATCTTACTTCCTTTAGGCACCATCTTCTTTGCCCCTCCTTGGCGCCGCCCTGTCCTTGGGCTGGGGCCACCACCGCCGCACACCCCGTGGGGTCGCTGTCTGCCATGGCGGTGGCCGGGGCCACGTGCAAGAGCACCGGGTCCCTCCCTGCGCTGCCATCCCCAGGACAGCCCCCGGCTGGCTCCACAGGCCCTGGCTTGGGTTAGTTTGCGGACCTGGCTCCACGCGGCTCCATTCCGTGCAGCTCAGGTGGAGGCACCAGGGGCAGCTGTGCACGTGGAGCCCCCGGGCCTGGTCTGGCCGCGTCATGGCCTCGCTCATACCCTGCAGTATTAAGCATAATTTAGTTCTCATCAAAAGATAATAACCAATACTGTTATTTCCTGAAAACCAGTGAGTCAGTCAAAAATATGTCTAGAAGCTTTAGCCTCAATGAGGGGACAGAGAACAGAGCTTGTCAATTAGAAGAAACCACGAAACCTGCAGAGGTCTGGCAGCAGAAGCCATAGCAGTAGTTATACCTCTGGAACAGTATGGTTACTACAACAGTGTCACGACTGCTGCTGTAATGAATGTGACATCCTGTTTTCCTGACAGATTTGCATGAATTGCTTGGGATCCAGCAACCATGCCATGAGCATCCGATTCAATGAGCTTGTATCAGGTGTTTGTTCACTCTGTGGCTGAGCAGAGAAGGAACAATTCTGCTTGGCTTCTGTGATGGTTAATTTTGTATGTCAACTTGGCTGGGCCACAGTGCCTACATACTTGATTAAATAATATTCTGGGTATTTCTATGAAAGTGTGTTTTGAATAAGATGAACATTGAATCTTTGAGTAAAGATTATTTTCCGCATTATGGGTAGACCTTATCCCATCAGTGGAAGATCTGAATAGCACAAAGTCTAAGCTCCCCTGAGCTAAAAAGATTTCTCCCAAAAATGCCTTTGAATTTGAACTTGAACTGTTACTCTTCGATAAGTCAAAAAGTGAGAGATGTCCATTACACATAATCCTACATGAGCATAGTGTCTAAGTTCCAAGGGGAATAACTCAATAGATTTATGAGGTTAAGCTACAAATAAGTCATAGAATAATGTTTTCTAAAGCAGTAGAGAGGCCTGAATCAGAGTAGAAGGTGAAGGTCTTCAGAGGGTACTAAAAATGCACATACAATCTTTCACTGAGTCATCAATCAGTAGAGTATGGAAGAAGTGATACTGTGTCAGATCCTTGAGTATCCTGGAAACTCTGCTGTCTGCCTTTTTGAGTACAGCTGCCATATAAGAGCTCCAACTATCCTGAAACCATAATGCCATGAATTCCACAACAACTCCAACCACAGGGAGAGGCCTTGGAGACAGAGAGGGCACACGAGGAGTACGTAACTACATAACTTGTGAGTGGAGATGTCACTTCATTTTATTTTATTTTTTTATTTTTATTTTTGACAGGCAGAGTGGACAGTGAGAGAGAGAGAGAGACAGACAGAAAGGTCTTCCTTTGCCATTGGTTCACCCTCCAATGGCCGCTGCTGCCAGCGCGCTGTGGCCGGTGCACCACTCTGATCCGAAGGCAGGTGCCAGGTGCTTCTCCTGGTCTCCCATGGGGTGCAGGGCCCAAGGACCTGGGCCATCCTCCACTGCAATCCCTGGCCACAGCAGAGAGCAGAGAGCTGGCCTGGAAGAAGGGCAACCAGGACAGAATCCAGCACCCCGACTGGGACTAGAACCCAGTGTGCCGGCGCCGCAAGGTGGAAGATTAGTCTGTTGAGCCGCGGTGCTGGCCCGAGATGTCTCTTAAGAAGTGCGTTCCTCTTTCCTCAGAATCAGCCTTTAAGGCATTCTGGTCTGGCTGAAAAGCCCAGGAAAGCATTACAAGCGTGGAACACCAAGACACTGTGGCAAAAACTGTCCTACATGAAGGACCTTGATGGGTGAGACCCCAGTGGAAAGAAGGGGTCATCAAAGAAGGATGTACTTTTCTCTAAGGGGAGGCAAGAACT
This sequence comes from Sylvilagus floridanus, assembly GCA_949820135.1. Classification (NCBI taxonomy): domain Eukaryota; kingdom Metazoa; phylum Chordata; class Mammalia; order Lagomorpha; family Leporidae; genus Sylvilagus; species Sylvilagus floridanus. The sequence goes on from OX463227.1 coordinate 41,485,850, forward strand.
TCCACTTTGCTTATGCCCTTGTCTAAATATTGAAAGAGTTTGTGGATTCAAAAGACTTCCATAACCTAGGAAACTCCTATCAAGAGCCTCAGGTGATCACTGATGTCATACGTAAGAGTGTTAATTGTTAAATCAACAACAGCAGTCACTGTGCAATAACTTCCTATGCAGGACCTCTGTCCTCAATGAGTTGTATTATGAGAGTTAACAGTAAAACTTGTTCTCAAAGATTTGTTTCATTTTGGTGTATTAAGTGGAGGATATTCTTTTTTATTATAAACACTTTTATTTAGTAAATATAATTTTCCAAAGTACAGTTTATGGATTACAATGGCTTTTCTCCCCCATAACTTCCCTCCCACCCGCACCCCTCACATCTCCTGCTCCCTCTCCCATCCCATTCACATCGTTTCATTTTCAATTATCTTTATATACAGAAGATCGATTTAGTATATATTAAGTAAAGATTTCATCAGTTTGCACCACACAGAACTTAAAGTGTAAAATAGTGTTTGAGTACTAGTTATAGCATTAAATCACATTGGACAACACATTAAGGACAGAGATATTCTTATGTCGCGTAAGTTATAGGTAGGTCTAAATGCTCGCAAAAGATGTATTGTCCTTGGGTACTTCTTTACAGTTAACTTTCTAAAAAAAAAAAAAAAAAAGAAGTGAAATTAACTTTGAGACGCAGTGACTTTGAACAGCCCTGTCTCAACTGTTGAGGAAAAGTTTGTTTTTTTTTTTTTTTTTGGTGCTAATTGTTGAACTCTTTACTTAGTATAGAATTGGTCTTCTGTGTATAAAGTTAATTGAAAATGGATCTTAGTGGAGAATGGGACTGGGAATAGGAGAGGGAGGAGGAGGGGTGGGAGTATGGATGGGAGGGTAAGTGGTGGGAAGAATTATTATATTTCTAAAGGTCTACTTACGAAATGCATGAAGTTTGTATTTCTTAAATAAAAGGTTTCTTTGAAAAAATAGACCATTATACACCATAGCTTTAATGATCTGTGATTACTTCAAAATTTACTGTATAGGAGTGAAATGGACATCTTTCAATTTGATTATTATTTATAGCTCTCACTAATAATTCTCTCTAAATTAAGGTCTCTTTGCTTTGTGCTTTTTGAACTCTTTATTTGGTGGAGCATTGAGCCTTTGACTATAATACAGATTAAAATGTTTATCTTAAAAACAAAGGAAAGAAGAGGGGAAGGAGACAATGAAAAATAAATAAATAAAACAATATATAACCACATAAAAAAAGTGTTCTCCAGCTGCTCTCACAATCCAAGCTGATGTCACAAACATCAATGATAATTCATCAATCGGAACTCTTTCTGGGCACCTTAGTTCCAAATCAAAAGTCAAATAAAATGGCTGTTTTGTGGTATTAAGTAGTTTTAGAGTGGTTTGTAAATGCAGTAGTAAATTTTCGGGATAGACCATCAGAGTTAAGGATTAAACTAGCAAACACATTGCCACTGCTCTCCAAGATATTGAAAAGGAAAAGGAGGAGCAATGTACAGCAGAAGGCATGGAGTTTCAATAAAGATAACTGGTTTTATTAAGGTCCTTATTTGTCTCATATACAGCAATTTTGTTAGGGTGAATACAAAATGAAAATAGAACAAGATTTTGGTGAATGCTTCATATTATTATTTTTCCAGACTATTAACAATGGCAAGCTGGTCCCTTCTGAAACCAGAAGAAACAAAAATTGAGTATGTGCTTTACTAGCATAAGTTTATTTTTTAAATGATAAAATCTGTAAATAAAATATGCATATCAGTTTATTTTTCTTAGTGCAAAATGTTCATGTAAAATTCTTTTATAAAATAAAATTTAAATTCTTTTTTTTTTTTGACAGGCAGAGTGGACAGTGAAAGAGAGACAGAGAGAAAGGTCTTCCTTTGCTGTTGGTTCACCCTCCAATGGCCGCTGCAGATGGCGCGCTGCGGCTGGCGCACCGCGCTCGTCCGATGGCAGGAGCCAGGTGCTAGGTGCTTTTCCTGGTCTCCCATGGGGTGCAGGGCCCAAGCACTTGGGCCATCCTCCACTGCACTCCTGGGCCACAGCAGAGGGCTGGCCTGGAAGAGGGGCAACCGGGACAGAATCCGGCACCCCGACCGGGACTAGAACCCAGTGTGCCGGCGCCGCAAGGCAGAGGATTAGCCTGTTGAGCCACGGCACCAGCCTTAAATTCTTATTAAACACAGAAACAATGAGACTGTGCTAAAAATAAAATCTTAAAATTTAAACTCATAAGTAATGGTTACTAGTGTACCTTTAATCGACTCTTAGCATCCAAGTTATTTGATTCAAGTTATTTGTTCTGGCTACATAATATTGAGATTGCTTTGTACCTTTACTCATCCCAATGCTACGGAAGTAGACATGCACAAATCTTAACCCTTATAAAACCAGCAAAGAGATATAAATATCCTGGTGAAGAAAACTTTTATAAGAATTTCAAAATATTTGTAGGGATGTCAGAAACAGTTTTATTGTAATATCTATTTAAAAACAAACTATCCTGAGAATCAAGTATAGTATATTTGAGTTCAAATATACTATACACTGCATTATACGTATTTCTAGTTTTTAAATTGGTTAAAATATTTCTAACAACTGCATTTTTATCAAACATCTGTATGACTCTACAAGTTTCCATATAGAGCAATGTCAGAAAATTACAGGTCTGTTGAAGTGAAAGGGACACTATGAGAAACTGTGACTTGATCAGCTCCTGTCCTGTTGATGAACAACTAAATACTTTATCCCTTTTAGTATTTTTTTGTTCTACTTAATACTATTGATTGAACTCTGTAATTAACACACAATTAATCTTGGGTGTTTAAATTTAACTGAAAAGTGATCCCTATTAAATATAAGAGTGGGAATAAGAGAGGGAGGAGATGTACAGTTTGGGACATGCTCAATCTGACTTGACCCAAATGGTGGATTCCAATACAATCCCATCAAGGTGGCATGTGCCAATGCCATCTCACTAGTCCAAGTGATCAATTTCAGTTCACAATTGATCATACTGATAGGTCTAAGAGTCAAAGGGATCACACAAACAAGACTAGTGTCTGCTAATACTAACTGATAGAATCAAAAAGGGAGAGAACGATCCAACATGGGAAGTAGTATACACAGCAGACTCAGAATGGCAGATATCCTAAACAGCACTCTGGCCTCAGAATCAGCCCTTAAGGCATTTGGATCTGGCTGAAGAGCCCATGAGAGTATTTTAGGCATGGAAAGCCAAGACACTCTGGAAAAAACAAAAACAAAAACAAAAACAAAAAACAAAAAACAAAACCTAAATGAAAGATATCTGCAAGTGAGATAAGATGTATCTTTCTCTGAAGGGATAAGAGAACTTCCACTTTGACTATGACATTGTCTAAATAAGATTGAAGTTGGCGAACTCAAAAGGCTCCCATAGCCTTGGCAACTCATGACAAGAGCCTAGGGAGATTACTGATGACAGAAACAAGAGTGTCAATTTGTTAAGTCAACAACAGGAGTCACTGTGCACTTACTCCTCATGTAGGATCTCTGTCCTTAATGTGTTGTCGAATGTGAAGTAATGCTATAACTAGTACTCAAACAGTATTTTACACTTTATGTTCTGTGTGGGTGCAAACTGATGAAATCTTTACTTAATATATACTGAATTGATCTTCTTTATATAAAGAGAATTGAAACTGAATCTTGATGTGAATGGAATAGGAGTGAGAGCAGGAGATGGGAGGTGTGCGGGTGGGAGGGAAGTTATGGGGGGGGAGCATTGTAATCCATAAACTGTACTTTGGAAATTTATATTTACTAAATAAAAGTTTAAAAAAAATTACAGGTCTAGTTTAAACAAAAGCAGTTTTTAAAGACACTTTGCTTTTAGCAAATTATTTTGAATATAAAGCAATTTCATTTCAAAATTAATTTGAACATAAAGCAATATACATAAAGTATATATTCTATGCTCTAACATTGACTTATTCTATATTTAAGTCCTTGTGATCTAACCACATTCCAAAAAAAAGTTTAACATTTTTTAAAGCTTCCCCTGAAAGATAGATAACTTCTTTCTGTTTTATCTGCCTTCTAAGATTTTTTTGCCCCTTTTTGGAGAAAAACTTTGATGGCCAGTTGTATGGCTCACTACATTTTACTCAATACCATGCAAGGACAATGGGATAGTCTTTCAGTTTGCTTATATTATTAGCTATTATGTCACTATTAAAGATATCAGAAAGCATTTTAGCCTCATAGATGATGCAGACAGCTACTAAATAAGTCCTGTGACACCTGTTATTCTCAATCAAGACTATGGTATCATTAGCAAAGAAGCACATGGGGGCATGAGCAGAAGCTCGGCTGTCTCTACTTCAAGGTTGAAATTGCCCTAACCCTGCAAATAGCTGTGTAACATGGACACCTCTGTTTTGGATACAAGAGAGGGAGAACTGTTCTGATGCTGCAGTTTATGAAATGTAACACCATTGTCTGCCTCTGTTATTAAGTGCAGTTGTTCACACCTAACCACATATTTATCATCCTGCATTGTTATCTCAAGATACTTATTGTCTAATGGGTCCCTAATAACTTTATACAGGAGGCCTTGTCTCGCTATTTAGTTGTAAGCTCTTTGAAGACAATAGGCAGTGTCTCTTAATTTTATTTGCTACTGTACAGAATAGATTGGGTCACATAAAAGGAATGTAAGAGGTTAATTAATTGATATAATATTTATAGAGCTCCTATCTCATGCCATTGTCTATGCTGTGTGATTAGTACAGTAGTGACTATGGCATGCATTTTGCCTTCTTAATGAGTTGCTCAAGCAAAAAGGAATCTGTGTAGTCTCATACATTTACTCCTAAATAGTGCTACAGCGAATTATTTATCTATTTTTGAATTTCTGGAGTCTCCCTTCTTAGCAAAACTCTGGCCCAGGATTTCGTATTGGTCATCTTGTAGTAAGGATTGTTAGGGAAAGTTAGATGAAAAACAAAGAAAGAGGTCACTCAAAATTGGGAAGTATGGTAAAATAAAGGGGGGTTTTCATGGTCAACCCTATCTTTCATCCTTATTTTTATTTCCCAGAACTCCTCTGCTACTGGTATAAAAACCAGAGTATTTGTTATAGAACAAATCACCATTCAGTTATCCCAGAAAGTTCATTTGTTGCCTTAACCTCCAAAAGGATTGCATTTGGGGATAGGGCCCATAAAGGAGATAGGACCCATGAGATTAAAGGAGGTCTTAAAGGTGGGCCCTTAATCTTCCTGGTTTAATGTCCTATAGGAAAGACATCTGAGAACTTGCCATTTCTCTGTGTGCCAACAGAAAAGAAGTTATGTGCGCACACGGTGAAGTGGGAGCAGACTATGAGACAAGACAAAAGTTCTGAGAATGAAATCTACCTTTCTGGCACCTTGATCTTGGACTTGCAATCCTGCAGAATATAGAGCACTAAAATTCTGTTGTCTAAGGCTCTGAACCTCAATGAAGAGTAAATCTCCTTCAGGATAAACTCAAATTGCAGAATTTTTGATTGATTTCTCTTTTTCCTAGGCCAAAAAATGTTTTTCATGTTGAGAAAAGCTGAAATACATTTGAAAAATGAGAATTCATATTTCACAGTTCAAGTCATTAAATTTCCCCCAGTAAGAATTTTCATATGGAAAAGCCTTAAAAGTTCATAAATACACCATCGTTATTAGCAATATCTGTTTAATGAGAAAATGTGACTTACAGTTCCAAAATTTTATTTCCAAGTGGAATTTATAAAAAAAAAAGTGGTTGCTTTCACACCCTCTCCAAAATACCTGTTTTAAGTCAAATTCCATGTAAATCAGAGACTAACAGAACTTGGAGGCATGGTCTTGGAAAAGTCGTTTGGGAAAAGAAAAATTTACATTCTCAGAATATTTAAATCATTCATCCTCATGTCTTTTGTCTTCTTTTGCTGCTGAGTAGGAAGTAGTTGAGTTTCTTCTTAAAGACAATGTGGTATGGATGGTCAATATCACTTGTGTCTATTTCTTTGCCTCTGCCCTATTGCCACTGTGATCCACACCTAATATCACCGATGGTTGACAGAAAAAGGCTGCTTAAATTTCAGAACTCTGCAAGGCTGTGCACAAGGGAGAATTAAAATGTTTAATACCAGAATTGACCAGAAAACTTGGTATCTTAATTTTGTTCATCTAACTGGGCATATGCATCCTGTTCTCTATTATGAGACTATTAAAGTTTGGTTTGTATTGCTAGGGAATTGGTCTTGAGAAAAACCTTTTCTTGGTATCAAAATCCACCTTTTCATGACACTATTATCTTTAATAAACTGCAAATATATAATTAATAAATTGGGTAGAGACTGCAGATGAATGGGTAAACCTTCCCCCAGTAACTCAAGGATGATGCTTACATACTATTTGCTGCACTTTCAATTTCCTTTTCTTTGTCTGGCCTTTGTTCACTCAGTGGAATAATCCAACTGTTTTTCCTCCCTACGAGGAAAAGGGAGGAAAAAGAAAGGAGATGAAACACCTGGTTTTGAGGAAGAAATTTTTAGAAAAACAAAATCCTGAGCAACATTTTATGTAATCATGTTAAACATTCTTCTGAATCATACCATAAAGCCTTCAGTCAATCTCCCTTTCGTGCTAATGCATTATGAGTGAGGTATGTGTCTGGAACAGGCAGAAGAGTTGGCGCTGAATCACAATGAAGTGAGGACAGAGGCTGCTCCTTGGGGTGTGGGTGTGGGTTCACCACATCTGGATAAAGACATATGGTCCACAACAGAGCATGGTCAAGCCTCTCTTCTTGCTCTCTGTATGAAGACTCGCATCTTTCCTAAAAATTTGTTGCTTTGAGAATCAGAGAGTGTCCAACTTCATGATGTCTTGACTTTATTTTTGCACATACACTTTATGAATAGATTTATCCAGGGTAGAAATAAAGGAGTATATTGTTTTGAGACAGATGTTTGAAAAGAACTGTTGGAATGTGATGACTCCACCTCCCCCCTCTCTCTTCCCATGGGAATGAGCAAGTCCTAACTTCTCAATATTCTAAGAGGGGCTTCAAGGGGAAATATGATAAAGGGATATCTGGTAGCAAAGGCTATGAGTTATATGACTGAAGACAGTAGGGTGAGGTGGGAACAAGGAGACAAATGAGAGCCACTACCTGCATCAGGGTAGTGATAATTAGAGAGACTGTCCAGGAGCCCCTATAAAATGCCAGAGGAAGTCAGTGTTAAACTATGGTGTAATAGTGCCACTCAAATTCTGTCCTTGAGGGACTAAGGGAAATCTTCTATCTAGGGAGGTAAAGGAGAGAAAAAAGCCAAACAGCTATTTATTCAATGAATTGATTATGCTGTAAGCTCTTGAAATGCACTTGTAATCCATTGTCTATACTTCTTTACCTCCCAGTAATTCTTCAATGTGCTGCTATTATTCTTTAGCCCAATTCACTTCCCTTGAAAATCTATAGCCACTGTTATCACCAGTGTTATAATTGTTAAAATGGATAGACTGTGGTAGGTCCTTGTATCACTTGTCTTCACAGCAATTTTCTGTTTTCACAATTATTTGCTCTTTAATACTTTGCACTCCTCAGGTACCAAATCTCCTTGTTCGCTACCTGACATCTCTTGGATCAGTCCTTTGAAACTCATTCCTTTTCTAGACTCACTCTCTACTTCAATAATACTGATGACCCATAATTTCTTGATTCTGTGTGCTTCCCCAGGATTTTTATCTTCTTTGCCACTCATAGCTATGCTAATCTCTAGTCCCAAAGGACTCACCTATAGGACCCTTCTGTTTCATATTGAATGTGTCTCTTTATCTTTTACTTCCTAACAGGCTGCTTCTTCTGGCATTCACTATATTGATTTATAGTACTTCCATGACCAATCAGCTTTCCCTCTGTTGAAGTCAGTAATCTGGGAGTAATCACAGATTCCTTGCAGACCTTTGTTGCCATACCAAAACAGCCACCAAGTCCTGGAGATAAAACATTTGAAAATCTCATGAATCTCTTTGCTACCTTAGGTTGGGTTCTCACTGCATCAGACCCAAGCTGTTACCTTACTCACCTTCAGCATCTTCAAGAAACAGTATCTATCTTAGGTTCCTGACCCATATATCACAATATCTGTCTTTATAATTTTTACACTAAAATTAAAACAAAATATTATCTTAACCCTCTTAGGTGTATGAAGGAGAGCTCAAATTCCTTAGCAGTGCCATCAAAGCCCTCATCTCCTGTCTGTTGTTTGTCTTCCTTTTCTAGAATGAGACAGTGACATGAACAGAGTGTGTGCTGTATCATCAGCCAGTTCTGGCTTCTCATCCTGGCTTTGCAATTCATGATCTGACTGTGGGCGGAGTATTATCCTCTATGAACTTTGGGATTTGTGTGATAAAATATGGATCAGGGTATGTAACTACGATGATAATATGAAAGAATGTACTTGAGTCATCCAACCCTCCACACATTCTGCTTTCCTCCTTTCCTTATTGTATCCCCTTTACCCTATGGATCAACTTGTGGCCTTGCATGAAATATCTTGAGTCTCTTAAATTTCAGTTGCTGATGTGTTTTTGTGGATTTCCTTTGAAAGTAACTCCCTCTTCCCTGCTAGAAAGCTCTTTCTCAATCTTGAACATAAAGCTGAAGGTCACATCTTCTGGAAGGCACCTTCTCATACCCAGTGCAAAGGTATTAGTTAGTTTTTTTAAAAACTTATTTTCATATCTTCTGCATTTTCCAAGTAAGTTCAAACATCATTGTATCTTATTAATGAGGCACTTGGACATAGAAGGCACAGTCAGTCAGGTGATGCTACCGTGAAAAGCTGGCACAATGCCAATTCAAATAAAGAAAAAAGGCAGAGGATGACTCTGAAATGATTTTCCTATCTACAAAATCCTGGACTACCTAAAGTCTTATTGCAAAATTTCCTTTATCAATAAAAATAAGTATGTGTGTGTGTGTGTGTGTGTATGTGTATGTGTTTGTGAGCATTTCATATACTGATTATGGCACCACTTATGATACTCACATCTCTTACTGGAGCATCTGGGTTCAAGTATTAACTTACTTCTGATTCCAAATTCCTGCTAATGTGCACCCTAGGATGCAGCAGGCGATGGGCCAAGTATTTGGGTCCCTGCTACGCAAGTGCAAGTTCCAAAATGAATTACCAGCTGCCTTCAGTCTATCCCTATCTAGGCTTTCGTGGCCATTTGTGAATTAGTGGATAGAAGATCTCTGTTTCTTTGTCTCTGTCTCTACCTCTCTTTCTTTGCCTTTCAAATAAAATTTTAAAATAAAAATAAAGTAAATAAGTATGGAAAATTTATATGAGGTTTGCTAAAAATTATTATTTTATAAAGTAAAACCTATGAGGAAAGCTTGAGGTGATATTTATCAGTTTGGAGAGGAGGTAAAAATCGTTGAATTCTTCTCAGTCATGATACCTTTGAAGTGAGAGGAGATAACCAGCCATTAACCAGCATCAGTGAGCCCCAGATGATAGTGAACAGTAATAGAAACAGCTCTTGAGGGTGGAAAATACTAAAAATGAAACTGTTCTACAAGTGCCTGTGGTACTTCCTTTATACTAATGTGAAACTTTGGGATTTATTAAAATGTCTTCGTCTTGAATGCCAGGGGATGGACTATTTGGCTCGTCAAGGGCCCCTGCATCCACATGAGCCCATGAATGGCATCAAATAATAAGGAGCTGACTCTCGTGCAAATGTAAGCATAATACATTTTTCTCCAAGCTATTAAACCCTTTTTATTATAAGCAGTGCTTGCACCAGGGGAGACTAAGGTTCACAGATGGATAGCATAAACTCATATAATTATACTACATATCTGCAAATAATTAATTTGCTTTGTGCATGCAATTTGTGTGTCATTGCCCAAACATCCTCTTTCAAAAATATAACTCAAAATGTGTTGAACGGGGCATCAAGCGTTTTATTCTTCATAGTGACATATTTCAAGAATAAGTTACAACAGACATGAAAGTAGACAGTTGGCTTGTCTTCTGTGGGGATGTAAAGTAGTTACTAGGTCACTGAGGAGTGATCGTAAAGCCTGAAGGGACTGTTGGGTTCCAGACAGAGAACTGCCATATCATGAGCCAAGAGCATGTGGGAAGTTGGCAGCCAGCCAGGTGGATCCTGCGCTGTGCGTTACTACTGCTCCTTTCTGCCATGGCATCTTCTCTGTGTTTTCTCCTTCTTCGCCTTCCCACTGACGACTATGATTCAGGATGGAGACTGAACATTTTTCCACTTCCACATATTCTGCTCTGACTCCCTATCCTGCTTCCCTTGTTCTAACATAGCCTCTGCCCCACAGCAGTGACTTGGTCCAAATCTGCCTACGGCAGCATGTTATCTGCTCCTCACATTCTTGGGCTAGGACCAACATGATGTAAGTTTGCATGGAAAGTCCAGGACAGCTTTTTGAAGCTATAGAGCAGCTGCCTGCTGACTGTAGAAGATTGTTAAGTCCGAGCTCAGTGATTCTTAGCTAGGGGCAGCATCACCCCCAGGGGGAGTGTGTACTTGGGTGGTGGCCTTTTGGCACTATTGCTGTTTCATAGGTGGTGAAGTCAGAGAGGAAAATGACTGGTAATGATTCAGACAGTTCATCACTACAGAATAGGTTAAATGTTTCTGATTTCACATGCCAACAGTACTTCTATTGGGAAGCAGGTGTAGATTTAAAATTGTCCCAGTGCTGGCTTAAACAGCCAGCCAGGCAGCAAAAGTCACCTTGACTCTTTGTCATGATTTTGTATGGAAGAAAATCTAGTTCAATACTGTTTACATGATCCACCAGACTCCTCTTATAAAGGGTGATAATGTGGAGCTGGTGTTGTGGCTCAGTGGGTTAAAGCACCGGCCTGCAGCGTCTGCATCCCATACAGGCACCAGTTTGAGCCCCAGCTGCTCTGCTTCCAATCCAGCTCCCTGCTAAGACGCCTAAGAAAGCAGCAGAGGCTGACCCACGTCCTTGGGCCCCTGCACCCGAATGGATATGGGAGACCCAGAAGAAGTGCATGGCTCCTGGCTTCGGATTGGCTCAGCTCTGGCCTTTGTGGCCATCTGGGGGAGTGAACCAGCGTATGGAAGACCTCTCTGTCTCTACCTCTCGCTCTAACTCCATCTTTCAAATAAATTAAATAAAATCTTTAAAAAAGTGACAATATAGTTCACTAGGAACTTGAGATCCTAAGAAGTATTGTAAAACCAAATCTGTCTAGGACTTTGGGCATTTCTACCATTCCACTTAAAGAGAAAATAGGAAAAGTGTACTTTAGAACTAACAAATATTCAATAAAAAAGTCTGAAAATTAGATGTTAGTGAAAAGCTAATAGCCATTTAGTAAAAGGTTTTTATATTATAGATTCAAAAAGCCTTCTCTTGAACAGCTCAACACTTTTTGTTATATAATCTTAGCGAAGGCTCTTGCTCCACTTTCTATCTGTAGAGGGATATTACAGTACAATATGGACTGTTGAAAAATTAGTTTAATGCTAAAGTCCTACCACAATGTCTAGTTCCCTGAAAAAATGGTAGCTAGTAATAATAATAATAATAATGATAATAATAAGAATAATAATAGGGGCTGGTGCCATGGCTCACTTGGTTAATCCTCTGCCTGTGGCGCCAGCATCCCATATGAGCCCCGGTTCTAGTCTCAGTTGCTCCTCTTCAAGTCTATCTCTCTGCTATGGCCTGGGAGGGCAGTGGAGGATGGCCTGGGTGCTTGGGCTCCTGCACCCACATAGGAGACCAGGGAGAAGCACCTGGCTCCTGGCTTTGGATCTGTGCAGCGCAGGCTGTGCTGGCCATTTTGGGGGTGAGCCAACGGAAAGAAGACCTTTCTCTCTTTCTCTCTCTCGCTCACTGTCTATAACTCTACCTGTCAAATAAATTTTAAAAAAATAACAATTACAATAATTATCATTAGTAATGGTGTAATTAATATGAGTAGGTAAAAATGAGCTAGGTTATTTTGAGTTCAATTGATAATCCATGCAATATGACATAAAACATTCTCATGCAAAGTAAATATAATACTTAATTCTTGATGGGCTTGTAAAAAAAATTCTGTTAATAAATGTAAAATTTCTATGAAATAGAAAATGTGGTAAAGAGAAAATCAGTTTTTTTATTAGTACTATTTCTTTTCCTAATTTTAATTGTACAACTTCTTCCCATCCTGAGTTTAGTTGCCTTTTTCTTTAAAAGCTGAAGTGCTATTCAAGAGCTAAATATTCAATTATTCAATAGAATAATACTGTCTCTTAAATCCCCCTACTGTGAGTTTTGTTGCTGTGAGCTTTCATTTAGAAGAACTATTGTGCAATTAACAGCATCTTGGTATAATTCAGTTTTGGAGGGTGAGAACATTGAAACCATAGGCCCTTGCTCTATTCATCCATCATGTACATCTGTGTACAAGAGAGAGCTATACTATGTTGAAGTACAAATATCCCTAGGAAAAAGAATAAAGTGTTCTACAAGATGACTTTTTGAATTCATATAAGACAAATAATGGTCCGATGTCATTTCTTCCTATCAATTCCAGATGCATGCAAAGATATACCAGACTTTCCAGTAGTTGCTTTGTTGCTCATGTCCCTAGTGATTCTACAAGAAGATCTATTGTTCTCTGAAAACAATACTCTGTTGCCCAATCTTCCCTGTGCAGCTGAAATTTTCAGGTGCAGTGGTTGGTGTGTTGGCCAGTGGTGTTGCTGGGGCATTGTCTTAACCCCTTTGAATGTTCATATTTTTTTAAGTTCTGTAATGGAAACTTAGCAGATGCAGAATTGGTTTTCAGTTGTACTTAGAGAGATTAGATAGAAACATTCTCAAGTGTATAAGGAGAATGCCTGAGAAGGAGGAACTTTCAAATTTGTTGTCCCTGTGCCTTTTCTGATGGGGTCCTGGACCCTTCCACCATGGCCTCACTTGCAGCTTTTGTCCTTGGTTCATAGGAATAGAGCAGAAGTTCTTCTCTTCATAAATGTGTAGTGGAGCAGCTTAATTGGATTAATAAATCATCTACAAGACAACAAAAGGATGAAAAATTGAGAAAAGTCTTTGGCATATTTTAACTGATTAAGTGAAGTATCCAAAAGGATAAAATAACATAGAAAATATAACATTTAATTACATATTTAAATTATTAGTTCTTTATAAAAATTCATTATTATGATATTCACAACTTTATTATTATTTGCATCCCTGTAAAATAATCTGAGTTGGGGCTGGCAATGTGAAGCAGCAGGTTAAGCTGCCACCCGCGACACTGTTATCCTATATCAGAGTGCTGGCTTGAGTCCCAGTTGCTCTGCTTCTGATCCAGCTCCCTATTAATGAAACTGGGAAAGCAGAATATGATGGCCCATGAACTTGGGGCACTGCCATCCACATGGGAGACCTCTATGGTATTACTGGCTCCTGGTTTTGGACTGGCCTAGCCCCAGACATTGTGGTCATTTAGGGGAATGAAACAGTAAATGGAAGATTTCTCTCTCTCTTTCTCTCCCCCCTTCTCTCTCTGTGCCATGCTACATTTCAAATAAATAAATCCTATAAAACATCTGTGTCACGAGTATGTCTATACTTGGTTCATTTCACATAATCATTTATAATTTTATGTAAGTGGGGAAAGTCATCAAATTCAGTAATCATAAAATAAACTTTGTTGTTGCAGGATACACAGCAGACTCATAGAATGGCAGATGTCCTAAATAGCACTCTGGCCTCAGAATCAGCCCTTAAGGCATTCGGATCTGGCTCAAGAGCCCATGAGAATATTTTAGGCATGGAAAGCTAAGACACTCTGGAAAAAACAGAAGACCTAAATGAAAGATCTCTGCGAGTGAGATCCCAGTGGAAAGAACGGGGCCATCAAAGAAGGAGGTACCTTTCTCTGAAGGGAGGAGAGAACTTCCACTTTGACTGTGGCCCTGTGGGAATAAGATCGAAGTCCACGAACCCTAAAGGCTTCCATAGCCTCGGCAACTCATGACCAGAGCCTAGGGAGATTACTGACGCCATAAACAAGAGTGTCAAATTGTTAAATCAACATCAGGAGTCACTGTGTACTTACGTCTCATGAGGGATCTGTCCTTAATGTGTTATCCAATGTGAAGTGATGCTATTACTAGTACTGAAACAGTATTTTTACACTTTGTGTTTCTGAGTGGGTGCAAACTGATGAAATCCTTACATAGTATATATTGAATCGATCTTCTTTATATAAAGATAATTGCAAATGATTAAAAAATCTTGGTGTTAAACTGGAAATTGCATAGACAATTAATCAATTTTTTTTAAAAAAAAAATCATGTAGGATCTCTGTCCTTAATGTGCTGTACATTGTGAATTAATACTATAACTAGTACTCCAACAGTATTATCATTTTGTGTCTCTATGCGAGGGCAAACCGTTGAAATCTTTATGTAATATGTACTAAATTGATCTTCTGTGTATAAAGAGAATTGAAAATGAATCTTGATGTGAACAGAAGGGGAGAGGGAGCGGGAAAGGGGAGGGTGGGGGGAGGGAGGGAAATTGTGGGGGGGGGGAGCCATTGTGGTCCATGAGCTGTTCTTTGGAAATTTATATTCTTTAAATAAAAGCTTTATATAAAAAAAAATAAATAAACTTTGTTGTCTAGATGGTTCTGTAGGTAGAAACATATACCTAGATAATATCTCCTTTAATACTTCCCAGAAAGTGACCTTTATATTCTAAAATATTAAGGCAGGTAGATCCAAGACATGGGAAGAGAGAGATCCACAATCTGGCCCTTTGCATTGCTTATTTGTTGCAAGAATGGACCCACTGTTTCATCTGTTACTCAGTGCTTACAGACGTCTCGGAGCCATCTTCATTTCTGAATGCAGGGCCCTTTCGGGTACTGGCACAGCTGACATTGAGCAAAGCTGGTTAACATGCTAGAAACCCTAGTCATTTCGCTGTAAGTGACTTTGGAATTAAAGTGGCATAGTTTTCACTTTTGACATCAAAAGTTACTAAAGAACTGTGACTGCCAGCAAGAATGAAACAGTCTAATAGTTGTAGGTGCCAAAGTCCAAAATACCATGTAGCAAAACTCTCAACCATTTGGTAAGAATTCTCAGAAGCCTAGATTGGAACAGAGCCAGAACATACTGATGGTTACACTGTCATTACCTTATCCTACCCAGAGGCTGGGTAGCCTGGGAAATATGAGTTGCACTCATCATTCTAAAAATTTATAAGACAATAAAAATGACACATGCACAATGAGTAAAGGAGGTTTTCATCAAATTTCCAGATTTCAACTTAATTCCTCTTTTTTATACTGACTTATGCAATTTTCTATGATCCTCATGTTTTCAAGCCTTGTGGATAGCTCTTCAGAAAGTCATAAAGATGTAAGGGGTTTGAAAGGAGGAGAACATTCGGAACTTAGCAGAGAAATTATCACTTGATGGGGACAAGCATTGGGAGAAACAACATCTTGCCTTTTCTTAATTCCCTTCCTGGTTACTTTTCCTGTCACATGGGCAAGAACTACAATACAAGAATCAGGTTATCATCACCAGTCACTGTCATTAAATGTTAGTCTAATAGCCTGTTCTTCATGTAATGTGGTGCCTGACCCATCATCCAGGGTGCATCCATTTGGGCTGTTTGCCATGCATGCCACTTAGCCAGGGAAGTTTCTTGGTCATTGTAGGGGCTGCTCCTCTAAATTAGGAGTTTTCAATCTTCATTGTTCTTATTGCAGAACCCTTTGTTTAAAACACCAAGATGTAAAACAGATGAAAACAGAGCTGCTGTGTTAAAAACAGGCATGCGAGGGGGCTTATAGCACTGGTTATTAGCTCCTCTGAGGACTTTGAAGATCCCCCAGTGTATAACAATTCTAAGCTCTTTATTGAAACAAAATTTAGAGACATCATGATATTGCTTGGAAGGAAAATCTCCACTCAATCACATCTACAAAGACCTGTTTCCTTATTTACAGCTTCCAGGAATTAGGGCCTGGTATCCTTGGAGGTTTCACTATTCAACTGATTCCACCTTCCAACACTTCTCCCATTCTTAGTGCTGTCTATGGATGTTAGGGGATTACTTGGCTCCTATTATTCACGTGGAGAGGCACAGCTGATAAAGCTGCTGTGTCTCTGTTTCCTCCAGCTTCACAGTTGTCTTTGGTCTTGTCCCCTTGAGATCACTCTCCCCTGGTGATGCGCTCCTACAAAAGCATTGGTTCTGAACTCTTCATCACAAGGATGATAGGTTGTGATTTACTACTACTACTCAAAGCCAATCCAGGCCATAATCTTGAGAAGGATGGAGACTATGTCGGCTTTGCTCATGGTTGCCTGCCCAGAGTGTTAATACTGTGCCTTGCACACACACTGGCATTCAGTAAATGCATGTGGCTAAGTGAATGAAAGTCTGAACGGATAACCAACAGGAAAGGCACTGAGAGTTCAAGAAATATAAAAAGAGGGCAACAAATGAAGTGAGTAGTTTTCTAAGGCTGTGACAGCTGTCTTGCCAGTAGACTCATTAACTTGCTTCATCTACTTCTCCATTTTGAGTTAGATGTCCCTAAGAGGTAACTCCCAAGGGACTCTTAATGACTCATCTCCTAGTCTATTTTCACTCATTACTATCCTACAATACCTTTCCGGGCATATTTTTACACTTTTCTTATGATGTCTCTTATTAGGCTCATGATTAAGTCAAAGGGAGCCTGACAGCTAATGACAAGTTGATCTTCAGTTTCTGGGCATTATTAATTGCTTGCTTATTTGTTTAGGCTATAAAAATGACAAGAGATTACATTATCTATAAGATTGTTCCATTCTCTTATACGTTGTGAGCAAGATTCTTTCTTTCAATCCTTAATATGCAACTGCATTCAAATATGACTATTCAGATAGCAAAAATGGTATATGTAGAATAATAGGAGCCAAGTAATCCCCTAAAATCCATAGACAGCACTAAGAATGAGAGAAGTGTTGGAAGGTGGAATTAGCTGAATAGTGAAACCTCCAAGGATACCAGGCCCTAATTCCTGGAAGCTGTAAATAAGGAAACAGGTCTTTGTAGATGTGATTGAGTTTAAGATTTTGAGATAGAGGGATTAACCTGGATTATCAGGTGTACTCCAAATGCAATCACAAGTAGTGTCCTTATCAGGCAGAGGGAGATTGGAAAAACAGACAGTAGAGAAGGAGATGCACACAGAAAAGCCACATGAAGACATTTCCATGGCAAACTGGAAGAAGCAAGGAATTAGTTCTCCCCTTTAGCTCTGTTGACATATTGATTTTGCTTGAGTGATACTGATGCTGGATTTATGGCCTCCAGAACTGGGAAAGAATAAATTTCATTCTTTAAAGCCACCAGATTTGGGGTAATTTGATACAGCAGCCACAGGACACAAATAAAGAGGGAAATATGCCTGTTTAAGGCTTAGTATTATTATGTCTTAAAACTGCTCATTGACAAAGATTAGGAAGTTTAGGAATATCTAAATGAAGGTATTTCAAAAGCTTTGTAGAAAAATGGGATTAAAGATAATTTTATTTTGGTGCAAAAAATTCAAATGCATCATACTTTCATAATATATACTTTCCATCAAAATTTTGGATACCTCTTGTTTATATTTATCCACATATGAACAGGTGCATGTAGACTGAGTGTCAGTATTGTCAGACCCTTCCTTTTGGTTGAAATATAATGTTGTTTTCTTTTTTTTTTTTTTTTTACAGGCAGAGTGGACAGTGAGAGAGAGAGACAGAGAGAAAGGTCTTCCTTTTGCCGTTGGTTCACCCTCCAATAGCCGCCGCGGTCAGCGCGCTGCGGCCGGCGCACCGCGCTCGTCCGATGGCAGGAGCCAGGAGCCAGGTGCTTTTCCTGGTCTCCCCATGGGGTGCAGGGCCCAAGCACCTGGGCCATCCTCCACTGCACTCCTGGGCCACAGCAGGGGGCTGGCCTGGAAGAGGGGCAACCGGGACAGAATCCGGTGCCCCGACCGGGACTAGAACCCGGTGTGCCGGCGCCGCAAGGCGGAGGATTAGCCTGTTGAGCCACGGCGCCGGCCATAATGTTGTTTTCTAAACTGAACAAATGAGAGAGACACTTTTGAGAGACCACCAGAGAAAAGAATTGTACTCTGTAAATTTGAGGGAAGAAAGGATGATAGTGAAAATGAGATAAATTTGAGGACAGAGTTGTTAGTCATTGGGATTATTGAGTGAATATATAAAGCACTTTATTGAGTTAGGCAATTCAGTGCTACTGAAGTGATAATAACAATGCACTAAACAATTTAGCTGTTAAATGAAATACACACCTGAAAATTAATGTTGGAACCTATGTGAGGCTTTTAGCTTTAAGTCAAATACTAGGAATGACTGTGCTCTTCCAGGTAAGTACCTGAAAGATTGGGACCCACTGTAAGAGTCACATGTTGATAAAAGTTAGCAAATTAAGGATCCCAAGGGTTGATACCCCTGCTCGGAGAGCCCCTCTATTGGATAACATCAAGGTATCAAGCCTTAAAGATCTCAGTTAATCTTAGGCCAGCCTTTCTCTTCTGATGGAAGCATGAACAATTTCTACTGCTTACTACCTGGACCCAGCTAGTTTGTGGGCAGGAGTAGACACCATCCCCTCACCAACTGCACATTTACTTGTTTGCAGGTATTTGTGATCTCTTTACCTTGAGCTATTCCAGTAATATATTCATGTATACATCTATTTTCTCATGAGTCTTTCCATGACAGAGAACCTTGCTCAGAGGTGAGGCTTGAAGAAATCACCCAACCTTGGCTTCAACATAGAACAAAGATGTTAGGTTTTCTGTGGAATTGTTTTCGAGTTGGGCCCTATGCTTAAATTATAGATATCAAAACTCCTCTAAGACTTCTGGGTGGTAAAAAGTGCAGAGTTTCTGTCTTGACATTTTAAAGCCATTTGTGTGTGAGCTTCAAACTCTCAATGTGTCGAGTATAAAAGAGATCACTAGTACACCATGTCTAATTACTCTATGGCTCCAAAATTTTGAAAAATGTATATAAATTTTTTTGTCCAAAATTCATCATTCTGAGATACACTTGCTAAAATGTTTTGTACTTATTGTAATTTCTTTTTTTAAAATTTAGTGATTTTATTTTATTTTAGATTTATTTATTTATTTATTTTTTCAACTGTAGTTCCATTTATTTCATTCTATGAGTTCTTACATAAGTATTTGATAATTTCCAGCATTTGAATCTTACACATACATTGCTAAAATTGCACCTAAATATTTCAATTTTTGGTGCTATTACAAGCTTATCGATGTGTTTTCCTTATGCCAAGTGATACTTGTCAGCTTTAAATCTTCAGGGTCTAGTACAACATCTAGTACAGTTTAAACTCTCAATAAATATTGGTTAGCTATGAGTTTTACTGACAGACAATTTGAGTTCTATTTCTAACTCCCTTAACTGTGACATGTTGGGTAAGACATACAATCTGTTTTTTAAAAAAGGAGCTGAACCGTCTTGCATGCTTTCCCAGGCACATTAGGAAGAAATTAGATTAGAAGTAGGGCAGCCAGAACTCTAACGGGTGCCCATATGGGATGCTGGCATTGCAGACCATGACTTAACCTGGCATATCACAATGCTGGCCCCCAGTCAATCTTACTGGGCCTCATTTTACCTATCTGAAAATAATGCAGTAGATCTAAATTTTAACCACCTATATTTGATCCCTACCTATTCTATGTGTCTAAGATTGAGCTTATCTGGCATGAATTGCCAAACCATATCTTCTTTCCCTCCTATTCTGGGTGACTGATCTGAGCCAGGCAGTAGAATTAGCATGATGTAAGGATAGGGTGGAACAGAAAATTACCAAAGTTTTTCTTAATTAATTAATTTCAGAGTCAGATGAATTGAATACTCTGTACTAAATTTTTGAAACTTTAAAAATGAATATTTAATGGAATAAATAGACTGGGATACAAGGAGCAGGGATTCAGAGTGATAGCTACTCATTTCTTCCTGCATCTCACAAAGTTTGGAGGATGATTTGTGATGGAATATTCTCATAGTTTAGGTATTTTCCAGGATGTACCTGAATGATCTAAATGCCTTGGTAATTATTACACCCAGGTGATAAGTTTGGTTATGTGTGATACTCTTTATATTTAGAGGGTAACCACATGGAATCATGCAGAGTAGAAAGTTGTGGCAAACACTTAAGTTCCATTTATTTTTTTCCTCCTCTCACTTATATCTGAAGTAGTGCTTGTTTCTTTTTTATTTTTATTCATTAATTTATTTTTAAGGAATATAACTTCCATTTGTACAACTTTGGGAATATACTTATTCTTCCTTTCATACCCACCCTCCCCCCTATACTCCCACCACTTCTCCTCCTCCCTCTCCTTTTCCCATTCCCATTCTTCATTAATATTCATTTTCAATTCCCTTTGTACAGAGAAGACCAACTCTATAATAAGTAAAAATTTCAACAATTCGCACACACATGCACAACCGCAAAGAAAAGCTGTTTGACAACCTTTATCACAAGTTAACTTTCATAATACAACTCATTGGGAACATATTCTTTTTGAAATGTGTAAGAGAAAAAATTCTCTTCACCATATAAATAAATCTTACAAAATGTTCATGTAGGACCTTGGCCCATCTCTTAAGCGGGTTGTTTGTTTTGTTGTTGCGGAGTTTCTTGATCTCTTTGTAGATTCTGGTTATTAAAACCTTATCAGTTGCATAATTTGCAAATATTTTTCCCATTCTGTAGGTTGCCTCTTCACTTTCTTGATTCTTTCTTTTGCAGTACAGAAAACTCCTCAATTTGATGTAATTCCAATTGTTAATTTTGGCTTTGACTGCCTGTGCCTCTGGGGTCTTTTCCAAGGAGTCTTTGCCTGTGCCTATATTTATTTATTTATTTGAGAGGTAGAGTTAGAGAGAGAGGGAGAGACAGAAAGGTCTTCCACCTGCTGGTTCACTCCCCAAATGGCTGCATCTGCTAGAGCTGGGCTGATCCAAAGCTAGGAGCCAGGAGCTTCATCCAGGTCTCCCACGTGGGTGCAGGACCCAAGCACTTGGGCCATCTTCCACTGCTTTCTGAGGCCCTAGGCAGATGAACTGGTGCCCATACGGAATGTCAGTGCTGTGGGTGGAGGCTTAACGCACTATGCCACAGTGTCAGCCCTTTATTTGTAATTTCTATGGGGTCCCTCTACTCTTATAGGAAGGTAAGACCCCCCAACTTGCTGTGTAGCTTGCTAATTTTCTCAGTGAATCATAAGCTTCTGATGCTTCCACATCCCAGAAAAGTGATTGTGTTGTCATCACTGAGTGATGATGAGGGGGCTTAGTCTTACCATGGTCCTGTAGGATGTTTGATTTCCTTTGGCTTTTGAAGTTCAGAAAAATTATAGCTTCCAGCAATGTTTTAATATTTCTCTAAAGAAACAGCAAAAACACAAAACTCATGTTTGTTTGATTCTGTTCTGTATTATGGGCTTCAAAGTTCAGCAACCCTTGGAACTCCAGAAGTCCCCACTCTAGAAGATGAATGGCTAATTGCATCCTTGTACATAAGAAAATGCAGGCAAAATGGAACACATACTGAATATTCCTTTTTATGATTGTCAAGGCAGTCAAAATATAGATGTACTTCTAAAACAACAGTGAAAAAACATGAACTAGATTAAAAAGAATAGTCTTCCATTT
This sequence comes from Sylvilagus floridanus, assembly GCA_949820135.1. Lineage (NCBI taxonomy): Eukaryota > Metazoa > Chordata > Mammalia > Lagomorpha > Leporidae > Sylvilagus > Sylvilagus floridanus. The sequence goes on from OX463227.1 coordinate 41,507,695, forward strand.
GTAAGTAATTTTGTTACGGGCTCCTTAGAAGAGATTGTTTAGTTAAAACTCTATTTCTTGAAAATAGGGACAGAGATAGATAGCATAGTATACAACTAAAACACACTAAAGCCTTCATTGTCTCATGTATTCATTAACGTAATATTTTCTTAGTACCTACTTTATGTTTGTACTATGACACATTTGCAATAAAATGTGATGAGACAATATGTCTATGTAAACCTCTGCTATTAAAAAATTTATAGGATTTAAGATGTGGAGTAAGATATAAATATCAAAAAAGTAAGCATTGTTATTATGGTTGTGTCAGGTACAAGATAGTAACACAAATGATGCTTCTATTCTCACAATAATTATCCAGGGTTAATAGTGATTTTCTCAATTCATAGGTAAGAAATTTAAAGATCCAAGACTTTAAGATGGGTGAATTGCAGAACTGAGATTAAAATTTAGAGGCACTCTAAGATTGGCCGATTCTAGCTCATCATGATAAAATGTCTTTTGTTATAATGTTTAATTAAGTAAAAGTGAAAAGCACTACATAACTAAGCTTCATTTTATGACAAAGATTTCACTTTAAATGGAATTGATTATCAAAAGTTCTTTTGGAAAATGTCAATCTGTGGTTTGGAAAAAATTGAGTTTGAGCATGAATGAAAAGGAGAAGGATATCTGTAAGTTACAGGTATAGAAGACAAAGAATTAGGGTGTTCAAATAGACGTAGACCACACTGGCTATTTAGGGGGTTTAAATGAAAAAATGATGGGAAATCAGGTGCCTTTTCTCATCATTTTATTGAAAAAAGCTTTTCAAATACTCAGAGAAGTTGAAAAACTAAACAGAAGATATTCATTCATAAATCACTATCTAAATTTTACCCTACATTTTAGTGTGTTTGTTTTATATATATTTTAGTGTATTTGTCTATATATGAACTTATTTTTAAAAGTTTATGGAAAAATATAATTGAAAGATACTTTTTAGTGTAAAATTTTATTGAAATCTGTGCATAGTTTTACCATAATATGCATTTTTGAAGCCCATTGTATATCTCTTTAAGTGAATTTATATTAATTGTTAATTTAGGGGCTGGCACCATGGCTCATTTGGTTAATCCTCCACCTTTGGCACCGGCATCCCATTTGGGTGCCGGGTTCTAGTTCCGGCTGCTCCTCTTCCAGTCCAGCTCTCTGCTGTGGCCCGGGAGGGCAGTGGAGGATGGCCCAAGTGCTTAGGCCCTGCACCTGCATGAGAGATCAGGAAGAAGCACCTGGCTCCTGGCTTTGGATCAGTGCAGCAGCGGCAGTAGCAGTCATTTGAGGGGTGAACCAACGGAAGGAAAACCTTTCTCTCTGTCTCTCTCTCTCTCTCACTGTGTATAACTCTGCTTGTGAAATAATAAAAAATTGTTAATTTATTAAACCAAATTGCAGACATCAATATACCTCACCCATAGGTACTTCATGAAATATATTGGGAATTGGGTTCAATATATGCTTAGTTAATTTTTTACAGTAAAAGTTATATATAATGAATACTCAGATTTTAAGAGTAACATTCAATGAATTTGATAACTGCACTTATAGAACATTACCAACACCCTCCCACCCCCAAATTTCCCTGGTCAGTTTTGACAACTGTAACCTCAGAGGTGACCCATGTTCTGATATTTTTCGATTATAGATTAAGGTGTTTTTTCTGGGGCTTCACATAAAAATAATCCTCTTTTGGGGCTAGTACTGTGGTGCATTGGTTAAGCCTCTGCCTGTGGTGCCAGCAACCCATATGTGCACCAGTTCAAGTCCCAGCTGCTCTACTTCCACTCTAGCTCCCTGTGGATGACCTGGGAAGGCAGTGGAAGATGACCCAAGTGCTTGATCCCTCACCCCAGTTGGGGGCTTGGAGGAAGTACCTGGCTCCTCTCTTTGGATCAGCTCCAGCTGTTCCAGCCAATTGGGGAGTGAACCAGCAGCTGGAAGACCTCTGTTTCTCCTTTTCTGTAACTCTCAAATAAACTAAGTGATGAGACATCATGCTGGTTCCCTTCCCAGATGGCTGTAACAGCCAGAGCTGAGCCAATCCGAAGCCAGGAACCAGGAGATTCTTCTGGGTCTCCCATGCAGGTGCAGGGGCCCAAGGACTTGGGCCATCTTGTACTGCTTTCCCAGGCCATAGCAGAGAGCTGGATCAGAAGTGGAGCAGCTGGGACTCTAACCAGCGCCCATATGGGATGCCAGCACTACAGGAGGCAGCACAGCCACAGCGCTGGCCCCTCAAATCCCTTTGTTAAAAACGTTTTCCTCCCCTAACGCTTTGCTCCTTTGTCAGAAATCAGTCAGTTGACTACTTTGAGCGGGTCTATTTCTAGGCTCACTATTCTGTTCAATGGAACTTTTATCTGAACTTCCATCAATACTACACTATCTTGATTCACATCAAGTTATAAAAACATTACTTAGTAGCTTCCTCATTTACTCTGTAATTTCTATACCTGATTTATCTGATGAAATTGAGAAGAGCATGTTTATCTGATTTATCATTATTTTCTCACTTCTTTTAGCACAATGTTTTTCAGGCAATAGGTCCAAGAAAGTGTTGTAAAAAGCAAGCATCCTTCACTGTATATCACAAACATTTGTGGAATTTTAAACAAATATGTAGGTACTGCTGAAACTTACAGAGGAGGCACTCATGTGTTTATATTTTTAGAAGCTCAGTGGACATTTCTGATCCTTGGCCAAGATCAGAGCCATGAAAATAGCAGCAGTTTAATTTCAGTCTAGACAAATCAGTTCACCTCTTTGAGTCACCATTATCTTCTCTGAAGAATGGATACTTTGCCCACCATTGTAAAATTTAGACTAGTTAATATATGATAATGCTTTGCATTGTTTCTAGCTCTGGGTAAGCATTTAATAGGTGTCAATTTCTTTTGCTATCCTTTAAAATATAATTATCTGATAAATGCTTCTTGGGCTGAAATATTGAGTCACATAGTTAGGCACTGCACGTTTGCCACCTACGGTATCGCTTCTCTCATTAGGATATTTTCCAAATGTTTCCTGAGTCCATGTCTTATTGTTCTCTCATTCTGCTCATCCCATTAGCATGGACTGTCTATTGTTCCATTATCAAATTGATCTGCAGGATTTTCTCCCCTTGCTTTTCACAGTCCCATCTGCTTTCTCCAAATGCAGCTCTATGTCTACAAGGTCTTCTGTGACATCAACACCTAATACAAAGAGCATCTTTTTTATATGTAAGTGTTGGCCCAAGTATTTGTTTTATGAACAGAATTAACCAGACATCAATATGTGTTTGTCACCAACTAAGCACCTAGTTTTGTGCCACATATTGGGGACAATTTTAGACTTTACCCTTAAGGAGTTTATAGGGATCACCAGATACTAATAAGGTGTTCCAACATGCACTTTAATAGATTAAGTTCTGATACTAGATTAATGGAGTTTATGGCAGTGTTATTTATGTATCTGTAAATATCCTGGGAGTCTTTTTAAAGTTACTAAATAGGTTGATGGTAGGGTCTTGTCACCAACTAACGCCCTGAAAGCTCAAAAGTTTTTATTGTCTCATTTCTATTTCAAGTCCCTATACGTACCTACTGTTCTCCAAAGTTGTATTTCAGGTTTTTCAGTCACATTCCAGGGAGAGATGCAATCACCACTGATCTAGGTCCATAACACAGAACCCGTGTTGGAGTATGTTTCTGAGCTGCGTCTGCATGGACTTTCACCTATCCCTACACTTGATAACAACTTCTCCTTTTAACATATTAGTGTCCCCCTAAAATAGAAGATATCTGTTTCCTCTGTTCCTGGAGTGATGACTTTGGAAATTATTACTCATGATTTCCTATTTGCTAGAAATGAATTACTTAGGATGCCAACCCCTCTGATCCCTTGGTTAGAACTTGCCAAGAATTGGGCCAGCAATGTTGGGTGGGTAACAGAGATCCTGTGTCTACCAAGATCCTTGGTAGTGCTCAGGCTGCTTGACTGTGGACCAGAACCTACCAAAGATCTCCATGTGGTTGGCCAGGCTGGCATTTGAATACAAGCTCTGTCCTTCATCAGTGTGTCATCTCAGGCAAATTCCTAGTCCTGAGATGCTCCACTATAATAGAGAAAACAAGTCTCCCCATCACAAGATTTTAGCTACTATCAATTTAAATTACCCATATAGATAAATTGCTATAGAGTTGATACATGGAGACTATAAATGTGAGCTACTCTCCTCACTTGATTGTCATTGATAGCTGTTTTAAATTCTTAAAACCTATTTAGAGAAAAAGCATTAGCTTTAGAATGAAAAAATTTTGATTCAAAGCTATATGACTTATTGATTATGTGAACTGTGGCAAGTGAAATCACTCTTCAGAATTTCTATTTTGTCTTTCAAAAATGAGGTTATTAAAATCTTAATACAGAATAAAGCAAGGATTACACGGGCCAATGTGTAAAATTACTTTGCAAATTACATGTGGTAGATAATCTATCTGGCATATATGTTGATAGCTAAAAATAATCTTTTTAATTTTAATTAAAATTTTTAATTTAATTTTAATTTTCTTTCTAATTTCATGGCAACATGGACTTATACAAACAAAAAGAACTGAGCAATTTTCTAGTGATTTGATTCAATGGGAAAGCCAACGTGGTTTCTGGCAAAATGTTTTCCTCAACCGTATATATGTTTTGGTTTGAAATATCTACATGATTCCCTCCATCTTCTAGTTTGTGGTGTAAACACAGCCTCAAGATGCAATGAAAGCATTAGACAACTCCAGCCTAATGTAAGGTGACAACTTGTTAATTAACTCCAATATTGGAAACCCCATGTCTACAGGCCAAATTTTATTGACAACAAAAACATCGAGTGTACTTCTAATTTAGTTTCACAGTGCTGAAATATTTTTAAATTGTAGAATAAAATGAATGCTCTCTTAAACTTTTTATTTTAATTATCAGTTAATTTATCAAAAAATAAAAAATTGCATATTAGGAATGTAGGAAATAATTTAGTCATCTATAATCTTAAGGGAATGGAATTGGAACTCAAATATAACAAAAATTTGTTCTAAAAATACTAAATTTGTGTTAGTTTTGATGAAAAATAACATTTTCAAACTATTTTGGTTAAAAACTCATATGTTTAAACTGTAAGAAAACCATACTTAAGATATTTTGTATCTTAATACACGTTTCTGAGCTATTCGTCAATATTTAGAACTTCACAGTCAATTTACATGTAGATGCTGCTCTTGACTGACATTTGGAAATCTCTTTGAATAATTGCCTTAATATATTTTATTCTGTCTCTGCTGTGCTATTCCCCGGAGCAGGTGCTGCTAATCTGAATACTTTGGAAGGGGAAACTGTCCTTATCCATTACATGCAGTTCAAAATGGGATCTGGGAAGTTTGTCATTCAAGGAGAGCCTGTCTCCACCCTAGTCTTTGTCTTGATTACGTGGTTCTCTTCCCTGCAGCTCCCTCCTCCACTGGCCTGCTGCACACTGCACAGATGTTTCTCCTATTGCTGCTACATGGTGATTTTTCAAGCAGCTTCATAGACAGATATTTCCAGATGTGTTCCTCCTTTTCTCTGGATAGACCTTTTCTCCTTACAAAGAGCAGATCACACTGCTGTTCAGGCTTTTGATCTATTGACTTTAGAAAAAACAAACAGCACTCCATTGATGTTGTGTTTTAGGGAGCTTTGGCAATAGCACTCAAAGTAAGTGTCCTCTTCATTCTTTGAAACACTACTGGCAGATGTTTTCCACGGACTTCTCCACCCAAACGTCTTTATTCTCACCCCTGCTCTGCTTCCAGGGGGAAAATGGATTAATGTTGTTTGGTTTCTGTTTTTCATTTATATTTGCTTTAAGGCTATATTTACCTGCACTTTGAAGTTCACACAAAAATTTAGTTCTTCCCAAATTAAGATTTAATTAATATCTTTTGTTAGTAATAAGGCAAATAATAACTTCAGATAATGTATACTTGACAAAGAACAAGTTTCAATTGTAATAATAATACTTCTTATTCAACAAATTTATTAGAAGGAAAATTATGAGCCTAAATTATTTTAGTGCTTGAATATTTTTTCTCCATTCATCTACCCATCTATCCATTCACTGTTCATTCATGCATGATTCTTCAGTATCTGACAATTGAAGATACACCAGGTAACTGACACCAGAGATACAGAAAGAGAAGAGAGAGAATTCTGATTTCAGGAAGCTCATGACTTAGTTGTATAGCTAAGTATGAGATGTGCAGCATAATCTATTTCACAGCAGTGTAGATAGAGTTTAGAAAGGATGAAAGGATGGAGCACCTGGAAGAGACACAGATATTTCAAGCAACTTCGACAAAATTTATGAGATATTATTATTGGTGATTCAGAATGGCTCTTTTGTGTCATATTAACAACAGATATTTTTAAAAACTATAGTAACTAGGGTTTTTTGTTTACTTATTAATTTTTTATTTATTTGAAAGATGAGAGAGAGAAATCTTCCATTTGCTGGTTCATTCCTCAGATGCTCACAAGAGCCAGGACTGGGCCAGGCTGCAGCCAGGAGCCAGGAATTCCACCCACGTCTCCCACCTGGGCAGCATCGACCCAAGTGCTTGTATCATCATCTGCTGCCTCCCAGGGTGCATAGTAGCAGGAAGCTGCTTGGCAAAGGAGGCGTTACCTAAGTTAGGTATTCTGATATAGGATATGTGAGTCTCAAACATTGGTGTAACTTTCTGTACCATAATACCTACCCCCAAGGGCATAATTTCATTAGCATTTTGGACCATTAAGAAATATGTGCGATTATAGCTTACAGAAAAATTGAAAATAAAATAGAGTATATCCATTGAGATTCTTATTCTAAATATTCAACAAGTAGAAACAGTGATTTCTGGTTCTAAATTCATTGCCTTCTATTAAGTAGCAGAGTAAATAGAGCAACTAATACAGAGTAAAATCTTATTGGGGAAATGACCTTCCACTTCATTAAGAAAATTGTATGTGCTTTTTAAATTCTGCATTTGAGATATTTTTTAAAAGTATAGCACTGGCAATAGAATGCAGGCAGATCACTCCTTTCATGAAGGAAACCAGTATATTTGTTAAGAGGAAAATGAGGAGATTTAATTACTTTTACAACATGGGTTTATTGAGTTATTGGATTTTAAACTATTTATTTATGTATTTATTTGAGAGACAGACAAAGAGAAAAGCAGTAAGAAAGAGAATGTATTCTCTGGTTCACTCCCCAAATGCCCACAATGGGAGCCAGGAACTCAACCCAATTTTCCATGTAGGTGGCAGGAACCCAACAATCATATTAGCCATCACTGCAACCTCCCAGGGTCTGCACTGGCAGGACGCTGGTATCAGGATCCAGAGATGGGCAACAGTTCTGGGTACTCTGATGTGGCTGGATGCATTGTAACTGCTAAGCCAAACACCTGCCATTCTAGTAATTATAGCCTGGAAAAACTTCAATTGAGTTTGATGCTTTAATTTGCTCTGCAAATGAATTTACAAGTAGAAACTCATTTGAGACTCTCAAATGAGCAATGCAGGCAATTCATGAGAGACCCAAGGATGAAAAATTTGATTTGGTAGTTGAAAAGTCTGAAAATTATGACAGCCACCTCTAAGTCTACCTCCACCCCAATCTCAAGCAGTGAGCCAGGGTTCAGACAAAACTTTGGAACATTCATTAAAGATGCTGACCTTGGATTAAGTTTTCATCAAAATTTAACATTTGAGTACTATTTAGAGCATAGGCAAAGCTGCTGTAACAAAGGCATACTGATAGCATCAGCCTAAATACTGAGTTAATTTCTCTCACACATAAAAGAGCAAACATAGATAGGTAATTGAGTTAGAGAATGAGATATGTCGTCTTCCATAAATAGTTTTTTTCAATTGCAACAAACATACTACTCTGGTATGTTGATATCATAGGTAGTGAAAGGAGGTACATAGCAAACCTCTGAACCTTTCTCTTAAATTTGCTGCCAACCTAAAACTGCTCTAAAAGAATAAAATCTTTAAAAAAAAATTAGGCAGCTTGTATGCTTATGTTTGTTTCAGTTGAGTGAGTATTAAGTCAAGAAGGTAAGGGAGATTCCATTGAGTGCTTTCTGCTATTTGGCTATTTTTTTGTTCATTATTTTTTCCCTTCACTGGGGAAGGATTTTCTTTCCCTGAACAACTGAAGTCAGGTAATTTGCAATGGTCAAGAAAGAATGAGTTGTGATATCCTTTGTCACTTCCTGACTGAAGCCTTAAGAGTCTGTTCCTCTTGTACTGTCTTCTCTCCTCTGGCACTGTTTCTGGGCATGTCCAAGAGTTACTTCTTCAACCTGAGTTCCTGAATGAGGACCTTGACAATGCAAGCTGCAGTGCATGGCAATGTGAACATGCAATGAACCTTGGTCTTATAAACTACTGAGACTGTGGTTGCTATTTACTGGTTTGCCCTGACTGACACAGCAGTCAGCAAAGACAGGCCGTCTATCCAGATCCTCAAGGAGGGGAAAAAAGGGTAGGCAGAGATATGATTTAGTCAGAGAACTCCTCCCTGCCCCTCCTCCCTGCCATAATTTAATCAATGGAAAACTCTTTCAGTCTATCCTGGCTTTTATCCAGTCAGAACTTCATTTGGTTAAAAAATGAGATTTTGAATGACCCAATCTTTAATTCCCAAACCTATCCCCTTAAACATTCACATTAAACGTCACATGTTTAATATCTAAAATCATACCTTTTAGTAAAAATATCTATATCCTGTCTCCTATCTTTGTTCATGCTATTTCTTCCACCTGAAATTCCTTTTTATTTCCTTGATTTCCAATCTCCACTTTCTTTTTTTATGATTTATTTTTATTTATTTGAAAGGTAGAGTTACAGAGAGGGAGAAAGAGATAGATAGCATCTATAATGCAATAAACATTACTTGAAGGTACTTCAAAATTTATGAAAAATACAGTTAAAGGAAGTTTATTTTGATACAAAAATGATGAAATCTATTACACGTTTTCCAAGAACTTTTGTTGAAACTTGTGTGCATATATTTTAAAATTGTCTTGCATCATAATTAGCTTATCTTTGAATTCTGTTTTGCACATACTTTTTGAAGTACCTTATTTATATATAGTAAAATGCTGTATATTCACTTTGGAGTTTTGACATTCTTTGTTGTCTTTTTTTTCTGTGTCAATAGCCTTTGTTGGTTACCATGCAAAAAATGGAGCAGAGCAGGGGATATGACATCTCCTGCTCCTGGAGAGGCATCTGCTGACTTGCTTGCTGCCCTCCAAAAGCTATTTGCTGTTCTGAAGTAGCCTATCCTGATTGACTGAGGCTGTTTTCCTTCGTTGGTTATCTCTGCAAGATTTTTTATAATGTTGCCATTATTCATTCCTGGTACATTTTTTCAAATAAAGCCATTTAGGCCCAGAGGGAGTTTGTGTGTCTGGACGGGGCTGGGGGGTGTTAATTTAAATTTAAAATCTCACTCTTTCTTCTTTTGATTTTACTTATTTGACAGGTAGAGTTAGACAGTGTGAGAGAGAGACAGAGAGAAAGGTCTTCGCTCACTCCCCAAATGGATGCTACAGCTGGCGCTGTGCCGATCCGAAGCCAGGAGTCAGGTGCTTCCTCCTGGTCTCCCACGCAGGTGCAGGCACCCAATCACCTGGGCCATCCTCCACTGCTTTCCCAGGCCACAGCAGAGAGCTGGACTGGAAGAGGAACATCCAGGACTAGAACCCAGCGCCCATATGGGATGCCAGTGCCTTAGGCAGAGAATTAGCCAAGTGAGCCATGGCACCAGCCCCAATCCTTTCTTGATTGTGTAGCGTAATGACTTTTCCAAATGCAATCTGGTATGCATCACTATAATAAAGATTTAGAATAGATTTCAGTAACCTAAAACTTTTTCTGAGACATTTGCTAAGCTCAGTTTTAATGTCTACATATTTTGTCTTAGTACTCAGATTCTCTTTGCAATCTTGTATGTTTGAGTATAAATCAATCAGTTGTGAGTCCTTCTGGTATACTTTATATTTTTTATTGAAAATAATGCATCTTGGGGCTGGCATTGTGGCGCAGCAAGTAAAGCTGTTGCCTGCAATGTAGGCATCCCAAATGGGCATCGCTTTGAGTCCCAGCTGCTCCACTTCTGGTCAGATCCCTGCTAATGTGCCTGGGAAAGTAATGGAGAATGGCCCAAGTGCTTGGGCCCCTGCACCTACATGGAAGACCCAGATGAAGCTCCTGGCTCCTGGCTTCAAAACAGCCCAGCTCTGGCCATGGCAGCCAATTGGGGAATGAACGAATGAACCAGCAGATGCGAAATAGATCTCTCTCTCTCTCTCTTTCTCTCTCTTTCTCTCTCTTTCCTCTCTCTCTGTAACCTCTGTAACTCTGCTTTTCAAATACAGAAATAGATCTTTAAAAATAACAATAAAGATAGGGGCAAGATGGCAGAATAAGAAGGGAGCACACTGATAGTCCGGGAAGAGACAGTTTAATAAAAGTGGAGATACTGCAGGTTCAAGGAAGAGTAGGGGAAGAAACAGCAGAGGAAACTCTTTTGGAACTATTGATTCACGGTGGATCTGCGTGGAGGGCATGGGAGTCCACAGCGTGGGACACGAGCGGCAGAATCAACACACCAGCGCTGGAATGCAAGGTGAGCTGAATCTCAATAGCCCGAGACACCGGTGGGCAAGCGGAAAGAGGAGACTAGAGGGAACGAGGCTTGAAACCCCGTGGGGGAAAATTCACCAGGCTAACTAGAAGAAAGAGGAAAAAAAAAAGTGACCAGTACAGACAGGAGTTTCTCTCTCTCTGTGCTCTTCTCTCAAAGGCAAGCAAGACAAAGAGCAGGTGCCATTTTCTACATACGTCATAAGCGGTGCATCCTCAGGATTGCACCCACCCTCAGCTGAGTAGAAAAACCTGACTCTGGGGGGAGGGAATAACAGGAGATTAGGACCTCGTGAATGTGTGGTGCTAATGAACTGAGACTGTGAAAAAAGAGTCAGTGTGTGAGAGAACTCACAGAATTCAAGTGAGTACTCTCCAGAGATGCTACAATTCGGTAACCTTGGCAACCCAGTGGGAGACTGCAGGAGAATTTGAGCCCAGGCTGAGGGCAGCACAGATTCCCTGTTTGGTCCTTGGGAAAGAGCTTCCAATCTTTGGCTCCTATGGGTATATCATTTGCCTGCTAGCTACCATCAATTCTGCTCAGCTGTGCGGAATTACTTCCCCTCTGAATCAAAAAAAGAAAGAAAGAGAGAGAGAGAGAGAGATTTACCACACCTAATCTGCGAGTGTCACCTTTGACACACCCTTAAGCCTGAGGAACCAAACAGAGCTCTCAGGTCACACCCATCTCAAGCCTATAAGGCTCCATCAAAAGCAGACAGTCCACTTAATACAGTCGTAGTATAACAAGAAAAAAACACCACAGTGAGGGAAGAAGAATCCAAATATTATCTCTACAATGCCAAGCAACAAATGCAGAAAGTGAGGAAACAAGAACAAGGAAGATGTTATGGCACCACCAAATGAACAAGACACACCAAGCCAAGGTTATAAAGATGATGAGATGGAAGAAATGCAAGATACGGATTTCAAAAAATTCATGATAAGAACAATTAGACGTTTTCAAACACAAAAGCTAGAGGTACGGGATTCCTTACTGGACAGGATAGAAAATCTCCTTTGAGAAGATGAAATCTTAAGGAGGAATCAAAATGAAACACAGAAACTAGTAGAACAGAAAAGTGTGATAGTGAAGAGAAAGCAAAATGAAATGAAGAACTCAATAGATCAAATGACAAACACATTAGAGAGCCTTAAAAACAGAGTGAAACAGAAGAGAGAATAATGGACTTAGAAGACAGAGAGCACAGGAAAGTATATAGTCAAACCAAAGAAAAGAAGTGAAAACTAGAAATCTAAAAAATATTGTTGGGAATCTACAGGATACTATTAAAAAACCCAACATTCAAGTTCTAGGAGTTCCTGAAAGCATGGAGAGAGAGAAAGGATTAGAAGGCCTTTTTAGTGAGATACTTACAGAGAACTTCCCGGGCTTGGAGAAGGACAGAGACATCCTAGTTCAGGAAGCTCATAGAACCCCTAGTAAACATGACCAAAAGAGATCCTCACCATGACACATTGTAATCAAACTCAACACAGTGATACATAAAGAAAAGATTCTAAAATGTGCAAGAGAGAAACATCAGATTACTCTGAGGATCTCCAATTAGACTCACACCAGACTTCTCATCAGAAACCCTACAGGCTAGGAGGAAATGGCAAGACATAGCCCAGGTACTAAGAAAGAAAAACTGCCAGCCCAGAATGTTATATCCTGCAAAGCTCTCATTTGTGAATGAAGGTGAAAGAAAGACCTTTCATAGCAAACAGAAATTGAAAGAATTTGTCAGCACTCGTCCAGCGCTGCAAAAGATGCTTAAAGATGTGTTACACACAGAAACACAGAAACACAGTCATCAATATGAAAGAAGATAAACGAAGGAAACCTCACATCAAAAGATCACAGGAAGTTAAATATATATATATGAAAATATCTTTGGCAAATGGCAGGGCAAAGTTACTACTTACCAATAGTCACATTGAACATTAATGGTCTGAACTGTCCAGTTAAAAGACACAGATTGGCTATTTGGGTTAAGGAACAAAACCCATCTATTTGCTGCTTAGTGGAAACACATCTTTCCAACAAAGATGCATACAGACTGAAAGTGAAAGGCTGGAAAAAAATATACCATGCCAACAGAAATGTCAAAGGAGTGGGCATAGCCATCTTAATATCAGACAACATAAACTTTAACACAAAAACTGTTAAGAGAGACAAAGAGGGGCACTCTGTGAGTGAGATCCCAGTGGAAAGAACAGGGCCATCAAAGAAGGAGGTACCTTTCTCTGAAGGGAGGAGAGAACTTCCACTTTGACTATGACCCTGTCAGAATAAGATCGAAGTCGGTGGACTGAAAAGGCTTCCATAGCCTTGGCAACTCATGACTAGAGCCTAGGGAGATTACTGATGCCATAAACAAGAGTGTCAAATTGTTAAATCAACTTCAGGAGTCACTGTGTAGTTACTTCTCATGTGGAATCTGTCCTTAATGTGTTGTCCAATGTGAAGTAATGCTATAACTAGTACTGAAACAGTATTTTACACTTTATGTTTCTGTATGGGTGTAAACTGATGAACTCTTCACTTAATATATACTGAATCGATCTTCTGTATATAAAGATAGTTGAAAATGAATCTTGATGTGAATGGAATGGGAGAGGGAGTGGGAGATGGAAGGGGTTGAGTAGGAGGGAATTTATGGGGGGAAAGCCATTGTAATCCATAAACTGTACTTTGGAAATTTATATTTACTAAATAAAAAGGAAAACATAACAATAAAATAAAATAGTAGGTCTTGCTATAAACCAGAGAGCTATTTCACATTTTATTTTTGACAGATTTGTCTTTGTCACTGTTATGAACAGAATTAGTAATATTGTCTTTTCCAAATAACAAGGGAAACTTAAAACCCATTAATTGCATTATTGTGGGTTCCTGTCTTCTCTAGACCAACATTGGCCCTCTTTCGCATTTCAAAGTACACTGGAAAGCTATGATGTAGTCTGTAGATTTTTTTTCCCTTTCAAATAATTTATGGAAAGGGGGCAACAGATGTGGGAAGAAGCAAAACATTCATGTTTAAAGTGAATTTTATCTTAGTCAATTTTTGACCATAGACGATTTGATGAGATATATAGCCCTTTGGGGTTTCCATTGTTCTTCTTAAAAGGAGCTGTCATTAGAAGGCTTTATAAACTGCTAGAGCAAGAACTAATGCAATAAATAGTAATAAGCTAATATTGGTAAGTGACTGTAATTCTTCAGCTACTCCTCCTTAATAACAGTGTACTGTTCATTTTAAAATCCTGTATTTAAGCCTTTTTATCTTCAATTAATGAAATTTTTAATTTTAGACATTAGCAACCCTTGAAATGTTCCAAATCAATTTATGCTAGTGACTATGTCTCTAGGGTCTTTGTTCATCTGGTCTCAAGAAATACACAGACAAACCACATTTTCAAATTTACAGGAATGTCTGATGTCCTGCAATGTGTAGAGAGATCACACACAATAGAGAATTATCTCACATCCAGTGTGACTTTTGAACATTCTATAGGACAATAATAAGTGAAAAATTGAAATGTTAATATCAGAGTGAGGAAGGTAACTGTACACTAATTTTTCTAAGAATCTGTGAGATTTAAGTTGAAATATGATTATTATTTAAAATTTTTTGGAAAAAGTCATACCACCAACAGCAATGCCGCTTTGATATTGACATGCTAATACAATGTACCCCTTAGAGGTCTCTTTTAATTCTTATAGTCATGGCAATCCTAGCATTTACAAACACACAATTACTAAATGTTGTGGATTTTTTCTTTGGTTTGTTTTGTTTCATGACAAATACGAAGAAAAATGCTGACAAGATTGAGTTGAACATAAAAATTGTGTTTTATAATTCTGCCCACATATGAAAAGTTAAAATGTTCCATGACAATGTATTATTTTTTGAATAATGAAGCAAGTCATAAAGCCAAATGAACATTTTATAAAGAAGCAGAGTAATAAGTTAACAAAGCTATATAATACTCCTTTGCTCCAATTTATTTCACAGGATGTAATATAGTCTTATTTGTTTAATACTTCCTCCTTTTTCTTATTATAATTATAAATGTTTGGTTTATTAATGCTTTTCCTCTCTTACTTTTTTATTTTAATGTCATCAATTTCATTTCCTTTATATCCTCCATAGACTGACTTCTGATCTGCCTAATTCTACTAAACACCTTTCCATTACAAGTAAGTGAAGCAGCTGATGATCTCATTATGTTTTTTAATCTTGCGATCCTTGATCATTTCATATTCAAAAACATTTCTTTGCTAATATTTTTGTTTTGTTTCTCTCTCATGTTAAAATTCCACATTATGTTTTCCTGAAAATATATATTTAAATAAGTTACATTATTCATGAATTATTTTTCACAGAAATAAAGAAGACATTTTTTCTTTGAAAGAGACTCAGAGAGAGTGACACACACACTCACACACACACACACACACACATACACACAGATCTTCCATCTTCTGGTTTACTCCTCAGATGTCTGCAACAACCAAGCCTGTGCCAGGCCTCAGCCAGGAGCCAGGAACTTCACCTGGGTCTCCATGTGCATAGCAGGGCCCAAGTACTCAGGCCATCTTCCATTAATTTCCCAGGCCATAAGCAGGGAGCTGGGTGGAACAACCGGGACATAAACTGGTACACAAATGGGATGCCAGTGTGGCAGGCAGCAGCTTTGTCCTCTAGACACAATGCCAGCCCCAGATATTTACTTTTTGATTACCTTTTATTTAATAAATATAAATTTCCAAAGTACAACTTTTGGATTATAGTGGCTTTTCCCCCCCATAACCTCCCTCCCACCAACAACCATCCCATCTCCCTCTCCCATCC
Source organism: Sylvilagus floridanus (assembly GCA_949820135.1). Taxonomy (NCBI): domain Eukaryota; kingdom Metazoa; phylum Chordata; class Mammalia; order Lagomorpha; family Leporidae; genus Sylvilagus; species Sylvilagus floridanus. The sequence goes on from OX463227.1 coordinate 41,523,309, forward strand.
CATTCACATCAATATTCATTTTCAATTATCTTTATATACAGAAGATCAATTTAGTATATACTAAGTAAAGATTTCAACAGTTTGCACATATACAGAAACACAAAGTACAAAGTATGAGTACTAGTTGTATTATTAATTCACATAGTACAACACATTAAGGACAGAGATCCTACATGGGGAGTAAGTGCACAGTGACTCCTGTTGTTGATTTAACAATTGACACTCTTATTTATGATGTCAGTGATCACCCAAGGCTCTTATCCTGAGTTTCCAAGGCTATGGAAGCCTCTTGAGTTCACCAACTCTGATCTTATTTAGACACGGTCATAGTCAAAGTAGAGGTTCTCTCCTCCCTTCAGAGAAAGGTACCTCCTTCTTTGATGGCCCGTTCTTTCTGCTGGGATCTCAACCGCAGAGATCTTTCGTTGAGGGGGAATTGAGCTTGATAAGTTTGAGGGCAGCTGCTCTGAGGCCTCCAGTGAAGTCACATTGTACCATGCAGTCTATAGCCCAACTAAGATTCCTTCTTTCATCTCCTCTCCTTCCTCTCTTTTTCCTCCTTTCTTTGATATTTGATATGTGATATAATTTTCCTGTTTGTTAAATTCTACCATTGGTGATAACAATTGCAACAGAAATGAATAATGCATATTCCTGGCAACAAAGAATTTTAAATGAAGCAGAAATGGTGTTTCTAAATATTCAAATACTTAAAACCCTGAACAATATTTTGGCTATTGTGAATAATGAAGATATGAACATTTATTTATAATTTTTTATAAAAAAGTTTTCAATTTTCATGAGTATATACCTAGGAGAAGAATTGCTGTTATACATAGAATTCTACACTTTACTTTTTGAAGAAATGCAGAACTATTTTCTATGGTAACTAGAGCATTTTATATTTCTCCTAGCAGTGTTTGAGGGTTGTTTTTATTTTACTTTATTTTGCTTTATTTTCAAATTATAGTCATCGTAGCTGATGTGAAGTGGTTTTCATTATAGTTTTGATTCATGTAGTTATAATTACTAATGATGTTGAACATCTTTTCATGTGCTTTTTGGTCATTTGTATATCTTCTTTGGAAAAATTGTGTATCTAATGTTTTTGCCCAAGTTATTTCAGTTATTTATTTGACTTTTTATTGTGGAGTCAATAATTCTTTATGTACTTTTAAACATCATGTTTAAACATTGTAGTGTTGAGTCTAATATCCTTGACATATCCTTGACAATAGATCATCATCATATACATGATTGGCAACAATATTCTTCCAATTTGTAGACTGTTTTTCCTCTCTAGTATCCTTCAACACACAAAATTTTTAATTTTAATGAAGGCTATTATGATTAATTTCAGGTACCAACTTGACATGAATAAGGAGTCCCTATGTAGCTGGCAAAGCATTATTTCTGGGTGTTTCTGTGTTGCAGTCTATTTTTTGTTGTTCTAAGAGATTACCTAATACCAGGTAAGTTACCAAGGAAGGAAGCTGATGTGGCTTCCAGTTTTGGGCACCGGGAAATCCAGTATCAGGTTAATGTATCTGGTTAAGGCCTCATCCTGCTTCAACACATGAAAGGAAGTGGAAGATTGTTGTGTGAGCTGGTGTTCTTAGTCAGAAAGCTTCACTTTCCACGTGGACAGGCATCACCCAATTGAGTGAAGACCTGGATAGCACAGAGAGGCAGAGGAAAGGCACAATTGTTCTCTCTCCTTCCTGGAGGACACTTTCTCCTACCCTGGGAAATCAGCACTTTGTCCTTTGGACTCTGGGACGTGTGCTAGCAACCTCCTGTGTTCCTCGGCTCTGTGTTCAGACTGAGTCACACCATAGACGTCCCGAGTTTTGACGATTTGGATTTGGATTCATCCATGCTGCTGGCTTCCTTGCTTACCCAGCTTACAGATATCCTGTCTAGGGACTTCTTTGCCATCATAATTGTGTGAACTCACAAAGACTTACACCTTTTTTTTTTTTTTCCCTTTTTCTAAATGGCTTATAGTTTTAGCTCTTAAATTTAGGTCTTTAATCTGTTGTGGGTTAAATTTTGCATATGATAAGAGGCAGGCTTTAAATTCATTCTTTTCCATTGAGACATGCAATAGTCACAGCACCATGTGTTGAAAGGATTATTCTTTTTCATAGAATATTCCTGCTATCGTTATTGAAAATCACTTGGCCATAGATACAATTCCAAACCTTTGATCTATTGTCTAGCCTTATGCTGATCCACATTTTCTTGATTGCTGTGGTTTTATGGTAGTTTTTGTTATGAGTTGTGCATCCTTCAACTTTGTTCCTGTTTTTCAAGATTAGCTTGTCTATTTTGGGATCCTTGCATTTTCATATGAATTTTGGCATCGACTTATCCTTCTCTGTAAAAAAAAGAAATGAATAAACTGTTGGAATGTTGAAAACAATTGCTGTGAATCTGAAATCAACTTGGGAAGTATTATGATTATGACAATATTAAGTCGTCCAGTATAAGAATACAAATTGTATTTTCATTTATGTCTTCTTTAATTTTTTCAACAGTGTTTCACAGCTTTCATTGTGCAAAAAGTAAATATTTTGTTAAATTTCTTCCCAAGTATTTTGTTCTTTTTATGTTGTAAAAGAAATCGTGTTTCATTTTTTTTTTAAAAAAGGATTTATTTATTTATTTGAAAGTCAGAGTTCCAGAGAGAGAGGGAGAGACATAGAGAGAGAGATTTTCTATCTGGTGGTTCACTCCCAATTGGCCACAATAGGGAGTGGGCCATGCTGAAGCCAGGAGTTAAGAGTTTCTTCCAAGTCTCCCACATGGGTCACAGGGGCCCAAACACTTAGGCCATCTACTGCCTTCCCAGGCAATCAGCAAGGATTAGAAGTGGATCACCCAGGACGTAAAACAGCACCCATGTGAGATGCAACATTTCAGGCAGCAGCTTTATTTGATTGCCAAACACCAGCCTCTGAAATTATTAACTTTACTCTTGGAATGTTTGTTGATTGTGTATAGACACAAAGTAACAGAATAAAAAATTGTCATGTTTTGAGCTTATGCATAGAAACAATCTTGCTGAATAGTTACCAACAATTTAGTGTATATGTATGTCCATGAGTGGGTTCCTCAAGATATTTTATATATAAGATCAGGTCGTAAAAATTAGTTTTGCTTTTTTCTCTCCAATGCAGATGCCTTTATTTGTTTTTATTGACTAAATATCCTTGCTAGAATCTCCTGTTTGGTGTTGAGTAGACGTGAGAAGAGGGTACATCCTTGTCAGTGTTTCATAGGAAACTTTTCAGTCTTGTGCCATTGAGTATGATATAAACTATAGAATTTCCATTGATACCTTTTATCAGATTGAGGAAGCTGCATTTAACTTGTTGTTTGTGGAAAGTTCTTATCATTAAAGAGTGTTAAACTTGCCAAATGATTTTTATGCATCTATTGAGATAATCATGTGTTTTCTTTCTTTATTCTAATACTATGATTAGTTACATATCGATTAGTAACATATTGATTAGTTTTTGTTATATAAATCTTAACTAACTTTGCATTTAAACTAAATCTATGTTATTGGTACATAATTATTTCTGTGTTTTGCTGGATCCTGTTTGATATTATTTGGGTGGGGGTTGTTGCATACAAAGGAAGTCTTTAAATTGTTTATGGAAATACATATCAAGAAAAATCTATGTATAGATTTCAAAAATCTCTTGCACTAAAATTAAATTTTCAACATTCAGATTTTCAACAAACTTTTTGATGTACTCATATATTCATAATGGATATTTTTCTGTAATTGTTTTCTGTGTGAAATCTTTGACTTTTCTGTCAGTGCAATAGAGAACATACTTTGTATGATTTCATATCCTTTAAATGTGTTGAGAGATTTGTTTTATGGCCTAGCGTATGGCCTATCCTTAAAATCCTCCATGTGTACATGAATATACTCTGTATTTTATCTTTAGAGTGACATATTATAGACGCTAATTTTAGTTGTTTTAGTGTTATCTAAGTTTTCTATTTCTTTTTTGAAGATTATTTGAAAGGCAGAGTTACAAAGGGAGAGAGAGAGAGAGAGAGAGAGAGAGAGAGAGAGAGAGATCATGCTTTCCTGGTCACTATTTATTTATTTATTTATGTTATGGTTTATCTTTAGCCAATATTTAATATTTCAGGTTCCTGCTGTCTACTTAGATAAGAATTCTAAGCACCAGCTCAAATAGGACATGCAACATGGTAAGTTTTAAGATTTATTTAAAGTGAGAGAAATTCAAAGCAACATGAAGGCTTCGTTAAGGAAAAGTGAGTCAGAAAAAAATAAATGTGGAGTTCCATACCAGGCTTTTCCAGAGAGCAGCCGAGAGACTGCAAGTGAGAGAGGGCATGTGGGTGGGAGGGCATCAAGAGGGTAGGAAAGAAAAGTATGGGTGAGGAGGTACAAGAAGTAGCAATGGGGGATGGTTCAGCACACTCCAGCTTCTTATCCACTTCCACAAAGGGAGTGGTTACATAGTTTGATTGACAGGTGAGTGGGTACAGGTGAGAACATGCAGAGGGCATGGTGTGGCCCCCAGCTCATGAGTCTAATTCTGTTTCCCTGATTGGTCCCATATTAAAACTACCATTTTAAAATCATTATTTCCACTACACAGAGAAAAAACATTGCTAGCAATTTCACATACACATTGTTTTCTGTTTTAAATGCTTCTGTGTGTATATAAAACATATTCACCTTCTATATAAATAAGATCATGCTACACATGGCATACATACTAATTTATGCCTGACTTTTAAAAATTTCATCAATGTATTATGGTTATTTTTTCCATGTGACTGAATTGAAGCTTGAAGTTTAATGAAGTCATACACAATGACTGCATGATTTTGTATTTAATTCCACTTCAAAATTCCTTCTTTTACCTCAAGTTTGTTATTTTAAGTTTTATTTTATTTATTTTAGAGGCATAGGAGAGAGAGAGAGAGAAAGAGAGAGAAGGAGAGAGAGAATCCTCCATGTGCTGGTTCACTCCCCAGATACTGTATCTGCCAGGGCTGGGCCAGACTGAAGCTAGGAGCCAGGAGATTCTTCTGGGTCTCCCACAAGGGTGCAGTGACTCAAGGACTTGAGCCATCCTCTGCTGCTTTCCTAGGGACAAAATCAGAAAGCTGGATCAGCAGTGGAGCAGCAGGGACTCCACCTGGCATGCGTATAGGATGCTGGCGTCACAGGTAGCAGCTTTACCTGCTGCACCACAATGCCAGCCCCTTCAAGTCTGATTAGTTCTACTTCTAGACCTCAAATTAAGTCCACATAAACAAGTGAAGAATACAAATCAGTTACAAAGTAAGCATAAAAGTGCAAACATATTTCTTTTGTTTTTAATTCCATTTCCCTCCTGATATAAAAACATATGTAGATTGGAATAATTATAAACCTATCTTTAAGGGCATACAATACATAAATATGTTACTGTGACTGTAACAGCAAAAAAAGAGCAGTAAACAGAGCTACACAGGCACAAAGTGTTTATATACTATGAACATTAAGTTGGTGTTAATATGAACTATATTGCTATAAATTAGAGTTTTATGGTAAGCTCCATAGAAACCACTAGAAAGAAAAGAAAGTAATTCAAAAACATTTTATTAAAAATAAAGTAATTAAAATATATATACTGGAAAATATTTATTTGAAAAAAGAAGGCATCAAAGAAATAATTGCAGGAAAAAAAAAGAACAATGAAACTTAATGGCAAAATGGCAAATACAAATTCAAAATTGTCTATAATTTGCTTAACAATAAATGTATTCAACGTTCCAATAAAAAGGCAGATTTGTAAAATGGTTAAAAGAATAATAACAAAAGGAGAAACATAATCCAATGCATCTAACTCTATCCTGTCAACAAGAGGCTCTAGAATCAAGTGACAAATAGATTGAAAATAAAAGAGTAGAAACATATTTACCTTGCAAACAATAACTATCAGACCCATGGATTGACTGCAGTTACAGCAAACAAAATAGACTATGTAAGAACTGTTACCAGAGACAAATACATTTGACACTGGTGAAAACAGCTCAACAAGAAGATATGACATCCCAAACTGGGTAGATTTCTCAAGGATTAAACTTCTTCCTCTTGACCCTTTGCAGGTGAACTAGAAAGACACATGTGCTTATTCCTGTGAGCCAATCAAAGATCTCAAATACCTCTTCACAAAGCACAAAGATAAGTAAAGGTTTTGCTTTCATCACATCAAGAGTGCTACACTTGAAGGCAGACATGTTGCACCTACCTCTTCCTTTGATTCTCTCTCTCGGAGCTGTTATTGCCAGGAAAACTCCCGTAGTGGGTTCTTCTATTATAATGATTCAAACTCCTGGTGAGCCACATGAAGCTGATTTTAGAAACCTGACTATAACTTTGGTAATCTGGCCTACGCTTCAGGCCAGCTGTTATAGCAAGTACTTGCAAGTACTTATGTCTGTGGACACTGTTCAAGGTAGTCATGGATAAGAGACAGGCCTTGGAATACATATTAAGAGAACAAGGAGGAACATGTGCAGTGATTGATGGAATCTGCCACCTGTGTAGTATGTTCATTGAAAGAGACATTAAAAATCTCTACGTTCAGGCTAAATGGTTTTATCATCTGCATAAGGATAGCCTATCACCACCTACTATCTGGGAGTCCATAAAATATATTCTTTCCATCTTAAAGAGCACTCCACTTGCAATCTGTTTTGTTCCAGTTTTGCTTATGCTGTTTAGTAAATTTATATTTCAGAACGCAATAACTTTTGAGAGTGATGATGACTACACAGAGGACACAGCCATTGGTGGTTACTGAAAGTCCTCCAGCTCATAAAACAGATTCATTAGATGAGATAGGAAGAGATTTCTGGACCCAGGACAGGCAGGACCTGCAATCCTGAGCAGCAGGAAGTAGTTACAGAAGATAACGATGAGTCTACATCCTTCAGCATCCCCTTAAGATTAAGGTTCTGTAATCTCTGAGGGGGGAATGATATGGAACCAATCAGGGAGACAGAATGAGGCTCAAGAGTTGGAGGCCACAACCCCTGCCTCCCGCATGATCTCACCTGTATCCACACATCTGTCAATCAGATTATATAACCACTCCCTTTTGGACATGCATAAAAGCTGGAGAGCACTGAGCCAGCCCAGTGCTGCCACTTCTCATGCCTGCTTGCTCATGCTTCACTTGCCTGACCTCTTGCCCTCTCTCTGTCTCTCTCTCTCTCTCTCTCTCTTGCAGTCTCTGGGCTGCTCCCTGGAAAAGCCTGGTATGGAACTTCCTGTTTACTTTTTCGGACACGTTTTTCCTTAATAAAGCTCTCCTGTGCCTCTGTATTTCTCTCACTTTACAAATAAATCCTGAACTTTACCATGTTGTCTGACTCTTTTGGGCCGGTGCTTAGAATTCTTATCTAAGTAAATACAAGAACCCAAAAAATTGAATTTTAGCTTAAGGTAAGCCATAACAGTTTTTCCTATTTTTTCTATAAATAAAAATAACTTGAATAAAAAGGAAAACATCTATGCTGACTATTCATTAATTTTTTATTCCTGAATGATAGGTTCATAGGGATATTTAAAAAACAGTGTTGAAAAGAATTCATTCTAGCAATTCCGAGTAGACTTTTAATTGATTTCCTAACCAGAATTCAGCTGAAGTGTAAGCTCTTTAACATTATTTATATGATATGAAGTCAACACAATGTTAAGTATACATGCATATGAAATACATATTTGTTCTGGTTTTAAATCAGTGACTGTGATTCAGTGATTGATTGTATGATTAACAAGTGAAAATGATTGTAAACTATGTGTACATTGTGCTTCTTCCAGAGCTACCTGGGAGGAATTACTTATTAGAACAGCACTCGAGACTCCTTAGTTATAATTCTTTAATGAATGATTTATTACTTATAAAAAAGTATGAGATATTAGGTGAAAAGCCCCATGCAAATGTGAAATATTATTTTATTCATTGTGACTTTTAGAATGATCTGAAAGACTCATAACATAAAGTGATTGCCAAAAGCAGCTGACAAACCTGTTTAGCTTGGTGAATTTGCTTTTAGCAAATGAAAGTGAAATTGGGAGAAAAAAATCATATTCAAAGCTATTCTATAGAAGCTGAGATTTACCAGACTTACCAAGCCAAATGAATAATATTTACTTTCATTTAAAAATTATATAATCCAACCATAGAATGTTTACATAAGAGTATTAAATATATTATTAATTTATACCACGGGGCCATGATTAATGTTTTTTCTGCCTAAGACTTTATTTTTTTTCCTCTTTTTCTCAAACATGTTTGGCATTTAGAAGTTTTAAAGTAATTTCCCCCTTTGGCTTCACCTGGGGTCTCTGCTGTCCCAGAACCTCCTCTTGACCTCAGTGTTGTGTTTTCATTTAAAATAGGGCATGTCTATAAATGTCAGCAATACGGGGCAATTAGAAGTTTGAAAAGGGCTGTAACATAAACCAGCATTATAGTGAAATGGATATTGCCTTAAGCTGCCTGCAATTCACTTGCTGTTGGAAAGACAATATCCTGCCATTCTCCCATGGTGGCCTTCAATTGAACACATTTGGCTGAAGATTGACCCATTATTAAGATAAGTCTCTGCCTGGATTGAAACAATGAAGAAACACACAGCAAGTGAAGCCAACAAATTGGGCTGGTACCGGGCAGCAATCTGCCACTGGATTGGATTTTAATAACTGTCTGTTATACTATCTGTGCAATCCAATACTGTCCTGACGCCTTTGAATCCGGTGGCAGGTACATGTCCTTGGGTTTTCCCAGAGTTTTCAAGTTTTTGAAAGAACTGATGTCTATGTGTTTGGGTATGTTTATGTTATTTTTAACACCACCATCAGCACCACCTACAAAATAGCCCCACAACTGTGACATGAACTTACTTTTCTTCTTTTTCATTTTCTCTGTGGCTAGGTATACAAGCCACCAATAATTTGGAAAAGTTGGAAAATGGGATTTGACTTTAGACAAAGCCTATCATATTGTTCTAATTTACTCACTTCCAAAGATGCTCGACCTCTGTGCACTCAGCAGTGATTTTTTTCTCTGGTAGGAGGCCTTTTGACACACTATCAGCTGGGCTGTGGCTTGCCCCATGTGACCTTGGAGCAAATTTCCAAACAAGATAAGGTTGCTGTGAAAAGTTTCTCCTGAACTTGCAAACTTCGTTGTTATCCCTGTTCTGATGCTTGGAGGGGTAGCAAAACGTAAAAGGAAACCAAGCAAATATGTATGCTCTCTCAGATTCTATGTACTCTGGATCAAAACTTGTTTGTGGTTTAGTGGTAAGGAGAGGAGAAAGGTTGGAGAACAATCTACCAAAGTACCTGCTCTTTTTCTGCTAGGGTGAGTCATTTTAATTAAATGTATCTCTGGTGAGGTGTTTCCATGATCCTGACTTCCAGTACCTAACAACATTTCATCTCGTCAAACTCAGCTTTGTAAAACTCATATGCAAAGCTGAACTGAAATGAGGGAATGTAATTGAGTGTGGGAGGGAAACCTATATCACCAGTCTGCTTGTAAAAATCAAGGTTTCTATGCAGACTGTGAACTATAGTTTTGGCTGTCTTAGGAAAGACTTTAAAAAATCCTTGCTGTCAACAGGCTTTTGAGGCTTTCCAGACTTCAGGGAAAGTTAAATAGACCATGAGACATATAAGAAAGTATGCCCAAACCATGAGAATTGGGAGAAACTAGAATGGCCTACAAGGGAAATTGGCTGGATCTCTCTTGCTGGAAAAGTTTAATGGCTTTTGGGGGCTTGCACCATTTTGCTTGACATAGCTTAAATGATACAGAAGCCATGTGCTAAGAATGGTTTAAATGCTTGTATAGGCAGATATGCGGATCAAACAGCTTTTCAAGGTCAAGTTCACCATGCTCTTCCAGATTCAATGTAAGTGCTCTGTCTTCACTTTCTTGAATATAACTAATATAATTGTTTCTGAATAGATACAATAGATACAGTAAGGGCAATGGAGAAACAGTTTTCACTACATGAAGGGATAAAGCCCTAACTATTACTGGAATGATATTTTGGATATACCTCAGAAACCAAGATGGCTACTGCATCAACTTAGACTAGAGATATCAATAAAATAGTAAGATAGGAGTCACCTAAATTTGATTGTTTTTATTATCAGTCTGCCTCTCAGTTTACTCGGTCACCTTCTACATATAAGGGGATTTCAAAAAGTTCATGGAAATGGAATTAAAGATAAATTTATTTAATGCAAAAGTATTTTGAAATTCACACATATGAGGGCTCTTCAAAAAGTTTGCAGAAAATGTGTATTACAAAAAATGGATGGATTTCAAAGTTTTTGGCATCATGTTTTTTAATTCCATTTCCTCACAAACTTTCTTTCTGCCTTCCCAGGGACATTATCAGGAAGCTGGAACTATTGGAAAGTAGCTGGGATTCAAACCAAGCACTCTGATATCTCCTGTGGGCATTTCAAGTGGAGGCTTATCCCACTATACCACAATGCCTGCATCCTTGGCCGCACACATTTTTTACAAAAAGCTTTCTAATATTATTATTTTTTAAAAAAGGATTTGCTTATTTTAAAAGTCAGAGTGACAGAGAAATAGGGAGAGTTATGGGGACAGGGAGAGATCTTCCATCTGCTTTTTCACTCCCCATCTGGCCACCAAGGCCAGAACTGGGCCAGACCAAAGCCAGGAGCCAGGAGCTTCATCTGGTCTTTCCTGTGGGTGGCAGGGACCTAAAAACTTTGGCCATCTTCTGTTGTTTTCCCAGGCCATTCATAGCAGGGAGTTGGATCAGAAGTGGAGCATCCAAGACACAAAAGGGATGTTGACACTGCAGGTGTACATGTATTCAATGTATACTGATCAAATCAGGGTAATTAATGTTCTCACCTTGTCACTACACTATGTTTTCTAACTCCTTTAGTTATTTATAAGGAAGTTATAGTGAATTATAATCACCCTACTTTTCTTCCTAACTGTGTGTTGGTTCCTTTTATTTATTCAGCCTCCATATATTCTCTCTTAGCTCCACTTTCTGGCCTCTAGATGAGCTTCCTAGAATCAAATTCACTAGTTTCTCAGTTTCCATATGTTCCACAATGTGTGTGTGTGTGTGTGGGTGTGTTTGTGAGTGTGTGTGTGTATATAGTCTTATTTCACTTAACATTATATCCTCCAGTTTTATCTATTTTGCTGCAAATAATATCTCATTCTTTTTTATGGATGAATAATATTCCATTGGTGTATGAATTTGCTTTATTATTCACCCACTGAAGGTATCTGTGTGGATTGCAAATCTTTGCAATTGCAAATGGTACCTCAATGAGCATGTGAAGTCTGGGCTCTCTTTATCATGCTTGTTTTATTTCCTTTGGATATATTTCAAGAAGTGGGATAGCTGGGTCTTTGGTGAGTCTATTTTTAATTTTTTGAGGAACTTCACTGCTCTCCATAATGACTGTACTCATTTTCACTCCCATATATGTATTAAAATTTCCTTTCTCTACATCTTTGCCAGAACTGATTTTGTCATTTAGAAAATAGACATTCTAACTGGAGATGAAATATCATTGTAATTTTGATTTGCACTCATCTGATGGCTAGTAGTGTTGAACCTTTTTATGTATTTCTTGGATATTTGTATTTCTCCTTTTGAGAAATATATACTCAAATCCTTTGCCTATTGTTTAATTGGATTGTTATTGTTGTTGTGTTTTTGAGTTACTTTTCTATTCTAGCTGCTAATTCTTCATCAGATGAAGAGTTTACAAAAATTTTCCCCCATTTTGTATATTGACTCTTCACTTTATTAATTGTTACTTTTGCTGTGTGGAAGTTTATTAGTTTGATATTATCTAATTCATGTATTTTAGCTTTGTTGTCTATGCTTTGGGGGCTTATAAATTACATGGTCTATACCAATATTTTAAAATATTTTCCCTGTGTTTTATAGTAGCCTCAGAATTTCAGATCTTACAATCAGCTCTTCAATGCATCTTGAATTGGTTTTGTATATTATGAGAGGTGGATTGGTCAGGATTCAGTTTTATGCATGTGAATATTCAATTTTCACAGTACCATTTACTGAAGAAAGTGTCCTGTCTACAAATGTATGCTTTTGACAGCTTTGTCAAGAAGTAGTTGGCTGGAAATACATGGATTTATTTCTGGGATTTATGTTCTATTTCGGTGGTCTATAATTTGTTTTTTATGAAAGCGCCATTCTATTTTGATTGCCAATAGCACTATACTATGTCTTAACATCAGAAACTGTGATTTCTCCAGTTTTGTCCTTTTTCTCAAGACTATTTTGGCTATTTGGGGTCTTGTGTGCTTCCATATGAATTTTAGGATTATTTTTTCTATTTCTGTGAAAAATGTCATTGACATTCTATTTGGGAATGCATAGAATCTATGAGTAGCTTTAAGTGGAATGGACATTTAACACTATTAATTAGATGCATATATATTTTAAATCACTATATTTTCTTGTTGAATTGATCCTTGTTCATTATACAGTGAACTTATTTGTCTCTTTTTGTAGTCTTTTAAAAGATTCATTTATTTGAAAGACAGAGTGACAAGGCAGCAAGAGTGGGGCAGTGGGCAGGAGAGATCTTTCATCCTCCGGTTCACTCCCCAAATGCCTACAATGGTTGGGGCTAGACCAAGTCAAATTCAGGAGTCTGGAACTCCATTTGAGCCTCCCACATGGGTGGCAAGGACCCAAGTAGTTGGGTCATACTCTGCTGCTTTCCCAGGTACATTATTAAGGAGCTGGATTGGAAGTGGAGCAACTGGGAATCAAACAGGTGCCCTGATATGGGATGATAACATTATAAGCAGTGGTTTAACCTGTTGCTCCTCAATTCCAGCCCCTATAGCTTTTGAATTGAAGTATATTTTATCTAATACAAGAATAGCTACTCTTGTTCACTCTTGGTTTCCATATGTCTTTACAAGTGAAGTGAAATTCTTGTAGGCAGCCTATCATTCCATCTTATTCTTTTATCCATTCAACCAGTCTGTAACTTTTGATTGGGGGAATTTATTCCCCCAATGTTTATAATCAGTGTTATTATTGATAAGATTTACTCCTGTCATTTTGTTAAATATCTTCTGTTTATTTTGAATATCACTTGCTGTATTTTTCCTCTATTACTCATATTTTCAGTATGGTGGTCCACAGTATTGATAAGTATTCATTATTTTCTATTTCATGTATTTTCTGAGTTTTATAATTTCTTATGTTTTTATAATGGTTGCTATCTTTTACTTCTGGATGCAGGACTACATTAAGCAATTACAATTACAAATTCCCTCATTTTTTTAAAAAAATATTTTTTAATTTTTCTTTTTTTATTTAGTAAATATAAATTTCCAAAGTACAGTTTATGGATTACAATGGCTCCCCCCCACATAATTTCCCTCCCACTCACACCCCTCCCGTCTCCTGCTTCCTTTCCCATTCCATTCACATCAAGATTCATTTTCAATTATCTTTATATACAGAAGATCAATTTAGTATATATTAAGTAAAGATTTCATCAGATTTGAAAGTCAGAGTTACACTGAGAGAGGAGAGGCAGAGAGAGAAAGAGAGAGAGGTCTTCCATCCACTGGTTCACTCCCCAATTGGCTGCAACAGCCGGAGCTGTGCCAATCTGAAGCCAGGAGCCAGGGGCTTCTTCCAGGCCTCCCACGTGGGTGCAAGGGCCCAAGCACTTGGGCCATTTTCTATTGCTTTCCCTGTCAGAGAACTAGATAAGAAGTGGAACAGTGGGGATTCGGACCAGAGTCCATATGGGATGCTGGCACTGCAGGCACATGGCGGCTTTACCTGCTATGCCACAGCACCAGCCCGAATCCCTCAGTTTTTGCTACTCTTGGAAAGTCTTTATTTATCCTTCATTTCTGAAGGATAATGTTCCTAGGTATAATATCCTTGGTGAGTTTTCTTTTTCTTGCTGAACTTGGGTAATCTCATTCTATTCTCTCCTGGCATATAGGGTTTCTGCTGAGAAATTTTGTATTATTCTAATATGGGTTCCCTTAAATGTGACTTGGTATTTTTCTCTTACAGACTTTAGAGGTCTCTTTTTGTCTTCTACAGTTTGATTATAATATATTGTTGAGAGGATTTTTTTCTGATCATGTCTATTTGGGTCCCATGGATCTCTTGTATGTAGATGTCCATACCTACATACAGATTGTGGAAATTTTACCTTTATTTTATTTAGTAGGTTTGCTCTGTCTGTCCCATTTTCATTATCTTCAAGGACCTTCAAAGTTAAAATATTTGTTTGTTGATATCTAAATGTTTTTGGAATCTATCTGAATTATTTTTTTTTCCTTTTCAGTCTGCCTGAGATAGTAGAAAAGACCTATCTTTAAGTTCAGATATTTTTCCCTTCCATTTGATCTATTTTGATTTGAGTTTTTAATTTTTTTGATATTAATTTGAGAGAGAGAGAGAGAGAGAGAAAGACAGAGATCATTTCATGTGCTGGTGCACTGCCCAAATGCTCACAACACCCAGGGCAGGGCCAAAGTGAAGCCAAGAGCCAGAGACTCCATCTAGGTCTTCCACATGGCTGTCAGGGACCCAAGTACTGGATGCATCATTTCTCGATTCCCAGATTACATGTTAAGAAGAAACTGGATCAGAATGGAGGCAGGACAAGATCCTAGCAACATATGGAACATAGGTGTCTCAAGTAGCATCTTAAGCCTGTGTACTACAATGCCAATCCCTGTTGATGCTATGATCTATACTTTTCGCTAATCGAGTTCCTATGCTTTTTAAATATTTTTGTTTGAAAGGTAGAGTGACAGATACAGAGTGAGATAGGGAAAGATCTTCCATCTACATGTTCACTTCCCAAGTGACTGCAACAGCCCGATCTGAACGAGGCCAAAGACAGGAGCCAGAAACTGTGTCTGTATCCTGGTCTCCCACATGAGTGGCAGGGACCCAAGTACTTGGTTCATCTTCCACTGCCTTCCTGGACACATGAGTAGAAATCTGGGTCAGAGGAAGAGCAGCTGGGACTTGAACTAAATGGCATATTGTCTTTGTAAGTGGTGGCTTAACCTCTCCCATGTTCCCCATCTATTGAGTTTTTTAATTCCTAGATTTCCATTTATACCTTTTACTATTTCTTTCTTTACTGTCTCATTCAGATCAATAATTAATTTTCTAATGTCATTGAAGAGTTGTTGTCTGTTGAATCTCATTGTATTTCTTTGTAATAATTCTTTTGAATATTTTATAATTTTGCTAATATCCTCTTTATGTTTTATTTTTTTAAAAATTTGTTTGAAGGGTAGGTATTTTTGTTTGACTTATCAAGTGCTTACACTTGTTGTCTCCCAGATTGGGTATGCAAAAGACAACCTATCCCAAGTTGACAGGAAGCAACTGGAGGATGAACACTATAATTTAGATTTCTTGTTTCCTTATTTTTACCAGCTCAGATTTTGGTAAATGAAGCAAAATAGGAGTGAAGGCAAATATACTTAAGTCAAAACATTTCATTATTTCTCTTACCAAAAGAAATCACAATCTTGAATAAAATAGAAATAAGGATAAATTAAGGTGGAGGAAGACTTTGCTATTGCTTTAGTATTTGGGTTAGCCCTCAGAGATAAAGGTTGAGGGTAGGGAATAGTTTATTGAAGATTGGTTACACTTCCTTATTTTTTTCTAAGAGATATCTATTGTCAAATTATCAGATATAATCATTATTTCCAATAAGAGGATACATTTCAAGATAGGATATATGCAATTCTTGTTTTTCGGCTATGTAAACTAATGGATGTTCTGGGTCATCCCTACTAGGAACAACAGTTGAGTTGGTTTAACTTGGTTCTCTGTGTCACGGTAAGTAGTGTCATGGAACTCTCTTAGAAAGCACCTGCTTATATAGAATTTTCTCTTTAATTTGTGATTTTGGAAAACACATGCAATATTTTCTAGCTAAAACCCAGAAGGTTTAATCTTGTATAGAAACTTCTATATAAAGAATTGGGCTTAAGAGAAGAATAACAAGAGAGTTAAACATATTTATTTTCTTGAATGAAAGTATCAAAATAAAATAGCAAAATATTAAAGTAAAAATGTGATGGAAACAGTATATAATCAAAAATCTTTCTCTTTTATAGATTACATTTTAATGTTTACAAAACCCTTCTTTTTGTGTTACCAGGGTGAACCTGAAAATAATGTACAAGTGATACGGTCTATCAAACTGTGATTATGTAGCTTAATTGTACATTAACTCAATAGTAGTAGATGGTGCTGAATGTTACTGTGTTAAAGCTCATGATTTCCTGGAGATTTCTGGCACTTATTGGAAAAGACAATGGTAATAAAAAAAATAACCTTGGATAGATTTGCCTGTTGGAGTAGTAATCTGAGAATTTGTGCTTTGAATATTTTTCTTTCTTTGGATATATAAAGTAGCAGAGCATGACTGCTTGTGGGTTGGTTCCACTTTGTGTTTTGGCTTTTGTATTCCAAAATGGAATAGTTTTCCTTGGCAGACTCCACAGTAGAGTAAGTCTAGAATAGGTGGAGTACATGTATTTTATTTTTTTAAAGGAGAGTGGGGATTTGCACAGTGACCCAGATGTGTGCTCTTTGAACTTCAACTGTCTGTGTTCAAATATGCAATGTGAAGCGAACAGGGTTTAAAAAGACCCTGTTGGATACCTTGGGGGTATTTCTTGCACAGTGTTTTGGCAACGTTCTCTTCTAGCTGAATGAGATTTATTGCTGGAGCACTAAATCTTCATTATATGTGACAACCTTGCTCCCCTGCCGTCCTGGTCCCTTTCCCTTCACAGTTTCTTTTTTAATTCCAACATCTTATTTCTTCCCTTCCTTATTCCCAATTTCAAAATATTCTACATTCCAGTCTATCTCAGAATTGAAATTGCATTAGATTTGTGAAGGTGTCATTCACAGACATCAGAAAATAGTTGAAAATGAATCTTGATGCGAATGCAAGGGGAGAGGGAGCGGGAAAGGGGAGGGTTGTGGGTGGGAGGGAAGTTATGGGGGGGAGCCATTTTAATCCATAAGCTGTACTTTGGAAATTTATATTCTTTAAATAAAAGCTTTATATATATATATATATATATATATATATATATATATTAAAAAAAAACTTCTCATCCAACTCATCAATATTTAGCCAGAAGTGCAATGACGCTTTTAAAGTGATCTATGTGGCAGAGATCTTGACATAACTATCAATGAGAAGCAGGCTCACACATTTTGGCTCGGTGCAGTTACAGGTGAGTATTGAAAAATGATACCATCTCAGGTGTGTGGTACTGGAGCTGTTACTTTTCTATTCTATAGAAAAGTAGGCTGGGGTAAGGAATTGGCACAAATACTCAATGAACTTAATTTCTGCTGGAATTTTTAACAACTTAAGAAAGACCAGACAAGATAGAGTCTAGAATAATTTGTTAAATTTAAAAAAAGAAAGATAATTTTCTTAATCCTACATATCTACAAAACTTCATCTATGTCCAGATTGCTTTTCTATATTGTTTAGAAGTCATACTATTGTTATATATATTTTCTGTTTGCTTCCTGTAATAATAGCATATTAGAGGAATAGTATCAATCATCAAGTATAAAGTTAGCAAATATTAATCTAGTGTATCTAATGCAGATATCACATAAAAATCATTCATTTACTAAATATTTATTGCAAGCTTATCGGTCTGGCTATGAAGAAGAGAAGCCACGGAACTACCAGTCAGTAAATTTACCATCAGGGGTCTCAGTAAGCAGCATAGTAAGCAGGAATTGCAATGTTGGTGCTCAATAAAAGTAATAAAACCAGAAAGAGCTTTCAACTGAGAGTGAGTGAGTGTGTGTGTGTGTGTGTGTGTGTGTGAGAGAGAGAGAGAGAGAGAGCAAGCGAGTGAGCTGAGAGGAGTAAGTGAAGACAAGCATAATATAACAAGTGATGGCTGGTCTAAATAGGAATGGTTCTAGAGATTAGCCAGTTGAAATAGGTGGTGTTTGAGTCGAGGCACATATGAAGTATTACAGGTGAGAGTGGGCATGACTGATAGGAACTGAGGGTAGTTCCATCTGTTTGGAGCAACAAGGCTACAAAGTAAAGAGCAGGAGTGACGTCTCTAAAAGGAAGTAGGATGCTTTTAGACATGAACTTCGCCAAAATCTCCATTGCAAAAGAGTCTTCTGGTTCCCTTACAAATGTATTGCACCTGCCCAATGTGCTTCAGGACATTAAATGTCACTTTCAACTGCTGTTGTCTTCAGCTTCTATTATATGTGGAAGAAATGGAAATACTGAGACAAGAAACAATGAGCAAACAATGTGTTCCTATCCCAATGAAGAACTGGACAATTTTGTGGTGAAGAAAGAAGCAGTGTTATTGTTTTATCAATGAAAAGATATTTATAAAAGGCAACTAGCATGTGAGGAATATAAATGGCAAAACAAAACATAAACCTAGTTTGAATAGAAAGTTAAATGCAATTGATCCCTTTGACTCTTAGACCTATCAGTATGATCAATTGTGAACTGAAATTGATCACTTGGACTAGTGAGATGGCCTTGGTACGTGCCACCTTGATGGGATTGTATTGGAATTCACTGGCACAATTCTAACTCCATCATTTGGGGCAGTTCTGATTGAGCATGTCCCAAATTGTACATCTCCTCCCTCTCTTATTCCCACTCTTATATTTCACAGGGATCACTTTTCAGTTAAAATTTAAACACCTAAGAATAATTGTTTGTTAATTACAGAGTTCAACCAATAGTACTAGAATAAAAAAAAACTAAAATGGATAAAGTATTACATTGTACAACAACAGTCAGCACAAGAGCTGATCAAGTTACTGTTTCTCATAGTGTCCATTTCACTTCAATAGGTTTTACCTTTGGTGCTCAATTAGTTGTCACCAATCAGGGAGAACATATGATATTTGTCCCTTTGGGCCTGGCTTAATTCACTCAGAATGATGTTTTCCAGATTCCTCCATCTTATTGCAAATGACCGGATTCCATTGTTTTTGACTGCTGTATAGTATTCTATAGAGTTCATGTCCCATAATTTCTTTATCCAAATGTATGCTTTGAATTCCCTGTGATCTTTTGCTGTGAGGTTCCCTTCGTTTACCTTCTTTCATGTTGATGGCCTTGTTTCTGTGTTTCTGTGTGTAACACATCTTCAAGTATCTTTTGCAGGGCTGGACGAGTGGCAACAAATTCTTTCAATTTTTGTTTGTTATGAAAGGTCTTTATTTCACCTTCATTCACAAATGAGAGCTTGGCAGGATATAATATTCTGGGCTGGCAGTTTTCCTCTCTAAGTACCTGGGCTATGTCTCGCCATTCTCTTCTAGCTTGTAGGGTTTCTGATGAGAAGTCTGCCGTGAGTCTAATTGGAGATCCTCTGAGTGTAATTTGACGTTTCTCTCTTGCGCATTTTAGGATATTTTCTTTCTGTTTCACTGTGGTGAGTTTAATTACAACATGTCGTGGTGAGGACCTCTTTTGGTCATGTTTACTAGGGGTTCTATGAGCTTCGTGTACTAGGATGTCTCTGTTCTTCTCCAAAACTGGGAAATTTTCTGCTATTATCTCACTAAAAAGGCATTCTAATCCTTTCTCCCTCTCCATGCCTTCAGGAACTCCTAGAACTTGAATGTTGGGTTTTTTAATAGTATCCTGTAGATTCCCAACAATATTTTTTAGATTTCTAATTTCCTCTTCTTTTCTTTGGTTTGACTGTATAGTTTCCTGTGCTCTGTCTTCTAAGTCCGATATTCTCTCTTTTGCCTCATCCATTCTGTTTGTAAGGCTCTCTAATGTGTTTTTCATTTGATCTATTGAATTCTTCACTTCTTTATGATTTCTCGTCACTATCACAGTTTCATGTTCTACTAGTTGTTTCATTTCAGCTTGATTTCTCCTTAATATTTCATTTTCCCGAGAGAGATTTTCTACCTTGTCCATTAAGGATTTCTGTAGTTCAAGAATTTGTTTTTGAGTACTTCTTAGTGTTCTTATCAATTTTTTGAGATCTGCTTCTTGCATTTCTTCTATCTCATCATCTTTGTAATCTTGAATTGGGGTGTCTTTTTCATTTGGGGATGCCATAGTGTCTTCCTTGTTCTTATTACCTCGGTTTTTGCATTTGTTGTTTGGCATATTGGTTTCTTCACTGTGGTGTTTTTTTCTTGTTATACTATGACTCTAGATTAAGTGGACTGTCTGCTTTTGATGGAGCCTTAGAGGCTTGAGATGGGTGTGGCCTGATAGAATGAAAAAGGGAGAGAATGATCCAACATGGGAAGCGAGATACACAGCAGACTCATAGAATGGCAGATGTCCTAAATAGCACTCTGGCCTCAGAATCAGCCCTTAAGGCATTCAGATCTGGCTCAAGAGCCCATGAGAATATTCTAGGCATGGAAAGCCAAGACACTCTGGAAAAAAAAGAATACCTAAATGAAAGATCTCTGTGAGTGAGATCCCAGTGGAACGAATGGGGCCATCAAAGAAGGAGGTACCTTTCTCTGAAGGGAGGAGAGAACCTCCACTTTGACTATGACCCTGTCAGAATAAGATTGAAGTCAGCGAACCCTAAAGGCTTCCATAGCCTCGGCAACTCATGACTAGAGCCTAGGGAGATTACTGATGCCATAAACAAGAGTGTCAAATTGTTAAATCAACTTCAGGAGTCACTGTGTACTTACGTCTCATGTGGGATCTGTCCTTAATGTGTTGTCCAATGTGAAGTAATGCTATAACTAGCACTGAAACAGTATTTTACACTTTGTGTTTCTGTGTGGGTGCAAACTGATGAAATCTTTACTTAGTATATACTGAATCAATCTTCTGTATATAGATAATTAAATATGAAAAAAAATCTTGGTGTTAAATTGGAAATTGCCTAGAAAATTAATCAATTTTTTAAAAAAAATATCATGTAGGATCTCTTCCTTAATGTGCTATACATTGTGAATTAATACTATAACTAGTACTCCAACAGTATTTTTCACTTTGTGTTGCTATGTGAGGGCAAACTGTTGAAATCTTTACTTAATATATAGTAAACTGATTTTCTGTATATAAAGAGAATTGAAAATGAATCTTGATGTGAAGCAAGGGGAGAGGGAGTGGGAAAGGGGAGGGCTGCGGGTGGGGGGGAAGTTATGGAGGGGAAGCCATTGTAATCTATAAGCTGTATTTTGGAAATTTATATTCTTTAAATAAAAGCGTTATAAAAAAAAAAAAAGAAAAAAGAAAAAAAAAAAAAGAAAGTTAAATGCAATTGAGCCTAAACCTAAGTACAAGTGAGAGATTATGAACAAAAAAGGTAAGTAGAATAAATCATTCTCTAACAGGGTTAAGTATTCCAAACATAGTATGGACTCCTTGGGAAATATTGTGGTCCTAATCATGAGATGTAATTAAGCAGATGGCTGTAATTCTATTTCTCTGTGTTGTTCTGAAGGCATTCTTACAGACACAGAAAAATATCATCCATTCACTATGTCAAGAAAGGACTTTAACATTCTTCCATGGACTAAATTAGCTTTAAGTGAATTTAATAGTAGATTTAAAAACAGGAGCTGCTCCAAACCACTCAAGGTCACCTTCCATGGAAGTCTGATGCTTTTCCTAGATGTCAATAATAGTTGTGTATAAGAATTTGGCCCACTGTCCCAAAGGTCACCTGCTTTGTCGACGTGTTTTTGAGTCCAATGTCTTTTTTTAAGATTTATTTATTCATTTGAAAGTCAGAGTTACAGAGAGGCTGAGGCAGAGAGAGAGAGAGAAAGAGAGAGAGAGAGAGAGAGAGAGAACTTCCATCTGCTGGTTCACTACCCAAATGGTCACAACAGCCGGAGCTGAGCCAATCAGAAACTAGGAGCTTCTTCCAGGTCTCCCAGGAGGGTGCAGGGGCCCAAGTATTTGGACCATTCTCTGCTGCTTTCCCAGGCGCATTAGAAGGCAGCTTGATTGAAGTTGAGCAGCCTGGGCTTGAACCGGCACCCACATGGGATGCCGGCATGAAGGCAGCAGCTTTACCCACTCTACCACAGTGCCGGCCCCTCGAGTCCACTCTTAACGCTAGAAACTTGACGGAGCTGAATTTCTAACTCCTGGAGTAATTTCTCAAGAACACATGTCAACAAGTTATCCAGGTATTAAACATAATATACACACTGTAATACAAATCTCGGATCCTTAATTTTTGGCATACCTTTATGCTAAATTCTTTGTGGTTGATTTGTTGAAACTTTTTAATGTGTTCATTTACAATTAAGAGCAGACTCATTACTTTAAATTTGGCTGAGATACTTATATGAAAACTCAGATTTTTAAAAAAATCTATAAAAATTTCCCCAAGAATATCTTGTGTATATTTAATAAATCTTACCTGCAGTAGTCTCTTATTTGCCAAACACTTCTTTCATAAAGCATACCAGGTAGGATGTAGACTACTTGCTGTGTATCTACAGAAGAGAAAGTAAGTAGCACATCCAATCCAGCACAGTTTATAGGGCATATTTGATGATGCAGTTTTTCTGTTTACAAAATTCTTGCAATGCTTAAAAACTATTTGAAATGCTGCATTCATCATACTCTTCTTATTTACTCTTATAAATAAAATTTGGTATCTATTATATTTCAATCCTTACTACTATCTAAAATCTCTCCGTGTGGTTTGTATTATATTTATTTGTGGGCTCCAATCTGCTAATTTTTAAGATAGTGTGATAGGCTCTGCATTATCAGCTTCAAATGTCCTCCATTGCATAGGTAGGTATCTCTTATATAATAGACCCTCAGAGGAAATGTACAGAAAAAACAAACATGGATTTGACTTCGGTATTTGTAATTCCTTCCCTGAGTGACTTTAGAAAGCGTATCTAAGCTTCCTGTACCTCAGATTTATTTTTTAACCTATTAAATAAGAATGCTAGCACACACTTGACAGATTTGCTGTGAAGATTTTTAAACTAAGGGAGTGTATGTAAGTGCATTTACAAGCCAGTAAAGAATTGCTAGTTTCTTGCTATCTTTTAGAAGAATTTCCCAATTTTTATTTCATTGGAAACATTTTGCAGTTTTTAAGGTATAAGCTTTTCTTGTTCATGCACTAATTTACAGAGTACCATAGTTACTGTAAATGATTTGATTAATTTACCTCTAAAAGCCATAGTGTGTTAAGGGAGCTGAAAGAACAGCTTTGCCTTGTATGTAACGTACAGTGGTATGGGCTGTGAGAGATCCTGTTAGCTTTTCTCTTTATGCCTCTGGAAGTCCCAGTGTCATGCAATGCAGTGTTGTTACAAACAGTGAGGAGTTAATGAATCAACAGCAGTGCAGGGAGCTGTTATTTACAGTAACATTACAGCAATGATGATTTATGTCCATGAGGTTCCTAGGTAACCATGCAACTGAGATTGTAAATTAATGTAGATTTAGATTGTTGCACAGGAGGTGCGGGTGGCCTTTGTTTTCTATTTTGAGGCACAACAAAGGACAGAGGGATAGGAGTGCAGACACCAGCTAAGCTCACATTACATTTCCCATTCCGGCCCATCCTCTGATTTCTTTTTGTGTGTGAAGAATATCTGCTAACCTATTTTCATATTGTGAGATACATAGCTTCTTTATGCAGCCTCGTTACTGAGGATTCTCATCCTATTGCTTTCCAAGTCCAAAGCCATCTGCTGTCCTTTTGTAACTGAAGCAATGACGAGTTCTCATTGCGTGATCATTGTTGCCTTCTGAGGTGACTACTTAAAAGCCACCAAAAGCATTTATGCAGAGTCTAATTATGGAGTACTGTTAGGCTGACCTCTGTGAAAGTCCCTGCAGAGGGTGATTGATTTGATAAAACTCAAGGAGGTTATAAAATTTTTATTTTTCCGAATTTGTGTATATCTTTTTTTTTTTTTTTTTGACAGGCAGAGTGGACAGTGAGAGAGAGAGACAGAGAGAAAGGTCTTCCTTTGCCGTTGGTTCACCCTCCAATGGCTGCCGCGGCTGGCGCACTGCAGCCGGCACACCGCGCTGATCCGCAGGCAGGAGCCAGGTGCCAGGTGCTTTTTCCTGGTCTCCCATGGGGTGCAGGGCCCAAGCACCCGGGCCATCCTCCACTGCACTCCCGGGCCACAGCAGAGGGCTGGCCTGGAAGAGGAGCAACCAGGACAGAATCTGGCGCCCCGACCGGGACTAGAACCCGGTGTGCCGGCGCCGCTAGGCGGAGGATTAGCCTGTTGAGCCACGGCGCCGGCGAATTTGTGTATATCTGAGTTTCCAAGTAAGATTCGTTTCTAAAGTCATGGTTAAGGTTTTGACCTCCAATTTTCTTGTTTTATGTGATCATTTGAAAAAAAAGCTGGCATTTGTAAAAATGCATTCAAAAATATCTTTTTAAGGAACTATCACAATATCGGTGTCTCTCAATTTTTTTAAAAAGATTTATTTTATTTACTTGAAAAGCAAGGTGATAGAGTGATAGAGAGAGACAGATTGAGATATCTTCCATCTGCTGGTTCACTTCCCAGATGGTCATGCAATGGCCAGGGCTGGGCCTGGCCAAAGCCAGCAGCCTGGAACTCCAAGGTCTCCCACATGGGTGACGGAGATCCCAGGACTTGGCTGTCTTCTGCTGCTTTCCGAGGAGAATTAGCAGGGAGCTGGATTGGAGGTGCAGCTATCAGGACTCATGGATTGGTGCTATTTGACTTATCCCACTGTGCCAGTTTTTATCATAAAGGATATAGAGCAGTTGTGTTATCTTTCCATTACAGAAACTTAATGACATTCTCTCTCATGCTGTGGTTTGTAAAATTTGAGGCTAGAATGAGAATCAATTCTTTCGAGACTTACTCCAGTGTTTTTTTCTCAGTGAATTGTCTTTTTGGCCATTTATGATATGTACAATGTACAGTTATTTGGTTAGCAGAGAAATTATAAAAATGGGCACATATATGCAAATATATATATTCTATAAGTATATACTTTTATTCATACTCTCATATTTTCATATTCTTCATATTCTCCACATTATGTTTCAAACAATGTTTGACAATGCATAAAATTCCAGAGCTAAGAAAAACATAGTTTGAACAAATTGATAAAATATAATGGAAAATTAAAATAGAGTTTAAAACATCTATGCTGTATGATAACAGCTAAGAATAAACACACCAGCTATCATTTTATATCATTAAATGCAAATGAGTAAGATACTTTAATACTAGAAGAAAAACTTCCTCAGATTGAATCCAAGTCACAGGAGATTTAAACACAAATGTAGTAACAGGATATTTAAAAACAAAATGACCCAGAAAAGGTAAAAATTAAAGGTTAGGTAAAAATATACAATACAAACTTGAATATCTCATCATTCCAGGAATGGTTGGAACAAGTACTAATATTAATGAGGACAAAGAAGAGTCGTTAATGATAAATAGTGCACTCTGCATTGAAAAGATGATACCTATGCCTATCTATTCACCAAAACATACCATCCGCATTCTTAAAGCAAAACCAAAATCAAACATGAGAAAAATACACAGAACACATTGGTAACTGATTTTCTTTCATTCTCTTAGTCCTTGATGGATTTAGTAGAGAGGGATTCTTAAGGGTATTGAAGACCTAAATAGAAAGAACAAAAGATAAAGAGTTCCAACCAGTATTACAATCTCTGCCTATGCTTTGGAAACAAATAATGTGACTTTTTTTTTACAAGTACAATGAACATTTGCAAGATTTAATTATATATAATACAAAAATATTGGTATTTATCAAACGGCAAGAACAATACTGATGACACTTTCAGATCATAATGCAATACAAGCAAAAATAATAACCAAATTTGGAAATAACATATATGACACTTGGAAATTAAAATTAATAAAAATCTTTATTAAACAGCAACAAAACATAGAACAAAAGTACAAGAATTTTTTTTTAAGATTTATTTGTTTATTTTAAGGCAGAGCTACAGAGAGGGAAAGAGAGAGGCATAGAGAGAGACAGAGCTCTTCCATCCACTGGTTTAATCCCCAAATGGCCATAACCACCAGGGCTGGGCTAGGCTAAAGCCAGGAGCCAGGAGATTCATCTGGTACTCCCATGTGGGTGCAAGGGCCCAAGCGCTTGGGTCATCCTCCACTACTTCCCCAGGCATTTTAGCAAGGAGCTTGATCAGAAGTGGAACAGCTAGTACTGGAACATTCACGCCTATGGGATGCTGGTGCTGTGTTTGACAGCTTAATGCACTGTACCAGAGCTCTGGCTCCAAGAATATTTTTTAAAAGACATGAAAAAGGAGGTTGGGAGAAAGAGGTGGGCAGTGCAGTGGCATAATAGGCTAAGCCTCTGCCTGAGGTGTCAACATCCCATATGGGTGCTGATTCATGTCCCAGCTATTCCTCTTCCTATCCAGCTCTCTGCAGTGGCCTGGGATAGCAGTAGACGATGGCCCAAGTGCTTGGGCCCCTCACCCATGTGGGAGACCTGGAAGAAGCTTCTGAATGCTGGCTTTGGATCGGCCCACCTCTGGCCATTGTGGCCATTTGGAGAGTGAACCAGTGGATAGAACACCTTTTTCTGTCTCTCCCTCTCTCTGTATGTAACTGTACCTCTAAGTCCTTAATATGTTGTTCAATGTGAATTAACGCTATAACTAGTACTGAAACAATATTTTACACTTTATGTTCTGTGTGGGTGCAAACTGATGAAATCTTTACTTAATATATACTAAATCGATCTTTTGTATATAAAGATAATTAAAAATGAATCTTGATGTGAATGGAATGGGAGAGGGAGCAGGAGATGGAAGGGGTGCGGGTGGGAGGGAAGTTATGGGGGGAAAAGCCATTGTAATCCATAAACTGTACTTTGGAAATTTATATTTATTAAATAAAAGTTAAAAAAAGCAAAAAAAAACATGAAAATGTTCATATCAGAATCTATGAATTACTTGTAGAGCAAAATATTTGCTCAAAAAAATTATTTGCTTTAATATTTGTATTAATAAAATAATAATAAATATTAAGGATTATTAAGTTTCTAAAAGGAAAGAAGGGGGAGAAAAGGGAAAGGAGAAGAGGGGAAGAAAAGAGGAAAAAAGGTGACACTGCCTCCAAGATACAGGGACTTGAAACAGCCCTTGTGTGGACTGTTGAGGAACAATTTTTTTTTCTCCTTTCCTTTTTTTTCTCATACAAGCATTGAACTCTACCTAGAATAGAGTAATACTCTCTACATGAAGTTAAATGAAAATAGATCTTAGTAAAAAAACAAGACAGAAAACAGGAGAGGGAAAATGAAGAGGAGTGGGGAGAGTGTGTGTGGGGCTGGTGAGTACAGTGGGAAGAATTAATATGTTCCTAATGTTGTATTTATGAAATGTGTGCAAATAAATAATAATAATAATAATAATAAATGAATTCAGTATTTATCACAAAATAATCTTAAGAAAGGAAAAAAACAATACACTAGTAAACGGAAACTAAACATTAATAAGTTGGAAAGTGGAAAAAATATAGAATAATTAAATCAACCCAAGAGTTAGCTATCTAAAAACCTAGCAATCAGATAATCTAATCAAAGAAAAGCAAGAGGAGAAAGTACAAATACAAAAATAAGAATTGACCAGGGATAAATAGCTATAGATTGGGAAGAAATTAAGAGGATCTCATTACATCATCTAAATCTATTCAAATAACTACACACTTGATAAAATGGGAGATTTTCTAGGAGAGATAAATTTCCAAAGCTATTCCCAGAGTTTAAAAATAAAGTGTAAACAGTTCAATTGTCATGAAAGCAAGGAAAGCATTTGCATTGTGTTAACTTCTTCCCTTCATCCCCAAGCATTAATTCAAGATTTTTCCTTAGTGGATGGAGCAGAAAACTACTCTATTTAGCTGTTCCAGGGTGAATTGGTTAATCTTTATAACCAAATCTGTGAGCATATATGACTAACTATGAATTAGATCATTTCAAAATTAAATATACTGAGGCCTCTCAGAATCAACCCTTAAGGCATTCGGATCTGGCTGAAGAGCCCATGAGAGTATTTTTGGCATGGAAAGCCAACACACTCTGGCAAAAAAAAAAAAAAAAAAAAAAAAAAACACAAAACAAAAAAACCACCACCAACAACAACACCTAAATGAAAGATGTCTGCGAGTGAGATCCCAGTGGAAAGAATGGGGCCATCAAAGAAGGAGGTACCTTCCTTTGAAGGGAGGAGAGAACTTCCACTTTGACTATGACCCTGTCTAAATAAGATCGAAGTCAGCAGCGAACTCAAAAAGCTTCCATAGCCTTGCAACTCATGACTAGAGCCTAGGGAGATTACTGACGCCATAAACAAGAGTGTCAAATTGTTAAGTCAACAACAGGAATCACTGTGTACTTACTTCTCATGTGGGATCTGTCCTTAATGTGTTGTCCAATGTGAAGTAATGCTATAACTAGTACTGAAACAGTATTTTACACTTTGTGTTTCTGTGTGGGTGCCAACTGATGAAATCTTTACTTAATATATACTGAATTGATCTTCTGTATATAAAGATAATTAAAAATGAATTTTGATGTGAATGGAATGGGAGAGGGAGCAGGAGATGGAAGGGGTGCGAGTGGCAGGGAAATTATGGGGCAGAAAGCCATTGTAATCCATAAACTGTACTTTGGAAATTTATATTTACTAAATAAAAGTTAAAAAAAATTAAACATATGGAGGCCTCAATAGTTCATGGTAAATTTTCATTATCTTTTATTAAAGCCATAAAAAATGGGAAATGTTCCAGGAACTTTTTGAAGTGCCCTCATATTCTACCATGAAAGAGGAAACAAATATGGTATAAACTGATAAATACTACAAAGAGGAAATATTAAGAATATTCCCAATAATGTTGGGAAAGGCAAATATGCTATCCTAGCTAACATTTAAGGAAGACTAGCTAGTCACTTAGATAAAAGAAATAAGTAACAAATATAAATATTGGTAATGTTAGAGTAAAATCATAATTCTTATGGAAGGTATCATAGTATACAAAACTTGCAAAACCTGAGACTCAGCTGAAAAGTGATAGCATTAAAATGTTGTGTAACAACTAGAGTATGTGATAGACGAAAGGCCCTATGATCTCATTTACAATAACAACAAAGAAATAAAATAATTAGGAATATATTTCAGAGATGTATATAAGATGCATATATGCATTGAAAGGAAATTGTGTGTTTTAGGAAAAATACATAAACTGAGTATGCAGGGAATAGCTCCTCACATATGGCTGCAATGGCCGGAGCTGCGCTGATCTGAAGCCAGGATCCAGGAGCTTTTTCTAGGTCTTCCACGCAGGTGCAGTGGCCCAGGGATTTGGTCATCTTCCACTGCCTTCCCAGGCCACAGCAGAGAGCTGGATTGGAAGTGGAGCAGCCGGGACTAGAACCAGCACCCATTTGAGATGCTGGCACTGCAGGTGGCGGCTTCATCAACTACACCACAATGCTGGTTCCTTATGTAATTCTTAAGATCCTGCATAGTTCCTGTTTTCCATCATAATCTCATTCTAAGCTTCCCATTAGTCAAAACAAAACAGAAAAATTAAGAAAAACAGTGTCAACAAAACAACCAACAAAATCCTGATTACTTAGATCTTTTACATTGTTCAAAAGGAGAAAAATATACTAGGTTCTTTAGACAAGTAAAGCTTACTTCAACTTATTTTTGAAAGAAATTTGACGCATTTATTTTCCCAAAGTCATAGTCAATGTCCTCCACAAATTTTTACAAACTAGAAGTAAGATGTGGCAGAGACTGTGCGCCTGTCCATAAAATTCTGTTCTGCTTGGCCACAGTACAGAAGTGGGAAGTGGTGCCTAGCTGTAAACCATACATCCCAGCACTCACTGAGGTGTGAGCATTCGTCTTATTCCTGCCAATGGAAAGTGAGCAGAAGGTATGAGTGACATTCTGGGCCAAAGTCTTTTAAGAAGGGATGTTCTCTGCCAGTCTCTTTTGCTAGTTGAAAGAAAATGATAATAAGGCCCTAAGGCCTGACAGAGCTGTAAAAGATCCCCAAATCATCACATGGATGAGAATTATGCACCTACCAAGATTATCCCTTTTGGAGTATGATGTGAATGAGAAATAAATTCTTGTTGTGTTTGAGACATTTATAGAAGTCTCCTTGAGTCTATTGGAAAAGTAGATTAATCTATCTTAACCAATGGACTTATTGTTTTGTTTTTCTTATAGCAGCCCTCACAACACTTTAAGGATACAACACTAAGATACAATAGAGTGAAACTAGTTCTTTAGGGATCCATGATAACATATTCTGGTGGATGGTATGTGTAAGGATGTAACTAGTTAGACTGGAGGTTTACTCATCTTTGATATTTCCTTCCATAGATATATTTTATGTCAATTGTGTTTTCATAAATATAGAACAATAAGTAATTGAAGATTTATTTTCTGACTTAGGCTTGGAAAACCTAGGCTTAGGAATTATGTTGTTGGCCAATCAAAATTCTATTTATTTACTAAAATGATGTAAATGCTAGAGTTGTATTTATTTACTAAAATGATGTAAATGCTAGAGTTGATAGATTTAATGTGAAAATTGAAGATCCTATAACATGACCTTTTTTTTTTTTTAATAAAGATAGCCAAGCCTCTTGCATAGAAGTTGACCACACTGGTATCATTTAACAGTGCCAGGATTGCCTTAAGGGATAAATAAATAGAAATAGAAATCAGTCCATTATTCTCTACTGTATGTGAATAAATACATGATAAATCCTCAAAAGCTGACAACTTCAAACCTAGCTAAGTTAATTTCCACTTGCACAGTTTTCAAAGCAGAATCCATGATATGTCATTGAAAAAAAATGTAGAAAATGTACTTTCATCACATTTGGTTTAGTTAAATGAGTAGACTGGAGAGTCCCTCCATAGGAGTTGGTTGCTGTCAGTGTCCTAATGAAATGATCTGCTGTACAGTAAAATGGAAAGAGAGAACATCACAGCTCGATTGTCCAGATCTACCCAACAGAGTAGAATTAAATATAGTTGCTACATCTGTTTTATAATACGTGCTTGGTAATCCTGAATTTTCAAGATGATTGTGGGGCTAGTTGTATGATGTTTATTGTTTCTATCAATTTTTTTTAAGATTTATTTAAGGGTGGGAGTTGTGGCATTGTGTGTTAAGCTGTTGCCTGAGACTTGGGGCATCCCATTTGGGCACCAGTTTGTATCCCAACAGCTACATTTCTGATCCAACTCCCTGCTAATACACTGGGAAATCAACAGAAAATGGCCCAGGTCTTTGGGCCCCTGTATCCATGTGAGCAACTCAAATGAAAGTTCCTGGCTTCTGGCTTCAGACTGGCTCAGCCCTGGCCCAGCCTTGGCTGTTGCAGCAGTCTTGGGAGTAAAACCTAGCCCAAGTTAGCTGTCAAAGAATCCTGGGATATGTGGCCATGTAACCAGCCATGTGTGTGAATTAAATGCCCTCTCTGAAACAACAGGAGTGATACCTGGTTTCTGGTTTCTAACACACATGGTATGCGTGGTGGAGGCTAGTGGGGAGATGAAAAGCTAAAGCCATAGGTGCATTGGATTCTGAGGCCAGAAACCACGGGGGGTTAAGTTCTACATATTACAGAAATGAAAAACATTTCATTTTCATTGAAGTCATTGAAGAGACTGCAGGCAGCTGACTTAAACCCAAAGTCACTGCCAGATAAGGGAGAGGTTCAGGTTATCCAGATTTACTTGTCTCTTGACCCTCAGTTCATGCCATTGCTTGTCATTAGCTCATGCTAGTTAGCTGCAAGAACCCTAGGAAATGTGGCTACCTGTAGTACAGACAAGAATAAGCATGGATATGAATGGAAGGAGGTGAGTCATTATCATGCCCCACTGCCAACACACACACACACACACACACACACATGCATCCACACATGCATACACATACACACATAATCATTGGATGGTTCTGCTTCATTTCAGGTTCACAGATATTTCTGTCTGAATTTTCCTAAATTTGGTTCCACTATTTAATTGTTCTCCATAATTTTTTTTTAATTTGTAGCCACTGTGTTTGGTGTGGGGTAGGGATAGGAACCTGTAGTTTGAAAACAGGATATTGCATTGGCTTGACTAAAAGATATCCTATTCCCTCTCTACTATCAAATCTCACTGTGTTTTATTTTTTATACAGTGTTGCTGAGTATAAAGAGCATTAGGCTTTTAGCACAGTCAGAATGAGGTCTAAGTTTCAGCCTCACATTAACTGTGTGATAAGTTTTGGATAAGCTACTTACCAAATTTTCTCATCTGTCACATGGAAGGATATTATTAACCATAAGATTTGTTTAGAGGCTGCTGCTGTGGCATGGTGGGTAAAGCTGCTGTCTGTGGCACCAGCATCCCATAGAGATGCCAGTTTGAGTCCCTGATGCTCCACTTCCAATCCAGCTCCCTGCTAGTGTGCCTGGGAAAGCAGCAGAAGATGGCTCTACTGCTTGGGCCTCTGCACACATTTGGGTGATGCAAACGGGGATCCTGGCTTCAGATTGGTCCCACTCCAGCCATTGCAGCCATTTTGGGAGTGAACCCGTGGATGGAAGATCTCTGTCTCTTCCTCTCTATGTAATTCTGCTTTTCAAATAAATAAATAAATCTTGCTTAATAATGAAATAAAAGATAATATATGAATGTCCTTATTCTGAGTCAGGTATTTAGTGGCTTATTGATATATGGTTATTATTATTATGTTGTTAGGTGAAAGTATTATAAGCTTTTATTGGCATTTTCTGATATGTGACTTTTACTTACAGTTCATGGAGGCATTGATTAGTAGGATTCCACAAACAAATGAATGATCACCAGGCATGTGTGGGTATTACGTTGCTCTTTTGTTTTTTGATTATAGAGGATACACCTAGGAATTACTAGGGCACCTACACCTGTGTGATTTTATCAAACAAATTTACTAATTTTGCAACATGTTAGCCAAGTTACTAAACACAAGAACAGTGAAAATTTGAGAAAAAGAAGACTCATTCAAAATATATTTCAAAGCAAATTCCCAGAAACCAATGATTAGACTCCTAGTGTATAACCATTCACATTTACAGGGATCCTAATTGCTGAAGTAAAATGTTACGCTTTGAATATTTCAAAGGTCTCTTGCAAATTGTCAGCTAACAGGTTCATATTTTATGCCCTTTGAATGATAAAATTTGCGAGACTAATTTTTCTTACTCTACAAATATCAGTGAATGCTGATTTCTGATTTAAAGGGATGTATCTTTTCATAAGCTTTTTCTTCCCTCTTATTTTGAAACTCCTTCAAAAAGTTTCAACCTCTTTTCATTACTTTTCAGGAAGGATGACTCACTTGACACTTTGACCTCTGTTGCTCAACTAACTATTCTCCTTCAGAGAGTGTCTCCTTTAATGGGTTGGTTTTACATAAAAAGGATTTGACAACATTCAATATTAAAACAAACATCAATTAACATATTTGTTGGGTTGTTATGCTGCCAGATCCTTGGTTAGACTGTTTCTTTCCAAGCTTGCTTTGGCATTGTCAAAACGATGTCTGAGTGGCCCAGACTCTTTCCTAATTTCGGAAACTCAGTGCTTGGTTCTAATATCAGGAGGCAATGAATCATTAGGGTGCCATCAGACTTCATAGGGCCTCATAAATGATTTGGAAGTTAGAAAGCTGTTTCATTGCCTAATACCTATCCTGTCCCATTTGATTCACATTTTCAATTTGATTACCAACAACTGACCACCATCATCTCCATTGCTAGTGGAAATATTCAATACAAAGGCTGAATTTAGACTATGTGGTAACTGTCTTTCTACTGTTTCCAACATAGCAGTCCTTTATTACTGAATGTTCTGGAGGGCTGAATTTTACCAAAGCAAATGTAAGTAATTGTGATGGTTGCAAGTGTATTCCTAGGCAATGAAAAATTCAATTTGTCCTTGTCAAAATAAAAACAAAAGAACAAACATCAGTTGGTTGCAACGTTTGTGTTAGTGGAAAGCATTCATCAGAGATTAATTGGAGAGGGAACTAATTAGAAAATGGTTCAACTGCATCAGTTTTGCATTGATCTGACTGTAATAAATGTCTTCTTGTGTAGCTATAAGAATGGCGGCAGTTGTCTTAAGGTCAAACTATCCACAGGGAGTTCGTTGAAAGTGGTATGAGGGGACTTCACAGGGAAGTGAAACAAAGGAAAATGATTGATGATGTGTGAGGGCTTCCTTCTGTGAGAGTAATTTAAAACTTTTAGAATTGTTTTCTGCAATGTTTTAAAACGTTTCTCCTATAAAGTAGAACTACGTTCAGCACACTTTAACTTTATCTGAATCCAAATGCAGAGATCCCATTGTTTGAAATGCAACAATAGTCTTAGTTTTTATGTCCAGTCACGTAAAAACTTACTCTCAAATTGCATTCTTGAAATACTGAGAAACTGACACACAGAGTTGTGTGAAATGAACTAACAACTTCAGAAAAGCCTAACCATTTCAAAACACAAATTTCTTAGACAGTCACAAAGAATAACAAATTGCAGTGTGAATACAGAAAACAGCAATGGAGTACTATAGAATGTATTTCAGAAAAACAAAAATCATTTAAGTATTAAAAAATCAGAGATTTTTTATTTTTATTATTCTTTTTAAGGAGATTTTATGTTAAATGGCCTTTTAGTAGCCACAAATTATACGTCACATGTGCCACTCTGTGTTTTCCAAACTACAGAATGTTATTCTCTGATATAACCCAACTAGGAAGAATTTAGTGAAAAAATAAAAATGAAAAAATTCTCATGAATCAGTAATAGCTTATATATGTTGATGTATATTTTTTAAAAATCCTGTAAGTCGTAAGCATCATGGTTATGTTAAGTCTACCATGAGAATGATTTGATGGTCTAACATATGCCATTTCTGAAATTAAGGAATGCTTGTATACCTAAATTCAACAGCAGGTAGAAATATAACATTAAGAACAGAGATGGGTAAGGAACCAGAGCAGCCAGTCACTATGTACATTGGTGTTCATCACATAAGGCTGTGTGAAAATGTAAGAGAAACCTCTTTTATTATTGTTTTTGTTTTGACTGGGCTCAGATTTTGTGCTCACTGAAAATATACAATGGTAAGAATTTGCTTTAAAATCACAGCTTGTTGATAGACAGGCATTCCTCCCAAGGTAATAGGGAAACTGTTTTAGCAACTCTTATATTCTTGGAAAAGTCTGTGTTTGCTGTAATTTAATCCTTACTACAACCTATATCTTACCTGCATTTATCAATGCCAAGCCACAGAAATGCCTAGAAGGGCTGGAATGCTAGCAGCTTGTGTTATGCATTGGAGGTATTTTGACTGCTTTACTATAAAAATATCATGCCACAGAAAATATATTCTGATATCATGTAGTAATCAAACCCACAAACATGAATCTGAGTGTTAGTGTTATTATCCTGAACTAATCTGTGTTATTTTGAGAGTAGAAAGGAACAGTAAAGTCATAGATTCACAGAGTTGTGCCGGGGGAGCAGGGTAGTGGTGCAGAGGCAATTTCAGTTTTAGTTCTCAGCAAATTTTGCACCTTTTTCTATAGCATTGGTATTTTCCTTCATTCATATCATAATTATTTGAAATGGCTTTAAAGAGTTGTATTCCATTTTCTCATTACTTATGATATTTCCACATTTAAATATCAATCCTTGTGTACATCAGATGAAAGAATAAGAAATTCAGAAAACGATTCAGATATCCCCAATGACTCTTATATGATGAAAGGGGAAAATATATTCTTGGGTTTACAAATGCAGATATTCATTCATTTACTCATTTGGCACATTCCTGAGATTAGAAATTTGGTGACTATCAATCTATTGAATATTGAGGGGTCAAAGATAATAAGTGAACCAAGATCCAAGGGATGAAAAAGGTCCATGGAGGGAGACGAGAGATATTGATGCAAATGAAACTGCTATAAAAGAAATGAATGCTTCAACAGATAAAGGGTTGATAACCAGAATCTACAAAGAAATCAAGAAACACCACAACATCAAAACAAACAACCCACTTAAGAGATGGGCCAAGGACCTCAATAGACATTTTTCAAAAGAGGATCCAAATGGCCAACAGACACATGAAAAAAATGTTCAGGATCACTAGCAATCAGGACATGCAAATCAAAACCACAATGAAGTTTCACCTCACCCCAGTGACATACAGAAATCTACCAACAATAGATGCTGGGGAGGATGTGGGGAAAAAGGGACACTAACCCACTGTTGGTGGGAATGCAAACTGCTAAAGCCACTATGGAAATCAGTCAGGAGATTCCTCAGAAACCTGAATATAACCCTACTATACAACCCAGCCATCCCACTCCTTGGAATTTACCCAAAGGATATTAAGTTGGCAAACAAAAAAGCTGTCTGCACATTAATGTTTACTGCAGCTCAATTCATAATAGCTAAGACCTGGAACCAACCCAAATACCCATTAGCAGTAGACTGGATAAAGAAATTATGGGACATGTACTTTATAGAATACTATACAGCAGTCAAAAACAATGAAATCTGGTCATTTGCAACAAGATGGAGGAATATGGAAAACATTATGCTGAGTGAATTAAGCCAGTCACAAAGGGACAGATATCATATGTTCTCCCTGATCGGCGACAACTAACTGAGCACCAAAGGGGAAACCTGTCGAAGTGAAATGGAAACTATGAGAAACAGTGACTAGATCAGCTCTTGTCCTGACTGTTGATGTGCAATGTAATACTTTGTCCATTTTAGTATTTTTTTATCCTAGTACTAGTGGTTGAACTCTGTAATTAACACACAAATATTCTTAGGTGTTTAAATTTTAACTGAAAAGTGATCTCTGTTAAATATAAGAGTGGGAATAAGAGAGGGAAGAGATGTACAATTTGGGACAAGCTCAATCAGACTTGTCCAAAATGGTGGAGTTAGAAACGTGCCAGGGGATTCCAATTCAATTCCTTCAAGGTGGCATGTACCAATGCCATCTCACTAGTCCAAGAGATCAATTTCAGTTCACAATTGATCCCACTGATAGGTCTAAGAGTCAAAGGGATCACACAAACAAGACTAGTGTCTGCTAATACTAACTAATAGAATTAAAAAGGGAGAGAACGATCCATCATGGGAAGCAGGATACACAGCAGACTCATAGAATGGCAGATGTCCTAAATAGCACTCTGGCCTCAGAATCAGCCCTTAAGGCATTCGGATCTGGCTCAAGAGCCCATGAGAGTATTTTAGGCATGGAAAGCCAAGACACTCTGGCAAAAAAAAAAATAAATAAAAAATAAAAAAATAAAACCTAAATGAAAGATATCTGTGAGTGAGATCCCAGTGGAAAGAATGGGGCTATCAAAGAAGGAGGTACCATTCTCTGAAGGGAGGAGATATCGTCCACTTTGACTATGACCCTGTGGGAATAAGATCGTAGTCGGCAAACTCAATGGCTTCTAACCCTGGCAGCTAATGACTAGAGCCTAGGGAGATTACTGACACCATAAACAAGAGTGTCAAATTGTTAAGTCAACAACAGGAATCACTGTGTACTTACTTCTCATGTGGGATCTGTCCTTAATGTGTTGTCCAATGTGAATTAATGTTATAACTAGTACTGAAACAGTATTTTACACTTTGTGTTTCTGTGTGGGTGCAAACTGATGAAATCTTTACTTAATCTATACTGAATTGATCTTCTGTATATAAAGATAATTGAAATTGAATCTTAATGTGAATGGGATGGGAGAGGGAGCAGGAGATGGGTGGGGTGCTAGTGGGGGGGAAATATTGGGGCGGATAGCCATTGTAATCCATAAACTGTACTTTGGAAATTTATATTTACTAAATAAAAAAAGGAAAAAAAAGAAACTGGAAAAAAAAGAAATGAATGCTTCAAAAGAATATGTGTTAAAATTATTTCTGTCCCTTTAAAGTCAACATTTTTAATATTAGATCATTGTTTGGAGCTTGAGATCCATCTTTCTGCTATAGTTCTACGTGTATCTGGTGTTACGCCATATCATATTCAATATCATTATCTGTCAAATGTCAACTGTTGAAGACCATCTAATGTTTTATAAATTGAGGATTTTTGAGTAAGGAATTGGACTTTTGACAAAGGTGACTTTATTATTTTGGTGATAGTCTGCCCTTTGTTATGAACTGCATCTATTTTAATGGTTGGGGGAAATGAATTAAATAAAAACTTAACAACAAAAGAAAACACATTTGTGTGTACTCACCTTTTAAATCAACATCAGTGATGGGGCTGGTTTCTCTTTTGTGACTCAGTTGGAGAACACCAGGTTCTCAAAGTGCTTTGGGTTTTAGCCTCACTTGGAAACTATTTTAATGCCATATGTAGACACACTCACACATATACAGAGAGAAAGACATATAGATATATTTACTCATATAAATTATTTTTTATTAAACAATGAAGATGATCTGTCAGTTACTATGGAATTTAGTTTGTATTGAACACACTTCTTCGTATTCCCTGAATGGGTGTGTTGATAAATCTAGCATTTGAGAAGTTCCAGTGTTGGTTGTATTTATGAGTGAATCCAACAATATATAAGAAATATATTTGAGGTAGAATATACTTAATTTTGGTGCAAGGCTTCCTAATTCAGCCTGCACCTACCAGTGAAATAAACTCTGTGTGGAATCAATCAAGAAAATTGAATTTCTAAGCCAATTGTCAGAGAAGAGATAAAAATACCAATATTTGGATTTCCAGATACATTGTTCTATACATCAGGTAAACAGAGGGAGACCTGAAAAGGTTAATAAGCTTTCCCATATAACCAGTTTGCCTCATCAATATCGTGAAGATAACAAAAAGCCTGCACTACCACTTAATAAAACTCCTTTTTAAAATTGTATTTGTTATATAAGTTTCATGTATTTCATATATACAGATTTAGGAACAGAGTGATATTTCCTACACTACCCTTCCTCTAGGCAATGCTCCAACCCTTCTTCCTCCTCCTTTCCCTATTCCCACCTTTATTTTTTACAAAGATCTATCTTTAGTTTATTTAATGATCATAAGGTTAACCCTACACTAAGTAGAAGTGTTCAACAAATAGCATGAAGAAAAAAAAAAAAAACTGTTCCTCAGTGGAAGAGACAAAGGTTATAAATAATCATCAAATTTCAAAATGCCATCTCACTCCAATACATTACATATTAGGTACTCTATTAGTTACCTCAGATCAGGAAATAAGAAATCTTTTTACTCAGACCAGTGGCAAGTGCTATGGACATATCAGTTGGAATATTTTGAAAAGCTGTTGCTCATATATATTATTGTGAAATTGAAACCTTCCTTACAAGACTCTCTGTGTGCTCAATATTTCTATAACTGAAACTAAAATACAATGCAGTCCAATCTTATAAATATTTTATATTTATTTTCAATGATTAATAACACTTTTCCACCACAATTTACTCTGACTCAGTGACATAAAATGTGTGGAATTTTGAGAAATAAAATTGATTATGACATATTTTTCCCATTCCCCTCCTCTTACACATAATCTACCACCTTACAAAATATATTTTGAACTTGATAGGACAGGGTAAAGTTAACATTAGTAGTTTATTTTTAATATTTTTAATCTCTTATTTATATGGCAAAATTTAAGAGGGCTTTTGGTTTATTATTTCTACAGTTAGTCTTTAAAATATATTTATATATACTTTATATTTATATATATTATTTGTTATAAAATATATATATTATATACATTGATATATATTATATTTTATAATATATGCATATTTTTCATTTTCCCCAAAGAAATACTTTATTTAAGGGTTACAAACTTCATGCATTTCATAAGTCCACCTTTAGGAATATAGTGATTCTTCTCACTCTATCCACCCTCCCCCACATGCCCTCTCCTATCCCCATTCTTACTCTTTATTTTTTAAAATTTTTAAAAGATTTTTTTATTTGAAAGTCAAGTTATGGGGGGGAGCCATTGTAATCTATAAGCTGTATTTTAGAAATTTATATTCTTTAAATAAAAGCGTTATAAAAAATAAAGATGATATGAACATGTAAAAAAAAAAAGAAAGTCAAGTTACACACAGAGAGGAGAGTCAGAGAAAGAGAGAGGTCTTCCATGCGATGGTTTACTCCCCAGTTGGCCGCAACAGCCAGAGCTGCGCCTATCCAAAGCCAGGAGTCAGGAACTTCTTCCAGGTCTCCCTAGCTGGTACAGGGGTTCAAGGACTTGGGCCATCTTCTACTGCTTTCCCAGGCCATAGCAGAGAGCTGGATTGGAAGTGGAGCAGCTGGGTCCCAAATCAGTGCCCATATGGGATGCTGATGCCTCAGGTCTGGGTGTTAACCCACTGTGCCACAGCGTTGGCCCCATTCTTATTTTTATTAAGATCTATTTTCAATTAATTTAATTTTTTAAAGATTTATTTATTTATTTGAAAGTCAAAGTAGAAAGAGAGAGGAGAGGCAGAGAGAGAGGGAGGTCTTCTGTCTGCTGGTTCACTCCCCAACTGGCCACACTGGCCAGAGCATGACGATCTGAATCCAGGAGCCAGGAGCTTCCACCCAGTTATCTCACAAGGGTGCAGGGGCCCAACCATTTGGGCCATCTTATACTGGTTTCTCAGCCACTTCAGAGAGCTGGATACAAAGAGGAGCAGGTGGACTTGAACCGGGGCCCATATGGGATGCTGGCACTGCAGGCAGTGTCTTTACCTGCTACCCCACAGGGCTGGCCCTTCAATTAACTTTATACACAGAAGACCAACTCTATATTAAGTAACGAGTTCTACAATTTGCATGAAAAAAAGCAACTGAGACAAAAGCTGTTCAAGGTCATTGCATCTCAAAGTTAATATCACCTCTTTTTTTTTTTTTTTAAGAAACTTAATTGTTTAAAGATGCACTCAAGAATGATACATTTTTTTGCCAGCACTTAGACATAAGTATAAGAATATCCTCCATTTAATACATTAAAATATCTTCCATTTAATACATTAAAAGAAAATAAGTCCTTTAGAACAAGTTTTATCATTAGTTATGGAAGAAACTAAGAAAAGCAATGAAGTTGGACACTTAGGCATAACTAAAACTATGAGACCTAAGAATAGCCTCCACTTAATACACTAAAACAAAATAAATCTTTGAGAAGAAGTTTAACTGTTAACTCTCATAATACAACTCTTTGAGGACAGAGGTCCTGCATGGGAAGTTAGTGCACAGTGACTCCTGTTGTTAATTTAACAATTAACACTCTTACGTATGATGTCAGTGATCACATGAACCTCTTGACATGAACTTCCTAGGCTATGGAAGCCTTTTGAATCCACAAACTCTGTCAGTATTTAGACAAGGCCATAAGCAAACTGGAAATTCTCTGCTCCCTTCAGAGAAAAGTATATCCTTCTTTAATGACGACTTCTTTCCACTGGGGTCTCATCTACAGAGGACTTTCACGTAGGATATTTTTTTGCCACAGTGTCTTCACTTTCCATGCCTGAAATGCTCTCTTGGGCTATTCAGCCAGAACAGAATGCCTTGAGGGTTGATTTTGAGGTTAGAGTGCTACTTAAAGGGATTGTCATTCTATGAGTCTGCTCTATGTACTGCTTCCCATGTTGGAGCATTCACTCCTTTTTAATTCTATTATTATTCCAAGACACTTAATCCTCCTATTTTTATGATTACTTTAACACTTAATCATATCTATATGATCACTTTAACACTTAAAATGCTATTTTTCTCACCCAGCTTAAGGGTATTTGGGGTCCTATAGCAAGTTTTTAAACTGTACTCTTAGAAGTCCATAAGAATGAATGTAGAACTATACAATCTTACAATAACGAACATGATACACTTCATAATTACAACTTTAGAAACATGGTGATTCTTCCCACCATGCCCGCCGTCCCTCCCATACTCTCACCCCTCATCTCCTCCCTCTCTTATTCCAACTCTTATTTTTTAACTAAGATCTAATTTCAATTGACTTTATAGACATATGATTAACTCTATGCTAGGAAAAGAGTTCAACTAATAGTATGAAAAATATAAAAAGCAAAACTGTTCCTCAACAGTCCAGACAAGAGCTATTGAAATGCATTGATTCTCAAAGTGAAAATTTCACTTCTACAGATTGCATTTTAAATGCTCTATTAGTTATCACAGGTAAGGATGAACATATGATATTTGTCCCTTTTGGACTGGAATATTTCACTAAGTATGATGTTTTCCAGATTGATCCATTGTGTTGCAAATCACTGGATTTGATTTTTTTCTTCAACTGTGTATACATATGTATACATATCCCACAATTTCTTTATCAAGTCTTCAGTTCATGTAAATTTGGTTTGAATTCATATCTTAGCTATTGTGAATTCAGCTGCAATAAACATGGAGGTACAGAGAACTCTTGCATATGCTGATTTCATTTCTTTTGGATAAATTCTGAAGAATGGTATGGCTGGGCCATATGGTAGGTCTATATTCAGATTTCTGAGATATCTCCATGTCTTCTGCAATGGCTATACAAGTTTGCATTCCATCCAATAGTGGATTAGGGTACTGTATCCCCCACATCCTTGCCAGTATTTGTTGTTCATTGATTTCTATATGAAAACCATTATAACTGGGTTGAGGTGAAACGTCATTGTGGTTTTAATTTGCATTTCCCTGGTGATCCTGAGCATCTTTTTCATACATGTGTGGGCCATTTAGATTTTTCTTTTTGGAAAATGTCTGTTTAAGTTCTTTGCCCATTTTTTTTGACAGGCAGAATGGACAGTGAGAGAGAGAGACAGAGAGAAAGGTCTTCCTTTTTCCGTTGGTTCACCCCCCAATGGCCACTGCGGCCAGCACTGCGCTGATCCAAAGCCAGGA
The DNA here is from genome assembly GCA_949820135.1 of Sylvilagus floridanus. Classification (NCBI taxonomy): domain Eukaryota; kingdom Metazoa; phylum Chordata; class Mammalia; order Lagomorpha; family Leporidae; genus Sylvilagus; species Sylvilagus floridanus. The sequence continues at coordinate 41,566,430 of OX463227.1, forward strand.
GCCAGGTGTTTCTCCTGGTCTCCCAGGCGGTTGTAGGGCCATCCTCCACTGCACTCCCAGGCCACAGCAGAGAGCTGGCCTGGAAGAGGAGCAACCGGGACAGAATCTGGCACCCTGACCGGGACTAGAACCCCGGGTGCCAGCACCGCAGGCAGAGGATTAGCCTATTGAGCTGCGGCGTCGGCCTGCCCATTTATTAACTGGGTTGTTTGTTTTGTTGTTTTTGAGTTTCTTGATGTCTTTATGTATTCTGGCTATTAGTCCTTTATCAGTTGTATAGTTTGCAAATAATTTCTCCCATTCTGTTGGTTGCCTCTTCACTTTGTTGAGTGATTATTTTGCAGCACAGAAGCTTCTCAATTTGATGTAATACCATTTGTTCGTTTTGGCTTTGATTGCCTCTGCCTCTGGGGTCTTTTCCAAGAACTCTTTGCCCATACCAATCTTGTAGGGTTTTCCCAATGTTCTCTAATAATTTCAGGTACTGAATCATAGATTGAATTGTGTAATCCATTTTGAATGGATTTTTGTGTAAGGACTATGGTAGTGCTCTGGCTTCATGCTTCTGCATTTGGATTTCCAGTTTTTTTCTGTGCCATTTGTTGAAGAGACTATGCTTGCTCCAGGGATTAATTTTAGCTCTTTGGTCAAAGATAACTTGGTTGTAGATCCATGGGTTGATTTCTGGCACTTCTATTCTATTCCATTGGTCTATCCATCTGTTTTTGTACCAATGCTACACTATTTTGATTATATCTGCCCTGTAGTATATCTTGAAATATGGTATTGTAATACCTCCAGTTTTGTTTTTGCTGTATAAGATTGCTTTAGCTATTTGGGGTCTCCTGTATTTCCATATGAATTTTGACATCATTTTTTCTATACCTCAGAAAATATCCTTGGTATTTTAATTGGTATTACATTGAATCTGTAAATTGCTTTCAGAAGTATGAACATTTGATGATATTGATTATTCCAAATCATGAGCATGGAATATTTTTCCATTTTTGTACCTTCTTCTTTCTTTAATGTTTTGTAATTCTCATCATAAAGATCTTTGACATACTTGCTTAAATTTATTCCAAGGTATTTGACTTTTTTTGGTAGCTATTTTGAATGGTATTGATCTTAGAATTCTTTCTCAGACATGGTTTTGTCTGTTTATACAAAGGCTATTGATTTTTGTATATTGACTTTATAACTTGCTACTTTACCAAACTCTTCTATGAGTTCCAGTAGTGTCTTAGTGGAGAATTTTGGATCCATATATATATATAGCATGATGCCATTTGCAAATAGGAATAGTTCTACTTCCCCCTCATTCCAAATTTGTATCCATTTAATTTAATTTAATTGCTTAATGGCTCTAGCTGAAACTTCCAGTACTCTGTTAACTAGCAATGATGAGAGTGGGCATCCTTGTCTGGTTGTAGATCTCAATGGAAATGCTTCCAAATATTCCCCATTCAATAGAACACAGGTTGTGACTTTGTCATAAATAGCCTTGATTGTGTTGGGGAATGTTGTTTCAATACCCAATTTGCTTAGAGTTTTCATCATGAAAGGATGTTGTATTTTGTCAAATGCTTTCTCTGTACCTACTGAGATAATCATATGGTTTTTGTTCTTCAACTTGTTAATGTGATATATCTCATTGATTGATTTGCAAATGTCAAACCATCGCTGTATACCAGGGATAAGTCCTATTTCTTCTGGGTGAAGGATCTTTCTGAGTGTTGTTGGATTTGATTAGCTATAATTTTATTGAGTATTTTTGAATTTATGCTCATCAGGGATGAGGATCTGTAGTTTTTTTTCTTTTTCTGTTGTATATTTTTCAGGTTTAGAAATAAGGTAATGCTGGCTTTATATAAAGAATTTTGGAAGATTCTCTTCCTGTCAATTGCTTTGAATAGCTTGAGAAGAATTGGAGCTAGTTCTTCTTTAATTGGTAGAATTCAGCATTGAAGACATCTGGTCTTGTTGGGATGGTCTTTTTTGCTGATTCAATTTTCATCTTGGTTATGCATCTGTTCAGGTTTTTTTTGTGTCTTCATGTCTCAGTATAGGTAGGTTATATGTGTTTAGGAATCTATCCATTTGTTGTAGTATTCCCAATTTGTTGGCATACAGCTCTTTGTAGTAATTTTTTGATGATTCTGTTTATTTCTGTGGTGTTTATAGTTACATTTCCTTTTTAATAACTTGGGACTTCTCTCTCCTTTTTTTGGTTAGTTGGGCCAATGTTGTGTCAATTTTGTTTATTTTTTCATAAATCATCTCTTCCTTTTGCTGATATTTTACATTTTTTGTTTCAGTTTTGATTATTTCTTCTTTAATTTTAGTTATTTTGTTTCTCCTACTAGTTTTTGGTTTTGTTTGCTGTTGTTTTTCTTGGTCCTTGAGATGCATTGATAGCTCATTTATTTAATACCTTTCCAATTTCTTGATGTAAGTACCAATTGTTCTAACCACTTCTGTTAACACTTTTTTTTGCTTTATCCCATAAATTTGATATGTTGTATTGTCATTTTCATTTGTCCAGAAATTTTTTGATTTCTCTTTTGATTTCTTCAATGAACCACTCTTCATTAAGGAACATGTTGTTCAGTCTCCATGTGTTTGTATATGTTCTAGGTATTCCTGAGTTACTGATTTTCAGCTTCATTCCATTGTGATTTGATAAGATGCATAGTATGATTATGATTTTGTTAAAATTGCTGAGCCTTGCTTTTTATGGCCTAGCATGTTGTTAATTCTAGAGAAGCTTCCATGCAGTGCTGGGAAAAATTTGTATTCTGCAACTGTGGGATGAAAGTTTTGTGTATTCTGTGGCTGCAAGATGGAAAATTCTTCAGATAACTTTTATGTCTTTTGTCCTGTAGTGTCATTTAACTCTGCTGTTTCCTTGTTGATTTTCTGGCTGGTTGATCTGTCCATTCCTGAAAGTGGAGTACTGAAGTCCCCTAATGCTATTGTATTTACTGTATGTCTCTTTTTACATCCCTTAACATATACTTTTTAATAGTTACATCTTCCTGTTGAGTTGATCCCTTTATCATTTACACAATACCCTTCTTTTTCTCTTTTAATGTTAAAGCCTATTTTGTCTTATATTACGTTGGCTACATCATATCTGTTTGGGTTTCTGTTAGCATAGAATATGTTTTTCAATCCTTGCACTTTTAGTCTGCATGTATATTTATTGGTGAGATATGTTTCTTGTAGACAGCAAATAGTTGGGTTTTGTTTTTCAATCCATTCAGCCAGTCTATGTCTTTTGACTGGAGAATTCAGGCCATTTTTCATTCAAGGTGACTATTGATATGTAACAACTTGGCCTTGCCATTTTTCCATAAATATTCCTTTTTTTCACTTTGGATTCCCTTTGTACTTTTACTGAGAGATTTTATGCCTTCACCTTCTATCATAGTGATGACCATTTTTCTATGTTTCTGCATGTAGAACATCCTTAAGCATCTTTTGCAAGGCTGGACAGGTGACCACAAATTCTTTTAATTTCTTTTTGTTATGGAAGATCATTATTTCACCTTCTTTCATTAATGAGAGCTTTACAGGGTGCAGTATTTTGGGTTGACAGTTTTTTTTCTTTAGATTAAAAATATCTCACGATTCTCTCCTAACCTATAGGGTTTTTGATGAGAAGTCCATTGTGTCTGTTTGGAGATCCTCTGAAAGTAATCTGGTGTTTCCTTCTCGTACATTTTAGAATCTTTTCTTTATGTTTTATTGTGGAGAGCTTGACTACAAGGCATTGTGGTGAAAATCTTTTGTGCTCATCATGTATTAGGAGTTCTATGTGCTTCCTATACTTGGATATTGCTTTCTTTCTCAAAATTAGGGAAATTTTCTGTAATTATTTCATTATAAAGGCCTTCTAATCCTTTGTCCCTTTCCACCCCTTCAGGAACTCCCAGGACCTGTATGGTGGGTCTTTTGATAGTATCCTCTAGATTCCCAACAGTGTTGTTTTTTTAATTTTCTAATTTCTTCTTGTTTTTGGTCTGTTTTATTTCCTGTGATTTTTCTTCTAAGTCAGATATTCTTTCTTCTGCTTTACTGATTCTGTTGTTAATACTTTCCACTGCATTTTTAATTTGTTCTATTGAATTCTTCATTTCCAAGATTTTAGTTTGATTTCTCTTTAATATCTCAATATTGTGATGCTAATTTTCTTTCATGTCATGTATGAATTTCATTAGTTCATGCATTTGCTTCTGATTACTTCTAAATAATCCTACAATCAATTTTTTGAATTCTATTTCTGGCATTTCTTCAATCTCTTCATCTTCACAATCTAGTATTGAAGTGTTGTTTTCTTTTGGGTGCATCATGTTGTCTTTCTTCTTGTTTCTTGAATTGCTCTATTTATTATTTGGCATTTGTGGGGATACTCATTAGTTTCTTCTTTGTTTTATATTCTTTTGGAAGCTTTTATCTTTGGACTATTCCTCTGTGAATTAGTGTCTACTTTTTCAGTGACTACCTAGAGGCATGTGGTGGGTGTGGCCAGGGAGCTCTGTCAGTGCTCCAGGATAAAGGGAGTGTTCAAGGTGACATCCAGGTTGGGCGTGGTGAATCTCCTTTTATTTTTTTTTCCAACAGAGGGGAGGTTTGCTCTGCTCTTTTGGTGTGGTCTCACCCCTTCTTCTCCTCAAAAGAGAACAGTGCCTGGGTACTAACCTCAGTGGGTATATTATTCATCCACATTGCCACAAGAACCACACAAAGTATCTGTGCAGTTCTCAGTGTAAGCACAGAACTGACCCTCATCAGGCAATCAAGGAGTCCTGAGCATGTAGAACCTCCCAAAATGATTGCCCAAAGTCCCAGCCACACCCTGACTTGTCCCATGCATCCTCAGTGTTTCCACAATCTTGGCACACAAGCCTCCCACAGTCAAAAGCACCCAACCTCCTGTCAGTTCTCCCTCCCACTCGGGCATCTCCTCTTGGCTGGTTGCTGGGTGCAGACACAAGCTGGTGTAACTGTTACGTATGTCCAAAGTGGTGCCAGCTCTCTATTGGCTTGTTATAGGATGCCACTGCAGGCTGACTGTAGGGAGAGAAAAATTCCCTCCTTTTATCCTCTCAAATTTGGCAGATACACTATCCCCCACAAGGCTCCAAGTCACATTCCCTCCAGGTTCTTCCCATAACTTTATTGCCAGTGGCTTGCACTGCTACAGACTGGTCTCATCTAACTCCAGAGCTGGTGCTGATGTTCTCAGCTGCTGGGGTTGAGTTGTGCATGTCGACACTCTCCATGTAGGTCAAGAGCATCCCTCTAATTTGTGTGGAGTTTCCTCTGCTGTTTTTCCCCAAACTCTTCCCTGAGACTGCATTCTCTCCACGTTTAAAAAATCATCTTCTTTTACACCAGAGCAATAAGCTCCCTCCATACTCTACCATCTTAATCCAAATCTTACAATATATTTATGAACTTAAATGGAAAATTGTCAAGTTTGTTTGGAATAATGTTGACTAAATGTTCTGCCATCTGATGGAATGGAAACTCTACAAAGTGGTTAAAGGAATTGATAAAGGAAGAATGGTGGTAGTGTGTGGGGGAGGGAAGGTAGGCTGGAAAGTATCACTGCATTCCTAAATCTGTATATATGAAATATATGAAATTTGTATACTTTAAATAAAATTACAAAAAGAAATGTAAAGTGACAAAAGAGAAAAATAAAGGGAGTAATAAAAATAAATTCAGCGTATCTTATTTGTGGATATATGGTGTTCCAGGCTCAAGGCAAATGCACCAAAATTATTCTGTAAGAGATATATTTTAGCAATTAGGGAGGGAGACTGACATTGTGACACAGTGGTTTAAGCCACCTCTTGTGCTGCCAGCATCCCATATCATAGTGCTTGTTTGAATCCTGGATACTCTGGATCTAATTCAGCTTCCTTCTAATGTGCTTGGGAAGGCAGAAGAAAATGGCCCAGGTACTCAGACCACTGACACCCATGTAGGAGGTCAACATAGATTTTCTCTCTCCTGGTTTCAACCTGGCCCAACTCTGACTAGTGTGGCCATTTGGGGGAGTAAACCAATGGATGGAAACTCTCTCTCTCTGTTCCTTTCTCTCTATGCCTCTCTCTCTCTCTCTGTTCCTTTCTCTCTATGCCTCTCTCTCTCTCTCTCTCTTTCTCTCTCTCTGTCTTTGCATTTCTCTCTGTGATGCTCTGTTTTCCAAATAAATACATAAAAGGGAAAAATAAAACAATGAGGTTTTTCTGGAGGAGAAAGGACAGTTGTAGGAGCTGGTCTTGGAGACACTTCCTTTAAACGGAAATGTGAATACAGGATAAATTTGCTAGATTTTTGCTTTTCCCTGAGCACAAACTTGGTGGCAGGGTGACAGGAGGATTCTGGAAGGCAAAGCATGAACAGGAAAGAAAGGTAGGGGGCCCAGGAGGGCACCGAGTACCCAGCCATATGTGAGTTGAAAAGCAGCTTGTGGCCGGCGCCATGGCTCAACAGGCTAATCCTCCGCCTTGCGGCGCCGGCACACTGGGTTCTAGTCCCGGTCGGGGTGCCGGATTCTGTCCCGGTTGCCCCTCTTCCAGGCCAGCTCTCTGCTGTGGCCCGGGAGTGCAGTGGAGGATGGCCCAAGTTCTTGGGCCCTGCACCCCATGGGAGACCAAGAAAAGCACCTGGCACCTGGCTCCTGCCATCGGATGAGCGCGGTGCACCAGCCACAGCGGCCATTGGAGGGTGAACCAATGGCAAAGGAAGACCTTTCTCTCTGTCTCTCTCTCTCACTGTCCACTCTGCCTGTCAAAAAAAAAAAAAAAAAAAAAAAAAAAAAGAAAGAAAAGCAGCTTGGTGCAAGCAGTAAACTAGACTAGGATATATTTTCATGATTCATTTCATGTAAGACTTTCTGTTTTTGAAGGGATTACTAATGGATGTCTCAGGTACAGGATGTTGGGTAGATCTTCTGGAACCAAATTCTCCTTTTGTTTAATACTCTCTGTCTTATTGCTTCTAGACTCAATTTGCACTGTATCTTTTTTGTATTCTTTCTATTGAATAAGAGTATGGATATGGATAAGGTTTCATCTCAAATACTTTGTTTTCTTTAATGAGGTAATATCATCTTGCTAGATATTGACAGTCTGGTGTTCTTTGTTTGGTTTTTGCTCAAATCTTGAAATGCTGAGCAAGCTTAGTTCAATTTTGCCTAGAAGGTATTTAAATCACGTGGAGATCTCAAGTTAGGAAAAGACTGAACCTTACCAAGAGCACAGAGGCCTAATCCTATCCACTTTGGGAGAGGAAAACTGAGTAATTGTAAAGGAAAATCTAGCTATGGGGGGGGGGTGGTATTTGTTAAACAACTGATCAAATCAATATTAATTGAAAGCCTCTCTCCATTGAACATAGAAATATCAAGACCTTGCCCCTGTGTCACAAGTAGAGAGAAAGACCATAATCATGCAAATAATAAATAATACTTTCAGATCCAACTAAGTGATATGCTAGGGAAAGTAAGAAATCATGGAAGGGGCTATTTTAGAACTGATGGGCAAAGATGGCCTCCCTGAATTCACATTTGGCCAGAGACAAAAATGTAAAGAAAGAACCAATTATTTGCGACCTTGAGAAAAAACACTCTAGGATGAGCAAATAGCAAACAGGAAGATCCAAAACCAGTTTCAGCAAGGATACAATTTGATCTGTTTTAAGGAAGGATATGCTGGCTGCCATCTGGAGAAGACTGAAGTGCAGTAAGAGTAGGATGAGAGAAGTAATTAAAGAAACTTTAGCATAGTAAGGAGGACAGCACTGTGGGCTTGTATAGCCATGGTCAAATTAGCAAGAAGTTGTTCAAGTTAGAAAACATTTTAAACTTAGAACTGATAAGAATTTTTGATGAATTATATGGAAGAGTGAGGGGAAAAAAGAAATCAATGACGGCTAGTGAGGTTTTGAACTAAATGATTTTATGAACATGTGGTACATTTTACCCAAAAAGAGATTTCAGAAAGAACATATTTGGGGAATAGGAAGTTGATTGAAATTTCATTTTGTCCTTCTTATGTTTAAGGTGCTTGTAAGGCTGCCCCAAAAGACACCAAACACTGGAGTAAGGAAAGGGTTTATTGGGGAATACCTGACAGACTGGAGGGAAGGGGCAAAGAGGGAAAAGAGGGAGAAGGAAAGTGAGAGAGAGAGAGAGAGAGAGAGAGAGAGAGAGAGATATCAAGAGACACAGAGAGGGAGAGAGATCAGGAGACAGAGAAAGAGAGGCACACGTTCAGAAGCAGCCTCTTAAAAATTTGTGGGGGGGGGGCGGTGCGCGGGCAGGGAAGTAGGAGCTGTGAATCCCATTAGGATAGGGGTGGGCTCACACTGGTGGTTGGGCCACATGACCACCTGGCTTCCAGCAATGGTGGCGAGGGCTAGAGCCTAGGATGGTGTTGGGGTGTAGATCATGCCATAGATGACTGTGCCGTTTTACTAACAGTGCTTATTAAATAAACTGTAGATAAAATAGCTACACTTTTCTGCACACTAAGCATATGTAAGTGCTCTCTACAGAGGAACTTAATCAATGTTCACACAACATTGTGATATATCTGATACTCATTTATCAACATCTCTGTTTTAAGGATGAAGAAACTGGGGGAGGGGCATAGAAAGGTTTAATACTTTTCTAAGGAGATACAAATAAATGGAAGGAGGCCTGGTCTTGGGTGTCTACACTTTAACTGCTGTAAAATACTACCTTTTAGGTGAACCTGCCATCAAGGTATTGGAGCAAAAGACATGCTATTATTTATTATTCGAACACAGGCTAATAGGGAATGGCATTGTGTAGTGTGTAGGATGCCATTTCTGATGCTTACATTCTGTACTGGAATGCCTAGTTTGAGGCTCAACTCTACTTCCCATACCAGCTTCCTGCTAATGCTCATCCTGAAAGGCAGCAGATCGCGGCCCAAGTACTTGGGTCCCACCATCCATGTGGAAGACCCAGAAGGAGTTCTGGGTTCTTGGCTTCAGTGTCGCCCAGCCCCGGCTGTTGTGGAAGTTGTGGGATTGACCTAGTAGATGGAAAATCTGTCTTGCTGTCTTTCTCCCTCTCTCTGTCTCTCTATCTTTCAAATATTCAAAATTAAAATAAACAAAAATTGGCTAATAAGTGTGAAATTATTATACTGAAGACATCCCCTAAGAAGAATACAAAATTATGAAAGTGGTGTATTAAGAAAAATTGAAGAATTATCCTTAAAATTATTATCTAAAACTGATTTCCTAAGAATTTTAATCCAGAAAACTTCTGTGGAATGAATGTTCTGTATGTTATTTGAAGTTGAAAAATATAAAAAATATATCACTAGCCATTCACTTTACGAAATATATCTAATTTTAGTATCAAAACACAAATGAGCCAAAAATTGTATAATTTATCCTTATTTATGATTAGTTTAATGAAAATTCTATATAAAATTGAAAAGATGTACATATCACATTGAAATAATTATCCACTGTAACCATATGGAGTTTATTCTAAGAAATAAATTTGTATAACATGAGGCAAACCATTAGCAGACTTTAACACATTAGTAGGAAAAAAAGACCATGTTATTCAACAATAATCATTGATAAAAGGGTAACATGATCATTTATTGTGTATGCTCTTATATGGATACAGGATTTCCTCAACATTTAAAACCAGGAACATGGAGTCTGCATGGGTGGAGAATGCAGATAATTTAATCTAATCAAAAGAGAAGATTCAAGATCATGAAATTTCTCAGGTACTCTGCTAAAGATTATGAATTCTACTCTGGGAGGTAACGTGAGCCAAAGTTGGACTATTATAAATGCTGAGGTCCAGAAAAGGAATGGGTAGTAGTTAGAGGGGAAATCAAATCAAACAGTTAGCAATTTATGAGAGTAGATCAGGCCGGTGCCCGAGGCTCACTAGGCTAATCTTCTGCCTGCAGCACCGGCACCCCAGGGTTCTAGTCCCAGTTGGGGCAGAGGATTCTGTCCTGGTTGCTCTTCTTCCAGTCCAGCTCTCTGATGTGGTCCAGGAAGGCAGTGGAGGATGGCCTAAGTGCTTGGGCCCTGCACCTGCATGGGAGACCAGGAGGAAGCACCTGGCTCCTGGCTTCAGATCGGTGCAGTGCCGGCTGTGGCCGCCATTAGGGAAGTGAACCAATGGAAGGAAGACCTTTCTCTCTGTCTCTCACTGTCTGTACCTCTCTCTCTCTCTGTCTCTCTCTCTCAATGTCTAACTCTGCCTGGCAAAAAAAAAAAAGAGGGTAGATCAAGATCTGCATGGCTTGAAGGTGAAGCAGAAAGGTTTTCATCTCAGTGAAAAGAATCCTGGGTTAAGACAAAGTCAACAATCTTCTAGATATTAAGAAAGATAAGTATATAACTCTTGTACTCTACACTGATTGAATTAAGACTTGTATCTGCCTTAAACCTACTAAAAAGAATTGCTGAAAAGCAGTGCCAGAAACTGGAAAGGGTATTTAAGTATGCATAAAACTTTGTCATCCTGATATTTCAATATGTAGATATACTTAAAGAAAACAGACTAACACAGTGTTGAATCAGAATACAGAATATGTGGTGAACTGAAAGCTAGCTAACTGATTTTTATAATGATGCCAGGATCCTGGAGACAGGGATTGTACATGGCCATTTCTAACTTAAAATAACTCCATGTTATTTGGTATTATGTAAATGTGTAACACAGCAGGGGCTGTTTGGAATAGAAACAATTTCTGACATCCAAACAGGATTCCAATTTCTTCTCCACACTCATTCTCCCTTAGAGGAGACAGAAAGGTAATCAAGTTTATTATTATTATTACCTCCTCTCTTCCTGGACTACCTGGGTCACTAGGCACGCATACACAACAACACCACACCAAGAATAAGTCAATGGAAGTATGGGTAACCACACTCTGATGTACTCAAGCATTTAGTCTTTGGACAAATAGTCTCACATAAAGTAAGAAAATTTATAAATCTTTTCTTTACCAGCTGATCATAATTAATTTAATCATGTCTTCAACTCAGTGATAAAGGTTTTTCAACAAAAGCCATCTGTTCTAGAGTAGTGAAGTGATTTCTTAACTCCTTTTCCCTCCATTGGTCTATTTCTACCTAATGTAAACCACTATCCTCTCATAAATGGAGATGAATACATGTGAATTGAGAAAGGTCATAAATATTTTGGAAAAAAATGTAAATAGATTGCATTTTTTTATAAACATTGGTTAAATTTGCCTAAAGTATTACTGGAAGAACCAGACTTCTCTCCCTCATTGCTTTACTTCAGGAATTTGAACAAGGAAATAAATCCTAATCTTGGTCTTCTTATGGAGACAGTGTGAGGTAGGGGGATGGATGCCTGCCTAATAATTTGAAATTGAACTAAAAATTTTAATCTCAACTCCAGTTAACTTTTTATATAACTAGGGAAATACAACACTTTGTTATTTGTCATGAGCTCTACAGCTCATTTCTTTTGTATCAGTAACATCTTGTAAGATTGTTGCCTGAAAATAAGGGTAGAAACAAACTTTTTGCATGATAATTAATTATTAATTACTTTAGTTATTGTTCATACAGATATTTGTACATATCACATTATGTTCACAAAAAGCTTCTCTGTGTTAGTATGGGTGTAGACTGCAATAATTCGGAGATTATTGTTTACCTGTAGGAGATATATGTGTGTGCTTTCATGCCTTTACTCAGTGTAAATGGGAGAGAAGGTGTAAGTATGAGGAATTCAAGCATATATTACTCAGGATACTTGGTATTTGCATCTTTAATTGAGGCTAGATCCAGGGATTTCAAATGCCACCATGAGATTCTGTCTGTTCATTATTAAGCCTTGCTTTCTTCTCAGTTGGTATTATTATTATGTACTTAATGGTGCCTGATGGCAGCTCAGACCTACTTCATTGTCTCTGGAAAACACACATAGACAGACAGACAAAACAGTTTGTCTTCCCCAGTTGCTCCAGAAACATTCCAGAGATTACTCTGATTAGAGCAGAGTGATTAACCAATCACTCTGGGCCAGACCACAATAGCAATTGTCCAGATCTGGGTCACAAGCTCACCTCAGATTCCAGGGGTTAGGCCAACCCCACCTAAACCACATGGAATGAAAATGGGTGTGGTTTATCCCCAAAGAAATTCAAGATTTTATTACACATATAAGGAGAATAATGTTGGTTTGCAAAAAAAAAAACCATGTCCATCAAGGATACTAGCTGGCTTCACTTTATTCTGGCTGAGTCCTGGGTGGTAACTAGACATTTAAGCTGAGGAATCTATTATAGAGTCTCCTCCCAAAGCCAACTCCCTCTCTCAATTCCAACTCTGGCTATCATAGTTTTACTTTGGATTCTCTATCTCAGCCTTTGGGAAATGCTCTGTAGGATAATTAATACATCTCATGATTGTCCAGATTGAGTAAAGTTGATGGGTAAGACCAACCCAGGTAGTAACAGGTGCACGTTTTGTCTGTTTTGCTTCTGAGAGAACTGGAAAATTTCCGCAGCAGAAACTATAACATGCATATGTGTGTGTGTATGTGTGTGTGTGTGTGCTGTTGGGTATTAATAGGAGCAAAGTGACAGGTTAATGATAGCAGATATGGCCATTATTTCTGAAATTGGTGCTATACCATCATGGAAGACCTAATCCCAGGGTAAGCAGCAAGGCAGTGACCAAAAGTTATGCAGAAAGCAAAGCTGAGGGAAACACATGATTGGATAGCAGCTGCCAACTCCATGACTCAGGAGCTGACATGAGACAAACTCTCTTATTTTTTTATTTTCCAAATAAACTAGAAGGTGACCCTTACATGCAAGAGAATGACATTTTGGTTACACAATAAGAAAAACCAAAAAATTAGAAGCAACAGCAAAAGGTACAATGTGTTATTGCTTTCAGATGGGAAAACTGGGGCAGAATGACTATTTCACAGTGACTATTTTCAGCTGTGAAGACACCACACAATATTGCAGAGTGATTTGGCATTTTAATAGGCCACAATCAAATGCTGATTAAAAATTGGAAGCTTGGACCTCTTTGCATGAAAATTTTCTTCATCTGTTCTTCAGCTGTCACTTTCCAATCCTACCACCCTCATTCCATATCGTAGTCATCTGTTTTCTAGAACACACAAATCAAAATTAGGTGGGGGCCCAGGAGACAATTCAACAACTTGGTAGAAAAAATAAAGGATGCAGACATTTTTGTCTTAGAGATTACAAAAAAATTAAAGCTGTAACTATGAAATAATCCTCGCTTGAATTCATACTGCACAATGATGTTTATGTGTATATGAGTGTGTGGAATGGGTGAAAGTTTAGGCCTTTAGGCCCTCAAACATATCCTTGACCCTGTGGGAGTTTCTAATACATAGGTTTAAATGTAAAAGGACATTATGCAAATGTGTAGTAAACAAAATGAATATCAGGAAAAGCACAAATGCAATGAAATTTCTATGTAGTTTTGTAATCAATTGAATTCTAGGATAAAGGGTTCAGTGAGTAAGTGTCCTTTGAGGAAACCTGAAAGGATTATAGGTAATGGAATTATCTCTGTGCTTTCATCCTGTGTGAACTGCTTTGCCAGCAAATGAAGAGCAAGAGTCTCCTTTTCACCTTCAGAGCTCTTACTACTGGAGTATCTGTATCTGCCAGGGAGACCATGGGCATCTGCTGAACTTTGGGCCTGGTTAATGTGAACAAATCAAACTTACAGAGAAATTAGAAATTGTTGACAATTTCTAGCCATCATTAATTTTCAGTGCTCCCTTGGATTTTAGCCACGCTCTTACCTCTAATCACTGGACACCCTTAGGATAATGCACTTCACCTGGGACTGGGGATAATTTACCACTTGCAGATGGGTTAGTGCTGCAGTTCACTTAGACAGAGTTTTGCATTTACTCTGAGTCCCAGAGGCCTTACTTTTATTGTGCAGTTATATCCACTAAAATTATAACTTCCAAAATTCTGTTCTACTTTATTGCTCTCACGAAGTATTTATGACCTCTACTGCTTCAGTGGACATTTTCAGAGATTTACTGCTGAAAGCTTTCAAGAGAACTGCACAAGATTGCTGCTGCTGGTCCTAAACCATTAGACAGAGATTCTGTAAGAACGTTTTTATAAGATGCCAACAAAAGTGTATTTAGTTTTCACCTCTGATACCTTCAAAGCAGATCATGTTGAAATATAGAAATTTTGTTTTGTGTAACATCACCATCCAAGAGACTTAATAAACACCTCATTGTACAAACTAAGGTGTAATTTTTTGTTATACTTTATTACAATTCCAGGTAACCAGATATAGAGATGCTCCCTAATATGTTAGAAAAACCGTTAATTTAGTGTGCCATTTTGCATATTCATGCTTTATCTGTAAATGAGACCTCTTTTGGCAATTTCCTGCCCATTTTTCATATCAGTTTTCTGCTCTACTAAAACATTCTGAGTTCTCATTTAGCCTGGCTGGCGGTGTTTCCTAGGGAGTGTTACTGGGGTGAATCCCAGGAAAACATGGGCAAAGAATTCTCTGGGTTGAACGGCCTTTCTCTGCCAGATTGAAGGATTTTGCACAACCTAGACTGGAATAAGCAGCAGAAAGGAGTATTTGTTTCAACCACACTATAAAGTGAGCAGGGAGGATTGTCAGAAGAAAGCTGCCCCTTTCCACCCTCTGTCCCCACAAAATAAATAACTGTTTATGTCTTATTAGATTCTTGGCATCTCCTGGTCCCCTGATACCTGATTTTCACACTTCAATGGACAGCGAAGTCCCCATAGTGTGCTTTTCCTGAATACACACATAAGTGTCCAAGTAAGAATCCTAGAATAGCATGTTTGATCTTTGGTTCCTGCGGCCTACAAGCTATAAAAGCTGATAGACACACACACACACACACACACACACACACACACACACACGAAGGGCTTGCCATCGATACCATGCAGAATACATGCAATTTTCAACAAAGCCATTGGAAAAATTCTCACTGAAAATAATTTCTAAGTATTGTTTTATATTTTCACAGAGTTAGTTGTGATATGATAAAAATCAGATACCAATCCTGCTTGTGTACTTGGTGACATCACTAGCCAATCTGCAGTCCCAGCTTGGAAACTGAAAATGGCCTTTGCAGATGCTCAGATCACCGTAGGCCATTCTCTGTGACGCATGGATTCGCTGCCTCACCAGAACCACAGACAGGACTTCTCACATCTCTTTCCCTTACATTAGGGTGAGAGGAGAAGAAGAAAGATTAAAGAGATGGATTAAGCCTGTTTGGGCACGTGGTGTCTCAGTTATCCTCATCCCATCCTCTGTCTTCTGCCTACACCCACCCATTCTCCCTCTACTACAGCCACATAGCCAACTGCTGCTTTCAGAACACAATGTGCTTCTGCATGCCTCCGGCCCTGCAAGGTATGACTTATCTCAGGCAGGAGAGGGCCTAGCTGTTCTTAAAGTCTTACATGAGTGTTGAATTTTCTATGAAAAATCTGCCTGATTCTCCAAACAGAACTAGTTATTCCTCCCTCTGTGTAGGCCTATTTTCATTTTCATTTCAACTCTTGGTTCTATTGTGTCCTTATCAGCTTTTTTCACCAGAGGACAAACACTGTGAGGTCAAGAATCATTTCTGTTTTTCATCCCATTGCCACCTTCCCCTTTTTCCAGTCTCCAATGTCTAATAGAATGGTTGCTTAGCACCAAGTGCTAATTAACGGCATATTGAATGAACAACTAAATCAATGAACAAATGACTGAAGAACTAATGTAAGGAAAACATTACACTTTGCTTTTCAGTACCCAGTCACAGATCTAAATCTATTGAGAAGTCTGAAGTTGCTTAGAGATGATCAAAAGCATTCAAAAGATGCCTGGGCTGGGAAGGGCTTTTCTTTGGCTCTTTTTCCTTTTATTCTAATTAAGGTTGTCTTAATTCTAAGCCCATTTCTTCTGTTTTTCTTCTGTTTTCTCTCTTGTTATCTTCTTGAATCAGACCTTTTGATCTTTCCTTTTGTCTTCCCTACATATTTAAAGTTGAAGGCAACTCATGAAAGGAAATTGGTAGACTCCAAGTTCAGGGCATCTAAGAACTGGCCACCTTAAACCCTTCTGCCCCTGGACTGTTGCCTCTGGAAGAGTGTGCCTGACCATGCAGTCAGTGAATCCCATTGAAGAAAACAGTGTGCACAGGAATTGAACTGGAGAAGTAGCCGTGGAGCATGGCTTTATTTTCAAGTACATTCTCAAGACATTGTACCTTAACCTCATTCTGTGTGTGGGTGTGTGTAATGGTAATGCAAAGGATCATTAAAATGGGCTAAATTTAAATAGCCATTAAAATGTCATGTGGTTTTAGAGTAAAATCATTGATACTGAAAAAATTGAGAAATTATAATCTAAGGAAATACTTTTTTTGAGGGTTTATTATGTGCTTGGCAGTATTCTATGTGCTTTGCACTTATTATATAATTTTTTTAAAGATTTTATTTATTTATTTGAGAGGTAAGTTACAGAAAGAGGGAGAGACAGAGAGAAAGATCTTCCTTCCATTAGTTCATTCCTCAAATGGCCACAATGGCCAGAAATGTGCCAATCTGAAGCCAGGAGCCAGGTGCTTCTTCCTGGTCTCCCACCTGGGTGTAAGGGCCCAAGCACCTGGGCCATCCTCTACTACTTTTCCCAGGCCACAGCAAAGAGCTGAATCAGAAGTGGAGCAGCCAGGACTAGAACCGGGAGCGCATATGGGATGTTGACACTGCAGGTGGCAGCTTTACCTGCTAAACCACAGTGCCAACCCCAACAATTCTGTGTGTTTTGCAATTAGTGGATGAGGATAAAAGTATTTTTTAGTCAAAAAAGAAGATAGGTGGATTGGTTAAATTGGATGAATGGATACGAGAGGAGAAATACTACAAGAGGATGACTAACTATTAAAAAAAAGAAATAAAAAGTGAGAAGAGTTGGAAAAGAGGATAGAAAGTACAAAAGATTTTAAAAATGAATGTTTTTCTGTCATAGGAATCTCATGTTTAAAAATTTCTTTCTGTGGGTGCAGGAGTGCCAAATGACTGAGGACTGAGTGGCATGTAGGACACCTTTTGTTAGAACGATTCCTATTCTGTTTGGTTGGCAATAGAAGCAGAATTAATGGACTTGCTGCACCTCTGGGACATACTTCGTCTCATTCATATTTGCGTAAAAGCTAGAAAAAGAAAAAGTGTTGGCAACAACTTCTTAGAGCTGTGTGCTTACTGTGGGTTTGTGTAGGTTAAGAGGGCTGTCTCTGGGGTCTCACACAGAAACCGGGGAGAAAGGAGCTGCTGGGAATCTGGCCAAGAGCAAGGTTTATGAGGTTACAATATATGACACAGGATCTATGCTATTCCACTTGATTAGAGCAAACCAGGAGGTTACCAAAAAACTTAGTATTTAAATACTTCTACTGTTGTTATGTGACACTATTCTCTTGAAGTTTTTATTTGTGCCTGATGAGTTATAAAACATATTTGGTATGTGAATTTGCATCTAGATAAGTTCATCCTTATATAAGTCAAGGCAGATAACCCAGAATATTTTTCTTGTCTTTGACTGGTTGATATTAGTACTTGTGTCAGCTCAGGGTGTCATAACAAAATGCCATAAACTGGGTGACTTACACAACATAGATTTATGTCTTATAGTTCTGGAGCCTGGAAGTCTAAGATCAGGGTGCTGACATGGTTGGTTTCTGGTGAGCTCCCTTCCTGGTTTTGAAGATGGCTACTAGGTCTCTCTGGAGTCTCTTTTTATTAAGGCATTAATACTGTCAAGCAGGCCTCACCCTCATGGCTTCATCTAACTCTAATTACTCCCTAAAATTCCCGTCTCCAAGTGTCAACCTATTGGTAGTTAGGGCTTCAAATTTGGGAAGAGCACAATTCAACCCACCAACTCTACTCGTAGTGCTCTCTCTGACCTATCATGTCTATAGAACTTGATGAAGAAAGGGACACAGTTTTTTATCATCATATTATTTCTCAAGGCAAGGCTACACACAGATGCCAGGACAATGCTTTCTTTGAATCAACAAAATTTACAGAATAAAAGAGTACAATTTGTGTGTTTAAAGAGTGGATTCCACCATGTCAGTGAGAGTCCAAACAATATCAATATATTCACCTTTTAATTTCTCACAGGAAAATTTTTCTTTTTATTGCCTGTCTAGTCATAATGGTTTATACAGGATTTTGTATTTTCTGTCATTTTATTTTAAGCTTTATAAAGCAGAATCACTGATAACTCTTTGAGGGTAGTTACATGCATTTGGCCATTGATGGAAATATCCCATAAGCTAACAAATTAATATAATTTCTGTAGTAAGCTTGGCCTTATTGACTACACCTTGCTCATTACCAATATTGAAACTGCCCCAAATTTCTAATATTGGTGTTGTACACTAGAGCAATCATTCTCACTAAATTACTTTTGAAAACTTTTTGGCATATTATTGGCATGATGGCAAACAGCAGTTATATGTGCTAGCATGCTATTTTGCTAATGATTGCTCTTATTCATTGGGTTTTTCATTCCCCAATCCTAGTTCATTATTTGTTAATATTTTTCTGTCTTTGTAGATTAAAAACTATGCACATGTGCTTATGTGCAGATACACATACACATACATGCATATAAACATGAATATATGTGTGCATTTGTGTTCATATATGAGAAAGTCCACATCAAAAGATTCATGTTTATGTATATGAAGATGTATAACCAAATGTTATACATATAAATATATATATATATATACGAACAGTAAATGCATATGTATATAGATTAGCTATGTATATATCTGTAAACATTCCTAAACCTTTACCTATTTCTAGTGATAACAGAATATTCAAAATCAAGTAATTTGCTTTATGGTGGATTTCAGGGCATTGATGATAGATCAGATAGAAGTTAAATGTAAATGCTTATCTTTCCCCCTCCTCCTTCTGTTGGTACAATCTTAACATTAGAAACTCATTTTTCCAAAATCTGATATATTTCCTGGAAGTGGCCATAAAGTTTACTCTACTGAGTTCTATGTACTTGGCAACCTGGGATTGGACAGAAACTGAAGAATCAGATTTGCATATGCTGTTTCTTTAGCTTGAAGTGCTCTGGTCTACCACAAATACACAATATCTCTTTTTTACTCACAATTAATTGTTGCTTCTTTCCTCTTTGAAATATTATAAATTATGAATTATTTATTTTAGGTTCAAAAATTAATCTCTCTCTTTGCTAAAACTTTATTATCTGTTAAATAAGAGTTGTTAATTGTGTAAAATTTTATCTACTGTTGATTTCTAATTGAGTATATCACACTATTACAATATAACACTGGGTTTATTCACTCCATGTTATATTCCTACCAGTTTTTAAAATATATAGTCAAAGATATGCTGTCAAATGAATGGGAGTTTATAAATACACATATATAATTTAAATATATTTAAAAGTTATGTATATTTTTAAACACTTATTTTTTGAGAAAGAGACAGATAGACAGAGCCTCCATCTGTTGTTTCACTCCCCAAATGTCTACAATAGCAGGGCTGTGCCAGCATAAGCTGAGAGCTGGGAACTCAGTGGTTGGCAGGAACCAATTACTTGAGCCGTTACCACTGTCTTGCAGGGTCCACATTAGCAGGAACCCGGATACAGAACCTGGATAGAAGAGCCAGAGGTGAGTATTAAAAATAAGTACTCTTATATAGAATGTGAACATCTTTGCTTTTTTAAAATATTTATTTATTTGAAGATATATTTATTATTGTTTATTTATTTGAAAGGCAAAGTTACAGAGGGAGAAGGAAAGACTCAGAAAGAGAAAGAGTGAGAGATCGTCCACCTGCCACAACAGCTGGGGCTGGAACAGACTGAAGTCAGGAGCCTGGAACTCCACTCTGATCTCCCACATGGATGGCAGGAGTCCACATATTTGGGCCAGATTCTGCTGCTTTCCCAGGTACATTGATAGGGAACTGGATTGGAAATAGAACAGCCAGGAACTGGCACTCACATGGGATGCTGGTGTTACATGCTGGTGGCTTAATCCACTGCTCCCCAACACTCACTTCTGGGATGTGGGCATCTTAACCATTATGCAAAACACCTGCTTATTAGCTTAATATAGATTTTAATAGATTAGCATTTCTAATAAGATATCACTTTGATATTTAAATACTTTTCAACATAAAATTGGCTTTAAAATAATTTTATCACACTGCTTAACATTTTTATGTGCATCACTTTTTTCTATCCCATTATAAATAGCACATAACTTAATTTTTTAAACTCATCAGATTATGTTTTCATGGGTGCTTTAATCTTTTAACATCTTTTTGTGTGTTATTAAAGATGTTTCAAGTTATTTTATCTAATTACCATGCTTTCAATTTCCTCCTTGTGTTAAATTAATCAACTGTTCTTGCTTTTTTTTATATATATATATCTTTTCTTGAGCTCCCTCCCCCCAACAGCTTTGATAATTTACACAACTAATTTATATATGCTATTAGGAATTTATAAAACTTTTACTTATATTGAACTTTTTCCTAGATGAATTTTCTTAGATTTAATACATAAAGTTATCATTTGTTACAAACATACACACACACACACAGGGCATTAAAAAAAGTTCAGGGGAAGTCCACATTTTAGCAATCACTATGTATCCTTCAACAATTTTTGCACCAAAATATGCATCTTTTTTTTTCTTGACAGGCAGAGGGGACAGTGAGAGAGAGAGACAGAGAGAAAAGTCTTCCTTTGTCATTGGTTCACCCTCCAATGGCCGCCATGGCTGGCGCATTGCGCTGATCTGAAGGCCAGAGCCAGGTGCTTCTCCTCACCCCCGCAAGGTGGAGGATTAGCCTAGTGAGCCATGGGGGCGTACAAAATATGCATCTTTTAATTCAATTAACTATGAACTTTTTGAAGTATGTTTGTATATTCATTTATTTGGATTTGTATTCTCTCTGTGCAAAGATAAGAACCTTTTAATATTATAATTCTCCCCTCTCTCCAAAGCACTTATTTCTGGCCCCTTAGCACTTCTTTACACAGAATATTATCCAAGATTGAGGCTGTGGCTCAATAGGCTAATCCTCCACCTTGCGGTGCCGGCACACCGGGTTCTATTCCCAGTTGGGGCGCCGGATTCTGTCCCAGTTGCCCCTCTTCCAGGCCAGCTCTCTGCTGTGACCTGGGAGTGCAGTGGAGAATGGCCTAAGTGCTTGGGCCCTGCACCCCTGCACCCTCTGGGAGACCAGGATAAGCACCTGGCTCCTGGCTTTGGATCAGTGGGATGTGCTGGCCGCGGTGGCCATTGGAGGGTGAACCAACGGCAGGCAAAGGAAGGCCTCTCTCTCTCTCACTGTTCACTCTGCCTGTCAAAAAAAAAAAGAATATTATCCAAGATTTTAGTTCCAGAATTTTCTTCCTATTTTATGTTTTACATTGTGCCTCCATCAACATGTACTCTTAACTAGATTTACTGATATTTTTACTCACCACTTTTTCTGGAAGTCTATTTCTTACTTCTTTTTTGGTTCAATTTTCCTGTGTTGTACTTCTACAGAGAACAACTTTCTGACTCATTACACATATGAAAATGTCATTACCTTGCCCTTCATTTTGAACATTTGTTAAAGTATACTATTTTAGGTTCAAAACCAATATTTGGTGATAATTAAAGAAACAGCTTCCTTACCTTCTGAATCTCACTGTCTTGCAGGAGGCTTGTATACAGCTGACTTGTGTGCTGCTATTTTTCTGTTTAGTATGTTCTTTTCCTTCTAAAATCTTATAGGATTTTCTTTCTTTCTTCAGAATTATGAAATTTCAGCATGGCATGCAGGTAGCTATCTATTTTTATTCTCCTTACTTGGTATGTTACAAGCTTTTTCAGAGTAATCAATAAGGCAAAGTTTTTATCTATAAGTCATGTGATTTCTTTGTAATTTCTCCTATTCTATTCTCTTGTTACCTCCAGAACTTCTTTCCATATCTTTGTCCTTTGGTGTCAAATTCTAGATTTCTTTGGCTACATTTTATAGCTGCTGGACTGACTGTCCAGTTCTGCCCATTCTCTATTCAATCCACCAATAGAGGTTTTCTTTTTCTATTTCGGCTACACTAGTTTTTATTTGCCCAATCTCTAATTCTTTTTTTATGGATATAAAATTCCCAGAACTGAGAATAATTCTACTTTATTTTCTTTATTGCAGCTCTTTTTTATGGCAGTGGTTTCCTTTTAGCAGTTATTTGTTTATTGGCATGAAGTTTCTTTGTTTTGGTTTTCTTCAAATTATAGGTAATTCTTTTCTTTTCTGAATATTTCCTGTTTGAGAATTTTTACCTCCTTGAATATGGATTCTAGTTATGTTTATCACAAACTGCTTTAGTAATTTGGAATTAAAAGTACAAATTCTTTAAATGATGTAGACTGATTACAAGCTTTTTGCTTATTTTATGGGAGCTACCAGAGATTTGTCAATTCAAACATAACAGTTTTATTATTTCATGGCATCTTGGAAGAACAGCTTGACTTATAGTTTCCTTCATATTGATACAATCCTGCTTTTACACTTTGGAATCCTTAAAGTAAAGATTTTTAAATTCCCTTTCTTGATGTATTCATTGCTACATACAAAAAGAGAACTGGTTAGAGATAAATATTTTTTCTGTAATTTCATGCTGTTTTAGGCATAAGAAGAAAAGGAGATATGTGTTCTTTCTGCCATATTGATCCAGTCCTCTCAGTGTTTTTTACCTGTGAAAATAATGATTATCAGGTTCTCTCTTGTCTGAACCACAAAGTCTTAAAAGTGTGGTGACATCTTATTCTTTGTATTTTTCACATGCCTTGTACATGATATGTATTTGATAAGTGTGTGCTGAATTGAAGCTAATTACACTTAATGTTAAAGCTAGTTTCCTAAGCTCTGAAAAAACTATTTACCCTAGCCTAAGCATTAATTTCCATAAGGTTAGAAAAATGAACTTTAACTGCTCTTAAATATTAAAATGGTGAAATCAATCAAATACTTATTTGAGTCAAGTAATGAATTTCCATGATTTTTTTCTGTGCGTGAATAGACAACTTAGTAACTGAAATAACTACCTACTTTAATATAAGGGTAGGAGTCTTCATATATGAATTAGCTCATCCTACTCTCTTTATTTTCACAGATTTTTCTTGTGAGAATGAAACATAAACCATTACAATTATATCATAGTTCTTAATAATTTGAACTCTTTTCTAGATCAGTCATCAATATTCTCTCATAGGTAAAAACAGAAGAAAATACAAATAAATTTTCTATCATTGTTTATGTTGTCTTCCAATTTGATTTGTGTCTATACCAGTTTAAGTGAATTTCAGATAATAATAGAAAAAGTGGAAGTAACTATCTCAACATTTATATGGAAATCATCTCCTCAAATATGACATAATCCAAAGAAATCCTCCCTTTGGTTAACACTCACTGTGTTAGCCTCTATTTATATCCTCAATGTATAAAGTTAGCACAAGTCAGAAAATCTGAGTTCACACCATTAGGGCAGTGAGTATCAAAACAAACAAAATAGCAAGTTTTGATAAAGAAGTGGCAAAGTAGAAACTTGTGCTTCAGTGATAGGAATTTAAAATGATGCAGCCATGGTGAAAAACAGTATAGAAAATCCTTATGACATTTAAAGCAGATTTACCTATTTACTTGCATTCTAGCACTGCTGGTAGGATAATCAGCAGTCCGTTTTGCACATATACCCCAAAGAACTTGAAACAGGGACAACTCCGATGTTTGTATGCCCATGTTCATAGCAGATTATTCAAAACAGGCAAGAAACTGGATGCAACCCCAGTGAATATTGACAGATGAACATGCAAAATGTGATATGCACATACAATATAGGAACTACGCAGCCTTAAAAAAGGAAGCAGTTACTAACACATGCTACAATATGGGTGAACAGTAAAGACAGTCTGCTAGATTAAATAAGGCAATCATGGAAAAGACACATATTGTGTGATTCCATTTACATGAGGTACTCACAGTAGGTAAACTCAGAGATGCAATCCAGAAAGGTAGTTGATGGAAGGCTAGGGGAGGATAACATACACAGTTGCTTCATTGATATGCAGTTTTACATGGAGAAGATTAAAATGTTCTGGAGAATGGTGTTACTGATGATTTCACAACAAGATGAATTTACCTAATGCCATTAAGCTGAAGATTTTAGCATAGCTAAAATGCTGAATTTTATACCATGTACTCCTATCAAAAAGGCTCAGTAGTATTCTGAAGGTGTGCTATTGGTAAGCATGAAAGTAAGAATTTCAACATAGCTTCATCTTCCTTCGTTCAACCAGCAAGTTTTTTTATTTTTGAGTTTCTATATGCTAGTCCCAAGATATATAAAAAAAAAGATAAAAGAAAGATACCTGCCCATGTGTAACTTAGGTTTGATTTAAAGGAGAAAGAGAATATACTAAAGTAATTGAAATGTAAATAATGCGTTTTGTGAGAAAGTGGTAAGTGACCTTGATAGGAAAATTGGAACAATGGAAGGGGAACTAGAGCTGTCAGTGTGACTGACTTCTAAACATAGGCTTTATCCATGAGCCTGTGCTGTGTGCCAAGATATAATATTTATTCTGGATATATTTTTGTTTTGTCCATTTTCCCTTTTCCTGCAAGTAATTTATTAAGAAATTAAAAGTAACGGATATTTTATTTCTCTAAGAATCAGAGTAGAGCTCTGTAGAGCAAAGCATTGAAATAATAATAATTCACTAAGAAAACTTCAGCATTTAGATTATTATCCCTCTTACAAACTTAGGAAATGAAAGACATGTGGGAGCTTAGGAAGACTCATCCACCTCAAATGAGAAGAATATTATTGAACAATACAAGAATTCTCATGCTTGCAAATATGTCTATTAATGCATCTGCATCAAAATCCTTTATCTGGATTTTCTTAGGTATGTGGCTATGAGCAAGCCCAGCTTTCTTATAAGCAAAATGAATATTTAAAGTATTAGCTCTAGATCCACTTCTTCCTATCCAAGTGGAGATCAATGCACAGTAATTTTAATCTCATACGAAGATGGTTTCTTTGGTGGGAACTGAGGCATTGCCAATGGTGTCATCTTAATCACAAAGTTCTTAAAAGCAACTATTTGATATTGTTTGCTGAAATATTCTTGATTTCAACATTTTTTTTCTCTCCCAAGAAAGTAAATATTTTTTTGTTCCATATTCATGAGTGTCTAAGTTCAATAAGCTGACACAATCCAGAGACCAATCAAGGTAGACTTGACAGATTATTTATGCTCAACATGTTATCTACTAGTGGTGTAACAGAGTCCTAATTTACTCACCAAAGAAAATGCACAAGTTAAGTATGAATCAGGTCACTCATGGATGCATATAAGTAGGAATTAAGACACTGTCCTGTGCATCTACAGTGGCTACCACAGGAAGAAGTTATTGCTGAGCTACAAGACTCAGAACTTAATTCATGATGCAGCTTTAAGAGAAATTAATGCAGTCTGCTTATAGTTTTGGCAGGCACCGAGGCTCAATAGGCTAATCCTCCACCTGCAGCACCAGCACACTGGGTTCTATTCCTGGTCGGGTCACCAGATTCTGTCCCGGTTGCCCCTCTTCCAGGCCAGCTCTCTGCTGTGGCCAGGGAGTGCAATGGAGGATGGCCCAAGTGCTTGGGCCCTGCACCCCATGGGAGACCAGGAGAAGCACCTGGCTCCTGCCATTGGATCAGCGTGGTGCGCTGGCCGCAGCGCACCAGCCACGGTGGCCATTGGAGTGTGAACCAAGGGCAAAGGAAGACCTTTCTTTCTGTCTCTCTCTCTCTCACTGTCCACTCTGTCGGAAAAAAGAGAGGGAGAGAGAGAGAGAGAGAGAGAGAGAGAAATTAATGCAGTATGCTTATAATTTTGATTATACTTTGTTGTAATTATATATGTACTTGTCCTTCCCACTATCCTGTACTTTATATTGTGGGTTCCTGGAAGAGTCTAAAAGTCTTCCCTTTATCCTTTGTGAATACAACAGTGCTAGAAGGTAGGGTATTACAATTGAAATCTGCAGACTTGATGTTGAAAATCTGAGTTGGGTCAATGATTTGTAGTGCAAACCTTCTAACTCATGACGGTGGAAGAAGCTTACTCAGGGGAGAATCTGAGAAAGTTTCAGCAGATGGGTGGTTTCAGTTAAGAAAACAAAGATTCAGGTCATGGCTTCAATTCAGGTACATGGCTAGAGCACTACACACATCCATTGGGTTTTGGTCTAAAACTCCTAATTATGTGGGCCACAAATCAGAAATCAATGACAATACAAGGATATCTTAGAGTTAAAGGCTAATATGAATATATATATTACAATGTCACTACAAAGGCAAGGAAAGATGTAAGTGCATAGAATGCAATGAAATGAAGCAGGAAAAACATGGGGATGAAAGAATAAGACAACAAAAGTAGAAACTGAGTCAAATAAAACAAGGCAAGTAGACAGAGAGGGGGTGATAAGCACAAATAGAAAATTAGAAAAATTTAACATTGACAAGACAGAAGTATTCTTGGAGGTGGTTCTGTAAATTATAGGACATCATATGATTTACAAAATATTTACAGTGAAACACAGCAAAGAAATGTGAAATAGGTTAGGTTTATAATGAGAAAGAAAATACAGCTAACCAGGTTGGCCTCTCCTTCACTGCTCTTTATGTCTTGAAGGGTTGCCATAACCAACTTTAGAGTCTTGTCTTCACACAAGCCCTCCTTCTCACCTCTGTTTTGGATCTTGCCCTCCTTTACTTTGCCTTCTTTTCCACATGATCTGTCTCTGCCTCAGCCTCCTTTCAAGGATGGCTCACGTCTGTCTGGACTGAACTGAAGGTTCACCTCAAGAGATGGTCTTCTCTGTTTTAGTTTCTGCCAGAGCCTGCTGGCAGATGATAGGCTCATCTAGCCCTGCTGTATGCTCCCAGGACATGGAAGCTTCTGTAGCATACTCTAGGCTTCCTCAATTCTAGTTACTTTGGGAAATTAATATTTTAATTACCTATTAATATTTTAATTACATATTTTCATTTTCTATTTGAAAGAGAGAGAGAGAGAGAGAAAGAGAGAGAGAGAGGGAGATCTTCCATCCATTGGTTCACCTTATAAAACCCTGCAACAAACAAGGCTGGTCCAGGCTGAAGTCAGGCACTCAGAACTCAATTCAGGTCTCCCAAGTGGGTGACAGGGATGCTAGTACTTGGGCCATTAACTGCTGCCTCCCAGGGTGTGCATTTACAGGAAGCTGCATTGGTAGTGGAAGAGCCAGGATTTGAACAAAGCATCCCAATATGGAACACAGATATCTCAAATAGTGCCTTAACTGCTATCTTGCTAATTCACCCTATCTTACTAATTTAAAAAAAAAATTGCATGTGCCTGTTTAACTAATACTGCAAAATTTAATTCATGGTTTAAAAACTAAGGTAGAGATCCTATTTCAGACATGGTGAGTTGGGTGCAAGCAGGTAAGTGTAACCTGCAGGCTGATCAACCTATGGGTCTGGAGTTCAGGCGAGGATCTGGGAGGAAGAAATTGATTTAAGAGCTCCCAGCTTCTTCTCTATAGAATCCTCAGATATTTTCACTTTCCCAAAACACAGATATTCTCACTTCATTACCTATTTTCAGTGGATCCTCAGTATGTGAAAAAGAATATTTTAAAGACTTCGATGTTACCATTCAAATACCAACATCTTACCCTTTCTAGACCTTTCCAGCTAATTTTCTGACCATTGGCTTTCTACAGAACAATGGTTGGTGGTCTTCAAATATTGACAAGGAAAACTGCCTGGCTCTTCTAAAATGTTTTTGTCACAGTAAGGCAATCCATTACCAAGAAGAAGACTCTCTGAATGAGAGTAGTCTAGGGATAACACAGTCTCTGTTCTATAGCATATACACACATCAGAGCAAGGCTGAAGGAAAGGAGGACAGTGAATGCTCATAAAATGATAGAGGGCACTGAAGTAGATAATTAATTCAAGAAATGACCCAAATACCTCAGCTGTCCTTACATGGTGGGTGGGTACAGAAAGCTATTGGATTTTATTTTTTATCTTTTTGATGTGAAATACAGAATTTTAAGAATTTCTTTATTTGAAAGACAGAATTACAGAGAGAGAGAGAATCTCCTGTATGCTGGTTCATTACCCTAAATGTCCACAGTGGCAAGGGCTGGGCCAAACTGAAGCCATTAGCTGAGAGCTTCCTCCAGGTCTCCCACCTGGGTGTAGAGGCTCATGCACTTGGGCCATCCTCTGTTGCTTTCCCAGACATATTAGTAGGGAGCTGGATCAGAAGTGGAGGAGCCAAGACACCAACAAGCAGCAGCTTTACCCACTATGCCACAACAATGGCCTACAAAATATTTTTGTAGCAAATAAGCAAACCAACAAATCTATGCATGCTCTTTAGCAAAGGTTAGTGAGAAAACTTGTATGTTTAGAGAATAACCAGCATTCAGTATAGCTCAAGTGTCATAGACATAGGAAAGAAAAGCAGAAAATAGAGCTTCAGTGAGCATTCAGACCATTTTGATCTCAGGATTTTGTTTAATACTACATCATATCATAGGCATAATCCCACTTCATTAAGATTCTTCATAAATACGATTTCAATGACTGCAAGTTCTATCAAATTGATATATTGTAAATTATTCCAGAATGTGGATTATTTAGGTATTCTTTAATTTTTTCACTACTTATAGTGAATTTCACAATGGTAAACATCTTTGTAAATTTTTGCCTTGGATATTCCATCTCTGCTTTCTGGAAGAGACACTCTGAAGTTAAGAAAATAAAAATACTAGGCCCAAAGAAGCCATGAATAATCATGGCACTATTCCAGGCTCTCATTGTTTCTTAGATTAGAAAGTATAGTATTGCTGCAACAGCATGTTTATTAATCTCCTTGTTTTATCTTGCACCTATCCTATCTATTCCCTACATGAAGCCAAAGCCAGCTTTCTAGATTATAAATCTGTTCATGTCCTCCCTACTGAAACTCATACAGTGTCATGTATAAACTCTCCAAACTCAAGAACATGTTAGGACTCATTATATATGACTAAATTGCTTGCTGGAAGTTTGTAGAAATTCATACTTCAGCCAGCTGTATAGAGGTATAGATGTTATCAGATCCTCAGCAACATAGTCATTTGTCACACACAATGTCATAATCTGTTATTGTTTTTGTCTCTCTCACTAATTTATGAATGTCCTACAATCAGGGATCCTTCTGTGTTCATCTTGGAATCGTAACAGCAGAGTAGTGTTTGTGAACAGTGAATGAATGCATGTCACCTAACACAAGTGTTTCATCTGGATGTAGACTCTAAGATTTCTTTACTCTGCTTTGCTGGGATTTAGAAAGACAGAGCCAAGGACAGGAATTGAAGGTTCAAACAATTGTTGAAATATCAGGTCTATAACCAAAGATCAGAATAGGTTACACTTAAGCCATTAGTTTAGGAAATCTGACCAAAGTTGGTCTCTTATAGATAATAATTACTAGACTTACTGGTTTTTACCTGAGTTGGGGGTTTTTGCCAGCAGTACTTTGACCATAATCCAGACTCTTTAAGAAACATTTAAATCTTTGAATGTGACTTTAGCTTTACTATGCCTGTGTTTTTCAAGTTTGTGTGTATTGATGCCGCTCATAGCAAAAGACTCAATCAGTGTTCTGTTGTATTTTATAAAGCACCCTTTAAATAACTTTCTCTTTTACGAGAAAATCCGATTGAAGTGCCTTGTGATGACCAAATGCAATTATTTAGAGAGGGGTATATTGCTTGAGAAAGTATAAACCACCAAAGACAGGGTCCTTGACCTAAGAGGTTTAAGTTTTAAGATAGTGGTAAACAGATGTAAGATAACAGTAAATCAGTCAATCTCAAGGCTGCAGAGCAATTGGCCCTGGGAGCTGTGGGAAGCAGAGTGGCATCATTCACTCTCAGTGCCTCACAAAATAAACCGACTTCTAGAAAACTCTGCGCACTTTGAGACTTGCAAATAGTTTAGAACTTAACAGTTCCAGTTTCAGGTCTTGTAGAGAAATTTGAAAATTAAAAGCTCAATTCAAAGTAGGATTTATTTGGCTTCAGTTAACATTAGATAGATGAGATTTATCACTATGCAGACAAATTCAGTCCTAATTTGATTTTGATGATTTTACAGAGTGGATTGTTTTGTGATACCACGACTTTTTCATTGGTATATTTTAAGGCTATGTTGTTGTTAGAGAGATTTACTTTTATTTTACTTCATTTTTTTTTTTACTAGTATAACCCAGTATAATAGACTAAATAAATGTGACAGGAGTTAATCAAATGCTTAACAGTCTCAATTTCATTTTCAATTAGTCTTTCTGAGTATTTGAGCTTTGGCTCTGTAACATTGTTATAGGAAGGAAAATATGGTCAAATCCCTAAGTGATATTTAGTCATTAATAGTTTAATGTGTGTTTACTTTTTCTTTCCAGGTTTTTATTTCAGAAAATAAATCCTGGATTATGTTCTCAAAGGAATTTTAACTATTTTTGTGTATCTTTCCCTTAAAACCCTCTAGGCTCTCCCTTCCTCCTTGCGGCTTGTGGTTCATATAAAGGTTTAACCACTGGCAGCCCTGGAATCTGAAGACCTCTTTCTTTGACTAGATAAGGTAGCAGCTGTTTGGTCAGTTTTCCCACAGAGGCTGCCAATGTTGGGGGGTGTAGGTGGGGAGTTGTCCCTCTGTGGCCAGAGAAGTAACTTGATCTTCACATGGGATCAGACCTGGGCCTTGTCTGGGCTGAGACTGTGCGCTATATTAAATTACATTTAGTATTTTCTGTCCTACTCCTTGAACTACTGTTCACAGAGACCACCCAACCTACAGAGCCTCCTTGAGTACGCTGGGGGACAGAGTTGTAACTGTCCACTTGGTAGTCACCTGGCAGGCTGTCTGGAGCTAGCCTCTTCACAACACACTGGTGACATTTCTGCCAGAGCAATTTCACATTTCTAGTGAACGCTCATCATAGAAGGGAAGTTATCAATCCTTAGTGAGAAAAGACTTGTGCTATAACCTGCAAAGTCAGAAATTAAGAAGAGGTCAGGGAGAGTCTGGAGATGAGTAATTTGGTTTTGGTGCACTGTTTTTACTTAGTCTGCCGTAACTGTAAGCCCTGTTTTGCGTCTGTCTCTGTAACCTTGGAGGTTCCCATTCTTATCTGCCAGTTCACTGATTTTTGTTTTTTAACTTGATTCTTCATCAAACTCAGACTCCTGGACCTCCTCTGTGGAGGGATTTTATTTCAGGTGTCTGGTACAAAGT
Organism: Sylvilagus floridanus; assembly: GCA_949820135.1. Lineage (NCBI taxonomy): Eukaryota > Metazoa > Chordata > Mammalia > Lagomorpha > Leporidae > Sylvilagus > Sylvilagus floridanus. The sequence goes on from OX463227.1 coordinate 41,597,948, forward strand.
CTCAGATGCCATATTTTTATTTTTATTTATTTTTAAAAGATTTATTTTATATATTTGAAAGGCAGAGTTACACAGAGAGTAGGAGAGATAGAGAGAAAGATCTTCCATCTACTGGTTCACTCCTTAAATGGTTACAATGGCTGGGACTGAGACAGGCCAAAGCCAGGAGCCAGGAACTTCTTCCTGGAAACCCATGTGGGTGCAGGGACTCTTCCTGCTTTCCTTCCACTGCTTTCCCAGGCACACTAGCAGGGAGCTGGGTCAGAAGTGGAGCAGCTGGGATTTGACCCAGTGCCCATATGAGATGCCTGCATTACAGGCAGTGGCTTAACCCACTATGCCACAATGCTGGCCCCAAGAGCCATAATTTTAAAGAACACCCCAGATACTAGTGAAATAAATGACCTAATGTCTACACACTGAGAAAAGCATCAGTAACAAAAAGAGTTACCACTTGACTTCCATATGTAAATAGATATATACTTTTTTTTAGATTATTCATATCTTATTATGAATTAGCTTAGCATGTCAACCTACCCTCAAAAAACACATTTATTTGGAGTTAAATTAGAGAGAGAAAAATAAGCCAAGACACCTGTGCAAAGTAGTAATATAGACCCCAAATGCTGGATGAGTTAATTAGCAGCTGTAGTTATGGAGTTCTGTCGGATGTTTTAATTTCTTCATTTTCAAGAAAGCTGTTTTTGAAACAGAAAAATCAATGGAGGAGGGAACCCATGAACTGCCTGCAACCGCAGCTGATGGCAGACATGAATTGTTTATGACTTCATTTATGAAAGCTGAATGCACTGAATGCATTAAGTGTGTTATGGGAAAGTCATTTTTGTATTCATTTCCTAAGTCCCCTCTTACCTACCTCAGTCAGAACTTAAGTTCTCAACATTCCTTGACTTCAAAAGCACTAGAGTATGTACAGTGATTTTGAAAAGTAAAACTCATCACCCACAGTTTGACTCAAGGAAAGCACTGGATCTCTTAAGTCCCCCTTGCAAACTCTGGTAAAGAATTGAAGACGTTTTAAGATGGCTCCTTATGTTAGGAGCTGCTACTGCTACTAGTGCTATTCATGAGTGGTGGTGGTTTTTTTTTTTTTTTTTGCTATTGTTGTTAGTGAAATGTAGAGATATACAATGATATAATTTATCTTAAAGCAAAATAGAATAGTAGAAAAATCCAGTCAGGTGGTCGATCAGATGGAGGGTCTACCAGCTGGCATCACTAGCTGTATGAACTTAAGTAAAGTCATCTTTCTGTGTCTCGGTCTTTTGAAAAATGGAGTTAAGAATATTTAATTTTCCCCAAAAATTACTAGGAAAATAGATAAAAATAATAGTAAAAGTGCTGGCAAATTAAAGAATGTTTGTATATAAAGTATTACATTAAAAATTTGTAAACACAAATTTTTTTTCATCCCTTCAAATGCACAAGGCAAATTATGTGATGAAATTTAACCTCTTGCAATGGGGTTTTATGTTGTCAAACTCTCTTGGGTGTACTTCTGCCCTCTGTTCTCACTTTTGGCAGGCAATGCAAGAAGAGGGTTCACGATCCTAAGCCAAATTAGTACAAGTTTAATTGGGTTTCCATAAATACTATATTAAAGTTAAGATGTATAATTAAATTACAGCAGTGAAGATTAATAGGTCGCATTGTTCTCAAGGGCTTTATTTTCCTACTGACTTCTTGATATTAAATGACATAACGTTGGTCTTAATTGAACTATAAGAAAATAAGGTAGAATTTTTTAGAAATACTATCTTATTCATGCAAACATATTTTTGTTGAGCTGTCTCTCTAGATTTCCAGAACTGAGAATTTCTCCTGCAGATAAAGGATCTGTGTTACTAGCATGGGCCATGATGCTTTAAAATGAGACATAGACTTGGTTACACTTATTTTTGTTATTGATGTTGAGCATCTACTATGTGTAAGGCATTGAATTTGGTAATGTAGGAGACACAAACATGTTTAACTATATTGTTACCAGTGAAAAAGTACCTTGAGGAAGTTACCAGTAAAGAGAAAATGGAGATCAAAAGAAGAATTTCATTTAGAAACTTGGGAAGATGCATGATTTGTTCAAAGGTGCTTGAACTGATTTGTAAAAGATACTTCAGATACATGGGGGAGGACAAAAGAGACTGAGGCAGCAAGACTATTAGCAAATGTTAGAGCGCTTAAGAAATGGTGAGCTGTGTCACCCATTTTCACTCACTTTACAAAGAGAGAAAAGAACTCCTTCAAAAATAATTACTTATTTGAGAGGCAGGGGGAGAGAGAGAGAGAGAGAGAGAGAGAGAGAGAGAGAGAGAGAGAGAGAGAAACTCCCACCCACTGGTCCACTCCTCAAGTTTCCAGAGGTAGCCAGGGCTGGGTCAGGCAGAGGAGAATTTTATATAGAGAATTTATATAGAGAATTAAGCTAAATGATCCTAGCATCCATTTCCAGCTCTAAATATTTAAGTTCTTATTTCGAGCCTTTGGAATTATTTCTTTAGTATGCAGTCATCAGTGTCTGTCCCTTCCAGTTGTCACCTCTCCCCCCGGGGGGGGGGGGGACTATTTTCCTACCTACTAGTATGCAGGGGGTATAAAAAGTTTGTGGAAAGAGTGAATTAGAAGGTAAACTTATTTCAGTTAAAAAAAATTGAAACCCATGCCTTGTTTGTTCAAAGTATGCATTTTCCATGAATGTTTTGAGGATCTCTTATATTAAAAGCATGAAACTGTATTGGGTAGTCAGGACAAGGTTTTTGAGAAAGCTTGATTTACTCAGGAAATACTTCAGAGTGAACAAGTACCTTCTTTGTGTATCTGCACAGGTATATGATTTCTATGATGTGAGACCTTAGGCACCCTGCAGATGTGCTTATTTGAAAGAGCTTCTGCTCAGGGGGGATGCTGAGTACATCCCCTTTGCTCACTAGAAGAATCAAGGTCCCTGAACCTTGGATTCAACTGGTGCTTCAGCCTGTAGATAACAGCAAAGAACTAGAAGCAAGGAAAGGTACAAATATATTAGTATATAGCTAGTATAACAGTGAAACACCAATGTCAGGCATTCTACCAAATATTTATTTGATTTAATTCTCCTAATGAGCCCATGAAGTGAATGTTATCATCTGTCCCATTTTACTGATGAGGAATCTGAGGTGTAGAGAGGTGAAACAAGTAGTTTAAGATTAAGCATGGCCAGCACCAAGATGCAAACTAACTCTGACTTACTGTGTGTTGCTCTACCACACTCACCTGTATCATTTCATTTTAGTGCAAAGAGGGACATGAAGAGTATTTGTCTTCAATCTAGAGATTAGATTTTTGCACTATTATTGATCTCTTATTTACACTTTTAAAAGAAGAAAATATTTACAATGTTTCAGTCTCATTAAGGAATAACTTTAAAAACTAACCCAGTGTTGTATAATCAGGACGCATTCCCTGATTTGCCCTTTTCATTGTATTTTTGTTCTTCTAGCATCATCCCACTGCCCTCCAGCTCCAATCCAGATAGGTAGGAAGGGTACTGTGGTTTCTAAATAAAGTCAATGTCTGTACAGTAAAACGCTCCCCCTCCCAATTCAAGAGAGTTTTTATTTTCCTAAGCCTATTATGAATAAAAGCTGCCAAGCTTTTTTTCAACATTTTAACAAATATTGCCTTTTATTGGTTAAAAAAGAGAAAGTGTACAAAGGCATTTACACATCTTTAGCTTGTACTGTTTGAAATTTTAAGCACAAAATATGATAGAATGCTTGAAATCTTTGATATCATCTCTTCCTTTGCAGCTCTTGTGGCAGAGCAACAAGACAAGGTATTATTTCTTTGCTGGAATCACAGAGAGCCTCGTTAGCCAAGGCAATTTCACAGTGCCTGACCAAAACACCTTGGCTGCTGCTCCCAAGCAGCAAGATGTTTTTGGCTGAGAGATGCCTTGAGTTAGTGATTGCAGACTGCCCTGCATTTGGCGTTCTGCTTCTCATGTAAATAGTAGGGAGAACAGTGCAAGCCTTCATGATTGTGCCTTTACAGAGTGAGAGATTTTAGTGAGTCAACATATACCTCGTTAACTCCATTGGGTTTTTTTCTTTTCTTTTTTTTTGGGTAGTGTAATATCATTTAGTTATTTTGAGCTTCTGGCTGATGTTGCTATTTCTTTGATATTTGTTAATCAAATAGAAATTTAAAAACTTTTCTCTGGACTTGTGTAATGTGTGAATTCAGAAACACCACTTTAACACATTTTTGCTGTGATTGCTTCTTGTATTTTATTTAACTTTATTTTCTCACATAGACAAAACTTTCTTAGATTATAGATTTCCAGGATTTATATTCTTTTAGTTTTTGTTGAGTGCTTCACATAATGCTTACTGGAGAATAAATACTTATTAGTTTCTTAATTGATTCATTGATTGTGTTCATTTGTTATTGACTAACTCCATGGAAGAACTGGTAGGAGTACTTAAGACTGGGCTAATTAACTCTGTTTGTAAGAACAAGATGCTGTTGCCCATTGGAAAAGGGCAGGTGTTAGTTCCCAAGATGGACAAATTTGACTTATGAATATTGCTATTGTACTTAATCAATCTCTTCTCAAAAGTGTGACCTTAATTAAGGAAGAATACAATTAAATCAATAGCAAAATGCAACAGCCAGATGGTAGCTGGGTGATGGCCTTCACAAATGAAATATTAGAGAGCAAACAGAATAATAAAATAATTTGCTTATTTCTTCCTCTGTCTCTAGTTTCTTGCTTGCATCACACTCTTCAACTCTTGTCCTTTCTTCAAAAAATATTGATTATGCTTCTTCCTAGGGCAGACAGTGCTAAAGAGAATAGATGTAATGTCAAATGGGGGTACATCCTCCGTTCACATTTCAGCAGAAGAGTTAAATAAGCAGAGATATGAACAGTTCTATGCACAATTCCACAGGAACATATGATCCAGGAGACGATGGGATAGTTAAATAAGTAAGAATGAGTATGTTATGTGAAGGGAACAGAATGTCCAAAGGCCCAGAAGTGATGAGGAAATATTGATTAGATGAGCCAAAATACTGTTGTTATGAAGTTGGGATCAAAAACAAAAGGGATGAGAGCTGATATTGAGGAAGTATAAAAGGGCTATACTTTTTAAATTGAAAACAACACTTTTAAATTGAAACCCCAAAATAGTGGAAAGGATGGGAATTTTAAGCAGTAGAGTGGCATGGGCAAATTTCTGTTTTTATCTGCTCAGACTGGGCTATTGGGTGGGGGAGAGGGAAACAGGGAGCATGGAGATAAGATAGTCACCAAGAGGAATGAAATAGCTGAAGGGATTTGAGGGATATCAGTAGGACTGAAGTTTGGTGAAATGCATGGGTGTGCAGGCGAGTCAAGGGTATACATCTCTGACTTGGGCAGGGAGCAGCAGTCACTGACACAGAAGTCAACGCAGGAACAAGTTAGGAAAGGAAAGTTCATGAATTCAGCGTTAGGAATTTACAGGGCAGAATGGGCATTTTGGCCAAAATGCCCAACAGGTATTTTTTGTTTATAATGAGCTTGGAATTGCTTGTTGTACATTTTCATAGGGGTTCATTTTTCATAATGCTCATTATAGTCAACATTACCAAAACTTATCAACATTCTGTTTAAATAAAGGCTGTGAGAAGCACAAAAGCATATAAATGGGCCTCTTACCTTGAGAGGATTTGGGCATAGATAGGGCTAATATGTATATTGCAAATCGTATGTGTTACAGGATGTCAGACAATGCAGGGGTTAGACAGGACTAGGAAAGACTCCATATACAAGATAGACGTTGCTGTTGGCTTGATGAGATGTAGACTGGAGAAGATGCTGAAGAAGGGATTTCTTATTTGAGGCAGAGGTGACGGGAAGACAGACAATTCTATCTATAGACTTAATGTAATATGTGCTTTCAAATGATGCTCCCTGAGCACATACTTACCCGTAATGTTTGCTGTTAGGGTGAACATTTGGTGTAGCAGTCAAGATGTCACAGAGGATGGTCACATCCATTTCCGAGTGCCTGGATTCGAGGCCCTGCTCCACTCCTGATTCCAGCCTCCTGCTAATGCCCAACCTGGGAAGCAGCAGGTCACGGCCCTCGTAGTTGAGTCCCTGCCACTCATGTGGGACACTTGCATTGAATTTTTGGCTCCTGGCTTTGGACTAGTTCAGTCCTAGCAACTGTTAAGTACTTGGAAAGGGAATCAGTGGGTGAGAGATCTCTGCCTCCCAAATAAAAAGAAGTAGGAAGAGAAGGAGAAGGGAAGAGGGGGAAGAGGGAAGACAAGGAAAAAGATGATGAAGAAAGAAAAAGAGGAAAAAAGAAGATGAAGAAGGAGAGGGAACAAGAAGAGGAATAGGAGGAGGATTAGAGCTTACCAATACATATTCATTCTGCATGTAATTACTACTTTTGACTTTAGTACCTGGTACCCACGTAGAAAGTTTACTAAGCAAGGTGTGAAGTGAAGGTTTTCTTTTTTTTTAATATATATATATATATATATAAAGCTTTTATTTAAAGAATATAAATTTCCAAAGTACAGCTTATGGATTACAATGGCTCCCCCCCCCACAACTTCCCTCCCTCCCGCTACCCTCCCCTTTCCCGCTCCCTCTCCCCTTCTGTTCATATCAAGATTCATTTTCAATTCTCTTTATACACAGAAGATCAGTTTAGTACATATTACATAAAGATTTTAACAGTTTGCCCTCACATAATGAAAATACTGTTGGATTACTAGTTGTAGTATTAATTCACAATGTACAGCACATTAAGGACAGAGATCCTACATGATTCTTTTTTTAAAGAATTGATTAATTACCTATGCAATTTCCAGTTTAACACCAAGATTTTTTAATCATTTGCAATTATCTTTATATACAGAAGATCGATTCAGTATATACTATGTAAAGATTTCATCAGTTTGCACCCACACAGAAACACAAAGTGTAAAAATACTGTTTCAGTACTAGTAAAAGCATTATTTCACATTGGATAACACATTAAGGACAGATCCCTCATGAGACGTAAGTACACAGTGACTCCTGAAGTTGATTTAACAATTTGACACTCTTGTTTATGGCGTCAGTAATCTCCCTAGGTTCTAGTCATGAGTTGCCGAGGCTATGGAAGCCTTTAGGGTTCGCCGACTTCGATCTTATTCCGACAGGGTCATAGTCAAAGTGGAAGTTCTCTCCTCCCTTCAGAGAAAGGTACCTCCTTCTTTGATGGCCCCGTTCTTTCCACTGGGATCTCACTCGCAGAGATCTTTCATTTAGGTCTTCTTTTTTTTTGTTTTTCAGAGTGTCTAACAGGAGTGGAGAACTCCCAGCCTGAGGGCTGTATAAGGCCCAGGAAGTCATTTGGTCTGGTCCTGCCAAGGCAATTGCAAGTAGGACTTGAAAATAAATAAATCTACAGTAGGCTAATTTTTAAGTTCATGATTTTGTATGGCCTGCAAATGATGTTATACAAATGGTTCTTGGCAGAGAGAAGGTTCCCCAGCCCTAGAAGGACCACAAGAGGCCACTGTATTGGATAGCACAGGTTGACAAACTGCACATTTTTACCTGTGTATACCTTGGGTTATAATATTCATCTTTCCTTTAGTATACCCTTTTCATCTCAATAGATAGATGCCTTGATTTCTTTGTGAAAAAAATTCTCAGATGCAGAAGAAATAAGAAAAACGAAAACAAAAGGAGAAGAATTGATTTCTGTTAAACATTTCCTGGACTAGCCAGTTTATATTTATTATCTCATTAGTCATCCTATGGACTGTTTGTAGCAATATAGGCATATATAAAATGTATAGATGCAAATCAATCAATAATTATTACAAAACAAATCTAACAGAAAAAGAAATTGAAATTCAGAGAGACTAACTAAGTGACTCAGAAGAGCAGAGAGGCTGATTTGTGTGAGTTACACACAAGTAAGTGATCAGATAGATGTGTTAGAATAGTTCAGGCATTAGATGGGTCTAAAATCCTTTCAATCTGAAAATCAGGGATTCTTCCTTAAGTGATTTTCCTCTCACTGTCTTTTTTTTTTTAACAATTACAAATTCTGTCTTTGTTGTTGTTGTTCCTTCATTTAGACTCAGTCTTCGGTCAATCTTAAGTATTTGCAAAACTTCCAATCTGTTGATACCTCTCTGTTTTTTATTCTGGTGAGTGAGACAATATAAAGCTGTTCTTCTGAATTACACAGTTTATGACATTTTATTAATATTTTATAGCCAGACACCATCAGGTGTCTTGTGAGAACAAGTACTGGGGAATGTTTTGTAACAGTTTAACTCTTCCGGGGCAAAAATTGTCCTGCCCTCTCCTGTTTCAGTTCCACTAGGAAAATGTGGACATTGATTCAAGGCACTGACTGGTTTTAGTATTTCTTTATGATGTTATCTAAGTAGTTTAAACAGTCAGAAAAATAAGTCATTTGCCCATGAACAGCTTAAATGTTGAGATTATTGCGTACTACAGGAAAATCAGCATTCATTTCAGCCATGTTAAAGTCATATGCTGAGGAAGTCCCCAGTGAAAGGACAACCTTAAGTATTGCTAAGGAAATCGTATCTTGGCTCAAGTCCATCCAGTTGTAAATAAACTTGGACTTTTCTTGATGGATAGGAGTTAAGTTTCCTGATCCCCATGAGAAAAAAGAGGTGGAAGCCATAAAAGAAGTTTCTGTAAAATATTTACATGTCTTCTTTGATACATTAATGCATTAAGTCCTTTGAAATGAAGCCCAATTTTGCTTTACGACTTTCTTTATAAACACATTCAGCAAGAAAACTAGCCTTGGAAAATCGTTTTTGCCATTTGTCATTAATTTGGTTGCCTCATTTGGAATACTATGCCAGTTTTAGGCAAGGGAAATGAAGAGATAACTATATAGCAATGCTTATTTTTATGCCTGTCTGAAAATAATGAGGATTACTGTACCATGGGTGAGTATGAAGACCAGCGTTGCTTCCTAGGATGGCCAGAATGAAGAGGCTCTCTAGTTGTACTCTCTTGGGCTCATGAATCTAGGCACTCTGGGTACTAGCAGGTTGGACATTTTTTTCTGTCATTGTTTAATAATACTGAGTTTACAACAAATAAAAAATAAAATTCTTGACTCTGAATTAAATCCTGCCCAGAGTAGTTGTACGGTTGTCACAAAAGAAAACCATTTGAATTGAGTTATCTTCTGATAGTGCTGAAAATGTGGTCAAGTGCCCAGTAAGAATCCAACAGAATCTGTAAAACTGTAATTACTGAAAAGTGCAAATCTGATATATCTTTCATGTATTAAAAGCAGACAATCTCCTTGGCAGCTGCCAGAAGAAATACATTTTCACAAATTTCCAGACTGAAATAAAGTATTCAGCATTTCCTTAAAGATTTTGAAGCTATGTCTCAAATAGTAATTAGCATACTTGTTACTGGCACTGGAGTCCTTCTTTCCAGGAAACAGATGTAAGAACAAAGCTGAGAGTGATAAAAATTTCATTTTTCATCAGCATAGAAAACCATTCAATGATACTTTTTCAGTTCTACTCTTGTCATTCACAGTACAAATGTTAGCAATACTTCCTATTCATGTACAAACACAAGCAATGGCTAAAACCTTCAAATGCATGCCTCCATACTGTTAAGGTGGCAGGCAGCCATTGCTGTGCAGTTTAACTTGTGTCTTGCCCATTCTAACATCAGGCTGATTTTGGCTACAATGAATCCAACTAAAAATTTGAATTGTTGATATTCAAGTAACATTCAGATAAACCTTGAAAGTGACAGTCAGTGGGAAGAATGAAAAGATTTGACATTGGTCTAAATCTATCTCAAGTATAGCATCCTTAAAAGAAGTATAAATCTCTGAATTTAGGAGTGGTATGATCCCTAGAAGGACTGAGCAGCCTAAGATTGATCCATTGCTTATATAGTCATAGCAGGCTGCCTCCCTCTAATTAGCTTATGAAGGACTCAATTCTTAGTCTGCATGGCACTTTTGGATATATATGCTCAACCAACCATTTTGGCCAAGTAGCTAAGTCAGATAATTATTTGTTCTTTATTTTTTTTTTGTTTTTATTTTATTGGATTTGATCAGCAGTTGCAATGAATTTAGTATATCAGCTGCTTATACCATTGGCTCTGAGTCACTATCTTGGCTTGCAAGGGATCCACAATAGAATTTAAAACCACATGCAATTCATAATAGAACAATTAAATCTATGTAAATATCTGTGTATATACTAAGATCTATCTTTTCCTCTCAAAATGCTTCATCTTTATGTTGGCTTAGGAAGTTTTGCAGCTTTTTGTACTTTATTCCTTTCTGACTGGCAGAAGGTATTTTCAGTACTCTCATGATGCATTATGATCATCACAAGCTTGGTTATGATCATCATCACTGTCCAACTGAAGCAGTGGAATGTCAAAGAACAAAACATAAGGATAAAGGATTTTTAATTTTTTTTCACATTATGCAAAAGTTAGCAAGCAATTTTTTATCTTCCTAATTGGCACACTTCTGTTATTGAACGTGTGTTGTGTGTTGTAAAGCAGGGGAGTGCCTGGTAACTTTCAATGAAAAGTCTGTCAGCTTTTACTGTTGCTTAACCAAGTTCTTCAGTGAACTTGATATAGTTCCCCCCCCCCTCCTTTCTTTCTCACTCTCTCTTCCCCTCCTCTCCTATTTCTCTCTCTCCTCATCTACCTTTGTTTCAAATAAAATTTAAACATAAAAATACCATTTTACAAATTATAGACTGAGGCAAGCATTCACAGTTTATTTGTAAATCTAGCACAGATAGCCATGGGAGTTGATCAAATAGTAGGATCTTTGCTGTTATAATAGACTTGAACGTTAAGGATCATGAAGTTTGAGAGTGGAGTGATGATTGAGTAAGTCTGATAGCATTTGGTGTATGAAATTCATAAATGTCTGAGATCTATTGGGGGTGGGTATAGGAAATAAAGATATAGAATTCAGGGAATTAATAAGAATAAGTTAAATTTAAAGGGAACTAGTTAACCTTTATACCCTCACAGATACTGAATGTGGAAATTAGTATTGTATGTGAAAATGAGTCACCTGATTAGGATATTGTCTGAGGCAGTATTAGGATCACTTGTCTAAGTCACATATGACTAAGCATAGTGGATAAGGAACAGTACAGCATAGCAACCAATTTGCTATTGGTGAATCATGGCATGGTGAGAGAGTAAAGAATTTCCTAGGTTTATGAGTTGGAGTTTGGGTCTAGGTGCTCATAAGGAAGATTCAGAGCATATAATTTAAGGAAAAGGTGGGGTCTGTGGATGTTGAAATTTGCATTTCTAATTATTAGTTCATATGTCACCTTAATTGGGGATTTCTCACAGTACTAGTATGCTAGTGTAACATGGAGGGACTTTTTAAAAGTTCATGGAAAATGGGATTAAGATAATGTGAATTTCCATGAACTTACTGAAGATCCCTTATGCACCAATAATGGGTGAATCTCAGCAATGAGATCCAATTTAGTGAACATGTATTGAACACTGAATGTGTTCCAGACACTGGACTAGGTCTCAATGTTTGAAAGAAGTATGAAATGTCATCTTTATAACATGATGACACTATCATTCAAAGCCACATTATTTTTGGCAGTTAACTCACAACATCTTCCCCTAAAGTAAATAATGCTTTTAAAAAACTAAAAAAAATCGTATAACAAAAGCACCTGAGTTATTATCAAAGAGAGGTCTTCATTTTTATGCTTGCTACCGGTGTGTGGGTACACATATGGCTTACATTCTTTCCATTATTTTACTCGTATTTGGCTGTCCTTAAAAGTTGTATTTAGATATTTTTAATAGTTTTTAATTTATATAAGGTGAATAAGTTTTATGTGTTTCATACATACAGATTTAGGAACATAATGATCCTTCCTAGTCTACCCTCCATTCCATCCACACTCCACCCACTCTCCTCCTTCCTTTCTTATTCTTTCTTTTAACTTTTACAATGACATATTGTCAGTTTATTTTATAATCATGAGCTTAATCTCCCGCTAAGTAACGAATTCAACAAATAGTGAGAAGAAAACAAAAACACTGTTCCTCAACAGTAGAGGCAAAGGCTGTATTAACATGCAATGCTTGTATTATTTTCTTTGGATATGGTGTAACATTTCAACACATATTCACAGTATAAACAAGTCAAACCAGGTAACCAGTCTTTGCATTTCCTTACTTTTCTTTGTGTTTGAGAGCTCTTCTATTTCTTCGCACAATATATCATATGTTACTGTGAACTGTAGTTGTCCTAGTGTGCTGTGGAACACTAGAAACTTATTATTTCTAACTGTATTTGGGTATCCATTATGCAATCTCCCTCTAATCCCTCCTCAGTTTACCCTTCCCAATCTCATGTCATTACTGTTCTAAGTTCAGTAGACTGTTTTTTTTTTTTTTTTAATCTTTCTCACGTGAGGGCGAACTTATGGTATGTGGTTTTTCTGGGTCTAGCTTATTTCATTTAACATAATGATCTCCAGTTCCATTCATTTCACTGCAAATTTGAGGATTTCATTCTTTTTAATGGATGAATTATATTCCATTGTGTATATGTACCACATTTCATTTACCTGTTCATCCATTGATAGACACCTATGTTGATTCCAGATCTTGGCTATTGTGAGAAGTGCTAAAATGAATATCAAAATGCAGGTATCTGTTTCACATACTAATTTAGTTTCCTTTAGATATGTACCCAGAAGTGGGTTAACTGAGTTCCATGGTAGATCTATATTTAGTTTTAGAAGAATCTCCAAGCCGGCGCCATGGCTCAACAGGCTAATCCTCCGCCTTGTGGCACCGGCACACCGGGTTCTAGTCCCGGTCGGGGCGCCGGATTCTGTCCCGGTTGCCCCTCTTCCAGGCCAGCCCTCTGCTGTGGCCCGGGAGTGCAGTGGAGGATGGCCCAGGTGCTTGGGCCCTGCACCCCATGGGAGACCAGGAAAAAGCACCTAGCACCTGGCTCCTGCCATCGGATGAGCGCGGTGCGCCGTCCGCAGCGCGCCGGTCTTGGCGGCCATTGGAGGGTGAACCAATGGCAAAGGAAGACTTTTCTCTCTGTCTCTCTCTCTCACTGTCCTCTCTGCCTGTCAAAAAAAAAAAAAAAAAAAAAAAAAGAAGAAGAAGAAGAAGAATCTCCATACTATTCTCCAAAATGGCTGAATAAATTTATATTTCCAACAACAGTGTATAAGGGTTTTCTTTTTTCTACATTCTCTCCAGCATTTTTCTTTTTGATAATAATCATTCTAACTAAAGTGAGGATAGTTCATTGGGGTTTTGATTTGCATGTACCTGATGGCTAGTGACAATGGGAATTTTTCCAGGTATTTGTTGGCTATTTGTATTTCTTCTTTTGAGAAATGTGCATTCAAATCTATTGGCCGTTTATTAATTAAATTTTTTTGGTAACTGTTGAGGCTTTTCAGTTCTTATATATTATGAATATTTTTGGGTCTTAACCTAAAAAAATCCTTGACTATTCCAGTATCTTAACATAATTTCTTAATGTTTTCTTCTAGAATTTTCATAGTACTATGTCTTAAATCCCCATTTGATTTTTGCATAGGGTGTAAGGTTGGAAGGGGTTATCTTGCTTCAGTCTTTTACATAAAAATAACTAGTTTTCTCAATATCATTTATTCCAAAAATTGTCCTTTTCCAGTATATATTTTGTCACTTTGTGAAAGATTGGTTTGCTGTAGATATGTGGATTCATTATTGAGGTCTCTGTTCCAATTCATTGATCTATATGTCTGTTTTTATACCACTACCATAGCTATATAGCTCAGTAGTATGTATTGAAATCTAAAGTTGTGATTCTTTGGCTATTTGGGGTCTTTTGTGTTTCCATATAACTTTAAGGATTATTTTGTCTTGTTCTGTGAAAAAGTCACTGGTATTTTGATAAAGATTGCATTGAATTTGTCAATTGCTGTGGGTAATATGGAAATTTTAATATTATTTTTTCAGTTCATGAACATGAAATACTTTTCTATTTTATGTCCTGTTAAATTACTTCATGAGTTTTTTTTAAGTTTTCATTGCAGAAGTCTTTCATATCCTAGAAAAATTTATTTAAGATATGTTATTATTTGTGTTAGTGGGTTTTTGGTAACTAGTGAGTGGGATTGCTCTTATAATTTCTTTATCAATGAGTTCTTTATTTTGGTGTTTAAGGGGTATTCAGCTTCTTGGGCTGTTTGTTAATATAAGTGAAGGCACACTTTAGGTAGGGATTATTAAGATATTTTCAATTTCCACATCATACTTTGAATTTACTAAAATAAAGCTGTGTTTCTGGATATGTGCCAATTTTTATATGCAATTCACAATCAGCTATCATTAAGAGAAGAATTGGATTTTCACCTTTTTCTTTGATAAAGTGATAATTTATGGTGTGGTACAACATATCCACTAAAGGAAATTGCATATAATTGATCATTTCTGAAATGTTTACCTATCATTAAACTAGTTTTTCCCTTTTGGTTTGTATATCTTTTTAGTATAGGAGAGACAATTTTAGCTAGAGATATTTAAAAGTGCATACAACGTTTTTAGTGGCAACTTGGTTTTAAAATCACATGTCACACAAAGAAATATTTTATGGTAAAGTTTCTATATGTACAGACTAAATATATAATCTCTAGTTCTGTGGTATCCTTTAGCTGCCATGTTCTTGTTCATTTCTCATACCTTCTTTTTTATGGATGATGGGTGATACCAATTCAAGTGAGTGTTAGTCCAATAAATGGATAAAACCCAAATATTGCAAAAGGTCATAAGTTGGAAAAAGCTATAGGGGTTCTTTTACAGATGAGGAAATCAATCTTGAATGCTAAGGGGACTTTATTTGCTACTAAGTGAGATACTGACTGAGCTGAAACTCATTCCTCTCACTCTCATTATAGGGTTTCCTTTTCTGGTCCATGCTTCACAACCTCTGCTCTGGGAAACTGTGCAGGTTATTTATTCATTTAATGAAGTTTCGCTGAGAATGATCTAAATGCATAATGCCACCATTAGCACTGGGGAATGGAGCTAGAGACAAATCATAAGGTACAGTTCTTGTTCACAGTGAAGAGACTAGATAGAGCAGCACATTGATAATGCGAACAGCGTCATCATGAGTATGATCATACATTGAAAGAAAGAAGAAATAGGATGTATTTACTGGGAGATATCTAGGAAATTATATGCAAAATAAGGGCTTTAACTGAGTTATGAATGATCATGAAGAAATTAGTCCTTCAAAGTAAGCGAACACCATGACATTGGTTAGAGAAATTTAAGGACCCCAAAATGTTTAAATTATTTAAGAACTCATAATGTTTAAATTAACGAATCCCTGTGATTGTTTTCAAATATATACTAACAAGACCATTTTAAAATAATTTTCAAAGTTAGTGACTTCAAACTTCAAGAGTTAGACTATCTACTTGTTTGCATCGTCTCACTTACAAAAATCAACCTGTTGGCTTTTTGACAGCTTATTCTGTTACTGGTTTTCATCTCATTACTTAACAGAGTTTCCTTTTGTTTTGGGGAAAATTTAAGCTACATAGTTCCTTGTCTTGTACTCAAGCTGAGTAGGAGTTATTATGAAAAGACTCTGTTGACATAAATGACTCTGATTCTCTTTTTTTCTTTTTTACACAAATGCAAGGTAATATTTGATTGCCATTTCTTCTCATGCAATTGAGGATATGAGTAATGTCATGATATAGAATTTATAGAGTTCTTTCTTCAAATAATAAAGTAGTACTCATAAAGAAATGCTGATGATAACATGGTATTGAGGTTCATCCAGAATGTAAATTCAAAGATGAGCCCCGAGTAATATTTCAACTTTGGGTTTACTATGCTTCATCAATGTACCTTTTGCATAAGATCAGTGAAAGAATTGCTATGAGAGTGATAAATATGGCTTACAGAAACTATAGAAAATATGGAGGAAATTTGTATTATTTTTTTCTTTTACATAACATGAAATCACTGTCTTGACTGCCTTTTCCTCTAAGGTGTCCACGCAAGCACTGAACACACACAAGAACACTTTGTCCCAGCTCTGATATGATACAAATATATCATGGGTGCCCTGGCATTTAGTATTACCATGGAAAAATTTTATGTCTTCATTACCTTGTGAGCTACTAGAAATAGCTAAAAAGTATAAAAAGATGACCTGATCTCACATTGTCTTCCAGATCTTACAAAGATGCATGTAAGTGAAGGAATCTAATTCTTATTCAGAATCTTAGGTATACAGAACTCTAGAGAAAGATGTTGTATTGCACATAGTTTGGTGAGGTGCAGTTAGAACATACCCATCAACAGTGTCTACCCTAATGATGACAAAAGAAAGAAAATCGGTTAACTCGGGATTTGTGGAAGGGACTGATATTGAGGTTATATGCTAGTACTTTTTTTCAGTAAATAGAGGAAAGCATGTTCCAGACAGAATTTGTACTTTCAAAAATTAGTGGTGAACGAGGATGTCCTGTTCCCTGGGTTGAAAGTAGTTTCATTTACTGAGAGGGTAGAAGAAACTGTGGAGTAGACTAATGATGAGGTGAGCAAGATTAGTATAGCAAAATGGCCAAGGGCCTAGAAATCATCAGCTCATTTAGAAGTGTTAACTTTTAATGTGTACATTATGGGCATTCATAGGGCTGCCATTTACAAAATATTAGGTAGAAGAAGGATTTTTAAGGATAGGATGCTTTTCTGGTCCACAGGGACAATAATAAAAATATTTCATTTTTTTGGAATATTTCAGATTGATTGAAAAGTTATTAAAAGGCCATCACCAACAATAAAAATGGTAATATCTTAATAATAAATTAGCTTCTAGGTGTACTTTGAAGAATGGTTAAATAGGACAAGCCCTTGAAGCAGCATCTCATTATCTTTCCTCTTCTCAGAAAGGTAACTAATGTGACACTGTGTGTGTGTGCCCAAGTATGTGTGTGTAAATAATAAATACTTGATTATCAGTGAATATAAAATAGCTTTTCCTGAATTGCAACTATTATTATCACCTAAGCTTTTTTTGCAGAAAATATCATCGTTCCATTTTTCCTCAAAAATCATATTATTCTCTAATGTTTATTCATAGTTGATTAAAGCTCTACATTGTGTGGATTGATATTAATATATTGCTCTTTGCTGCTTTGCCTGCAAACATATATGAAGAACAATGTACATGTCAATAGATCTTTTCTTAATCATGGGCTTAATTTCAAGAACACTGAAAATTGTACTTTTTCTGATGTCTTATATCATTTAATAGGATGCACACATACAAAAACAAATTCATAAAAGGCTGAGGAACATCCATTAGCTTTGTCTTGACTATTACCTTATCAAAAAAGTGAAGCTATTCCATTCTGTCTCTTCTCTGAAACTCTGCTGTAATCTGGCAAGGAAACTGCTGATTTTCACTCTTCTGTGTTCAATTCTGTAATTAAAATATGAACTTTTAAACCTAAAAATTCCAGTGCATCATTAGTAAATAGTATGAGCGGCACATATCCGAGGGTGTTCACGTTTCTGGCATGGGAAGTCCCACAGAAGAAGGCTTATTTTATATTGGTCTTTTGTATTTTTACATTTGACTGATTGAGTCAATGGAAACCAGCCCTAATTGTTGCTTTATAGGCGTTCGATGTTTTCCATCACTGGCACATACTGAACTAAACCTTCAGGGAGTAAAACAGGGCAAGGCTGCTGTTTTCTGTTACTCTGCAAATCAAAAAAAGATTGGTAGTTCTGATTAATCTTTTATTTCATTTGGTTGCCTACACAACACTCTGCCAAATTACTTTATAATAAATAATAAAAGTCACTGAGAACTATGTGTTTATTCTCACCACCAATCCAAATAAAAGGTTTTCTGTAAATGAGTTACTTCTAATAAAGCACAAAGCTTGAAGAAAATTATTAAAAGCAAATTTGCCTCATGGTTTTATGTTAGTAGAATGCACAAAACTTGAGAATAAGTTCAACTAATGGTAATGTGGTTTTAAATATTCTAGAAAATCTAAAGGCAGCAAAGCAATTCCAAATGTACCTCTTCATCTTGTAAAACAGCATTTAATGAACAAAACTTACGATTAGGGTAAACATGTTGCTATTCAAATTCTCCACAACAGTGGACTTCAGAAATCTAATTCCTTGGCTATGTTAGAATAACATTTTTTTAAAAATGCGCTAAAATAAAACAAGCATTAGACACTAAATGAAAAAGACTGCATTTAATAGCAAACAGAGTGTCATGTTGCCATACACACTTTCTCAATGAGAAACTAAGCTAATGAGGCCATTCTTATGCAAGAACATGGGGAACATCAAAGTAAGATTACTACTGAGCACACATCTAGTTCTTTGCAAAACACTGAATTTCTTATATTCATTATTATTAGTCGTGCTTCTTGTGCACCACCAATCATTACTCTCATTTTTGCAGATGAGAAAGTCAAGATAGAAAATGAGCCAATTATTTACCCAGGTAACAGATGAGTGCATTGTGCCCATGCCGAGATCCAGCTCCTTCCCAGAATGATCCTTCTACTGATGACCACGACCCTGCACCTCTCTACATTCCTAGCTGAATGATGCAGTAGACTCACTGAAACACAATGACCAAAGAATCATTAGCAAATGTGACATCTGGAAGTTATTTCAGTGGTGTAGGATGTTAAAGCAAGTGTATGTGGGTAATTAATTGATTTAGCACATTTAAGGGAAGTTTCTTCTCAATTACAATACTTACTGGGAAATAATCATGCATGAAAGAAAAAGCATTTTTTCCATGGCTAGGGTTACCATTATGCCATTTCTTTCTCCCTCAGTGGATAGCATAGACACTTAAGTTGAGGGTTTGAACTATAAAATGTCTTACAATGCTGGTCAATAGGATATTGGTTAACTTTCTAGAGTATTTCAAAAGATCTGTTCCTAATACATTAAATTATATGGCTTCAGATGTATTTAAGTTATTTTGCTTAACTGTTACAGTGACTTCCCTCACCTAATAATTCAAACACCTCTTAAACTACTGAACAACCATTAGGATAAACACTGATTCCATAAGCTGTAGGTTACAAGAATATTTTACACAGTCAAGACTTTTTAGAACTCAAAGGCTTCCTCTACTATATTTTAAGTGGCTGCTATGCTGGTACATGGGGTTGAGCCCAGTGGTATTTATGGCTGCAAACCAAACCAAACCAAACCAAAATAAAACAAGAAGTAGTATCATATTTAGATCTTGTGGCAGAAAGAGCTGGGTAAACACACTATGGAGGCTGGTGTGCTCTACTGATGTTGAAAATAATAATATAAATAAGTGGATACAGTAAAACTCTCTAAAACATGTAGCTCTGGATGGAGTTAGAGTAACTTCCCCACTGAACTGTAAAGGCCTGGTTTGATAACATCAGCCTTGGTTCCTAAGAAAGTACCCTATTTTGTGTTCAATCTAATAATTAAAGGGAAAAACAACTGGACAAAATACCAAGAGCTGAATTAGTTGATTAAGTGAACATTTATGAATATCTAATATGTGCCAGGCCCTGGAGTTATTATTACTTATAAACAGACACATAAACAAGGAATTACAAGAGGAAGCAAGCAGAGGGAGAAACACAGTCCAGGCAGAGAACACTCGAAAGAGAACAAGTCCTGCCATGGAGGTGTAGGGGAGGCTTTACAGGACAGATAATGCTTCTGCTGACAAAATGCAACTTGGAAACACTCAGAGTCAGACAAAGCATGTGCTAGCTGGAAAGACCATCCCGGTGCCAAATATTTTGTCACTTTTACCTTGGTGAATTTACCATATTTATGAATCTAGATTCAGTCCTGTAGACTTAGTCATTTACTCTCTTTAGTACTTCTGACTTGAAAGAATGAGGAATGTAAACCAATCCAACATACCTCTCTAGCAAAATCTTAGGGAAGAACCAGAATGTCAATTTATTCAGTTGCCATGATAAATCCAATTCAATTGAAAAGATGCCTGTACCTCTGGAAAAGAAATTTAGGTTTAGAAGCCTAAAATGGTCAAAATTTATGCAGTGAGATTTAGAACAGATCAAGGACATCTGCTTTAAAATCAGAATGTGTATAAAACTTGCATTTTGATAACACAAAGGAACTGTCTCTCTCAGTGATGTTCTGGCTATTGGGACCTCCTCTTTACAACTTCTTCTGACTGGCCTATTATTAACTCACTCCGAGGAACTAACAAAGAATTAGATTTCTGGTCTTATGTTGACTTTTAAACAGAAAGTCTTTATAATCCATTTTATATTGATTTAATTCTTGAATCCTTAAGGGAGAACTAATTTCCATGTCTTTAGAGACTGTCTTACCAAGTGTTGAGAATTAGGAGAGTTTGGCACACCTGGATCATAATATGCTTAAAGATGAATGTTTTTCATTGAAAACTTAGATAGGCAGACCCAGGTGATAAAAGCCATTAGGTTTTCCAGCAAGATACATCATAATCTGTGGACTTTGGGGCAGGGGGAGGGTAGTGGAAATTCTAAAGTTAAAATGTGGTTGACATAGTCATAAGGAGATTGGTGAAGAGGACAGTTAGGAGTTAGCTGAGGGTATTCATGTGCATATGAACATTGATTTTTAGATTCTGGTCAAAATGTACTTCTCCCATGGGATAAGAAATGGAAAAAAATAGTATTAGAACTATCAACTGTGGAAAGATAAGGTGCAAGGCATAGATGTCACAAAGGCTTTGTATAATATGCTGAAAACCTTGAACTGTTACTGTAAAAAGTTTTACTGGGGGTGCTTTACCAGATTTTGCTTTTATTTTTCTTCCCCAGAAACATTTTATTTAAGGAACACAAACTTCATGCTTTTCATAAATACAACCTTAGGAATATAGTGACTCTTCCCACTGTACCCCCCCTCCTACCCTAATTCCCACCCTTCTTCATCCTCTCCTATTCCCATTCTTACTTTCTGCTAAGATATATTTTCAGTTGATTTTATACACATACAATTAACTCTACACTAGGTAAAGAGTTCAACAAACTGTATGAAAAAAAAAAAAAAACAACTCTTCCTCAACAGTCCAGACAAGGGCTATTCAAGGTAATTGCATCTCAAAGTATCAATTTCACATTTATAGATGACTTTTTAGGTACACTTTTAGGTTATCACAGATCAGGGAGAACATATGGTATTTTTCCTTTTGGGACTGGCTTATTTCACTAACCTTGATGTTTTCCAATTTCATCCATTTATTACAAACAAAATGATTTCATTTTTTTAACACTGTGTAATAGTCCATGAGGTAGATTACCCCATAATTCCTTTAGAGTCTCTAGTTGACAGACATTTGTGTTGATCCTATATCTTAGTTATTGTGATTTGAGCTGCAATAAATATGGGGGTAAAGATAACTCTTTCATATGCTGCTTTCATTTACCTTGGATAAACTTCCTAGAATAGGAAGGCTGGGTCATATGGTTGGTCTGTACTCAGTATTCAGATTTCTGAGATATCTCGATATTGTCTTCCTGAGTGGCTGTACCAGTTTACACTCCCCCCAAGAGTGGATTAAGGTACCTTTTTCCCTGATATCCTCACTAGCATTGGTTGTGGATTTTTGTATGAAAGCCATTCTAACTGTGATGAAGTGAAACCTCAAGGTGGTTTTGATTTTCATTTCCCTGATGGCTAGTGATTCTGAGCATTTTTATGTTTGTTGGCCATTTGGATGTCCTCTTTTGAAAAATGCCTGTTTAAGTCCTTTACCCATTTCTTAACTGGGTTGTTTGTTTTGTAGTTGTTGAATTTATTGAGCTCTTTATATATTCTGGTTATTGATCCTTTATCAGTTGCATAGTTTACAAATAATTTCTCCTACTCTGTCAGTTACTTCTTCATTTTCCTGAGTGTTTCTTTAACAGTGCAGAAGCTTCTCAATTTGATGTTATCCTAATTGTCAATTTTGGCTGTGATTGCCAAAATTGCCTGTACCTCTGGGGTCTTCTCCAACAACTCTTTGCCTAAGCCAGTGTCTTGCAGGGTTTCCTCATTGTTCTCTAATAATTTTTTTTTTGACAGTCAGAGTGGACAGTGAGAGAGAGAGATGGAGAGAAAGGTCTTCCTTTGCTGTTGGTTCACCCTCCGATGGCTGCTGCAGCCAGCGCACCACGCTGATCCGATGGCAGGAGCCAGGTGCTTCTCCTGGTCTCCCATGCAGGGGCAGATCCCAAGGACCTGGGCCATCCTCCACTGCACTCCCGGGCCACAACAGAGAGCTAAACTGGAAGAGGGGCAAGCGGGACAGAATCCGGTGCCCCGACCAGGACTAGAACCTGGTGTGCCGGCGCCGCATGTGGAGGATTAGCCTATTGAGCCACAGCACCAGCCTGTTCTCTAATAATTTGATGGTACCAGGTCATAGATTTATATCTTTGATATATTCGAGTGGATTTTAGTGTAAGGACTATGGTAGGACTCTGGCTTCATGCTTCTGCATTTGGAGATCCAGTTTTCTCCATTCCTTTTGTTGAAGAGACTGTCCTTGTTCCAGGGATTAATTTAATCTCCTTTGTCAAAGATAAATTGGTTGTAGATGCATAGGTTGATTTCTGGAATTTCTATTCTATTCCATTGGTCTATTAATCTGTTTTTGTACAAATATCAGGATATTTTGATTATATCTGCCCTGCAGTATGTCTTGAAATCTGGTAATTTCATGCCGCCAGCTTTGTTTTTGTTGTATTACTTTAGCTCTTTGGGGTCTCCTGTATTTCCATATGAATTTCAGCATCAGTTTTTCTATATCTGGGAAGAATGTCCTGGGCATTTGGATTGATATCACATTGAATCTGTAATTTGATTTTGGTATTAGAGACATTTTGATGATATTGATTCTTTCAATTCCTGAATGTGAGAGATTTTTCCATTTTTTGATATTCTTTAATTTCTTCCTTCAATGTTTTATAATTCTCATTGTATTTAGCTATTGTGAATGAGATTGATCTTAGGAGACAACTTCCATTTTGACTATGGCCTTGTCTAAATAAGATCAGAGTTGGCAAACTCAAAAGGCTTCCATAGCCTTAGCAACTCATGAGAAGAGCCTCGGGTGATTACTAATGCCATAAATAGGAGTGTCAATTGTTAAATCAACAACAGGAATCACTGTGCACTTACTCCCCATGTAGGATCTCTATCCTTAATGTGTTGTACTATGTGAATTAATGTTATAACTAGTGCTCAAACAGTACTTTATACTTTGTGTTTCTGTGTGCGTACAAACTGTTGAAAGCTTTACTTAGTATATCCTTAATTGATCTTCTGTATATAATTGAAAATGAATCTTGATGTGAACGGGATGGGAGAGGGAGTAGGAGATGGGATGGCTGCAGGTGGGAGGGAAATTATGGGGGGAAAAGCCGCTATAATCCAAAAGTTCTACTTTAGAAATTTATATTTATTAAATAAAAGTTTACAAAAAGAAGTTCTTTCTCAACCATAGCGTTGTCTGTGCATACAGAGGCTATTGATATTACTGTTTTGATTTTATATCCTGCCCCTTTACCAAACTCTTCTAAGTTCCAATAATCTCTTAGTGGAGTCTTTTGGATCCCCTATATAGAATCACGTTGTCTGTAAATTGGGATAGTTTCACTTCTTCCTTCCCAATTTGTATCCCTTTGATTTCTTTTTCTTGCCTAGTAGCTCCAACTAAAACTTCCTGGACTATATGGAATAGCAATGGTGAGAAGGCATCCTTGTGTGGTTTTGGCTCTCAATGGGGATGCTTCCAACCTTTCCCTGTTCAGTACGACATTGGCTGTGGGTTTGTCATAAATTGTCTTGATTGTGTTGAATTCCTTCTATACCTAATTTGCTTAACGTTTTCACCATGAAAGGGTGTGAATTTTATCAAATGTTTTTCTGCATGTTTTCAGATAATCATGCAGTTTTTGTTCTTCGTTTGTTAATGTGATGTATCACTTTAATTGATGTATAAATGTTGAACCATCCCTGAATGCCAGGGATAAATTCCACTTGTTCCAGGTGAATGATTTTTCTGATGTGTTCTTGTATTAGGTTGGCTCTGTTTTGTTGAGGATTTTGCTTCTATGTTCATCAACAAAATTGGTTGAGATTTCCCTTTCTCTGCTATATCTTTTTCAGGTTTAGGAATTAAGGTGATGCTGGCTTCTTAGAAGGAGTTTGGGGGGATTCCCACCCTTTAGATTGTTTTGAATAGCTTGAGAACAATTGGAGCTAGTTATTTTTTAAAAGGTTGGTAGAATTCAGCAGTGATGCCATCTGGTTCTGGGCTTTTCTTTGCTGGGAGGAGCTTTATTACTAATTCAATTTATGTCTTTGTTATTGGTCTATTTAGGTTTTATATGTCTTCATGTCTCAATTAAGGTAGGTTGTATGTGTCCATGAATCTATCCATTTCTTCTAGGGTTTCCAGTTGGTTGACATACAACTCTTTGTAGTAATTTATGATGATTTTTTTTTTATTTCTGTGGTGTCTATTGTTATATTTCCTTTTTCATCTCTGTTTTTATTGATTTGGGTCTTCTCACTTTTTTTTTGGTTAGTTGGGCCAACAGTGTGTCAATTTAATTTATTTTTTCAAAAACACAGCTTTTCATTTTGCAATCTTTTGTGTTTTTGTTTCAATTTCTTTATTTATTCTCTAATTTTAATTATTTATTTTTCTCCTACTACTTTTGGGTTTGGTTTGCTGTTGTTTTTCTAGATTCTTGAGATGCATTAATAGCTCATTTATTTGATACCTTTCCAATTTCTTGATGTAGGCATCAGTTGCCATAAAATTTCCTCTTAACACTGCTTTTGCTGTATCCCATAATTTTTGAAATGCTGTGTTGTAATCTTCATTCATTTCCAGAAATTTTTTGTCTTTTAATTTCTTCAATACCCACGGTTCATTCAAGAACATGTTATTCAGTCTCCACATGTTTAGATATGTCTTAGAGATTCTTGAGTTGTTTATTTCCAGTTTCATTGTACTGGAGTCAGAGAAGATGCATGATATGATTTTAATTTTTTTGAATTTGCTGAGAATTGCTGGATGGCCTTGCATGTGGTCTATCCTAGAAAATATTCCATGCACTGATGAGAAGAATGTGCATTTTGCAACTGTGGGATAAAAGTTCTGTACATATCTGTTAGGTGCATTTGTTCCATAGTGTTGATTAACTCTGTTGCTGATTTTTTGTCTGGTCTGTCCATTGCTGAAACTGGAGAATTGGAGTCTATGTCTCCCTTTAGATTCATTAACATGTGTTTAAATAACCAGGTGCCCTATAATTAAGTGCATATAAACTTATTATAATAACATCTTCTATTGAATTGATCCCTTAATCATTACATAGTGCCCTTCTTTGTCTCTTTTAACAGTTATTGTATTAAAGTCTAGTATGTCTGATATTAGGATGGCTACATAAGCTCTGTTTTAGTTTCTGTTAGCATGGAATATCTTTTTCCATCTTTTCACTTTCAGTCGGTGGGTATCCTTGTTGGTGAGATGTGTTTTTTGTAGGCAGGAAATAGATGGGTTCTGTTTTTTAAGCTCTTCAGTTATTCCTTATCTTTTAACTGGAGAGTTGAGGCCATTTACATTCAAGGTAACCATTGAGAAAAAACAACTTGGCCCTACCATTTTTCTATTAATATTCCTATTGTTTATTTTTGGATGTCCTTTGTACTTTTACTGGGAAGTTTTTGCTTTCAGTTTCTTTCACACTGATGATCATGTTTCTGTGTTTCTGTGTGTAGCACATCTTTAAGCATTTTTTATAAAGCTGGTCCAGTGGTGACAGATTCTTTGAATTTCTGTTTGTTATTGAAGGTCTTTATTTCACCTTCATTCATAATTGAGAGCTTTTCAGGGTACAGTATTCTGGATTGACAGATTTTTTTTCTCTTAAGACTAGGAATATATTTTGCAATTCTCTCCTAGCCTGTGGGGAGAAATCAGCTGTGAGTCTAATTGGAGATCCTCTGAAAGTAATCAGGCATTTCCCTTGTGCATGTCTTAGAATCTTTTTATGTTTTATTGTGGAGAATTTGACTACCAGGTGTTGTGGTGAAGATCTTTTATGATCATGTCTACTAGGAGTTCTATGTACTTTCTATACTTGTGCTTCCTTTTTTCCCCTCCAAATCAAGGAATTTTTATGTAATTATTTCACTAAAAAGGCCTTCAAATACATTCTCTATCCATGCCTTCAGGAACTCGTAAGACCTGTATGTTGGGTCATTTGAAAATATCCAATAAATTTCTGACATTGTTTTTTAGTTTTTATATTTCTTCTTCTTCTCCTTCTCTTTCTTCTCCTTCTTCTTTCAGTCTGACTGTAAAATTTCCAGAGATTTGTCTTCTAATTCTGATATTCTTTATTCTACCTCACTGAATCTGTTGTTAAGGCTTTCCACTGTATTTTTTATTTGTTCTATTGAATTCTTCATTTCCAAAAATTCATTGTGATTTCTCTTTATTTAACTCTTATTTAATAAATATAAATTTCCAAAGTAGAACTTTTGGATTATAGCAGCTTTTCCCCCCATAATTTCCCTCCCACCTGCAGCCATCCCATCTCCTACTCCTTCTCCCATCCCATTCACATCAAGATTCATTTTCAATTATCTTTATATACAGAAGATCAATTTAGGATATACTAAGTAAAGCTTTCAACAGTTTGTATGCACACAGAAACACAAAGTATAAAGTACTGTTTGAGCACTAGTTATAACATTAATTCACATAGTACAACACATTAAGGATAGAGATCCTACATGGGGAGTAAGTGCACAGTGATTCCTGTTGTTGATTTAACAATTGACACTCCTATTTATGGCATTAGTAATCACCCGAGGCTCTTCTCATGAGTTGCTAAGGCTATGGAAGCCTTTTGAGTTTGCCAACTCTGATCTTATTTAGACAAGGCCATAGTCAAAGTAGAAGCTCTCTCCTCCCTTCAGAGAAAGGTACCTCCTTCTTTGATGGCCCATTCTTTCCACTGGGATCTCACTCACAGAGATCTTTCATTTAGGTCATTTTTCTTTTTTTGCCAGAGTGTCTTGGCTTTCCATGCCTGAAATACTCTCATTGGCTTTTTAGACATATCTGAATGCCTTAAGGGCTGATTCTGAGGCCAGAGTGCTGTTTAGGACATCTGCCATTCTATGAGTCTTCTGTGTATCCCGCTTCCCACGTTGGATCTTTCTCTCCTTTTTAATTCTTTCAGTTAATATTAGCAGACACTAGTCTTGTTTATGTGATCCCTTTGACTCTTAGGCCTATCAGTGTGATCATTTGTGAACTGAAACTGATCACTTTGACTAGTGAGATGCCATTGGTACATGCCACCTTGATGGGATTGAATTGCAATCCCCTGGCATATTTCTAACGCTACTGATAAGGGCAGTCTGATTGTGCATGTGCTGAACTGCACATCTCTTCCTACTCTTATTCCCACTATTTAACAGGGATCACTTTTCAGTTAAATTTAAACACCTAAGAATAATTGTGTGTTAATTACAGAGTTCTACCAATAGTACTAGAACAAAACAAAACAAAATACTAAAAGGGATAAAGTATTAATTTGTGCCTCGACAGTCAAGATAAGCGTTCATCGAGTCACTCTTTCTCATAGTGTCCATTTCACTTCAACAGGTTTCCTTTTAGTGCTCCATTAGTTGTCCCTGATCAAGGAGAACACATGATATTTGTCCCTTTGGGACTGGGTTAATTCACTCAGCATGATGTTTTCCAGATTCCTCCATTTTGTTGTAAATGACTGGATTTCATTGTTTTTTACTGCTGTATAATATTCTTTAGTGTACATATCCCATAATTTCTTTATCCAGTCTACTGTTGATGGGCATTTGGGTTGGTTCCAGGTCTTAGCTATTGTGAATTGAGCTTCAATAAACATTAATGTGCAGACAGCTTTTTTGTTTGCCAATTTAATTTCCTTTGGGTAAATTCCAGGGAGTGGGATTGCTGGGTTGTATGGTAGGGTTATATTCAGGTTCCTGAGGAATCTACAAACTGACTTCCATAGTGGCTTTACCAGTTTGTATTCCAACCAACATTGGGTTATTGTCCCTTTTCCCCACACCCTTGCCAGCATCTGTTGTGGTAGATTTCTGTATGTGAACAATTTTAACTGGGGTGAGGTGAAACCTCATTGTGGTTTTGATGTGCATGTTCCCTGATGGCTAGCGACCTTGAACATTTTTTCATATGTGTGTTGGCCATTTGGATTTCCTCTTTGGAAAAATGTCTTTTGAGGTCCTTGGCCCATCTCTTAAGTGGGTCATTTGTTTTGCTGTTGTAGAGTTTCTTGATCTCTATGTAGATTTTGGTTATTAATCCTTTAGTTTGCTAATATTTTTTCTCATTCTGTCGGTTGCCTCTTCACTTTTTTGACTGTTTCTTTTGCAGTACAGAAACTTTTAAATTTCATGCAATCCCAATTGTTAATTTTGGCTTTGACTGCCTTTGCCTCTGGGTCTTTTCCAAGAAATCTTTGCCGGGCCTATATATTGCAGGGTTTCTACAATGTTTTCTAATAATTTTATGGTGTTGGTCAGAGATTTAGATCTTTAATCTGTGTTGAGTAGATTTTTCTGTAAGGTGTAAGGTAGGGGTGTTGCTTCATGCTTCTGCAAGTGGAAATCCAATTTTCCCAGCACCATTTATTGAACAGACTGTCCTTGCTCCAGGAATTGGTTTTAGATCCTTGATCAAAGCTAAGTTGGCTGTAGATGTTTGGATTGATTTCTGGTGTTTCTATTCTGTTCCACTGGTCTATCCATCTGTTTCTGTACCAGTACCATGCTGTTTTGATTACAACTGCCTTGTAGTATGTCCTGAAATCTGGTATTGTGATGCCTCTATCTTTGTTTTTGTTGTACAAGTGTGCTATCCCGTCAATTAAATCTGCTGTTTCATTGTTGATCTTCTGTCCGGTTGATCTGTCTATTTCTGAGAGTGGAGTATTGAAGTTCCTCAATATTATTGTATTGGAGTCTAAGTCTCCCTTTAAGTTCCTTAACATATCTTTTAAATAAACCAGTGCCCTTTAATTAGGTGCATATACATTTATAATAGTTACATCTTCCTGTTGAATTGATCCCTTAATCATTATATAGTGCCCCTCTTTGTCTCTCCTAACAGTTTTTGTGTTAAAGTTTATTTTATCTGATATTAAAATGGCTATGCCAGCTCTTTTTTGGTTTCTGTTGGCATGGAATATCTTTTTCCAACCTTTCACTTTCAGTCTGCATACATCTGCGTTGGAAAGATGTGTTTCTTGTAAGCATCAAATAGATGGATTTTGTTCCTTAATCCATTCAGCCAGGCCATTCCTTTTAACTGCAGAGTTGAGGCCATTAACATTCATTGTGACTATTGATATGTAGTGACTTTGCCCTGCCATTTTCCCAAAGATATTTTCTAATATATACTTTGAGCTTCCTGTGATCTTTTACTGGGAGGTTTTCTTCCTTTGCCATCTTTCATATTGATGACTGTGTTTCTCTGTTTCTGTATGTGACACATCTTTAATCATCTTTTACAAGGATGGACAAGTGGTGACAAATTCTTTCAGTATCTGTTTGTTATGAAAGGTCTTTATTTCACATTCATTCACAAATGGGAGCTTTGCAGGATATAATATTCTAGGCTGGCAGTTTTTTTCTCTTAGTCCTTGGGCTCTATTTCGCCACTCCCTCCTTGCCTTTAGGGTTTCTGATGAGAAGTCTGCTGTGAGTCTAATTGGAGATCCTCTGAAAGTAATCTGTCATTTCTCTCTAGCACATTTTACAATCTTTATGTTTCACTGTGGTGAGTTTGATTACAATGCATTTTGATTTCTCTTTAAAATATCAGTTTCATGGAAAAAATTTCATTATGTCCTTCACAGATTTCTTTAGCTCATGAATTTGCTTCTGATTACTTCTAAGCAATCCTATGATCATTTTTTTTGCATCTTTTTCTGGCATTTTGTTGAACTCTTCATCTTCACATTCTAGTATTGAAGTGTTGTATTCTTTTGTGGCATCATATTGTCTTCCTTGTTCTTTTTTATTGAATTGCTGCATTTGTTATTTGACATTTGTGGTGATACTTGTTGGTTTGTTTCTCCCCCTGTGATACTTTCATCTTTGAACTACCCCTCTGTGGCTTAGTTTAGTGTCATCCTTTCAGTGAATATGCAGAGGCATGTGCTGTCTGTGGCCGAGAAGCTCAGCGGTGAGTGGAGTGTTTTAGGTGACATCAAAGTTGGGTGTGGTAAATCTCTCTCTCTCTCTCTCTCTCTCTCTTTCTCTCTCTCTCTCTCCATCTTTTATCAGAGCAGAGTTTGTTCAGCTCTGTTTTTGTAGTCTTATACTCAGCTCCTCTCCTCAAAGGAGACCAATGCCTGGGTACTAGTGCCAATGGGTACAAATTCTATTTGCACTGCCACAAGAATCACACAAAGGATCTATGCAGTCCTCTGTGTGAACACAGCTCATGCAGCAATGAACCACAACACAGATCAGGGAGCCTGAAGCATGTGGAGCCACCCACCATGACTGCCCAAAGACCCAGCAACATCCTGTGTCCTCCCACTCAGACACAGTGTTTTCACAGTCCTGGCACACAAGCCTCCCACTATTATGAGCTCCCAGCCAGACTCAAGAATCTACTCTCTGCTGGTTGCTGGTCATGTGGACACAAGCTGCCATAGCTGTTACATATGTCCAAAATAGCACCGGCCCTCTCGGCTAGTTACAGGACCCTGTTCCTGTGTGGTCTGGGAAAGAGAAGTGTTCCCCTTATATTCCCCCACCTATTTGTCAGGTACAATGTCCCCCAACTGGCTCCAAGGCAGACTTCTTTCCATTGCTTTATCACCAGTGCCTTGGGCTGCTGCAGTCTGGTCTCACCTCACTTCCAAAGCTGGTGTCTGAGGCTCTTGTCTGCTAGAGTCCTGAGTTGTGCCAGTCCACATCCTGGGGATGTGCATATAAGTGCACAGTGTCTGTCTCATTTGCATGGAGGTTCTTCCATTTTCTCCCTAACTCTTCCCTGAGACTGCACTCTCCATTTTTTTTAACTACCTTTTTCTAAACTAGAGCAGCAAGCTCCTTCCTTCTCTGCCATCTTGAACCTCTTCTAGATTTTGCTTTCAAAAGCTTCATGGCCTCTGTGTGGGTGGGCAAGGCACCATTTCAGAAAGGGTGAAGCTACTGCCTGAGCCTGTGGGCCACACGGCTCCATGTTCAGGGACAGCAGGAGGACAGAGGGGAGCCCACCCTGGCTGGCCAGCTGGGGGGTTCACGGATCCCAGCTGGGGGGTTCACGGATCTCCCTCCTCACCTCCCTTTGTCACATCCTTGCCATCACCGGACCAGCAAATCTGCAACCTGAGCACTTAGTCCATCTCCACAGAAAGGAAGTGCAGTGATCAGGAGTTTTGCCTCTTCACAATCAAGTGTGACTTTACCTTGCCCTCCTTTTCCTCCCATCTGTGTGACATTTCTTTCTTTAGCATCTGTTCAGAAAGAGAGATGACTAACACTGTTGTGTCCAAGTGATTCAGGCTGGCTGCTGGGGGGCTGCCTAGTTTCTCTGACTCCGCATGCTCTGGTTTGATTTGTGGGTCAGGCTCTCCAGACACTGTCTGTCTTGCAATATCAAGGATGTACTGACAAGAAAGAGTTGCATCGCGCTGCATGCCATGCGCCTGTCCTGTAAGCCTGCCCGCCATGTGATGTCACTTTACAAAAGTTCCCAGCATCACTGTGGTGGGAAAATGGCTGGAAGAGAGTGAAGGGTTACTGAACAATGTCAGCTTGTCCTAGCCCTCTCCTGGACAATGGGTCCAGTCTGACTGCAAATTCATGGTTGTTTCAGGAAAGAGGCGCAGTTGGGTACATCCTTAGGGGCATCACCAAGGAACAACCAAACAGAACACCAAGAACAAACAGTACATCCTAGGGAGGGGCTCTTGGGCTCGCTCTCCAGGAGTGTCATTCAGGACTCTAGGGTGTATCCTGAGCCTGGGGGCAGCAGGACTGAGGGAGTGACAGAGCTCTCAACACACTCAGCTCTCCCCAGGTTTCCAACTTGACAGTGTGCTTGGGTCCAGTGGGTGAGGTTTCCTTGTTCCTCAGGGGAGTGTCTCCAGAGGGGACAGTATTGAATGCAGGAGTCGGGAACCAGACTGCCCAGATCTTGTTTGAGAAGCACCAGCTTCTAACAGGCTAGAGTTCCCGTGTTGCATCCACGGGGCTGTGTCTGTAGATGCCCACCCATCACTGAGCCAGAGTTTCAGGGCCCTGTGGCTCCTGGACCCGGGAGGGGAGGCAGAAGGAGGCAGCCTTTCCCAGGGTGTCTGTGTCATCCTTCCTCACCATCAGGACACACTGGGGACCCTCCTTGAGTCACACAAGCTATTCCAGATACCTAGAGTTGCTGACAAGATCAGAGGCCCTTAGGGGAGGCAGCTGGTAACATTACACAAATCTTTCTGGGATGACAAGGAAATCATGTATTTGCATTTTTAAGTGAATGAATGAATTGTACTTTAATGTCAAAACAAAGTTCATCCTAATAGGATGTGCACCCCATGCACAACAATGTCTTGGATCACACACTGCATATAGCAGAGGTTTCTTGTTTTCTCTTGAAAATACAGCAGCTATTTAAACACACCTTTAGACTCAGATTCAGCCTTGCACAGACATCTCTGTCCCTGCAGCTATTCTTGCATCTTAACTGATTTCATTGTGCAATACCATCGCACTGCCTGGCTGGAAAATGAGTACTTCTGTAAGTATCATAGATGATAACAGCAATCAGGATGAAGGCAGCATTGCAGAACTGATCAGAACGATGTGGGATGGGGAACTGGGATGTGTAGAGGAAGGTGGAGTTTTTCTCCACCTGGATGCAGCATGCACAAACCTGTAACTTCTGCAATCACACTGACCTTACACAGTGTGTGTCTTCTTTAGGGAACTGCCGTTCACTTCCCAGGTGCTTTAGACAATTAGAAGCAGATCCTGAACCCAGCCTCTTCCAAGACTTAGACTCCTGGCTCCCCAAAAGCCCAGCACCCACTGTGTGAGTGTGGAGAGGCAAGGAGGGCTTTTGTTTTCCTCTGCATTTTGTTTGTGAGTAATGAGACTCTACTGCTGTAAAATCATGACTGTGATCATGTGGAGCAATCAAATAAACCCTTTGAAACTTAAAAAAAAAGATATTTTAGTAGTATCAGCTTTAAAAATAAGCATATTGCGGCCAGCACTATGGCCCAGAGAGTTAAAGCCCCACTTGCAGCCCTGGCATCCCATATGGCCTTGGTTCCAGTCCCAGCTGCTCCATTTCCAATCCAGCACTTTGCTAATGTGCTTGGGAAAGCAGAGGAAGATGGTACATTTGCTTGGGCCCTACACCCACATGGGAGATCTCAAAGAACTCCTGGTTCCTGGCTTCACATCAGCTCAGCTCCAGCCATTATAGTCAGTTGGGTGGTGAACCAATGGCTAGAAGATCTCTCTGTCTTTACCAATCTCTGAAACTCTTTCAAATAAATACAATAAATCTTTAAAAAAATAAAGCATATTATTAAGCAGGGAGACAAGGAGGAAACTTAAGCAGGTTTTACAGCAATCCAGCTAACATATGTGGATAGTATGAATTTAAGGCTGTGGTCAAGGAAGAGGGGAAACAACTCAAACAATCCTAAAGATAAATGGTGATTAGAACCTGATGTCAAAGTTTGATTGAAATGAGTAGAGCAGGAAATAGATCATATATTGTGTAATGGAGTACACAATGATGCGTTTCATTGTCATATAATCTGTAGAGTGAACTGAAAGGTTTGAGAAAACACACTGAGTTCATTTTGGACATATTTCAAATACTGGCGAGATGCTTATTTGGGGAGATTCAGTAGAGAGCTGAAGTTGTGGTTCTGGACCTTCAAAGAAAAATACATACTGTGGATGGAGATTGAGAACCAACAAGTGGAATGTGATTGAAACCAGAACTACCTGAAGTCATGTGTATTGAGAAAAAAAGTATGTGAGATGAGAAGACAGCAGTAGCAAGTATTACCAAGCAGTGCAGTTCATTCAGCATAAAGTTCTGAGTGGAAGCAAAGGAGTCTGTAAAAAAGACAAGGCAAGAAAGTCCCAAGAAGAAGGAACAAAGGCAGAAGAATTCACAGGTATGGGCGATTTCAGGAGAGAATGATCTATGGCATCACATGCTGCAAGCAGGCAAAAATATTACATGGAATAAAATGTCTGTTGGATTTTGCAACCAAAAAACTTATTTTTGAACCTGGTCGGGGAGTTTCAGGGAATTTCTGAGGGAAGTGGAGGGAAGGATTAATGGGAAGTAAAAGAGTGGAATGAAAATTGGAAACTAATTTGTTTTAGAATCAGTGAAGGCAATGGATAAGGTATGATGCTGCTGGACAGAGGCATTCCAGAGGCTTCTCCAATGATCTCTAGTATTACTTGTGCAATACCACATTTTAGTATCTAACAACATCGTCCTGTCATTGCTAACTTAGCTGATTCCTAACAAAAGCAAAAGCTTTATGAAGGCAGAGGTTGCATTTTATCTGTTCATGGATCTGATGTCTATTTGATACCTTTTAAATTCTCGTTAAAATAGTGAGGAATGAAGGAGGACTCAGGACTGAGAAAACATTCTTTTTTTTTTTCTGACAGGCAGAGTGGACAGTGAGAGAGAGACAGAGAGAAAGGTCTTCCTTTGCCATTGGTTCACCCTCCAATGGCCGTTGCGGCTGGCGCACTGCGGCTGGTGCACCGCGCTGATCCAAAGGCAGGAGCCAGGTGCTTCTCCTGGTCTCCCATGGGGTGCAGGGCCCAAGTACTTGGGCCATCCTCCACTGCACTCCCTGGCCACAGCAGACAGCTGGCTTGGAAGAGGGGCAACCAGGACAGAATCCGGCGCCCTGATTGGGACTAGAACCCGGCGACCAGCGCCACAAGGCGGAGGATTAGCCTGTTGAGCCACGGCACCGGCAGAAAACATTCTTTAAGTGATGAACTGAAATAATTAATAGAAAGAGGCTACAATAACTGACTAACCAAGATCCTGATTTGCCTTTGTGATGGGATCCAGAGCATAGCTGGAAGATTTTATTTTTGAACAAAAACTACATTATTTTTTCTCTGAAGCAGAAATAAAGGAGGTGAGGGTGGATTCATATGTGAATTAAATGTGTAGATATAGGGCCTGGAAACTGAAGAAATTCATTCTGAATGCCCTTAGTTTCCTTATTGATATAGAGGGCGTTTATTGGGTTACTAATAAATGCCAGGCACACACATTTACTAATATTGATTAATTTATGTGTCGATATTCATAAGAAATATCTGTAGTTTTAGTTTTTGCTATGTTTGTCAGATTTTGATATCAGAACTATCCTAGAGTCACAAAATAGATTTGATTGCTTTCCATATTTTTTCCTATGTTCTGGAACAAATTATATAGAATTGACTTTACTAGTTCCTTTAAAGTTTCAAATAATTCACTAGTAAAATAACCCCTGGAGAATTTGGAATAATTTTTGAAATGTTTTTCATTATGCCTATGGTTGTTACTCATTTCAGATTTTTCTAATTTTTATAAACTTTCATTGCCAGTTTAATATCTTTCAAATACATCTTCCACTTCACAAATTTTATACATTTATTGGCATTATACAGGGATTTGCATTTTATTCTCTTATACATTTTATTCTGTTTGCTTTTCAGACTCTTTATCTTTCTGATTCTATTTGTTTGTTTTCTTTCTTAATCAGATTTTCTACAAATTTATCTTCTCTCTTTTTATTGTCAATTATCAGTGAGTTCATTAATTTAATTTTTTCCTGATATTAATCCATTACAAAGGCCCATGGTATAATTTATCTGTAAGGCATTTCTTTTTTAAAATAATTTTTATTTATCCAAAAAGAACAATTTTTATGGATTTAATATACAGTTTTAAGAACATAAAGATATACATGCTACCACATTCCTTCCTCCTTCCTTTCTTGTTTCCTTTTATTTATTTATTTATCTTTTTTTGACAAGCAGAGTGGACACTAAGAGAGAGAGACAGAGAGAAAGGTCTTCCTTTGCCGTTGGTTCACCCTCCAATGGCTGCCGCGGACAGCGCGCTGCAGCCAGCGCACTGCGCTGATCCAAAGGCAGGAGCCAGGTGCTTCTCCTGGTCTCCCATGGGGTGCAGGGCCCAAGTACTTGGGCCATCCTCCACTGCACTCCCTGGCCACAGCAGAGAGCTGGCCTGGAAGAGGGGCAACCGGGACAGAATCCGGTGCCCTGACCGGGACTAGAACCTGGTGTGCTGGCACCACAAGGCGGAGGATTAGCCTATTGAGCCGTGGTGCCGGTCTTTTCTTTTATTTTTATAAAGACACACTTTTAATTTACTTAATAATCACAAACTTAGCCCTCCACTAAATAAAGTATTCAACAAGTAGTAAGTAGAAAAACCACTGTTCCTCAAGAGTATAGACAAGGACTATAGGCAATAATCAGGCCTCAAAATGCCAATTTTGCTCATACACATTAATTTTTTCCCTGTATGTTAATTATTACAATTCAGGGAAAACATGATATTTGTCTTTTTGGCACTAGCTTATTTCCCTAAGCATAATGGTTTCCAGTTGCATCTATTTTGCTCTGAAAGATGAGATTTAATTCTTTTCATGGCTGAGTAGTATTCCATTGTATATATATACCACACTTCCTTTATCAAGTCATCGCTGATGGACACATAGGACCATTCAAAGACTCCAAACAGCATTCCCATCTGCCACTGCCACTTCAAGCATCATTGGATCTGCTGACTCACACAATTAGAGAAACTTGCCCAGCAACCACAGCCTGTTGCAATGCATTTTTAAAGTCTTGGGCCCTACTCAAAACCAATAGATTTGAGGATACTCAGTAAATGTCCGGAGTAATGCACCCAAGGGAGAAATACACTGCTTATAAAATCCAAATAGGTCCATTAGGTGTTGTACTTCTTTCTTGATTTCAGAAGAGACCAGAAGCAACACTTTATCTTTCACCTTGCAAGGGATATCTTAGTATGTCCCATACCACCCCTATAACTTTCATTAAGAACACCTAGAAATCTCATTAAGACAGAAGGCCCCTGAATTTTAGCTGGATTTAATTCCTTCTCCTCTGAAATTCAACTGTCTTAGCAAATAGTGTAGAGTAGTTACTACTTCTAACTCACCAGGTCCAATTAACACAATATTGCCAAAATAATGGACCAATGTGACATCTCAAAAAAGAAAAATATAATGTGATCAAGATCCCTCTGAATTAAATTTTTGCATAGTGCAGGAGAGTTGGATATACCCTGAGGTAAGACAGTGAAGGTATATTCCCTGTCTTTCCAGCTACAAGTAAACCATTTCTGGTGGTACTTATGGATAGGAATGGAAGAAAAACATTTGCCAGATCAATAACTGCATCCCAGGTACCAGGGTATATGACCACATTTGGTACAATAGCTGCCAATGGATCCAATACTTGGTGAAGCTTATGATAATTCATTGTCATTCTCCAAGTTCCACATGTCTTCTGCACAGAGGTAAATAGGTGTGGGATGTGGTGGAAATCAACACCCCTGCATTTTTCGAGCCCTTAATGGTGTCATTCCAATCCCTCTGTTGATGGGATGCATCATTGCTTTTGCTTTACTATTTTCCTAAGAAGAGGTGGTTTTAACGGCTCTCTCTCAGCTTTTCCAACAAAAATAACTCTCACTCAGCAAATCAAGGAACCAATGTTGGTATTCTACCAGCTGCTAATCATTCCAACTTTGAATTTTGGTTCTGGGAAAATAAGCACAGGATGAGTTTGGGGACATGATGGACCCCCTGTGAGATGGATGTGAGAAGTTCATTGATCATCTGAGCTCTATATGCCGCTTTCCCAATTAGAGGGTCACA
Organism: Sylvilagus floridanus; assembly: GCA_949820135.1. Lineage (NCBI taxonomy): Eukaryota > Metazoa > Chordata > Mammalia > Lagomorpha > Leporidae > Sylvilagus > Sylvilagus floridanus. The sequence goes on from OX463227.1 coordinate 41,636,090, forward strand.
GTGACATCTTGTGTCTCTTTGTATCACTGTTGGTTGAGAGCTAGTAGTGTATTGGGGTTCTGATAGGCCTGAGTATTTCCTTTTCCCCAAAGCTTAGTTATCCCAGTAAAACACCACAGGTTCCTTTGAGGAAGGTTGAGGAAAAGATCAATGGCTTAAATGCTTCATAACATACCAGGGTCCATCCTTAGGAGGACCCAGCCTCTATATCACACAAAAGGTTCTGGTCTATACCTTGGCTCAAGTCTGTGTCTATCCTTATAATTCACTTTAGATTTTTATTTACTTGACCCTGAACTTTTCTGCTTGTACAGATCAAGTAAAAAATTAGTTAGGTCTCTTATCTGTTTCACTTGTAGGAACACCAGGATTAACCAGACAATGCAATCAGTCTGTGCAAGTCAGAGATTGCTGGTTTGACTCTCCTCTTTACTACCGCAAATATGTCCATCTTGCTTTGTGTCCTAAGGTGATACCACTTTGTGATACAATTACTTCCACTGTATTTGGGTTTTCCAATTGAGTGGCTGGGGTTCCTATTCTGAGATCTGGCCTACAGAGAAGACTGATCATGTAGTCCTTCAAAATGCTGGGTGCTCCCCTCCAAAATGCTGGGTGCTCCCCTTATAAATATATTTCTCAAAGCATGGGTGCAAGCTGTGTTGTCTGAGCTCTCCAGTGTGGGTAAATGACAAATCCACTTTGACATTCTTTTCCTTGTATGTCTTTAACTTTCTTCCTTGGTAAAACTCTGTAGGTAAACACAGATACTTTACAATGTTTGTGAAAAGTAGCATCAAGAGTTAAACTTGTTTCTGTGTAAAATGTTTAAATATACAGTTTTTTGTAACATGAGTTTTTCAATGAACTTTTTGAAGACTCTCATATACATGGATTTCCATGGTTTTTGAACCAAAAAAACTTATGTTTTAATTTCATTTCTCATGAACTCTTTGAAGTATTTATGTATTAATCTCATTGATTAAACTATATAATTTAAGTGGATGAACAGTGTGGCATGTAAGTTATATGTCAATAAGGCTACTTACTACCAAAAAATTCACCTTTTAAATTTTTTAGCACTCCTTCCATTTGCACTCACTTTTTCCTCCATGTTTCTCAGGACACAGATTGTGATTTTGCAAGTTCACTAACGTTAAGAGAGATCTCTAAAGGGAGGAGAGAATTTCACTTTGCTTATGGCCTCGTCTAAATACTGACGGAGTTTGTGTATTCAAAAGGCTTCCATAGCCTAGAAAGTTCATGTCAAGAGATTGAGGTGATCACTGACATCATACATAATAGTGTTGATAAACTGACAACCGGAGTCACTGTGCACTAACTCCCCATGCAGGGCTTCTGTCCTCAAAGAGTTATACTATGAGAGTTAGCTGTGATACTTGTTTTCAGGTTTTTTTTTCAGTGTGTGTGTGTGTGTGTGTGCAAATTGTTGATATCTTAGTATAGAGTTGGTCTTCTGTGTACAAAGTTAATTGAAAATGAATCTTAATGGAGAATGGGACTAGGAAGGGGAGAAGGAAGAGGAGGATGGGTGGCTGGGTAGGTATGGTGGGAAGAATCACTATATTCCAAAAGTTGTACATATGAAATTTGTATTCCTTAAAAAATAAATTAATTTTAAAAAGATCAGTATTCATTATTTTGTAAAAACATCCTTCTTGTTTATTTCTATATATTCCTTTTTCCTTTCCCTCTTGAATGGAATGACTCTATTTGCCTTTTTGGCTCTGGCCACTCTAACCCTAAGATATTTCATGACTTTCATGTTCACACCCATCTCTTCTCATCAGCAATCTCTATTTAGTGTTGGGATTTTAAAATTCATCCATGTGCAAGATGTTAAAGAACAGCATATTCCAATGCACTTGATTTGAACCTAACCAATGAAAAATATTTAATGAAATAGCTACTGAATGTCTTTTACCTCACTCTACTAGAATCAAGCAATGACAGACTAAAAAATATTGCCTAAAGACATTTTGTATTTAGTCAGAATTTTATATTGTATCCAAGATAAAAAAATAATCTGAGCAGTGATTTCATTTCTTATTTCTTTTTAAATAAAAAATGAAAGCTGCTAGATGAAACTTTCCTGGATTTCCTGGAGATCTTTTTTGCTATATTGGGCTGTTAAACACACATTGAAATTTTGTGATATTAGTGCTTAAACAGAGAAAACCATCTTGATTTTGGCAGCATCTTGGGTCACATAAAGTTGTAACATTGCAAAGTGAAGACCTAGGCATGCTTCAACCAGGCATGGTCTGGCAGTTCAAGGATCCCACCTGGCAAGATGCTTGCTGCTTCTGCAGGATTCTGCCTTGCTCCCCAGGCAGCAGAAGAATCACCAAGCACTAACTCACAAAAAGAGAGAGCAAAGTTAAACATAACTGTTTCATACCAGAACTGATGTCCTTTTATGAAAGCCACAGAGATGGGAGAAATTTGGAGTGTTATTATCCACAGTGAGTGCCAAGAGTGTTTATATAGTTTGATCTTGTATCTTGTGTTATTTAATTTATGAAATCACTGAAGAATGTATGTATAGTGAAAAATTAACTAATTTCAAATTATTTCAGTACATTTTTGTTGCTCTTTAGAGCCCAATGATAGAATATCTTACAGATGAAAACAGAAAGTGACAGGCATTTGATTACCTCTCGTTATACATTCACATGAGAAATGTAATTGAAGCCTTACCTTGATAAATATTATAATCAATATGGCCTCGAACTTCTATCTCTAGCTAAGTCCCTGATAGAACCAAGTAAGATGGGTGAATTCCCAGCATTTTTTTTTTGACAGGCAGAGTTAGACAGTGAGAGAGAGAAACAGAGAGAAAGGTCTTCCTTCCGTTGGTTCATCCCCCAAATGGCTACTACGGTGATCCAAGGCCAGGAGCCAGGTGCTTCCTCCTGGTCTCCCATGCAGGTGCAGGGCCCAAGCACTTGAGCCATCCTCCACTGCTTTCCCGGGCCACAGCAGAGAGCTGGACTGGAAGAGGAGCAACCGGGACAGAATCTGGCGCCTCAACCGGGACTAGAACCTAGGGTGCCGGCACCACAGGCGGAGGATTAGTCTAGTGAACCGCTGTGCCCGCCCCAGCATCTTTTCTATTTGTAGAAATATAGCTTGCTATCTTTTGTAGCTTTAAGTATCATTTCCTTTTTAATTTTCTTTTTAAATATTTATTTACACATTTGAAAGGTAGAGTTACAGAGAGAAAGGGCGAGACAGAAAGAAAGATCTTCCATCTACTGGTTCACTCCCCAAATGGCTGCAATGGTTGAAGATGGGCCGGTCCAAAGCCAGGAGCTAAGAGATTCTTCTCTGTCTCCTTCATGGGTGCAGGGACACATTAGCAGGGAGCTGGATCAGAAGTGGAGTAACCAGGACTGGTCCCAGAGCCCATATGTGATGTGGCTTTATCAGCTACAACACAGCACCATAAGATTCATTTTTTTAAGCAATTTTCTGTAATAACCAAAAAGGCAGATATGAAGAAAACTGATTTTTTGTAACTTGGCTTATGGTGGGCCCAACTACCTACTTCAGAAAAAAAATCCCAGAACTCATAAGGGCAAAAGTAAGAGTACTAGGTATATGATGTATAAAGCATCTGTACAATGGAAAGAAAACTATAAGTGCTAAATAATCAGTAATAATTATTATTGCCTAATAGAAGGGAGGCTAGGTTGAAGATGATAGATTATAACTGGCAGAGTTGGTAGGGAGAACTGGGCAAGCAACTATGGTTTTGATTGCCAAGGAGTAGTTTCCTTTCCCAATAAACACACATGCACACACACACCACCACCACCACCACCACCACCACAGAAGTTGAAACCATAGCTCTGATTTGATAATATCTTTCATTTGGATGTGTCACAAGGCACTTCTTACACTATTTCACCTTAAGTGGTGGTATAAGTGTTGTAAATTTACTACTACAACATTTGGTTTAGAAAACGTATGTAATAATTATAAAGAATTCTTAATGACTAATGACACTGGTCAGCGAATTAATCAATTGTTTCTTCAGTGAAATTTATGAATAAAAAGCCATTGTATTAATTACATATCTAGGATTTGACTATATGTAACTCACAGTATAGTATAAAGTATATATAAATGAATCATTTAAAAAACCAACAGAAATATATTTGGTAACATCTTTTGGAAAAAGTTTGAACATCTGTGGTGGAGTGTATAGAAAAGAACACTAGTCGCTGTAGACTAAATTATGGTAATGAATTATGGAGAATAAGTTCTGATTTTCTGTGCAAGGTTTGCATTTTAGACTAGGGCCCTTTTCCCCCTGAAGTATCTGAAATTAAACATATGCCCCCAGACACTGAGGACTGACTTCTTTCTGAAGACCATGTCTCTTCTGAATGAGAAATTCTTATACTTTCCAGTGACATTACATTAATCTCAAATCAGTCGAACCAATAACCTTGGTCTCGTTAAGATTAGAGAGTTACGGAGTCGGCGCTGTGGCATAGCGAGGAGGGCCGCCACCTGCAGTGCCGACAACCCATGTCAGCGCCAGTCCAAGTCCCGGCTGCTCCACTTCTGATCCGGCTCTTTGCTGTGGCCTGGGAAAGCAGTAGAAGATGGCCCAAGTCCTTGGGCCTCTGTGCCCATGTTGGAGACCTGGAAGAAACTCCTGGCTCCTGGCTTCGGATTGGCACAGCTCCGGCCATTGCAGCCAATTGGAGAGTGAACCAATGGATGGAGGATTTCTCTCTCTCTCTCTCTCTCTCTCTCTCTCTCTCTCTCTCTTTCTGTGTGTGTGTAACTCTGACTTTCGAAATAAATAAATAAATCTTAAAAAGAGAGAGAGAGTTGCCTTAAGCAATTTCCAAAGCTTCTTTGCACTATCAATGATTGGTATCTCCGTCCTACTTGATTCCCTAAAGCATCTCTGATGAGGAGGATAGGAGTAAACTGGCAGCAGCAAAGCACCTCTCTAAGCTCTTTATCTATAACTCATTAAATCCACACAACACACTGGGAGGGCAAGCACTGTTATTAACCCCATTTTACAGACGAAAAACTGAGCACGGGGAGGTTAAATAATCTTTCCAGGTTTGCCTACCAGATAATAGAATTGAGATACAAACCAAACCATTCTGGCTGTACTTGATTGTAACACCCAGATGGGAAAAGTAGGAATTTGGGTTCATTTTCACAGCGGAGAGATTATGAAAGTTCAAATCGGAGAACTAGCATGGGAATGAAGAGTAAACAGAATATTCAAGAGTCAGTTCTTAGAAAAATATGACATAACCTAGAGGCTGGCAACTTACATGAACCGAAAACAGGGAGGAGGTCAGTATTTCTTGTTTAGAAACGGGAAGAATAATGGGACCACTGATTGAAATGGAGTGCAAATGTCTTATGAGGAAGAAAAGAGACTGACCCAGCTTGACCCTCAAGTATATTTTGAATATATTCTATTTCTCTTTTTATTAGAAGAAATTCAATTTGATAGATGAATAGAGGAAGGGTGGAGAAAAGGAGAGAATTTCAAAGAATGAGATTAAAGCCATCACAGCATGACAGCAATCTTAAAAGTCAAAAAGTAAGCCAGAATAGCAGGTATTTGAGACTCACTGTTAGAAACAATTTTATTTTAAACACATGTGCTTTCTGAATGATACTGCTAGCCCGGTGGCTGTGCAGCCTGCCTTTGGCAGGAAGTGCTGATTTGCTTAATTCTATTAAGTCCCTAAGTTAGGTAAATCTGTCTCCTGAACTTAAAGGATCTCTGCTCCAAAGTGAGTTTGACGTTGGTCAATAATCACCCTGAGATTCCTGTGGCTTTGGCTGTTCTTGAAGCTGCGGAGTGGTACCAAGCAAAGAGGCTGAGCGAGAAACTCGGTGAGGGTGATGGTCTATGCTGTCAGTGCTGAGAAGGGATCCTATCCTCAAGACTGAACAAGCAGAAGAGGTGCCACTGGTGTCCCTCCTATTTTCTGTGCTCGGAGTGAGTGTGGAGAATCAAAGGAGTTAATTATAAGAATTGTCTCTGAAAACTACGTGCTTTCCTAAGGTGAGCTATGCAAACTGGGTACTTCCAAGAGTATTTTTAAAAATGGTTATTTTTATTTATTTGAAGAACAGAGACAGACACACAATGATCTTGCATTTTCTGGTTCACTCTCCAAATAGATGGAAGAGCAAGGGCTGGGCCTGGCCAAAGCCAGGACTTGGAAACCCAGTCCAGGTCTTTCATCTGGGTGGCAGGGACTCAACCACTTGAGCCATCACTGCTGCCTCCCAGGGTATGAATTATCAGGAAACTGGAATTGGGAGTGGAGCTGAGAATCAAACCCAGGCACTGTCCACAGGATGTGGGTATCTCAGCCACTGAACCAAACACATGCTCTGGAGTCATATTTTGATCAACAGTTTAGCTCTAAAATATTCTAAGGCCTGGTTCATGATTAATGGTCCTTACATACCTGATGCATTCAGAAGCTTGCCACTGTGAACGGTAACCATCTATCCAAGTTTGCATAAACAAGTTTGCTTTCCCTTATATTTCTTGCATTCTACTCAGTTGACCTATGTCCAAATATTTTCTTTTTTATCAAAGTGTTGCTAATAGATGTATAAAAATAAGTCAGAATATATCTGTTTGGTTATTATGTCCAGGCCCTGTTATACATGCTAATAAAGCATGTAAACTGAAAGATGTTTAATAGTGGCCTAATATTAGCTGAAATATTAGCTGCTGCTCTCCCACCAGTCAGTTTATGGAACAGCTGGCTGTGTTGTGGCCTTTGGAGCCCACAAGGTACACAAAGCCACCAGGAACCTAGAAGACAGGGTCATTGGGAAACATGGGAAATTATAGTAATGTACACCTTGGATGTAGGAAATACAGATTGAGAAGTCCACTCGTAAAATGTATAGCATAGTAGTGTGAATGCTCTTGCTATAGATGTTGTCATTTAACTGTTAATGCCACTGCTATTTATTATATCATTGGCACTACTTTTTGAATTTTGCAAAAATCTTTCAATAACTTCTAAAAATGAAAGTGTATACTTCATTTTTCTAAAAGGTATTAGATGTTCCATTCATCACAAAGTTCATAGTCACATCACAGATCAGATGAAAAATAAAAGACAACTCAATCTGCTAGGCATTCAGCAGCATCAACCTCAAAGTTTATTATTTTAGGAAGATTGTGTAAAAAAGAACAATTTTACAAATGCAACCACACAAGCAGTGTCTTTGACTATTGGTCTATTGTTTATTTTCGTGTGTACATAAAACAGGGAACAATAGCTAAAAATGTGGCTCTGAGAGTAACAGCTTCTCAGATTTAAAGGACGTCTGTTGTATATAAGCAGATGCTTCAAATTGACAATCAGCTAATTACAATAATGGTTTAATGTGATTATTGGAGTAAAATAAAAACTTTTGGAATTCGTTCTCTCAAAAGAAAAATATCTGAGATCACTGTGATTCTTATTAGTGCATCACTGAAGTGAAGATATTGTTTATGTGATTATAATATGAGTAGAAATTTTGAGGGAGCAAAACTGTTATGGTAGCAACAATATTCTCACTAAATTAAGAAACCTGTGTTTGAGATATGTATTTGGAATTGGTTGTAGTATGAACTTATCATTTTATCCAAATCAGCTTTTAATAACCTACTAATGGAAATAAAAGTTACAGTTGTCAAAAGTCTATAAATATTTTTATAACTACACAACTGAAATTACTAAACGTTTGTGATAAAGCTAATATTGAATTTTCAAAATCTTCAGCATGGTAATATACTTTCTTTACAACTTATCATCAATTAGATTTTAAGAATATTTGGTCCTTTGAATGACTACTTTATACATCAACCCAAATGTCTTACAATGACATTTACATGTTGGTAAATGAAGTCTCCAAATTTTGGTTTCAGTTTGTCCATACTCATCTGGAAATTTTCAAACAGGGTATGCAATCCGTGATGTGGAAGAGAAATAGCAATTAAATGGTTGAATCTTTTAGCAAATGCAAATGATTGAAGACAATGTCTTAGAAAGATGAAGATACTGTGCAAAGGCAGCAGGCAGATGAACAAACTGCAAAATGACATCATAGTGTGTTTGTATTATGTTATGTTGTAAGTTTTTATTTGATAGGTGAGAGGGCGAGAGGGAAAGAGAGAGAGGAATTTTTTTCTTCCATTGGTTTACTCCTTAAATAATCACAATAGTCACAGCTGTGCCAGGCTGAATCCTGGAGCCAGGAACTCAATCCCAGTCTCCCACATGTGTGGCAGTGACTCAACTACTTGAGGCATCATCTGCTGTCTCCCGGTTGCACAATAGCGCCGGACTAGAATCAGGCATGAAGCTGGTACTTGAACCCAGGCACTTTGACACAGAATTCTATCATTCCAAAGAAGCATCTTAACCACTGTATCAAGTTCCTGCCATACAGAGTGAAACCACAGAACATCTTTGCGACATCTGACTTGTGGGAAGAATGAAAGAATTTGTTAATAGACATCCTATTTTTGATTGTATAAGTTGATATTCTATATTGGAATGGAAGAAAATTGAGAAAGTCTGTAAATTTTCAGCATCTATATTTGGTGGAACTTTCATGGAAATAATAGAGTCAACTGATTTGACAAATATTTTCTTACAAAAAGATTTGTGGAAGGAAGCTACTCTAAATAGAGACAAAAAGGCAGTGCCTGTGAAAATGTGCCAAAATGTTCACGCATTGAATCTAAAACCAGTGAGAATTGAGAATATATCTCAGTATTAGCAGGGTTTACTTGAAGATAATCAGCTTCTCATCCCATTAGAGAGAATATTTTTTTCTTTCACAAAGAGGTATTTAGTGAAAGCATCTGTTTTTAAACAAAGCATTTTAACTTAATAATGTTGCAGGCACAGGATAGGAGCGTGATTCACTGGTTGGAAGGCCTCTTAGGACACCTGCATCCCTACCGCAAGGAAAAGATTTCTTCAGACCGTCAATAGGAGAATATTGGGATTAGACATATTTTCATTTATATAATACACATAAAATCTCTTCTCTTTTGATTTTCTTATAAGTCGGAATAGCAAAAAATAACACATTGCAGCAAATTGTCTATATTACTGACCTCTAACGATGACAAAGGTGTAGGACACAAAATCAGCATTCAAAATCATTTGCATTTCTATACATGAACAAGGGACTATCCAAGAAATAAACCAAGAAGACGATTCTATTTATAATAGCAACACAAATATTAAAATATGTAGGAATGAGTTTAACCAAATGGATGGAAAATCTGTATGTTGAAAATAATAAAATATTGATGAAATTGAAGAAGACATAAATAAATGGATTAGAAGAATTAATATTTTTAAAATGTCCTTATTAACCAATCAACATGATCTATAGATTCAACGCAAGCCCTGCTAAAATTCCAATGACATTTTTCAAAGCAGCAATAAAAAAGAAATCCTAAAATTTGTGTGAGGCTGTAAAATACTCCAAGTAGCTATAGAAATGGTCAAGTATCTTGATTTCAATTTTTTTTCAAACCTACGGTAATCTAAACAATAGACTGGCACAAAAACAGACTTATAAGCAACAGAACAAAAAGCCCACAATAGTCATTTAATTTTCTACAAAGGTCTGAAATATATATAATGGGAAAAGAAAAATCTCTTTAACAAATGGTATTGAGAAAACTGGATATCCATATTCATAAAAATTGAAATTGGTTCTCTAACTTATGTAACATGGAAAACTCAGCGCAAAATGGATTAAAGACGTGACTGAAAACCTTGAAACCAAAAAAGCTCCTAGAAGAAAAATATAGTGCAAAAGCTTCTATGTCCTAAGATGCTCTTGACAGCAATTTTTTGTTGTGATACCTAAAAATAAACAAAGGAAACAGCATCAAATTAAAAGTTTCTGGACTTCAAAAGAAAATATTCAACAAGATGAAAAGGCAGCCTATGGGGTGGGAGAGAATATTTACAAAGCATATATAACATAAGAGATTAATCTCCAAAATGTAAGAGAAATTCATACCGTTCTATAGCAAAAACAAATAAATACATAAATTTTGCCCAGTTTAAAAATTTAGCAAAGAAGCTAAATAGGGATCTTCTCACAGAAAGCATATAAATGGACAAGAGGTATAATAAAAAGCATTCAACATCACTAACCATAAGAGAAAGGTAAATGAAATTCATGAGAAATCACCTCAAAGCTTGTTAATATAGCTATTAACAGAAAATTAAAAAACAAAAAACTCAAGTGTTAGCAAAGTACAGAAAGAAAACCATTGTAAACAGTTAATGGCAATGTAAATTGAGAAAGCCATTATGGAAAACAGTATGAAATTTCTGCAAAAAATTAGAAATAGAACAATCAGATGAGCCAACTGTTCCACTTTTAGGTATTTATCCAAGTGAAATGAAAGCAATAGGTAAAAGGATATCTGCATTCTTAAGTTTTTTGCAGTATTATTTATAGTAGCAATATATGGAAACTAAGTGTCAACTTATTGATGAATGGATAAAGAAAATTTAGAATACATATACTCTATGGAATACTATTCAGCCATTAAAAACAAGGAAATCTTGTTATTTGGACAGCATAGGTCAGTGTATAGGAAATTATGCTAAGTGAAAATAACCAGACTCAGAAAAATTCTTGATCTTATGTATCCATATATGAAAAATCTGAAGAAGTCAAACTCATAAAAATAGTAGAAGGGCCATTTTCAGAACAGAAGAAAAGGGAGGATGTTGGTAAAAGGGTATAAACTTTCAGTCAATTATAATATAAATACACTCTGATGATCTAATATACCAGTTAATGACTATAGTTCCTAATCATGTGGTGTACACTTAAATTTTAGAGAATATAAAGAATTCTCACCACATAGACACCTACACCCATGGACACAAACATACATGATAATTTATGGGGTAATGGGTGTGTTAATTAGCTTGATGGGATACTCATTGTAAAATGTCTGTGTTTTTCAAAGTATCATATTTTAAACCATAAATTTATGTAATTTTTATTCATCAATTTCACCTCAATAAACATGAAAAACATAAAAGCAAACGTATTTCCAGAAATATTTATGGTGGTTACATTCTTTCTTCTTACTTAACTGAGAAAATCTTATTTGTATCAAATTATTCAAATATGAACTCCATAGAAAAAGCTCCATTTAGTTATAATATTGAGTTTTATGGATAATTGTGAGATCAGCTCAATATCTATAATTTTTCCATTGTGTATTTGAAGTGTTGTAATTATTTAATATTAAAATGTTTAAATGTCGCCTCTGTATATGTAAAGCTAGGTATCTTGGTATTCTTTTTTTGTCTTGGATATATTATCTTTTTTTCAAAACCAACTCTTTCTTCAATTCAGAATATTTTTTGAATTGAATTATATTTATATGTTATATTTATTTCTATTCTTTTTAAAGTTGAACACGTTGTTTCTAAATTATATATTTTCTCTCTTTGTGTATTTTATTTGTTCCATTATTTTCATGCAATCCCTATGCTATGATTTGATTTTCTCCTCTCTAAAATTTTAATTGAAATTTAAGCCCCAAGAGGAAGTGATTGAGTCACAGAGGTTCCCTTCTCATGAATGGCTCTGGTGCTGCAATGGAGGGGCTTGACAGAGGTACAGTGCTTTGTGTTGTTCCTCTGTGCTTTCTGCCATGGGAGGTCACAGTGAGTAGAGCTCCTAAGGGCCATGTTGGGAGCAGCAAGGGCAGCCCTCTCTGGACACTGACCTGCTAGTGCCTGGGTTTTCCAGCCTTCAGAACTGTGAGAGAACAAATTTTTACTCTTTATAAATTACCCAGGCTCAAGTATTTTGTAATAGCACATGTATATCAATACCCTACTTTATGGAAAATTTTCTCAAATTTGTTTTCATGTTACGGACTGAATAGTCTGCTTCATAATTCAGCTTTTGTGCAGTGTTCAATTATCTTTGTATTTCTGCTAATATGTTAATAACATTATTATATTCTTTAAAATGTTTAAATATTTTCCATGCATTAATTTTCCATTTCAGTCCACACTATATGCCAGCTAACTAAAAATTAATTGCTGGCTGACAAAATTTCTTCAGTTGTCTTTATAATCATAAAAACATTACTTGTAGATAGCTTGTTTTCTTCTATTTCCATAGGGAAATTACCTTTCAAAAATGACTTTTCTAAAAGTCCTGTGAGTGGTAAGTAGCATCTGGCTCTGTAAATATGAGGAGGAGAATTGAGAAATTCAAGCACTATTTGACACTACATCAGAATAAAGAGGAGAGCTCTTTAAAAATTAACTGTGCCCCACTCATTTATCTCTTATTAGGATAATTCTACAGTAGGGACAACAAACTGTTTGTTTTGTTTTGTTTTTGTTTGATTATACAGTTCCACAGATGATAATTATAGTTAGCTAGGTTTGAGAACGATTGAACTAAAAATATTAAGCTCTTTATCCAAGGGATGCATTTGCAAATTATATTCTCCCATCTCCATCGCATATGTGCCCTTCAAAGAAAGCTTTATGCATCGTAGATTTAATGTGGAAATATGCCCCAGTCGACCCGTCATTTTCTTTGATACGGCATACATTCTTTACTCAGAGAAAATAAAGTAGCTCTTACCACTTTCTACATTATTCGGTAGCCACTTTTTCTTTCACAGTAACCCTACTTATGCTACATGAGTTTCTAGACACAATAATGCAGGAATACTCCCTGTTTACATACAGTCTCACATTAAATCATCCTAACAGTTCTGAGCAGGTATATACCACCAGCCTCATTTTGAAGGTGACTTAGAGAAAAAAAGCTAAATTTAATTTAAATATTTGAATATTTAAATATTTAATTTAAATAAGCTATAAGATAAATAAAAAGGGACATAGAGAAATAAGCAATCAATAAAGATCATAAAGTGGTAAAAACAAAAGATGAATCATTTAACTTTGAAACTTGTTCTCTAATCCACTGCTTCACATAGTTACCTAGGTGCTAAAAAATACCCACAATGCTATATTATATCTTTCATAATTTTCTCTTCACCGTAGCAAGGATAGGATCCACTGGGACACTGGCAGTATGAAAATGAAATCGTGGAAAGATGCCAACATTCAGTATTGAAAGAAAGGAAAAGGTGCCTCTCTACATAGATACAGATGGTCTTCAAAAAAGGCAATTTTTGAAAGCAAATGGTTCTTAAAGTATAATCAACCTCAAAGGGTTTGGGAAGAAATACCATTGTATGTGAATAGATTATTCCCCTTATCTCTCATACAAATATCTGGCAATGGGAAAGAGGCCAAGTGTAACATCTGTAAAGAGTTTGACAATGCCTATCATGTTCTCAATTGACAGGACCATCTGAAAATAACATCCTATTGGTGCTTGTCATGATCTTTATTTTTTTTTAAAGATTTGTTTATTTATTTGACAGAGAGAGAAGGAGGGACATAGAGAGATCTTCCATCTACTGGTTAACACTCCAAATGGCTGCAACAGCCAAGACTGGGCCCAACTGAAGCCAGGAGTCAGGAGCCCAGAGCCTCATCCTGGTCTCCCATATGGGACCCTTGAGCCATCCTCTACTGCTTTCACAGGCACATCAGTAGGGCGTTGGATCAGAAGTGGAGCAGCCAGGACACACATCAGCACCTATTTGGGAGACCAGCAGCACAGGTAATGGTTTACCCCATTTGCCACAACAACGCTTTGGCTCCCATCATAGAGTTTTCTTCAGGTGCATATGAGTGATGAGTCATTAGGTCCAGGTGAGAATTTTTCTTCCTGGGGCAAAAATACCCAAAGGAATTTATGGTACCAGTAATTAAGGGATGTAAAACACTGAAAGAATAAAGATGGAAAAAAATACTGAAGCGGCCGGCGCCGTGGCTCAACAGGCTAATCCTCCGCCTTGCGGCACCGGCACACCGGGTTCTAGTCCCGGTCGGGGCACCGGATTCTGTCCCGGTTGTCCCTCTTCCAGGCCAGCCCTCTGCTGTGGCCCAGGAGTGCAGTGGAGGATGGCCCAAGTGCTTGGGCCCTGCACCCCATGGGAGACCAGGAAAAAGCACCTAGCACCTGGCTCCTGCCATCGGATGAGTGCGGTGCGCTGGCCGCAGTGCGCCGACCGCGGCGGCCATTGGAGGGTGAACCAGCGGCAAAGGAAGACCTTTCTCTCTGTCTCTCTCTCTCACTGTCCACTCTGCCTGTCAAAAAAAAAAAAATACTGAAGCAACTGGTTAAAAAAATAAAAAAAAATTCAAGCATGTTGACATCATGTGCACAATACAGAAATTACTATCTGAATTTTAAGACTTCCATTGAATTCAATTTAAAAAAATCAAATACCCCAGCTGCATGATCACATCTACCACAAGAAAAAGAATAAAGGATAAAGTAAACTTGAAGTGATTAAAGCCTTGGCAGTATATTATCACACCAAGATATAGCAAAAATAAAAAAAGGCAAGTAAATCTCTAAGATTATGTATATTTTTGTTAACATTTTATCTAGTTTTTCTGCTAACCAGCCAAAATAATTAGAGTACAAATAAAATCCTAGTAATTTGAATTTAAATTGCTAATATGAATTTAAATTTCTAATAGTAATTTAATTTTTGTACAGTTGCAAAGTGACTTTGATGTGAAGTTTGGAATGTAGAAAGGGAAACAGGGCCGGCGCCACACCACAGCTCAACAGGCTAATCCTCTGCCTGCAGTGTCAGCACACCGGGTTCTAGTTCCGGTCAGGGCACCAGATTCTGTCCTGGTCACCCCTCTTCCAGGCCAGCTCTCTGCTATGGCCCCGGAGTGCAGTGGAGGATGCCCAAGTGCTTGGGCTCTGCACCCCAAGGGAGACCAGGATAAGTACCTGGCTGATAAGTACCTGGCCTTCGGATCAGCGCGATGTGCCGGCCACGGCAAAGGAAGACCTTTCTCTTTGTCTCTCTCTCTCTCACTGTCCACTCTGCCTGTCAAAAAAAAAAAAAAAAAAAAAAAAGAGAGAGAAACAGGTATAGATTTTTTTTAACAGTAACTTCTGGTGAGCTCACAGGATTGAGGCACACTGATGCTGACATCTTCACTTTACACCTGAGGAAATAAACAGATAAGCAAAGTCCAGTCACACCAAGAATTACTAACAGAGGGAGGTTTTGATTCAGCCAAGCTTCTAATGTCAATTTCACATTCATGTGGGGATCAGCTTCTTTGACAGTTGCCAGAGCAGAGCCGAGTTCATTCATATTCAAAGAGCTCTTGGTCCACACAGCATGCAGTGAGAGGAAGTCCCACTTACTGCTGAATATGCCTACTATAATCTTAGATATCAATTCACTTGTCAGAGCTTAATGAATTAAGGATTATTGCCCAAGTGAAGATATGCTAGGTGCCCTCAAATTATTTTTATTTTAACACAAGATAGTTTCCCAGGTTAACTGGATATATTTTTTGCTTAAGATTATTTATTTATCTATTTATCTATTTATTTATTTATTTATTTAAAGGCAGAGCAACAGAGGGAGTCCATGATACCAGGGAAGGACCAGACCAAAGACAGAAGCCAGGAACTCCATCTGGGTATTCCATATGGGTGAAAGGGATCCAAGCACTTGGGCTACCCTCTTCTCTTTCCCATGAGCATTAGCAGAAAGTGGAAATTAGAAGTGGAACAGCTGAGACTCAAATTAGCTCTCCAATATGGGAACAGTGTCACAAGTGACAGCTTAACCAGTTGTGCCACAGGGACTCCCCAGGTTAGCTGGATATTATCCTAGGAATTTACTGGGGAAGTGAATTTGTAAGAAGCCAACTCATAGTAAGAAATGGGAAGGAACAGGCCATCAAGGAGAGAGGCGCCTTTCTCTGAAGGGAGGAAGGAACCTCCACTGTGATATGGCCTTGACTAAACAAGTTCAGAGTCGGTGAACTCAAGGGGCTTCCATAGCCTAGACAGCTCATAGCAAGAGCCTCGGGTGATTGCTGATGTCATGAATGAGTGCCAATTGTTAAATCAACAACGGGAGTCACTGGGTACATGCTCTCCACGTAGGATCTCTGTCCTTAATGTGTTTTACTATGAAACTTAAAGACAACACTACTAGTCGAACAATACCCTATACCTTGAGTGGTTGTATGAGCACAGCCTGTTGAAATCCTTGCTTAGTATATACTAAGTTGATCTTCAGTATATGAAAGTAATTGAAAATGAAACTCAATGATGAAGGACGGGATGGGAGAGGGAGTGGGAGAGGGGAGGGCCACAGGAGGGAGGGAGGTTGGGGAAGGGAAAGCCACAACAATACAAAAGTTGCACTTTGTAAATTCACATTTATTAAATTAAAAAAAAAATCAAGTTGGATGGAGTTCCATTTATATAAGCTTTAATAAAATTCAAATGAAATAAAAAAAAAATAAGAAATGGGAAAGCATAAAAGAGGTCTCAATGGTGCTCTTTTCTGGCTGTGCAAATTCTCCCGCCTCAGAATCAACCATTGGGACATTCCGACTTGGCTAAAAGGCCCATGAAAGTCTCACAGGCATGGAAAGCCAAGACACGGTGGCAAAAAACAATCTAAATGAATGATCCTGGTGAACAAGACTCCAGCAGAAGGAACAGACCATCAAGGAGGGAGGCGCCTTTCTCTGAAGGGAGGAAGGAACCTCCACTGTGATATGGCCTTGACTAAACAAGTTCAGAGTCGGTGAACTCAAGGGGCTTCCATAGCCTAGACAGCTCGTGACAAGAGTCTCGGATGATTGCTGATGTCATGAATGAGTGCCAATTGTTAAATCAATAATGGGAGTCACTGGGTACATGCTCCCCATGTAAGATCTCTGTCTTTACTGTGTTTTACTATGAAACTTAAAAAGAACACTACTAGTCAAACAATACCCCATACCTTGTGCAGTTGTGTGAGTGCAGCCTGTTGGAAGCCTTGCTTAGTATATACTAAGTTGATCTTCAGTATGTGAAAGTAATTGAAAATGAAACTCGATGATGAAGGGCGGGATGGGAGAGGTAGAGGTAGAGGGGAGGGCCACAGGAGGGAGGGAGGTTGTGGGGGGAAGCCACAACAATACAAAAGTTGCAAAACAAGAAAAAAAAAGAACTTAATTCTTTACCCTTTTAGTATTTTTTATGTTCTACTTAAAACTATTGGTTGAGCTCTGTAATTAATACACAATTGTTCTTAGGTGTTTAATTAATGCTATAACTAGTACTCAAATAGTATTTTACACTTTATGTTTCTGTGTGGGTGCAAACTGTTGAAATCTTTACTTAAAATATGCTGAATTGATCTTCTGTATATAAAGATGATTGAAAATTAATCTTGATGTGAATGGAAGAGGAGAGGGTGTGGGAGAGGGGAGTGTTGTGGGTGGGAGGGAAGGTATGGGGGGGAAGCTATTGTAATCCATAAGCTGTACTTTGGAAATGTATGTGCATTAAATAAAAATTTTAAAAAAAGGATTTAAAAATCTGGCTGTGCAAATTGTGAAATTTTCTTATTCCTTCTAAATGGAGCTAATAACATTTAACTTTCAAGGTAATTATTATTTTTTGGTATTCATGAAGCCATCTCTTCCTAAATTTATGTAGATCTCACAATTTCCAAAAGTCTAGGGTTACAGATAAATCACTTTGTATTAGGCAATGTCTTCTCTAGTTATCAACATTTTTAAAAGCAAAGCCTTCTGATGACTCAATATGTGAGGTTATAATAAATCACAACCTTTGTATAAACGTATCTGCTTTAAATATTTCCAAGATGGGAAGAACTGAAACAGCCTTCTGGCTGGAGCTCATGGTGATCCAGGACTAGACATAGGAGAGACACTGTAAAGGCAAGGACAAAGAAGGTGAAGAATTGTTGTGCAGGAGGATCTCTGAGTATTGCCCAAGGGAAGTTTGGACCCTGGTGGAAAACAAGGATGGAGACAGGGACAGAAAAGCAAAACATTGCAATATTCTCTAAAACAGGTTGGATAAGTGCCCAAGCCAGCCCTGTGCTCTTACAGCCATTTGGACCTTTAGATAACCTCTAAGACAGAGTACCCAATATCTATATTCTCTTTGGGATTGAAACAAGCAAAGCCTCGGTGATGGTCCAGGACACAAAATCATCTTTAAAGAGATGACCATCTCTTTCACAAATGTTCACTATGTTTAATCTGTATTCCAAATGAAAGTCAAGAAACAATGTGTTTACTTTATCAGAGGCAGTTACAACCATTTCTTCAAAACCTTCCTTGAGCCCCTTCTGTGTGGGGGTAGACAACACATGTGGTGGTTAAGCCTGCAGATTCTGCAGTTAGACAGCCACTGTTCAAACAGTAGCCATCACTTACAGCTAATCCTTCCCGAACTCAGTTTACTCGTGTGTGTAGAAATGCCCTGTGATAGGGAGCAGGTCAAATTCACTTTTGCAACCTAAGCAATGAGAACCATACCTAGGGTAGGAGTTGGAGAACCGAATGGAAGTGTCTTGGCTTCTACATGTCTTCCTTTAAGTCCTTATTTTGATGATTTGCTCCAAGTTACTAGGTTCAGCAACTTTTTTTTTGGTTTTTAAATGCAATGCAAATACTAACAGAATAATCATAGTTCATAGATAAATAAAAATCTTGCCACATATTCTCTTATTTACTTTTGTATATTATTTGCCTATATGAGGCAAGAATATGTACCTATACTTTTTAATGTAGTTCAGACATGTAGGTTACTGAACTTCATGTTGATTCTATTTGATATTCTGATGGTTAAAATAATTGATTACAAATATTAGTCTCTTTCTTTGATTAGCCATGGGTCCTTTGTGGTATAGTATAATGGACAGAGACAGAGCTCCTTTCCTTCAGTGTATCTGTTTCTGTCTCTCTCTAGTTCTCAAATAAATTTTTAATTATCTCAGGGGCTTTTTAGAGGTGGGAAAGGAGAGGACAGATATTTTAATATTGATCAAATACTAAATATATGAAACTCTAGTAGTGAAGCTTCTGACATCAACCCATAAGCATGAAGATTCCTCACCTTCAGAACTGAAAATCTCCTCCTGGACTCCCTATATGTGTGAAAGGACATTTGTAAACACATTTGGCATTTGTAGGTTTCAGTTTCACTTGTCCAAAATGAGAGTTTTGAACCTGGTCTTCATTAATGAGCATTTTATGATGCTTCATTTTCACCTTTCCATCTTTGTTTTATTATTTTCTGAAAGCATCAGGGACAGACTAAATTCCTTTTAGATGTTTCTAAGTTGCTTTTTCTGAAAAATAATAACTTGATAATTTCTTGCTGGGGGAAAATTCAGCAACACTGATGAAAATATAAATATCAGAAGCAAATGAACCAAGGAGAGACAGAATGAATGCAGAGGTAAGTGCTGCCTACGGATATGGTATTTTATCATTTGGGTTTTAAAGAGAAATTAATCATTTTTGCTTGGAATTCTCATTTCAAACACATGTGAATTGTGACCAAATTTTATCTCCTGCCACCGACTCCACTGGGGAGTTTCAGGCAATAAATCTCCATGTCAGTATACACTGTCTCCCCAAATTGCAAACATGTCGGAATGAAAAAAAATTTGGGCATGCTGGAAATAACAAAGATAGTTCAGGGTCACGCTATATGAAATAGTTCTTATTCCACTAAAGAGAAAGAGCAAGGTTTATGTATGAAATCAGAGACAGTGTTTTGGGGACTATGATGAGAGCCACTTAAAGTCTTAGAACAGTATGGACCAAGCCTGTGTTTGGTCCATGTCCAATTTTAAATTGAAAGAAGAGACAAGTGTAAAACCTCAAGTGAAGTGCTGATATTTGGGAGAACTTTAGAGCATGAACTAGGCTCACAGGGTATAACATCTTACAGAGAGTCAGATCTAGGGATGAGGATGTCATTCCTTCATGACTTTTTTGTAGTCCTAAGCACGGCAAGTTTTATTTGCCATAAATGGGTGAGCGTCAGGCTACTGTGCAGAGCAAAATGAATCTCTTGGCATGGTTCATGTCCTGTGAAAATTCTGAGCAGCATGTTCTTCAGGCCAGCTTGGCAAACTTACTAAATAATAATGATGAATTTCTTCTGAGGAGAATGGGGAAAGGAGGAATGCCTATAGGTGTATGATGCAGGGAATTAAACACATGGGGGATTGCTGCCAAAGGACTGCTGTCTCACAGAATCAGGAAAATCCTCTAAGGAGGACTTATTTCATCAGGCTGTTTCTTAGCCTCCTGGGTTGGCTATTTTTCTAAAAACTGTGGACAGTGGGTTGGCACCAACGGGAAGCTGGGAAGCAGGTTACTTTTATGCCTCCAGTTCTCACCAGGCAAGCTTCCTCCAGTGGATACCAGTAATGCCATCCTCTCCCTCTCCCTTTGCCTCCAAACTTAGATTATTTCTTGCTTTCCCTACTTCAGGGTTGACCCCCTCTGCACTGCCTGTATACTTAGACTTCCTTCATATGCAAAGTCAATTTCCTGTGCTGATTTCCTGTGTTGTAAATACTTGGAGTAATTTGTATCTGTTTTTCTCTTTGTATCCCAGCTGATACAGAAGGTTTCCTGAGAGAGGGAAAATCTGAATTGAGACCTGTAACGTTTAATGGGCACTGTCTAAGCAAATAAACGGAGCGTTTGCTCAATTCTGTTGACAAGAGTCTAAATTGGAGGGTGCTGACTCAGTTCCACAAAACTGGATCTGTAGTATTCAGTAGATCACTGTGGCCTCATTGTTTCCTAAAATTCCTGTTATTTGGAGATTTCCACTAGCAGCAAGTTTCAGTTAGAAAAATAGCAATGGAAACATGTCTGGTTCCTTGGTTTTCCTTACAGCAAGATTGAAAATATGGTGATTTGGGCATTAAATTTGAACAAATTTCATCCTTTATTACTTTTTAAAAAAAAAGATTATTTATTTTTAATTGAAAGACAGACTGACAGAGAGAAAGGGACAAATGGAAAGAGATCTGCCATCCACTGATTCACTTCCCAAATGCCCTCAACACACAGGCCTTAGACCAGGCAAAAGCCAGGAATCAGGAACTCAATCAGAGGCTCCCACATAGGTGATAGGGACTCAAGATCCTAGATCATTATCCACTGCTTTCCCAGACATTTTAGCAGGAAACTGGATCACAAGCAGAGTAGCTGGGTCTAAAACCAGAGCTCCAATAAGGATGCTGGTAAGTGGCAGCTGAGTCTACACTCTCATTGTGTATTTCTATATGGTATAAGAAGGGAAAAAGAAGGAATTGGCTGGCGTAACTCTACTGATAGTCAATTTCATTAAAGATTATTCTAATCTATCGGAGACATTCCAAAGATGTTAAACTTTAAAAGAAAGGAGTTTCATCAGTGACAAACCCTTTCCTTTAATTAGGCTCTTGGAATGCCTAGGCAAGTTTGTTCACTTCTCACCTGTGTTCAAGTTACCAAGAGATTAGATGTGCAGATGTCTGTAGAACTAGCTATCCTGCTATACACATTTCCTAAGTTAATGGAAAATGTAATTTTCTCATAGTGACCACGCAAGTGTTTCAACCTGAACAAAGAAATTTCTAGTAACAAAGATATTCTAGCATATTTTCAATGAGATTTTAAATAATAATAATAACCTCTTTTTAACATAGCATATGTACATCCATCTTATCATACACACTTTGGGTGTGAATTCCTCTTGGAAATATGCCATGAAAGACTGATCTGTTTTATCAAGGAGAATACCCTTTCTATCAGAATTTATAGAAAGGCACTTACTATCAAGGGAAGATGGTGAACTCTGAAGCCAGCATTGCTTTGAACTGTGGCTGCTTCATTTAGTCAATGTGGGGGTCTTAGGAAGTTACTACATCTCGATGACCCCTCTTCTTTATTTCTGAAGTCAGAATAATAATGCCTAACTTTTAAAATTATTGTGAGGATTACACAGTGAAATATGGCACATAGTTAATAATCAATAAATTATAGTTTCTTTAATTCTCCTATCACATATGCAAGGGTAATTTGTCGAAATGTGGTAAATGTTTGGAAGGCAAACATTTTCTGTGTAGAATGCAAATCAATGAGAAATGAAAAATAGTAGTAGCCTCTATATAGATAGCTATGCCAGATGAGGGTATCATCTGTCCAGTGTCAATGTATTCATTGGTTCATTTATGTATTCATTAATAGTTATTAGCTATCTACTCTATGTCACCATTAGATTGGGTCTCATGGTTTAGAAATGAGCAAGACATAGTCCTTAAAGAGTGTATGATTTAGAGGAGGAAGTAGACTAAAAAGTCATAAAGGGGGATGCGCTATGTTAAGAAGATGCACTGAAAGTCACAAAAACATCTAAGAGGGGCAAATAACTGTGAGGAGTAAAGAGAAGGAGTAAAGAGAAATGTTATTCCATAAAGAATTAACTAGGTCAAGACTAGAAAAGAAAATTTCATTTAAAGGAACAGCAAATGCAAAAGCCTAGAGGTGAGACAATGAGACACCACAGTTAATTTGTATGTGAAATTGAGCAAACAGCTGTAAGTTTTTTTGAAAGGCATTGGAGTAACCTTTTCCTAACCTTTCCAGATGTGCTACATTAAATGATTTTTCCTGGACGTCTTCTAATTGCTATATATTCCTCTCAAAATGAAAAGAATAAAAGCATATCCAAAAACATAATGAGATGATTAATATTACCTACAATACCATACTTAGTAGCCAATATGATATGCATTCCCTTCACTTGCATATTACGGCATGCTTGGCAGATGCTTAGCTTGTATCCAGTGTTGTTTGTGGGCTTACATTTTGTAATCTGGTACAGGAGAAGCCTGATCTGATTCAAAGCTGTGTTTTTGGCCTGCACAGTTTATACAAATGGAAATAACATTTAAAATCTAGCAAATCCATGTAAAATAGAAATTTCTAACGTCTTGTGAAAAGTCAAAGTTCTGGGGACTCTGGATCCTTATTCTTGCATGGCCATCAGCAGAAGCTGATGGCGCCTGCCCTCTTCAGGCTAGGCTCGAGCCAGTTTGCCACAATCACTGGCACTCAGAGGCTCCAAGCCCTGCAGCTTATGCCCTGCAGTCTTCACTCGCAAGAAAGATCTGCCTGGATGCCTGACGTCTTTTAGTTTATAAATGCCCTAAATTTCCCTGGTTTGATTGGATGTTGTTTATCCTTTTCTGTTCTTCAACTTACTACCTTGCACTTGTCTCTGATAGCTTTATCCTGTTTCTGTCAAGTTCTTTCCAGTAAAATGAACTTATATTTGCTTTTAATATTTAAATATCAACTTGGCTGATAGGATAAAAATAAATAGTTCTTATATTATAAATATATTAGCTTTAATGAGTATTTTACGTTTATCAAAAATGCCAAATTGGGCTTGTGTTACATATCAGGTAGTGTTTGGGCATAAATGGACTTTTTACATGGTGCAAACCTATTCAGAAGTATTGTATTATATGAATCCTAGTTTCTTCCAACATATGTTACTACTTGCCACCCATAACAAAAATTTGGAGGTTTGGTTTGCATAAGCACCATCAGCTCAAGAAAACCCCTTATATTTCAAATTACAAATGGTCTTAGTTTAGATTCAACTGCCTGATGAAATGCTCAACTGCATCTTTAAGCACCACACTTGACACTTAATATCACGAGAATTTTAAAATTTATAAAGCAGACTCCATCCAACTGAAATATCAAGTGAAAAAGTTTTTTAAACATGCAAATGCAATGAAAACACCAATCTACATACCTAATTTCCTAATATATTAGCAAATGTATGTGTGTGTGTGCATGTGTGTGTCTTTATAAGGGGCTATGTGAGTGCCCTGTCTCATACGATCTTAACAACCTTTGTCAGTAGGATGGACATTATGATCTTTCTTTTTAACAGGTAAGAAAACCAAGGTCCATTTAAGATAAGCAACCTGCCAAAACTCAAGTAGATAATGAAAAGCAGACCTGGAACTGTAATCCAGGTTTCTAAATTTGAGATAATTCATCTATGCAATAAATATTTATTGACTGGCTTCATATACTTTTTGTCAGTTTTCTGCAAAATCCTGGAGCTATGGTAAAGAATAAAACTGGGGTTGCTCTGAAAGCCTTAGAGATATGCAAGTAGATATAATATCATATGGATTGTAAAATAACAGAAATATTTTGATTGCATGATAGAATACTCATGAGGACATGTAGGGGGGTCTAGTTCAGAGAAGTCACGTGAATCAAATGGGGCTTGCAGTACAGCACACAAAAGAGAGAGGGGTTTACTTAGGAAGAACCTGGATGAGAGAACGAAATTACAAGCATTTAGATTTGACTAAGAAAGTTTGAAGTAAGGAGGCTGGCAATATGGACATGGACAGAGCAGCACTAAGGATCATGCCAAGTTCTCTGTATCTTATTCTGTTGCCCAGAATTTTAAAAAAAATGACTATGACCTGCTTTCCTAGGTCATAGTCAAGAGCTGGATTGGACGAGGAGCCGCGGGGCCCAAACTTGTGCCAATATGGGGTGCCGGCACTGCAAGCTGGGGCTTTAACCCACTGCGCCACAGCGCCGGCTCCCCTTTTCTTTTTTTTTAAAAAAGATTTATTTTATTTATTTGAAAGACAAAGTTACAGAGAGGGAGATGGAGAGAGATCATCCATCCCCTTGTTTACCCTCTAAATGGTTGCAACAGCCAGGGCTGGGCCAGGCCAGAGTCAGGAGCTTCATCTGTGTCTCCCATGTGGGTGCAGGAGCCCAAACACTTGGCACATCTTATGCTGCTCTCCCAGGCACACTAGCAGGGAGCTGGATCAAGAACAGAGCAGGACTCAAAGTGGTGCTCACATGGGATGCAGGAGTTGCAGGAAGAGGCCTAACCTGTTATGCCATAATGAAAACCCCACAATTTGCTTTCAATTGTATTTTTTGTGTTGTGCTAAAACTTGATATAATGTTTAGGTATATATGGGAGTTTAAGATGTGTAGCAAAAATGTTAGAAATTACTATTCTGTTCCTGGGTACACACCTAAGGGGAACTTCCACACATACTTACTGTACAACATGTACTAGAATGTTCACGCTAGCACTAATCATATTGAATAAGCATGAACAAAGTGGAAACAAATTTTGCAATGTCCATACAATTGGATTTCATGTAGCAATGAGAACAAGTGGTTTGCAAACATATGCAAAAACATTACAAATTATCACAGATGGTTCAAAATGTAACAAATCTATTTATGTAGTTGAAAATTGATACAATACTGAGGCCGGTGCTGTGGTGTAGCAGGTAAAGCTGCCATCTGCAGCACCAGCATCCCATATGGACACTGGTTTGAGTCCTGGCTGTTCCACTTCCAATCCAGCTGTTTGCTATGGCCTGGGAAAACAGTAGAAGATGGCCCAAGCCCTTGGGCTCCTGCATCCGTGTGGGAGATCTGGAAGAAGCTCCTGGCTCCAAGCTTCAGATTGGCCCAGCTCCTGCCATTGCAGCCATTTGGGGAGTGAACCAGCAGATGGAAGACTTTCTATCTCGCCTTTTTGTAACTCCGCCTTTCAAATAAATCTTTTTAAAAAAAAGCACTCAGATATTTCATGTAGATTTTTATATACTGAATTAATCATCAAAATTAAAAAGCATATTCAATGTTGGTCACTCAACTTATCCTAATTTCAGAGGAGTAGAATACTTTTATGTTGTGTGACTTCCTACTTTTCTGGATAGTTTACCACAAAAGAACAGCAGTCCAGCTTTGGTTATTTTATTTTAGTGTCTATAAAGAAATGCATGTGTCATTTATACTCATATGCATGAACTACACTTTGTTTTGTTGATAACTTATCTATCATTTTATCAGGTTTACTGACATGATTAGGATCACTAAAGAGGAAAAATCATTACATTTTTTATGTATGTTTTTACAGTCAAGAACAAAGCCACAAGAAGTAAAAGTCCCCATAGGGAATTCCTTGTGAGAAGTTGCTGCCCTGTACAGTGTCCTCAGGGCCTTGCTCCCTTCTGAAAGCTGCTCCTTCTGTAGATCACCTATTGCTTTGATCACCATTAACAACGTATTTCTTAGTTCAAGTACTTGGTCACTTCCAGAAATTGTCTTCTCCCAATAGTTGTTGCCCAAGTCTGACATCAATGACAGGACTTGAAAAGTTCCATTGTAAAATGTATCTTATAAAAAGCTATGTGTGGATTTCCATTTTTGTATCAGAATAAACTTAGCTCTCATTTCATTTTCCACTCACTTTTTGAAGTCCCCTCATAAATTTAGACCAGAGTCTCTCAATAGGGATTCCACAGAACTCTATTATTCCAAGAGATATCAACTGGGTTTCCACAAGAGATTGTGATGAAAGGAAACAAAAAATTGTTTGCGTTGTGTGTGTGTGCGTGTGTGTGCATCTTGGAGATGCTGATTGCTATGTGATAGGAATAATCAAAGTGATGGATTCTTTTTTTTATTTTTATTTTTTGACAGGCAGAGTGGACAGTGAGAAAGAGAGACAGAGAGAAAGTCTTCCTTTTGCCGTTGGTTCACCCTCCAATGGCTGCTGCAGCCGGTGCACCGCACTGATCCGATGGCAGGAGCCAGGTGCTTCTCCTGGTCTCCCATGGGGTGCAGGGCCCAAGCACTTGGGCCATCCTCCACTGCACTCCCTGGCCACAGCAGAGAGCTGGCCTGGAAGAGGGGCAACTGGGACAGAATGCGGTGCCCCGACCAGGACTACAACCCGGTGTGCCGGCGCCGCAAGGTGGATTAGCCTATTGAGCCGCAGCGCCGGCCAGTGATGGATTCGTAATAAGCATCTCATAAGCAATTTTGTTAATTGTTATCAGCCCCATATAACAGTGCATAGGAGGACTATGTTCAAATGATTGGGTCTTTTATCAGTGGGAACAGTCATACATAATTAGTGAGAACTGGGTTGCCTGGGGGAAGGAGGGAGGTGAGAATGTCGGCCCCTCCATCCTGCATTACTGCCCCCATCATCTTATGTGCTACCAGTGAACTTCAGAAGCAAACATATACTTCAGGTATGATAAAATAAATGCAAGGACAACTTTCATACTAAATAAGCAGATTTTTTTAGGCAGTGACCTGAAGTGGGTTTATGCAGGTTACACAAGCATTGCATTGAAGTTTTTATATTTTCACATTTTTATTTAACTTTTCCTTGAGGTTTTCTCATTTACTTGTGATGCCTTATATTTTATTAAAAATTCTGTTTATGTGATGGTCAAATGAAACAATTTTTAAAAAAGATGAACAAGGAGAGATTTTCTCTATTTCAGTTGGAAATGGAATCTTTATATGCTTATTTCAAATTTGTTCAATAGTTGAGTAATTGTATAGCATAGTTTTCACATTAAGAATATATATGATTATATAATATTTTTGTACATATATATGTCTATAATATTGTGAGGTGTATGTACCTATTTTGAACATTTTATTTACAATTTATTTTAAAGGGAGAGAGAAGGAGGGGAAAGGAGAGGGAGGGTTGGGGGTGAGAGAAAGAGAGAGAGAAGAGAGAGAGAGAGAGAATCTTCGATCTATTGATTCATTCCCCAAATACAAACAACAGCTGGGCCTGGGCAAAGCTGAAACCAGGTGCCAGCAGTTCAGTCTGGGTCTCCAACATGAGTGACAAGGAACCAAGAACTTGAGGCAGCATCTGCTGACTCCCTGGGTCCGTATTGGCAGAAGCCGGAATGGAAGCTGAGTAGTCAGATTTGAACCCGGCACTCTGATATAGGATGCAAACATCCTAAGTGACATCTTAACCCTGTTCCAAATGCCCATTCCTATTTATATTTCATAGAAAATTGATGTAGTGGCCGGTGCTGCGGCTTAATAGGCTAATCCTCCACCTTGCGGCGCCGGCACCCTGGGTTCTAGTCCCTGTTGGGGCGTTGAATTCTGTCCCGGTTGCTCCTCTTCCAGGCCAGCCCTCTGCTTTGGACCAGGAGTGCAGTGGAGGATGGCCTAAGTGCTTGGGCCCTGCACCTGCATGGGAGACCAGGAGAAGCACCTGGCTCCTGGCTTCAGATCAGCGCGGTGCGCTGGCCGCAGCTGCCATTGAGGGGTGAACCAATGACAAGGGAAGACCTTTCTCTCTGTCTCTCTCTCTCTCACTGTCCACTCTGCCTGTGGGAAAAAAAAAGAAAATTGATGTAGTAATTTTACTATTCGATATTGTTAGTAAAATTTTATATTATAAATAACACTAATTGAAATAAATTTATGGTTGTTTAAATTAAATCGATGCAGTCCATTTGTAGAAAAATACCACATTTTGGCTTCAGCCAGTTTTGTAACAGAAATTTATTATGTTTACTTAACTCAAGAAATGGAAAGAATAATTTGTTTCAAGAAAAGTAAGCTGTTTAATAACCTGACATTTTTTAAAGAAAGTTTGGCAGCAAGATAATTTTAGTTTTAAGTATGAAGGAAAAATACTTTGGTATGTACATCACGGAACATACCTTGTGATCGTCTTGCACAGTAGATACTTATTGGTAAGACTTTTAGAACTACTTCAATAGAGTAACAAAATCAAATTGAAATTTTAAAAAAGCTGAAAGTAGGATTTCCATTATACACTACTGACACACATTGTAGAGGAGGTATAGCCACATAAATGTAGCAGAATAAAAATATGATCAAAATAAGCTTCCACAAAAAAGGCTATAATTTTCTGCTAAGAAGAGCAATGATGCTTATTATTAGATTATTAAATCTATACTTGATTAATGCTGATGTACCATGAGCTGTAGATACAATAATTTTTATGAAGATTTCCTGAAGCTTGAAAGTTATTTCAAATGTTGCTCCAAACTAAAATGACTGAGAACATTTTAGTTAGTGTGAAACTTCAGAGAAGTTAAAGGAGACAGGTGGGGTGTCTATAGTGTTGAGAAATTTAGAAGAAAATTGTCTCGCTTTACTTCGGCTGCCTTAACAAAATATCACAGACTCACTGGCTTAACTGCCTGAACTTTCTTTTCTCTCACTTCTGGAGGATGGAAGTGTGAGATCAAGTGACAGCATGGTTGGTTTCTGGTCAGGGTTTTGTTCCTGGTTTCAGAGATGGGAGAGGATAATTCTTCCTCTTGTTATAAAGTCACCAACCCTACTAAACTATGGCTCTATCTTATGATCTCACATTGCAGTGATTATCTGCTAAAAGCCCTGTTTTCAAATACAATCCTGTCTTCAAATACAGTCCTGTCTTCAAATACGATCCTGTCTTCAAATACGATCCTGTCTTCAAATACAAGCCCTGTCTTTAAATACAATTGGAAGTTAGAGCTTGTACATTTGAACTTTGGGGAAACACAATTCATTTAATGCAGAAAGTGATCATCGTTAGTACCTGCAGCCATGGTGTGCAGGTCAGCATAGGAACAAGATCTCTAAGCAAGGAACACCTTCTAGTTTTTGCAGTCATTCTCCATGAATGTGTGATTATGCACTTTTCTTTCCCTCCTAGGGGCCAGTAGATAACTATCAAATCACCTACACATACCAGTGGTTGTAGTGAGTTGGGCCACTGGTAGGGACACCCATAGGACATGTCAGATTGCCTGGTTCAAGTCTCAGTTCTTTTGTGCTTCTGATTCTGCTTCTTGCTGATGTACCTGGGAGGCAGAGGGTGACGGCTCAATACCTTGAGTTTCTGCCACACACATGGGAAACTTAGATGGTATTTCTGGCATCTGGCTTCAGTTTGGCATAACCTTGACTGCTATGGGCATTTGGGCAGTAAATTGGGGAGTGGAATACACACCCTCCCCATCTCTCTGCCTGCCTTCCTTTCTTCTTCTAATTCTTCCCCCCTGTTCTTCTCCTCTTCCTCCTCCTCCTTCTTTTTCTCTTCCTCTTCCTCCTCCTCTCCCCTCCCCCTCCCTTCTTCACCTCCTCTTCCTCCTTCTTCTTCTCCTCCTCCTTCTTTTTCTGTCTCCTCTACATCCCTTCCTCCTTCTCCTTCTTATTTCTCTTCTCCTTCTCCTTCTTTTTCTTTCCAGAGACTTTTCCAAAGATTTGATTATGTGTTTGAAGGGCAAAGAGAGAGACACAGAGAGAAATTTTCCGTCTATGGGTCCAATCCCCAAATGTCTTCAACAACCAGGGCTGGGCCAGGCTGAAGCCAGGATCCAGGAACTCCATCCTGGTCTCCCAGGTAGGTGACAAGGACAAAGTACTGGATCCATTGTCTACTGCCTTCCCAGATACATTAGCAGGGAGATGGATCAGAAGTAAAGTAGCTGGAAATTGAACCTGTACTCTGATATGGAATGGTGGTGTTGCAATGACTTAATTAATTGAGCCATGTGCTGCCCTCCCTCTGCCTTTTAAATGAAAAAAAAATTATTATACTTTGTTTTAATTTTTTAAAAGATTTATTTTTTTATTAGAAAAGTGTAGTGACAAAGTGAGAGGAAGACACAGAGAGAGAAATCTCCCATCTGCTTGTTGATTCCCCAAATAACCACAGTGGCCAGGGCTGCGTAAGGCTGGAACCAGAAGCCTGGACTTCCATCTGGGTCTCCTATCTGGGTGTCACAGGCCCAAGAACTTGCAACATCTTTCACTGCTTTCTGAGGCACATTAGTAGGGAGCTGGATCAGAAGTGGAGCAGCCCCAACTCGAACCGATACTCATATGGGATGCCAGTATCTCAAGCATTGGCTTAACTCACTGGGCCGCAACACCAGCCCCATAAATAAATCTTTTAAAACAGTGTTCATTCTTAGGGAAAGTAGAGTTAAACTCGAAAAAAGAGAAACAACATTTTTCCTGTCCTTTGATCTGCTGGCTATCTTTTTACAGTGAAGCACGTCTGCGTTGTTTCCTTGTTCTCTACTTACCTCCATCTCCTTGCCATAATGTACACAATTGTTAAAGATTTTTTTGCTTTGACACTGGAACACATTATTGCAAATGAATAACTGAGTGGAAAAAATATATGTTCTTTCATGTGTGTCAAAATAACATTTGAAAATAAACAATAATTTCTGTTGTTATAAGCCTTGATCTGTGTGTATGGAAGATTTAATGGCAAGCTCATAAAATTGAAATTCCACATGTCCCTGGAAAACATTAATTTGTATTATTAAAAATTTCCTGGGGTTGGAGCTGTGGCACAGCAGGTAAAGAAATGTCTGCAGTGCCAGCACGCTGTATATATGCTAGTTCTAGTCTTTGCTGCTCCACTTCCAATCCAGCGCTCTGCTGTGGCCTGGGAAAGCAGGGCAAGATGGCCCAAGTCCTTGGGTCCCTGCACCTATGTGCGAGACCTGAAGCTCCTACTTTAGCCTGTCCCAGCCCCAGCCAAAGCAGTCATTTGGGGAGTGAATTAGCAGATGGAAGATCTCTGTCTCTATGTTGCTGCCTCTCTCTCTCTCTCTCTCTCTCTCTCTCTCTCTCTCTGTGACTCTGCCTTTCAAATAAATTAATTTTAAAAAAAGTTCAAAAAATCTGAAAGTCTCTAAATTTACTCCTGATTCATCAGGTAAAATGTAAATATTTTGCAAATACTATTGCTGTTGTTTTTTGAACTTTGAAAGTTAAAATTTATATGTATAATATTTGTAGTCACTGAAGCTGAGTGCTAGAAAACAGTATCTCATTTTAAGATCTTGTAAGAAACAGAATTCCTTGCTGGTGCCGTGGCTCAATAGGCTAATCCTCCACCTTGCAGCGTCGGCACACCGGGTTCTAGTCCTGGTCAGGGCACTGGATTCTGTCCTGTTTCCCCTCTTCCAGGCCAGCTCTCTGCTATGGCCCGGGAGTGCAGTGGAGGATGGCCCAGGTGCTTGGGCCCTGCACCTCATGGGAAACCAGGAGAAGCACCTGGCTCCTGCCTTTGGATCAGTGCAGTGCACCCGCCACAGCGTGCCAGCTGCAGCAGCCATTGGAGGGTGAACCAATGGCAAAGGAAGACCTTTCTCTCTGTCTCTGTCTCTCTCTCTCACTGTCCACTCTGCCTGTCAAAAAAAAAAAAAAAAGAAAAGAAACAGAATCTCTTGTGTTATAGTAGTTTTCACTATTTGCTTTAACTATTATTTGCATATGTGAATATATGTGCTTATATACAAAGGTGAACACTTATATATCTTACCAATAATATTGGAAACTGTGGAACAGTGAATATGAATGAAATACATTGCATCAAGTTGACCCTTTCTTCTTGGTTACAAATTCTTTTCTCTGTAGAATATAATAGTTGGTCTTCCTATTTACATCACTATTTTTTCTTCTCTTTGCATATGCATGGTCACAGGAAATTTTAGAGGTGGAAGAGGTTGTTAAAATGGTTAACTCTACAGCTAGCATAACAGACAAGAAAAACGAAGCCAGGAAAGAAGAAATTATTGATGAATGATAATGACAGATTCAAGAGAAAGACTCCACTTTTATACATCACACCCAGAGTACTTTATACTGAAACATTCTATTACAGTTACTCCACCCGATGCCTTTACTCACTCTGTCCTTAGTTTGCCTCTGTAAAACTGAGCCCCCATTAAGTTTTCCATTTTGTCCTCCATGTCCACCTTGCCCTTTTTTGATGTAACTATTATCTGTTTCATAATTTCTTGGTTGTGTGAGCTCAATTTTAAGATGATAACAGTAATAATATATTACCTAAGGTTATTTTCATCTTTCTATATGCCCATCATGCCACAAATAGTTTTATATTCTCCTTCCATTCCTTTGAGAAGCAAATATTGTCTTCATCTTCTATATATGACAGCTGAGCACAGGAAGCATAAGCAACTCATCCAACTTCAGACGGAAAAATGATAATTTTGCATAGTAGCCTGATCTTACTTAATTGATTTTAAGCGGAACATTGTCCTATGTATATTTTTACCTCTAGAATTGGGGTGCATATTATAATTAGTAGTACTTTAAGCCTGTGTCATAATTTAATTTGTAAGGCTTTTTATTCTTCAAGCATATATCATGCATGTCATATAATAGATTACATCCTAGATTTAAGGAAACAAGTTCATTGCTTTGCATCAGTCCACTGCTCCAGTGCTATTCACATGCAAATATTTGTAGTCTGGAGTTGAATTAACACTTGAGAAGATGGTGATTGTAGATTAACCTTGAACAAAGAGGGTCAAATGAATAATGGTGAGGAACCTAAGATAGCATAGTACCATTTTATCCTTTGGAAATCCTCTCTCTGCTTACTGAACTTGCATTATCAATGCAAGTATTTTGGGAGTTGGAGATAAAGTGACAGGAAAGGCAGACCCAATCAGTGTAATCTCTTCCCATAGGTATTCATGGGAACTATTGCATTAAAAATAAACTGCTGCATGAAACTGTGCATGGTGAAGGTAAATGAGGAATTTAAAACTAAACCATGGGATGCACATGCCAAAAGAAAAAGCTATTGAAAGAGTGCACTTTCAATTTGGAAGGTGGCTTTATTTGAAAAGAAGCAAGATAAGCAGTTAAAGTCAACCATGAATGGTAATCAAGCATCTGTATTTTTTATGGTTCATTATTTCTTAAAATAGAATTAATTTGCAAATTGTCAGAATTGATGTGATTTGTAGAGCAGTGAACTTAATAGTAATTGCCAAGAACTGTCTGTTCTTTTAAAATTATTCACATTGCAGTATAAGGGCTGCGCTGTCTCTGCTATGAAGTTCCATCTGATGTTGTTTATAATAATTCATTATACTCTGAACATAATTAAATTTACATTCTAGTAAAGGCAAAATGCTAATAACCATATTAGTTTTATAAATTTTGCTTTATATTTTTTCAGTTTTAATCATTTGAATTCTACTTCAAAACCAATGGTGTAAGAATTTTCTTTTAAATCTGAGATAAATTGCTATTGCGTTAGATATTTCCAGGAAAGCATTACTCAAGAAAGCATGACATGCCAGAATGTCTGATACATACAGACTCAACTTTTAATCACTGAATGACCAGACCTCTTGAAAAACAAATCATTGAGTTCTGAAAGACATAAAAAGAAAGTACTGATAAGAAAAGGAGAAAATAAGGATTTATTTAATTTTATGTCACACAAAGTATATTTTTTTAAATGTTAAAATGTAGTTTAGGTCAGCTATGGTTAATGTTAATATGAACAGTGTGTCTCACTCGTTAGTTTTTATTTAATATGAAGTGAAATAATATATTTTTCCAATTTTGTTGTAATTTTGCCAATATATATACGAAAAGAAGTCAGGAAAAAGGAAGGAGGAATAATGATATAAAATATTCTTTTTCAGAGTTTACAATATCTCTAGGAATTATGAATATTCCTCCTTTAAATATGTGTAAACTGAGAAATAGTAACTAGCTTCCCTAAGTTACCATCGCTAGAGAGTAGCATACTAAAATCAAGTCTGTGAAACAGCAATGCCATGCTTTTTATTTATTTGAAAGGTAGAAAGAGACAGAGAGAGAGAGAGGAAGGCAGAGGAAGAGAGAGGGAGAGAGAAAGAGAGAGAGAGAGAGAGAGAGAGAGAGAGAGAGATTGTCCACCTGTTTACTCTCTACATGACCAACAGTAACCAGAGCTGGGCCAAGCTAAAGCCAGGAAACAGGAACTCCAATTGACCTTCCCAGTTGGGTGGCAGTCTTGTATTTACTTGAGCCATCAACTGTAGCATCCCAGGGTGAGCATCAACAAGAAGCTGGAATGGGAAGAAGAACTGAGACTCAAACCCAGGCGCACCAATATGGGATATAGGCATCCCAAGTTGGGGCTTAAATGCTACTCCAAGTGTCTGTCCCATTGCCAGGCTTTCAATCAATATACTTCAGATAAGTCTCTGGAATTCTGAAATGGAATGTTTACTCCACCTACCTCAAAGTTCCACATCCCGTTACAGTGGCTAAATTAAAGACCAACCAGTTGTTAATGAGGATGCTAAAACACTCTAATACTGTTGGCAGGAATATAAAATGGTACTACAACTTAGGAAAACATGTCATAGTTTCTTAAAAAGCTATACATAAAACTTAGTATATGATTCAGTGGTTTTACTTCTCTATTTTGTAACAAAAACATAGGTATAAATGAAGACTTGTATACCAATGTTTATATCAGCTTTATCTGTAACAGTACCAAACTGGAAACAACCTAAATGTCCATCACGTGTGGATGGATGAAAACATTGTAGTACATTCATGTAATATAATGAACTATGATATACACAATAATATAGATAAATTCCTAAATAATTACGCTGAGTAATTCCAGCATATAAAATCTAGAAAACGGAAAGTCATCAGTAGTCGCAAATCAGATTAAGTTGTTACCTGAGGGAGTGAAGGAGTGCAAGAAAATGTATTACAGAGTGACACAAGGAAATTTTGAGGAGTGACGGAGCTGGTCATTTATCTTCATTGTGTTTATGGTTTTACAAGTTTGCAAGCAAGTTAAAAGCATCGAATATGTGCATTTCACTGTATGTCCTTTAGAACACAATAATGTTATAACAAATACATGTGAAAATTAAAACCACATATATTTTAGAGCATCTGTGCAAGAATGACAAATTACTAACCTAATATTTCAGAGCTACATTACCATAACTATGTTATATAATGACCTTAAACAGCTCTAATCAAGTTAGCAACTTGATTCAAATACAATGTCTTCACTAGACCGGTCAAGGCCTGTGGGTATGCCTACAAGGTTTGCTCAGATCCCAAACAATTACTAATCAACTACAATATGCCTGAAATTATTTTGAGTTCAGAGGACACAAATGGATATGAACAAAACAAATAGGTAGCATAACCTCAGGGAGTTCATAGTTTGAAGTAAAAACAAATAAATGACCATTAAAATCAAATTAGCTCATTGCAAGCAGCAGTTTAGAAAATGAAATAAAATGGAATTGTCTTGGAATAGAATAGATCAGGGTACATCACATGAAAAAGGGTAAATCATGTTCGGTAAACTTAGTTCTACATAGGTATGTATGTCTGGATTGCAACACTCTATCAACAGTTTTTCTTATATAAAGAATAGCCAAAAATGTAGAATCACTGGTGCTAGTGGGGGACCTGTGGGTGTAAAAAGTAACATAGAAAGTAATGGGAGAATGGCTGGCGCCATGGCTCAATAGGCTAATCCTCTACCTTGAGGCGCCGGCACGCCAGGTTCTAGTCCCAGTCGGGGCGCCGGATTCTGTCCCGGTTGCCCCTCTTCCAGGCCAGCTCTCTGCTATGGCCCGGGAGTGCAGTGGAGGATGGCCCAGGTGCTTGGGCCCTGCACCCCATGGGAGACCAGGAGAAGCACCTGGCTCCTGCCTTTGGATCAGTGCTGTGCACCCGCCACAGGATGCCAGCTGCAGCGGCCATTGGAGGGTGAACCAATGGCAATGGAAGACCTTTCTCTCTCTATCTCTCTCTCACTGTCCACTCTGCCTGTCAAAAAAAAAAAAAAAAAAAAGTAAGGGGAGAAGTGAAATGATAGAAGTTTCAGAGCAAAGGAAGATGTAGTGATAACTATTGCATGAAGAGACCAGGAAGACAGTAGCAAAAATTTTTGTTCCAAAAAAGGAAAGAGTTAAAGAGGTTAGTAAGAAATTAGATGAAAAGAGATGAAGAAGAGCTTTGCAGTTTGGGGTATAATTAATCAACCTGTTCATTGAAAATACCTTATTCAAAGATGACTAAAGTAATACTTTTGAAAGCTCTTTAAGATCAAGAGAGCAATCAAGGTAACCTGCTTTCGAGGGGTTAAGATTATAGTCAAAGGAAAATATACTGACATGAGTCCAGCATTAACCATTACTTTTCCCCTTTGAGCATTTGTAGGTAATAAACAGTGATCCAAAAGTCCAAGCCCAGAGTGGCAATTCCAACCCTGGTCTGTCTCACAGGTTAATGGAAGCACAGTTGGAGCTTGGGACTACCAAGGCAGCCGGGACTTCAGAGATCAAAGTCCAGAGACAAGGGACACTGATAATGAGTCTGACATTCTGTACTCCTGTTTCTTTGAAGGAATGTGCCTATTTTTAAACATTTCCAGGTCAAAGCAGCCAAGTTGGAAGGAACAGGTAAAGTCTAAAAACCAAACCTGAAGTCTTTCAATCTTAACAGGAAAGAGATACAAAGAGGAGAGACTCTGGCTAACACTGCAGGCTTCCAGTAATCTGTGATGATAATGTCAGAATAGTCACTATCTTTCAAAGAGTAATGACTAGGATAGGGAACAAAGGAGACTTTTGGAATGTGGCAATGGTACATTTCTTGATCTGATGGTAATATTATGACAATAGTCATTTTATGAACATTTATGAATACACATGTGATTTGCATATGTTAACTTTGATAAACAAGAAAATCATTGCTTGTCATAAAGAAAGAAAAATATGAAGTATAGCTAAGATAGTATAAAAGAAAGGACTTTCATCACATGGTTTATACAAATAAGAAAGCATATTTGATTGGACTTGTAACCAGACAAGGAAAGTTTGACAAAAATGAAAATTATAGATAAAATATTATTATATCTCTCTCCATTATAGTAATTGCACTGTGCTATTTGATACTTTCCAATCGAGAGTATCCACTATTGGGGAATTAATTGGGAAAAGACAAGAGAAGGCACCATACTGACCCTACTTTTAGTATTGAATTTATATTTTTCTAAAAATATGAACAATACCTAAACTAATTAGTTGAAGCTATGAATACCAGAAGGTCCTAAGGTGAATACATTCACAGAAGGAAAAGCTAAAGCTTGAAATGGCTGTGTGGAGCAGATCTATGTGAGACTGCTGTATTATCCAAGACAAAATTTCATTGCCACATATATTTTATTAGAATCCTAGTTCTTTTCAGTCTCCAGCAGAGCAGTAATGGCCTGACAATGTTTTAATATTTCTTTAAGTACCCTTTTCTCGATTTCTCTTGGAGAAGCTGTCATTAACATTTAGTTTACTTTTGTAGTGGCAATATTTTTTCCTTTGTTTGGCATGCTAAGACAGTAACTGATTCATGTGGAATCCTTGGGCCAAGTTCTGCCCTAGGACATATATGTGCCCCCTCTAACTTCAATAGAGCTGCATGCAGACATCCTTGGGTGGAATTTGGCTGTTGTCCATGATAGTCAATAGGAGTCACTGAAGTCGATTTGAGCTCTGCATGGATAAACTGATGGTTGAAGTTGACATTTAAGGGTTGAAAATAATCTGGGAAAAAAATCAAAGGCTAAGATTTATAATAAATCATAATTTCTAGAGTTGAGTAGTTTAATCAACCAGTTATAGTACACATATATTAAAATACCCATGTGACAAAAAGAAAAGAGTGTAGCTTCTCATACAAGTATAATACTTTTGTTCACAGAATGACAATTGAAATAAGGAAACAAGAAAATATCTATTTTCAGGTGATTCCATAAAAACCACATTATTTTAGCAAGAAAAATGCTAAGATTTTCCTAAATCCTTTACAGAACTTTTTTGCATGATTACTTAAAATATACATTTTTCTGGACTCTTAAAAGTTTGTAACTTTTCTAAAAAAAGGAATGATTACAATGGAGTCCATTTTATAAAGTTGGTCATAAACAAACAATGCATAAGCCAACCTCTTCTGATTCTCTAGCTCTAATGCTAGCTGAGGAAAAGCTAGATCCCTGTTTCTATGGAGCACATGGTTGTCTGCAGTGTTTACTTCACCTGGGCCTTCTGAAACATCACTTTGAGTAATTTATTCTATCTTCAGGTGGGGCTTGTTCGCCTTAGTACACCATCTCCTTGCAGACAAGGGTAACATCTTTTCAAAAGTAGTAGTTATTCTCCTGGCCCAGATTCAATATGATTTTTTTAACCTCAAATTCTCATTATAAAAAACTAAATATTCAAAAACTATGAAAGATTAGAAAATACCCAGTATGCTTTCACAAATACCATTATGACTCACCCTCTCCCCTCCTCCCTCCCTCCCTCCCTCCCTCCCTCTTTTCTTCTTGCTTTGTTTCTTTTTTCCTTCATTCTGTGTTTCCTTCCTTTCTCTTTTTCTGTGTTTTTAAAAATTAATTCTCTGCTATACCATTTAAAAATTAAATAAAAGCATATTGAGATATCACCTATATACTTCAGCATCATTTCCTTAAAATTAAGATCTTCTCTTACTTAACCACAAATATGATTAATTTCATCTGCAAGTGCTAACACTATTTCTTTAACATCATCTGTGATGGGTCAATACTTACATTTTCCTGATCATTCCCAAAATATCTGATGGCTATTTTAAGGTTCAGGACTCCATCAATATTCAAGTATTACATTTTCTTATAACATGTTTTTAAAAAAAGAAGTATTTATTTATATGAAAGGTGGGGTTACAGAGAGGCAGAGGCAAGGAGAGAGAGAGGGAGGGAGAGGGAAAGAGAGAGAGAGAGAGAGAGAGAGAGAGAGAGAAAGTAAGTCTTCCATCTGCTGGTTCACTCCCCAAATGACCACAACAGCCAGAGCTATGCCAATCCAAAGCCAGGAGCCAGGAGCTTCTTTCAGGCAGGGGCCCAAGGAGTTGGGCCCATCTGCTACCACCTTCTCAGGCCATGGTAGAGAGCTGGGTTGGAAGAGGAACAGCCTGGACTGCTACTGGAGCCCATATGGGATGCCAGCACTGCAGGCAGCTTTAACTAGTAAGTCACAGCTCAGACGCCTTCCCAACACATTTTAAAGCAAGGACTTTAGGGCCTGGTGCTGTGGAATAGTGGGCTAAGCAGCTGGCATCCGATTTGGGGGCAGGTTCAAGTTGTAGCTGCTCCTCTTCCAATCCAGCTCTCTGCTAAGGCCTGGGAAAGCAGTAGAAGATGGCCCAAGTCCTCGGGCCACTGCACCCATTGGGAGACACGGAAAGAAGCTGCTGGCTCCTGGCTTCTGATCAGCCTGCTATGGCTGTTGTGGCCATTTGGGGAGTGAACCAGTAGATGGAAGGCCTCCCTTTCTCTCTCTCATTCTTTCTCTCTGCCTCTCAGTAACACTGGCTTTAAAATAATTAATTTAAAAAAACAGAGATTTTAGCATCCCTTGGTGATCTTGTCTGAAGCATATTTTCTTTGAAATTTTAATTATGTATTTATTCAATACATTTGCTTACTATGTATGATATGATTTGATATACTCTATGTCAGTGGAAGTTAGCATTAGTAATTTAGCATTGTAAGAAATACAAGAGGTATAAACAGGTAGGCTTTATAACTTTGGCCTCAGTGAAGATAATTTTTTCTTATTTTTGATAAAATAATTTTGTATGTAGGCATGATGAAAGTTGCTTAGGTAAAGACAGAATATAGCCGATTTGTTCTAGGGGATATGTCACGGATTTTTTAAAATCTTCCCTCAAAACATATTGACTAAGAGTAATAGTCAAATAGGTTTTTATTGCATCAGATTGTTTCTTATTTCATCCAAAACCTTCAATAAATTGGAAGTATTTGAAAGACAGAGTTACAGAGTTGAGTGGGGGGAGGGGTAGAAAGAGAGAGTGAGAGAGTGATATTCCGTCATTTGGTTCACTCCCCAAATGACTGCAATTTCTAGGGCTGGGCCAGGCTGAGACCAGGAGCCATGAGCTTCTTCTGCAGCTCCCATGTGGGTGCAGGATCCCAAGTACTTGGGCCATCTTCTGCTGTGTTCAAAGGCCCCTTAGTAGGGAGATGGATAAGAAGTGGAGCAGCTGGGACACAAACTGGTGCCCATATGGGATGCTGGCACAGTGCCAGATTCTATCATGTATTTATTAAATAAACATATTTATTTTTGTTTTTTCGTGATATTCAGTGCTAATTTCTGTTCCATATCACCAGTGATTCCTAATTTGATTCATTATTTCAAAATAATGACAAATGTTCATACTCTCTAAGAATTTTCAGCAAGAAAGCATTAAAAAGCATAAGGATTTCAATAAATATGGAAATATGAGGAATGCCAGGAGAGGTGTTGTGGCACAATAGGTAAAATGACCACTTAGGAGCATGGGTTGCAGATTGCATGGGTTTGAGCCCTACCTCTGCTTCTGATCCACTCTTGGAGGCAATGGATGATGGCTGACCTACCTAAGTCCCTGCAATGCACATAGGAGACCTAGATGGTGTTCCTGGGTCCTGGTTTTGGCCTGGATCAGCCCTGGTTGTTGTAGCATTTGGGGAATCAACCAGGGGATAAAAGATTCCTCTTTTTCTTACTCTGCCAGTGGCTCTGCCATTAAAATCAATAGAAACACATAAATAACCAAAAATATGAGGAGCGTTCATAATGTTCAATGTTTTTATAATTATTCTACTGTTAAATAGAAGAAGGGGACAAAAAGAGTCAAAAATAGTATAAGTGCAAGCTATTTAAAGAGGGGCAGCCATGGGCAATGAATTAATTGAATAGGTTTGCAGAGAAAGAGGGTATAGCTTGTGCTAAGAACCACATTTGAAGAATGTTGTAGATGTAACACTAAGAAGTTAGACCTTTTCACAGCGTTCAAGATAGCAAGCAACTTGCCTTGAAATGTGTACTATTGTAAAATTTGACAATATACACTAGGTATCAATTTTCAAAGAACTGTGTAACAAGCAGAGCAAGACTGATCTTTGAGAAAACAGAACACACAAGGTGAGTCCACACTCACCTTGACCCTCTGCCTGGGGTCACTTTTTATATGACTTTATAGAGAGTTAGAGCCCAATCAGAGCTCAGGAATCTCACTAAGTGGAAAGGGCACAGACAGAGTTTAGAGTAATTGAAGTAAGTACAAGCTATAGTTTTGGGTACCAGAGAGGGGAGAGCTATGCAGAAATGGGTTCTCCTTAGATTCTTGGCTAGGATGCAGATGTATGAGGTTAACAGTATAAAGCACCCAGTAAAGAGTGTCTATTGCAAGGCTGTGAGATAATGGAGATCCCAGAGGTTGTAATGGACTGAGATATTATAAATTTCCAACTAGTACAGTATGGCAAGACCTTGCTGAGTGTCATGGGTGTTCCTATGAGAGCTGAGAAAAACCATATCTTAGGAGTAAAGAGTGTGTCCTAGTTTAAGTAGGAAAATATGCAAAACGAATACATTAGAGCCTCAACAAATAATAAACCCAAGCATAAAAGAGTTGAGAGTTAGAAGTAATTTAACTGCCAAAATAAATATAAACGCATTTAGAAGGTCACAGTATAATCAAAATACCTTGCAGGGTGTTTTCCACAAAGTCCATGTAAAACTAAAATTATGTAAATGAAAGGAACAATAAGTCAAAAGAAACAGACCTATAAATGTCAAGTGTGTTGTAATTAACAAAAACTTTACAGTTGTTGAAACACTTTAAGGAAAATATTGACATAATGGGTAAACAAGTACAGATACAATAGAACCAAACGGAAACGCTAGAACAGACGAGTACAATATCAAAATAAAATGGGCAAAACAATTGAAAAAAAAAAAGCCTGGACCTCCTGGTGGGAATGTAATGGTGCAACCAGTTTAGAAAAGAGTTTGCTAATTCTCTCTGCACTTACCATATTATCCACCAATTCTACACCTAGATATTTACCAAGAGAAGTCAAAACGGAGGTCCAGGGCCAGAGTGTTTGGCTCAGCAGTTTAAGCAGCAGCTTGAAACACTGGCTTCCTCTATCAGCACACCAGTTAGAGTCCTGGCTGCGTAGCTTCCAGTCCAGCTCCCTGGACTCAGGTGCCTGGGGCCCTGCCAGCCATGAGGGAGATTCAAGTGGAGTCCTAGACTCCTGGCCTAGGCCTGGCCCAACCTCAGCCACTGGGCCCATTTGGGGAGTGAACCAGTGGATGGAAGATTTTTCTCTTTCTTTCTCCTATCTTTCTCTGTCACTATGCCTTTCTCAGATATGGCTGAAGAGCCTATGAGAGTATTTTAGACATGGGAAGCCAAGACACTCTGGAAAAAAAAAAGAAGACCTAAATGAAAGATCTCTGCGAGTGAGATCCCAGTGGAAAGAACAGGGCCATGAAAGAAGGAGGTACCTTTCTCTGAAGGGAGGAGAGAACTTCCACTTTGACTATGACCCTGTTGGAATAAGATCGAAGTCGGCAAACCCCAAAGGCTTCCATAGCCTTGGCAACTCATGACTAGAGCCTAGGGAGATTACTGACGCCATAAACAAGAGTGTCAAATTGTTAAATCAACATCAGGAGTCACTGTGTACTTACTTCTCATGTGGGATCTGTCCTTAATGTGATGTCCAATGTGAAGTAATGCTGTAACTAGTACTGAAACAGTATTTTTACACTTTGTGCTTCTGTGTGGGTGCCAACTGATGAAATCTTTACTTAATATATACTAAATCGATCTTCTGTATATAGAGAAAATTGAAAATGAATCTTGATGTGAATGGAATGGGAGAGGGAGCGGGAGATGGAGGGGTGCGAGTGGGAGGGAAATTATGGGGGGGGAGCCATTGTAATCCATAGATTGCACTTTGGAAATTTATATTTACTAAATAAAAAAAGAAAAGAACAAAAATAGCAAATTATAAATCAAATTTGGGGGCTAATGTTGTGGTGTAACAGGTTAAGCCTCTCCCTGTGATGTCAGCACCCCATATAGGCACCAATTTGAGACCCAGCTATTCTAATGG
Organism: Sylvilagus floridanus; assembly: GCA_949820135.1. Taxonomy (NCBI): domain Eukaryota; kingdom Metazoa; phylum Chordata; class Mammalia; order Lagomorpha; family Leporidae; genus Sylvilagus; species Sylvilagus floridanus. The sequence continues at coordinate 41,679,782 of OX463227.1, forward strand.
CCTGGGAAGGCAGTGGAAGATGGTCCAAGTGCTTGGGCCCCTTCACTCACGTGGGAGACTTGGAGAAGGCTCTGGGATTTTGGCTTTGGCCTTGCTCAGTCCCAGCCATTGTGGCCATTTGGGTAGTGAACCAGCAGATGGAAGTTTCTCTCTCTGTCTTCCTCTTACTGTAACTTTACCTTTCAAATAAATAAAAAATAAATCTTAAAAAATTGGCTATCTCCAAACAATTAATTTCTAATCAGCATTAAAAAGAAAAGAACTACTGATACATTCAACGATGGAGAAAAAATCGTAAATAATCAAAAAAAGCTAAAGATTGTACTTACCATATGTTTCCATTTATCTGAGGTTTATGAAACAGAAAACTAATCATACCATTGATTGTCCATGGCAGATTAGTACTAACTGAAATGGAGGAGATATTTGGAATGATAAAAATTTTCTATATTTTAAATGGGGTAGTGATTAGATGGGCATATATATTTTCCAATCTTATTAAATTGTACATTTAAGGTTTGTGAATTCTACTGTATACAAATTTCTTCTACATAAAATATTAAAAAATAAAATTAGGCTGTTTGTATTAGTCCATATTTAAATAAAAATAAACATTAAATATTTCTTGAAGTAACTAAAAATACATTGGAATTTTACTCAACATATATACAGGAATATTACATATGCAGTCATGTTTCAGAACATCTCTAATATTATTTTTTCCAAGAAGAAGTATCAGGAAGCAAGATGTAACATTTTTGCTATTTTTCATGTAATATATTTCTAATTTTCAATATAATTTCTTCTCTAACTCGTTGCTAAATTTTGAAACACTTGAGAGTTTTTAGCTTTTTGTTAACAGGATCTAGTTTAATCCTACAGTGTTTGGGGAATATGTAGTACATGATTTTATTTCACTTGGCATATTATCTATTTGGAGAAATCTTTCACATAACATCTTAAAGAATAGCAGTATGTATTCTATGGTTGTTAAATACAGCTCCCTGAATAAAACTGTTAGATCAAGTTGCAAATCATGTTGCTTGAATCTTCAGTACATCTCCTGGAATAAATAAATCAATAGATGGATAGATGTAGATGTAAATGTATATGTATATGTCTACTGTTTCAGTAACTAAGAAATTGTTACAAATCTAACATGATTCAGTCTTTGTCTATTTCTCCTTTTAGTGTTGTTAATTTGGGCATTATAAATTTTGAAGCTATGTCCATAGATGCACATAATTTAAAAATTATGTTTTCTGAAGAATTGACAATTCTTTTAGAATACAGTGTCTTCTGCCTCTTTAGTAATACTTCTTGACTAAGGTCTACTTTTTCTCACCCTAGTACAATTACAACTATCTCTTTTTATTTAATATTTGAATGCCTGCTTTTGTCCTTTTACTTCCAATTTCTGTTTTGAAGGTACTTCAAAAATTTAATGGTAAAATGAGATTAAAAGATGTATTTATCTTGGTGCAATTTTTTGAAAGTTATGCATAGTTTTTTCATACTACTAATTTTCTGTGAATGTTTTAAAGAGACTTTACATATTTTTGTAAGCATATTTTTGGTAAACATTTTGTGTTTTTGTAGGTGTCACTTCTCCTTCTTCTTATTATTATTACTACTATCCAGTCTACCAATATTTTGTTATTTTGCTAGTTATTTGAGAGGTAGGGGGAGTACCATGTGCTGGTTTACTCCCTAAATGGGCTGGAGCAAGGAATTTAATCTCAGCTCTCTCATGTGGGTGGTTCAATTACTTGAGGTATCACCCCACTGCCTTCCAGGATCTACATTAACAGGAAGCTGGAGATACAAAGCTAGGTCCCAAACCCAGTACTCTGGTGTTGGAAGTGTGTGACTTCACAGATGTCTTAACTGCCACTGGAACCAATAGGCCAAATCCTTGCCAAATTATAACATTTTCCTTTTAATAGTTATTACTCTGTTTACAGTGAATGTGATAGAATAGAATCCAACAACACATCAGAAAGATCATCTTCCCAAACCAAGTGGGGTTTATCCCTGGCATGCAAGGATGGTGCTACGTTTGTAAATCAATCAATGTCATATACCACATAAACAAACTGTAGAAAAAAAAACCATATGATTATCTCAATAGATGCAGAGAATGCATTTGATAAAATACAACACCCTTTCATGATGAAAACTCTAAGAAATTGGGTAGAGAAGGAACATTCCTCAATACAATCAAAGCAATTGATGAAAAACCCACGGCCAGCATCATACTGAATGGGGAAAAGTTGGAAAAGTTGGAAGCATTCCCATCAGGTACCAGACAGGGTTGCCCACTCTCACCACTGCTGTTCAATATAGTACTGGAAGTTTTAGCCAGAGCCATTAGGCAAGAAAAAGAAATCAAGGGACACAAATAAAGGAAGGAAGAAGTCAAACTATCCCTCTTTGTAGATGATATGATTTTTTATTTAAGGGATCCAAAGAACTCCACTGGGAGAGTATTGGAACTCATGGAAAAGTTTGGTAAAGTAGTAGGAAATAAAATCAATACATAAAAATCAATAGCCTTTGTATACACAGACAAAGCCACAAATGAGAAAGAACTTCTAAGATCAATCCCATTCACAATAGCTACAAAAAAATCAACTAACTTGGAATAAACTTAACAAAGGATGTCAAAGGTCTCTACAATGATAATTATTTTTCTTGAAAAACTACCTTTAATATTTCCTTTAGTGTATGTCAGGTAGTGACCAAGTCAGTTTTTGTTTGTTAGAGCTATCTTTATTTCATCTTCATTATTCAAAAAATATCTACTGGGTGAATAATGCTAGCCTCGAAGTTACTTTATTTCAACATTGTAAGATGTAATTATGTTGTGTCTCTGGCTTCTATTTTTTTCTTTTATAAAGACAGTTATTTAGGTTTTTTTTTTTAAATCCAGTTTATACACGCTTTAAGATATTCTCTGAACTTCAGATTTTAGTATATTACTATAATGTTCTTAGACATTAAAATCTTTATATTTATCTTGTTCAAATTCTTGAATCTCTAGTTAGTTTTTGGCAAGTTTTGACAAACTCTCAACGAGCATTTGCTCAGTTACTTACCCTTCTTTTTTGGTTTCCCTCTTGTGATTCCAGTTACTTTAGAACATTTACAATGTCTTTTGTGTCCCTGATTCTCTATTCTGTTTTCCCATTTTTGTCTCATTGTGTTTCAGTCTGGCAAATATCTGAGTTCATTAATTCTCTTCTTTCCTAGATCTAATTTGCTAGTCAATCCATTATTCAGTTCTTAATTTCAGTTGTTGCATTTTTCTTCAAAGTGACATTGCTATAGCTCCCTATTCTTCAAGATCCTAGCCTCTCAATTCCTGCCCAACAAAGAAGCCCTGAAGTGCAAATTCCATCTTCCTTGCAAAGGAGACTGTTTCAATGTCCAGGCAACTACACACAGTTCAGCACCCTACTGTGTGAATCAGGAAGTGCTCCAGGAGACAATCCATGACATCATTATAGGATTCCTCTCAATGTATGCACTCTCCTTCTCTCCAGCATCTTGCCCCATAGATGCTATGGATTCTCCCAAATGCTTTCAAACAGCTGAGGGCAGGGCAGCAGGGTTTGGTTTGTGGATTTCCCAGTCTTTATAGTTGTTCTTGGGGAACGGATTATCTCATACAGCACTTCATAGTAACAATGACAGTATGAAAATAGCATTTGCACTCAAAATTTTTAACTCATATCTCTAATTTATGGAATTTGGGGAACATAAAAAAGAATTTTCTCAGTGAAGCAGTTTTCTAGCTTTGTAGTTTATCTCATGTCTCCAGTTCTTCTACACATTCTGAGTCTGTTTCCTTTTAGCCAGTGCAGATCAGGGTGAAAGAGATGCAGTCAACACTGTCTAGCAGCATATATCCTCACATCCAATCCTTTTATGTTTCAAGTGGTTCTCAATTCCCTATACGATGTGTATCTGTATCTATATATATTACATCATCTAAACCTATATTCATAGTATCTATATTTATATAAATCAGAGGAAGAAAGGAAGTAAGCTATGTGAAATTAATACAGTTATTGTTAACATAATATAATTCAAATTTTCAAAACTGGACTTCAATTCCTCATTTCAATGAGTCCCCTTTCTAAGACTGATTTTTAAATTCAGAGTCCTTTAATTTTGATTCTAAGTAAGATCCCCTATTCTTGAGTTCTTGGTTCAGGAATCAAAAATGAAATCTATAACTTCTGATTGCTACAGGATTGGCTTCTTCCCCAAACATTCTTACCAAAGAAACTTTGCTTAGTTCCAGAAGGTTATTTCCCTAGTTAACAGATACTGTTTTAAAAATCCATCTCTGTCCCAGGCTTTGCTGCCTGAGCACATAAATGGTTGCTGCCGACAGTGCTATAAAAGAATTAGAGCCTGGGACTGGCAATTATGCTATGAGGCACTCTCATTTTTTTTTTTTTATGCTTGAGAATTATTTTAGCATCTTTTTGCAGCTCTAAGCCTGGGTAAATGTATAGAAAAAGAAATCTGTAACTCAAAGGATTTGTGATCTTAAACTTTTGTATTTGATTACATTTGAATGCAATTATGGAGGCTTGTAATATAATAGTTTCTTTCTACTGGATGAAAATTACAGATATGTAATATGAGTTTACTTACCTGATTGCACATTAACGTTAATACTTTCAGATAGCCTGCGGCAGAGGCAAAAAGAAAAAGGCTATGTTGTTTTGCTTGGAACGAAGTCAGGTATATCATTGGTTAAGCATTGTCTGTTTCCTACAAAGATGCAGCTTTAATGTAGAAATGGTGCAATATGTATGATTTACTTTAAAGAGAGAGAGAGATCAACTTAATAGCCTGAACAGGAAAGAAACCATCCTTAGCAAAGGTTAAGTCCTCAGTTGTTGTCAGAAAAACCTTGATTTGTGATTTCTCTCCATTGAAACCCAAGTGTTAGGTAATTGGATGCTATGAAAACTCAGGTCCTTTGGCCTTTTTTGGTTAAGCCTTTTAAGTTAGAGGCTTTCCCAATGAGGGTGAAATCTTGGTCTGGTTATGGAAAAGGAAAATCCAGTCTCCAAATACTCCTAAGATCATCTCTAGCACTAACGTTTATAATCTTAGGATGTAGAAAGTTCCACTGGTAGTGCAAAAAAGCTGTACTAATTACAGTACCAGATCAAACAATAGAGAAAATAATAGCTGGGTGTAGGAAGCATTTTAATAAACTTATGTAGCATAGGAAAAAAGGGGTTAGTACTAACAAGTACAAAAAAATCTGGGTTATGTTTTCCAGGGACATAAAAATTTGAGGGATAAGAAAAAGGCTCCTGTCCTCCAGGAACTCACAGTCTGGGAAGAATATATACGTTATGTCCACAGTGGAGCTGGTGGTGAGTATGGTCACAAAAAATCAAGCAATTAACAATGGAACATAACCCATGAATTCTAATTTTGCTCATATTATAATGAGTTTTGATATTTTAAAATGGGCAGTTTTGTAGATTCATTCCAAAATCATTATTCAGCATCCCACATCTGACTAGCACATTCCAATCCCTGAGCTGAGTTTAATTGAGCTTGAGGATTGACTTATGTAAGTAGTAAGGTATTTATGGACTTTGAACACTAAAGTATATTGATCCCTTTGTTCATAGTTCCTTTCTCCTTGTTTGATATTTGTCACTATTTGAATTTATCTTTAATTATATTGCATCAAACTCACTTTTCTTTTGCTTTTAAGTATTGAGTGCTGCTCCTAAAGGGAAAGTCAGCAAGTCATAAGAATAGACCTACATGCAATGTGAGTTCTGAAGAGTGACAATTGGCATACACAATAATCAACCAAAAAATTTCTAAGAAAGATTACTCATGAGACTCTGTCAGGAAACAGGATCTCTATCACTCATTTTTTCCAGGGTCACTGAACTTCATGTTCAGTTTTTCATCTACATTTTTCTAATAATATAAACTCACTACCAGTAAATAATCACTTACTACTTCACAGAAATATAGTATCAAACAAACATCGCTGTTAGTTTAGCCAAAGAACAAATATAATTGCATGATATAATTTCAATCTAAAATTTATACAGTTATTTAGCATTTTTGTTTTATATGAGTTGTTAGAATCCCAACTACAATCTTTCTCCATTTAGTACTACTAATCAAAAAAAAATTGAAAGAAAAATCAGAAAAACACACATAGCTATTTACAACATATGCATATAGTTGGTTTGACTATAATAGCTGTATTTACAATAATAAAGCATTTAGTAACAACTTGGTATCCCATACTTTTGAGTAACTAATTCAATAAGTCAGTATTGAGAATATCTGTAAACTACCTTTGAGTGTAAGATCACAGGTTTGAATGCTGTTTGATCTAGTGGTTAAGGTGTTGCTTGGGTTGCCAACATCGCTTATCAGAGTGCATGAGTTCAAGTCCTGTCTCCGACCCAATTCCAGCTCTCTGCTACTGCAAAACCTGGGAGGCAGCAGGTGATGGCTGAAATAATAGAGTCTCTGCCAGTCATTTGGAAATCCTATATTGAGTTCCCAGCTCCCAGCTCCAGTATTCTGTTTGAGGGCTTTTGGGGAGTGAACTAGCAGATGAATGATCTCTCTGTCTTTCCTTCTCAAATAAATAAATAATACAAAAAAGCTTAAGTGTTCTATGTGTTATAATTGAGAATAACATAAATAAGTTTTCAAATATTGGAAATGTTTAGAACTTCAAATTTTTAAAAAATGTCTTTTTCTTATCACACTGTGTGCTTTTGAACTTTATTTTTATTTATTTGAGGTGAGGGTCGGGGGAAGAGAGAATCAATATCTGCTATCTGCTGTTCCACTCCACAAATGCCCACAACTGGCAGGGCTGAAGCCAGGAGTTGAGAGCTTCAGGCACTATCTACTGCCTTCCCAGATGTGCATTATAAAAGGTTAGATTGGAAGCAGAGTAACCAGGACTCAAACAGTGTATTCTGATATGGAATGAAGGTATCCCAAGTGGCCAGTTAACCCACTCTACCATAACACCCGAATCATACAACACTGTTTTAAAATCAATGTGTATTAGATTATACATTTTACCAAGAAGAAAACTGTGGGACACTGGGGTATGGCCACTACTGGTCCCACAAATAAAAAAGCTCCAAAAAGAGAGATGTAAGTGAAAATATTTGCTTTCCCTTAGGCATTTACCCTAATGTAGTTTATGTCATTAATTTTGCATTCAGATTTTATAGTCATTTCGTGAGTTAGTTGATAAAGAAGATATGTCAAAGAAAACATCTTATTTTCTTGCTAACTGATATACTACAATGTATTTATATTAGTAGGAGAATGCATCTGCAATGCTTAGGATCTGTTCATTGGTGATATAACAAGAGAACAACAAGGTCATGGAGCACACCAGTTTCAACTACAAATTTTCCTGATGTGGATTCTCAATTTTGTTTGCCCGAGTTTGAGAGCAGCAAATAATTGGGGTAACTTGATGGCTCTTGTCATCAACTCAAGCAATATTCAGCTGTGTGCCTGATGACATGAAGATAATTAGTCTTCATTTTTAACTGAAATAACAAGATTGGATGTATATTTTTAATGGTCTCAACTTTTAATTTTCTAAGGGTTTAAATGAATTTTATTAAGATATGTTGAATGTAAATAATGTAATATAATAATATTCAGAAGGAAGGATTCTAAAGCAAACAGATCCAGAACCAGTACAGTGACTCAAAGCTTTTTCCATTCTTTCCTTTCATCTTTCTTAGCATTTTGGCTTGTTAGCCTTCTGCTAAATTTGCTTAGTATTCACACGATTGCTGCTGCAGTTCCAAACATCATGGCTTCACACAGAATGGAGAAATGAAATAGAAAAACAGACAGCTTCACAAAAAATCTCTCATTTATCTGGGAAATAAATATTCCGGCTAATACCTCTAGTGCTCTTTTTACAATATTTTACATCTTATTTTCAGAATGAGATTATTTGACCATCCCTAGATCATTCATGGGAAAGAAGTTGTACTTTTGTTGACTGGTTGTGATAAAACATGATTTACCTCTTTTTAAAATTTTTTTTATTTAGTAAATAAAAAATTTCCAAAGTACAGTTTATGGATTACAATGGCTTCCCCCCCCCCATAATTTCCCTCCCACTCGCACCCCTCCCATCTCCCACTCCCTCTCCCATTCCATTCACATCAAGATTCATTTTCAATTATCTTTATATACAGAAGATTGATTTAGTATATATTAAGTAAAGATTTCATCAGTTTGCACACACACAGAAACACAAAGTGTAAAATACTGTTTCAGAATGAGTTATAGCATTACTTCACATTGGACAACACATTAAGAACAGATCCCACATGAGAAGTAAGTACACAGTGACTCCTGATATTGATTTAACAATTTGACACTCTTGTTTATGGCGTCAGTAATCTCCCTAGGCTCTAGTCATGAGTTGCAGAGGCTATGGAAGCCTTTTGAATTCACCAACTTCGAACTTATTCTGACAGGGTCATAGTCAAAGTAGAAGTTCTCTCATCCCTTCAGAGAAAGGTACCTCCTTCTTTCATGGCCCTGTTCTTTCCACTGGGATCTCACTCGCAGAGGTCTTTCATTTAGGTCTTCTTTTTTTTTTCCAGAGTGTCTTGGCTTCCCATGTCTAAAATACTCTCATGGGCTCTTCAGCCAGATCCGAATGCCTTAAGGGCTGATTCTGAGGCCAGAGTGCTATTTAGGACATATGCCATTCTAAGAGTCTGTTGTGTATCCTGCTTCCCATGATGGATCATTCTCTCCCTTTTTCATTTTATCAGTTAGTATTAGCAGACACTAGTCTTGTTTGTGTGATCCCTTTGACTCTTAGACCTATCAGAGTGATCAATTGTGAACTGAAATTGATCACTTGGACTAGTGAGATGGCATTGGTACATGCCACCTTGATGGGTTTTTATTGGAATCCCCCTAACTCCACAATTTGGGGCAAGTCGGATTGAGCATGTCCCAAATTGTACATCTCCTCCCTCTCTTATTCCCACTCTTATATTTAACATGAGTCACTTTTCAGTTAAAATTTAAACACGTAAGAATAATTGTGTGTTAATTATAGAGTTCAACCAATAGTACTAGAACAAAACAAAACAAAATACTAAAATGGATAAAGTATTATATTGTACATCAACAGTCAGGACATTTGAAAAGCAGGAAAGTGTGTGTCTTCCCAGTAACAGATCAATATCTGAACCAAAGAGTTCTACTAGTAAGGTATACATGTATATATGAGAAGAAGCTAGAATGCTTTGACTTGGTCACTGACAGAATCTACATTGGATACCAATTAGGCAGTAGAGTTCTGTGGAATCTTAAAATGGAGAATGGTATTAATTAAGATGAAATTAAAATAAAGTTTTCACTTATTCTCCTTGGGTCATAGTTTCCTTCTGCCCTAAAGACTTATTGCATCAATACCTGTTTACTGGCTGCTCTTACAAATATTGACATAATTCACTTGGCATGTGTCCATGATAATATCAAAAGCTCCATGAGAAGCTAAAATATAAATAGAACACAAAATGAAGTCAAGGTCATTTTCTAGGCTCAGAAAGATTGTGATTTTAATGTGGGGAAAAGTTTCGGATAAATATTTATCTTATTAGAAATAGCAGTCCCTCAATGTTCTTTTGGCAAAATATAGAAAGGCTCTTCTAAATGGCTTCTAAACTTCAGCAGGAACGTAGAAACTCTTCCAGTTCAATGAGATTTAAAATCAACAATAACTATTAGCTAATTTTCACGCATGAGAAGTAAAATTCAATAGTAAATTACAAGTGAAAATTTCAACAATAAGAAAATGTGTTTGTTCTTTGGGAGAAGGATATTTAGGGCTCATAAGGATTTGATTGATTATTAGATACTTTGTAGTACTTCTGGAGTCACACATCTGGCAATTCGTGCTTGATTTAGTACTTCAGAACGTCATTCAAAGAAGGCATTCATAAACATTAAAGATCATTAAAAAATAACAAGATTTTTGTACAATAGCTCAGAATTCATTCTTTCCATTTTATTAAACAGACATAATTAGAACTTGAGAAAGAAAATTTGTTTCAATTTGTGAGTGCATATTAGTCTATTTTGTCTTGAGACAGTGTCGAGGAAAAGTTTGTTGTCCCTTTTTTGTAATAAATCATACAGTGAACTTGGGAGAGAACAAAGAAATCCCAGGTTAGCAATTCTTTATTTTTGTACTTTTAATCTGTATTGGCAAATGTGTACATAGTCTTGGCAGACTCGTGTAGTTAGTTCTGCTATGTCTCCAGTCTACTGCAATTTAGAATGGGATAGAATTTTTTAAAAATTATTTATTTGTTTACTTATTTCCATTTCATTTGAAAGGCAGAGAGCTAAAGATGAGAGAGAGAACAGAGAGAGAGACAGACAATGAAAGAGAATCAGCCAGACAGAGAGAGTGTTCATCCATAGATTCACTCCCCAAGAATACCCAATGAGAGGGACTGGGCCAGACTGAAGCCAGGAGCCAGAAACTCAACCTGGGTCTCCCAGATAAATAGCAGGTACCCAAGCACTTGAGCCATCATCTGCTACTTCCCAGGATGCACATTTGCAGGAAGCTGGAATTGGGAACAGAGCCAGGACTCAGTCAAAACAATCCAAAATGGGTCACAGGCAGCTGCAGTAAGCTGCTGCATTAAATGCCCACTTATGAGACAGACTGCTTTTAATGCATAAGATGAGCATATCACTATAAAATAATCGTTTGATACCTATATTTACATTGAAAACTAAGGTTTTAATTTTCTCATAAAGTCCATCCTCCATTACACCTTAATATAATATGTGTTGATTTAGCATATCATTAAAACTTTCGTTGGTCTTCAAAGTACCAAGCCCCTAAAATATAAGAAATGTGGTTGAGCATACAGAGAGAAAATACTAATTAGAAAACTTTGCTGTTTCCATAACATTAAATGTTAGGAAATTTCCTAGCAATTTCATGCTCCTAGATGGACAGTAAAGATTTGCATCTTTACTGAAAAATAATCTATGACTCCATTCCAGTTTTTGACTAGATTTTAATTTGCATTCTAATATTTTTTGTAATTTTGGTATCGAATATTTATTATATTTATTTAGATATAATATTTATTATATTATATATAAATATAATATTTATTATATTATATTGAATATAAAGAAGTAAAGGTATGCTTTTAGGCACATCTAGTCACCCAACAATCATCATATTCGTATCATTGCTAAACACCAAGTATTGTGGCTGCGCTCATATAGCTTATAGTGTACTGCAGACTGAAGGCATTAGAACACTAATTAGAATACACTATAATAAATGCTGTGATACAGATAGATAGACACTCCTGAGTGGGTTGATAAAGTAACTGTAAGTCAAAAGGCACTCACCCTTGTACATTGGACACTAGTTTTAAGAAGATGTGAACCATAAGGCACAATAGTTTATAAACTGTTGCTGTATACAATGACAGCTACCTAGTAATGTGAGTCAGTCTTTTCTTACTTAGACAAAGGTAAGAGATGTGAGTTTACTGAGTGTCATCAGCCAGGTTTCAGGGGGCCATCTCCAAACAAGCATATTGACAGAGGATTAGACATGGCATTTTCCAGAGACATAGCCATATGTGAATTCCATATATAGATGTAATTCAAGTCAAAATCACTATGGGAATTTTGGAGCAGACTCACAGAATGCATGAGTGTTTCAGTACTAGTTGGTTCAATGTGGTATACATCTGGCTTTGTGTGAAGGGAAGGGAGAGGGTAGTAACAAAGTAGAATTTGATTTTAAGAAGGTTGAACATAGTTTTGATGTCAACATACATTTATGCACAAGTTTTAAAATGTCACCTGTCCCTTCCAGGAAGAAGGGAATACATATCTTGTACTGTGAAAGCAAATTAACTCTTTCAATCCACTAAATTCTTATATGCTACAAAGATTTACTGTTGTACAGCTGCTGTTTTCAAAATAGTAAATGTTGTAGAAACATAAGAAAATGTAATTGACAGTGTGTGATATATGTAACAGAATATTTAAGCTTTTCAAATTTCTGAAATTAATCTTATTTTTTCTTAAGACTTCAATGACTCAATTCTTGCATTTCTCAAGTGGTTAGAGTTTTGACATGGATTCTATATCCCAGTCTCACACCAACCAGACTGAACTTCTTCTAGTTCAGTCTGTCCAAGTGTTTGTGTGTCCTCAGCTTTGTGTTATCACATTTCATTTTTGACCTGGGATTCTATACTGCATCAGTGATAACTTTTCTCTGAGGATGGTGATGGAAGGATGAAGACAAATTGAGAAATATGAGTAAGCTCTTGTGTGCGGCATCCCATCTGCACAAAATAAGGATATGTGAAATGCAATTATAATTGTTATCAGTGATGAAAAGCAATCATCTTTATAATTACTCAGTAATAAACTTTAATATGCTTTCTCATGGAAGAATAACAATAGAGTCATTGACTGATGTTGGTCTCTGAACAGTGCTCTGCAAACTGCACTAAATGGTATCTAATGACCTCAGGGAGTTAACAATCCTCAAAATGCAGGTCATTTACTCTCTTCTTGTAATGTATTGTTCTCAAAGGCTTTGAGAATCAGTTTTTTCTCCTTTACTTATCTCCAATTCTGTGTGCTAGCCCTTGCCCTCCTGTGGTGCTGAATGACCTGGCAATGAGCAGGAAGATGAAGCAAGGTGTGTTACTGCAATTGCATGTAAACAAGGAAACAAATGAAAACATAATAGGGCCAATGCCAGTTAGCCATGGAGAGGAAGAGTGAGGGACATTGAGGAGGTGCCCCACAGCAGGTGCAGGTTATGGTCAGCTTACGAAGTTGCAGTGCCAGGAACAAGCAGACTGGGCTGTGTAGGTGAGTCCCCATGTGCCCCATCTCCAGAGTATGTCAACAGGGTGAGGGAATGTGGAAACTTCTTCCCACAAGCAGACGGATAAAATATATCTGTGTGGCCATTCTGAAACCAGGGGATTGTGTTTCAACTGAGTAGAGATTATGCTGGTGGCTTTGGCCTCTGGATGAATACTGAAGAATATTCTTCAGCAGCTATCTATTTATTTTATCATTTGCCACACAGTGTGTATTGTCATTGTGTGAGAAAGTCCTTTCTGGTTAGAATGAATGCTTACACAGCAGCCTTTTTAGATCTTTTCCCCTCTGTGAGGAATTTGTCACATCTTGATATAAAATCCCTTGTTGCTTTAAAGTTTTTATAGTTTTTATAGTTCTAAGAGCATATTTGTCCTTGTCTATCATCTTTTTTCGCCCTTAAAGCCATGTTTATTTACTTTGGTATTGGAATATGTATGACTTTGTTCTGACTTCCTTTTCCTTCTCCCAAGATATTCTGAAGAATCAGATATTGGCTCTCAAGAGGTTACCTCAAACTATTTTAGGAATGCGAGAAGAAAATGTTTGGCTAGCTCTCTTTTGTTGATTTGCCCCAGCAAGTGGGTTTAGTCATGATTGTACCTTAAAATTCCAACTGGTAGGTCAACTTCAAGATTGTGGAGACTTGTGTGAATAAATGAATCTTATTTTAAGATTCTTTCTTTATTTATATATTTGAAAATCGGAGTTACAGAGACAGAGAGAGAGAGAGAGAGAGAGAGAGAGAGAGAGAGAAAGAAAGAGAGAGAGAATCTTCGATCTACTGGTTCACTCCCCAAATGACTGCAACAGTCAGAGCTGAGCAAGGTCGAAGTCAGGAACCAGGAGCTTCATCCAGGTCTCCCACGTGGGAGGCAAGGACCCAAGCCCCTGTGCCATCTTCCATTGTTTTCCCCAGGCCATTAACAAGGAATTGGATCAAAATTGGAGCAGCTGGGACATGAAGCAGTGCCAGTATGGATTGCCAAAATCCCTAGCAGCGACTTTACCCCCATGCCACAATACTGCCCTCAACCAAATGAATCTCTTACTTCATTTATATCTATTGCTCTCCCAATTTTCGTTTATCTGTATATTTATATCCTGTTAACCCCCAAAATCTTAAAATAATTTTCATAATCTTATATATATATATATATATTCAATACTTTCAGAGGCAAAGATTCCATATTTTATTTCTAAGATGTTATTTTCTGAGAAATCACAAACTTGGTCATTGATTTCCATTTGGTGCTTGGGCTTTGACTGGACCAGAGACACACGTGTTGGCAAAATTTCCCACAGTAAATATGTGGGATCATTTTATATATAGGTTCATTTTTTGTATCTGATCCTTAAAAGCATTTATTAAATATTATTAAATATATCTATTGCTAGAGGGAAAGATTGCAAGCAAAATATTTTAAAATAATTATTCAGGAATTTTAAAATATATTTGAAATCATGGAACTTCCATTTTATACTGGGAAAGAGTCATTGAACACATGCTCCCACACAGGTCAGAAGCCTCTTATACAAAATATGTCTAAAAGACCTGCAGTTATAAAGGCCATTCCTTCCAGGTTGTGTGACAGACAATTACACAGCATCTTCACTTAAGGAATCAGAGTTGTTTCTTTGTAGTTCCTCGTTAATTGTAGTGCCCTCTTAACATGAGACAAAACATCGCTGTATGCCATACTTATTCTTCCTGATAAGATGCAAAAGATAAAAGCACTTAAATTTTTACATAATTTTTAGAGAGTATAACTTACAGTTAACTAACCATTTTAAGTTCTCAGGTTGTACTCTGCTACATCGATATTCCTCATAAGATAGACCTCATAATTATACATTTGGTGGATATTTCTGGCTGCTGATAGCAATCAAAAATGTGACATATCACTTACGAAAGCTAGTTATTGTGCAAAATAAGTTGTCAGGTAATAGTTTGCCAGGATTTTTTTTTTTTTTTTTGGTGGAGAATCCTTCATGGCTATGATGTGAATTTTCTCTAAAACCAGTCTACTCATGTTAAAAAAAATAGTCTTTGTAACTAATCAATTTATAGGAATGTAACAAGGGAATGATCTGAAATATCGAAGTAAAATATTGTACACAAAAAGTAAAATTTGAATACTAAGCACAAAATCAAGTGGCTATAAACTACTTAATTGTCTTGTAATAGAAAATGTTAGAATAAATCCATGTATGGAATAAAAATCCATTCTATGGATATCTAGTAGTCATAAGAATGAATATTTAGCAAAAAACTATTATGACTAATGATAACAAAAGACCACGTAAGGATATCTTTGAATATGTGTGTGTGTGTGTGTGTGTATATATATATATATGTATATATATAAAATGATAAAGATGAGTACCCACACACGAATAAACTCTATTCACTACAAAAGTACTGGAAATAAAAAATACCTCAAACTAGTTGTTTTACATTATTTTTACATAATGGAAGGAAGAGAATTTATACCTTCAAACATGCTTGCCCTAGCACCCATTAGAAGTAGAATCTTGTCACGGGAAATGGATTGATTTGGGCTTGCACAGTATCTCTTAAAACTCGTGTGTCTGCCACTTTATTTCCTGACGGAGAAAAGGAACGATGAAAGAAACAGAGAGAGAGCAATGTTGGCTGGGGAAGGCTAGAGGCAGACTATGTGGTAGAAAGGACAAAGAAAAACCTCATTGCAACAGCTGTTTTGCTTATCTGAAAGTTTTAACTTGACTTTTGTTCATATCCCAGGTGAACAGCTAATAAAAATAATTTAAGCTTTAACAAAACAAGGGTAATTTATAATGTGGAAACTGTAGTTTGGCACCAGAAACAAGGTTTTTGGAAATTCCTTGGGGGGAATGAAACTACGGAGGACATAGAATTTCATAACAAGCTTCTTTCACACCAACCACCCCAGCTCCTCTCTAACCCTCTGCCACCAACTCAACATCAAGACCAATACTTTGAAGCAAATTTATAAAATTTTCTATTTCATTGTTGAGTCTGAATCCTGTTTTTAAAGCAACTCTAAAACCATATTTTTCCTCTTTTCATGGAAATATTTTAAAAATTGAAGCCTTAATTGTTTTCAATAAAATCATTGCTACCACACATTTACAATTATTCAAGAGATCTGGTTTAAAGAGAAGTAATTCTGCTTTTGAACTAGAATATCTATTGCACATACTTCCAAATTATACTTTTCTTGGAAACAAGGCCTCTATAAATGGAAAGGTCTCACAAAAGGGCAGATTTTAGTTTTTTTTTTTTAGCCCCATTGAATTAGAGCAGAAATTAATTTGCGAAATGAAAAGCTACTGTCATCTAACATATTGCACAAAATGAACATACACATGGAGATTAATCAAAAAAAGCACAGCACCAGCTTCATAGCAGTGTCATGCTTAAAATGAACTTACATTTTTATTCTGCCTTGAGGATACACAGATTGTTTTGTTTTAATGGCTTCCAGCCATCTCTATTATATAGCATAAATCCTCAAAGGGAAAGGCAGATTTTAATCCTGCAAGCAACATCTACAAGGGAGGAGTTTAAAAGTGCTGATTAAGCAAATGCTGTTGGTTTAGTCCGCCTCCTTAGATTTGCCTTTAAGCCATTGTGGAACAAATATTTAACTATTGGAGTGATTGTCTGGACATTATCTAAAGCCTGAATGAGTCCTGGCCATCTCTGAGTTCCTGTCAGGCCTAATTTTCCTAAGAGTTCTTTGGTAGTATTGCTAGTGGGAAAACTACCTCTGGTTGTTTCGAAGGTGTTGAGTTCAACCTATCACTATAAACTTCAAGTCAGTTAGGTTTTTGAAGGCAGATAGGCTTTCACTGGTAGGCAACTTGCCTTTCTCAGCAACCTCAACTGCTGACTTTAGAATGAGCTTTCAAGGTCAAGCCATGTTTGTTACAGAACTACCCGTGACATCAGTTGAACCTTCTGACCCTCAGTTTACTTCTTAGTGAAATGAAAGTAATCATATTTCTCCTGTCTAATTCATGAAATTGCTCTTAATATCAAATAAGATAATGAACATAAAAGCATTTTATAGCTGCAAGAAATAAGGGGAAATTCATTCACTATATACAGGGTGAATTCATGAGCATTTCTGTAGTATATTTTAAGGATATTTCATGCAGAAGGAGTAGGCTGGAACTCTGATATGGAGATAAAACACTTGGTTAAAATCCAAGTATTGATGACAAATAGCACTATTATGAGGAGCAAGTTAATGAATTTAAGCCCTCATTTCAATGAAATTAATAATAATACTTGCCTAGTAGATTATCAAATAACTCACATATTGAGAAACATGACTGTTATTGTCCTTATGCTTAAAAAATTCTCATGTGACAACAAAAGGCTAAGACAATTTCTGTCTCATGTGAACCACAAGAAACTAGATTTGGTCTCATACCTTCCTTCCTTTACATTTTTTTTTTGGACAGGCAGAATTAGACAGTGAGAGAGAGAGAGACAGAGAGAAAGGTCTTTCCTTTTTCCTTTGGTTCACCCCACAAATGGCCACCACGGCCGGCACGCTGCAGCTGGCACTGCGCCCATCCAAAGCCTGGAGCCAGGTGCTTCCTCTTGGTCTCTCATGCTGAGAGATATGCTTGGGCCATCTTCCACTGCCTTCCCAGGCCACAGCAGAGAGCTGGACTGAAAGTGGAGCAACCTGGACAGAATCTGGCACCCCAACCGGGACTAGAACCCGGAGTGCCAGTGCTGCAGGCAGAGGATTAGCCAAGTGAGCCGTGGTGCCGGCCCTTCCTTTACATTTAAATTCCATGTTCCCTCTGGAAATTGTAAATCTTCCATGAAAAATTTTACTATTTAAAAAAATCCTTTATGGGGTAGTGTGGTTGTGTAGCAGGTAAAGCCACAACCTGCACTGCCGGAATCCCATATGCACACCTGTTTGACTGTTGGCTGCTTCACTTCCAATCCAGCTCTCTGCTATGGCCTGGGAAATCAGTGGAAGATGGCCCAAGTCCTTGGGCCTCTGCACCCATGTGGGAAACCTGGCTCCTGGCTTCAGATCTGCCCAGATCCGGCCATTGAGGCCATTTGGGGAGTGAACCAGCAGAAGGAAGACCTCTGTCTGCTTCTGCCTCTCTATAACTCTGCCTTTCAAATAAATAAATAAATCATTTTAAATAATCCTTTATATGTGGTGAGTGGTGAGAGTATAATTATAGATTATCTTACACAATTCTTAAGGATTATTTTATTTTATTTTAGAAAGAGAGAAAGAGAGAGTGAGAGTGAGACCGTGCGCGAGAGGTCCCATTCACTAATTTAGTCTTTCAATGCCCACAATGGCCAGAGTGGGACTGGGCTGAAGCTGGGAACTCAGTCCAGGTCTTCCACATGTGCGGTGTGACTCAATTATTTAGATCATCACCTGCTGCCTCCCAGGGTGAGCATTAGCAGGAAGTTGGAATTGGGAGCAGAGCTGGGATTGGAAGCCAGTCACTTCAAGTTTAAGAAAACACAATAACTGATAAATTACTATGTTAATGGACTAAACAACTAAATGCATTGGTAGAGAGGAATAATCTATGGGAACAGCATGTCACCTGAGATGACGGTTTGATTTAAGAGGAAGTGACTTGAGGTGGGTGTTAGTGGTTCTTTTAGCCTTGGATTTTATGCTTATTCATTTTTTTTTCCTGTCTTTAAACTGAGAGAATGAGAGTAAACAAGACATGAGATTTCTCCTGTTTGAGCATTGTCTTTATTTAAGTCCAAAGCGTTCATGGCTACTTAGGGCTGAAAGTGCTCTGATCATTATCTTATTGGTTGGTGTAGTTGAACCAGAAGCCAGAATTATTTGATTGGGAATTAAACATGTTGCAACTGCTATTTGATAATGTTTTAATTTTGATCTAAGAATATTTGCATTTCAAAACTTCTTGGAAAGTTGCAGCTGTCTATTTAATAGCTTATATAGATTCAAAAAATAATAAGCCCTGATGTATTTTTATTTAATTCTTTACTATATATACAGTTCAGGGTTGGATGTCGTAGTGGCATTGTTACTGATTTCATTGTCCCTAGGTGATTCATGTATCAGTCGATGGTTACCAAATATTTCTTTGGAACAGAAATGGGCAAAGCCAAGATAGTTTGAGCTAATGCAAATGCTTTGATCTTCTTTGAAGAGAAGCCAGATTTGTATATTCTTTCTTTCTCCTACTGTCTACTTAGGTGTAAACAAAAAGACATACTCCTCCTTGCACCCATATTACGTTAAGAGAAGTACAACTGCAAAATGTACACTTTGATGGTTAGTTATGATACTGTTGGACATAAAAAGGTAAAACAAATATTAATATAATGCTCTAAGAAATAAGAGCAGAAAAATATAAGTTTGCTTCTAATTAGTTATAGAATAGATTGTAATGGATGAAAGCTTGAACTGTTTTTTAAAGAAATACATGCAATTGGAATAATGGACAAAAAGAACAAAGTCAATCAATCCTGGGAAAGTGGGGAACAAAAATGAATGTATGCCACAGAAAAGGGTAAAGATGGTGAGGTTTAAGGATGGTAAAGAAGTTGTCGTGGTTGCAGCTACAACTTTGCATTGAAGAATTTAGATTGATAGGAAAAGAGAGTATACAATATATATGAACTCTTAGGCTTCATAATTAGTAAGTATTATCTCAACTGCTAATGCTTCTGTTGGCAATGGTGGGGAGTGAGTAGGGGTGGTGTATGTCAGTTGTGCTTATGTTAGAAAAAGTCCTTCCTCCAGTCCAAAGAGTCTTGCCAAGCCTGCAATCATTGACAACTGCCAATAACTATTGGAGTAAGCAGGTACTAAGTGAGGCTAGAACCAACTGTTGTTCCAAGTTCTCTTGCACAGAATTGTAGTTTCAATGACAGCCTATGTATGAAGAAGTCAAGTCTTTTTTGAGGGAGTGGCACTGGAAGAAAGAACTGCTCTGCCTCTGCCACGGTCCATCTTGCCTCCTCCATGGAGACAATCAGCTACAGAGGGAAGCCAGGTAAAGCAGAGAGGGTAGGCAGATGGAGAGAGGGAGAGAAAGCCTTAGAGGCCACTTTTGAGCTCCTAGTTCCAACAGCACCTGCAGACAGCAAGTTCTCTTAACTTTCAGTATTAAGCCAATCTGACTTGAGAGTCTGTCATTTCCTATCAACAGACTCTTGATTAATACCACTGGTGGGAGAACTTCATTATCAACAGCAACACAAGCACTGATCATGACCAGACACTACTGTTTCATATATATATGTATATATAATTAATATTCCACAAATATGAATATAGATTCAAGATGGTTTGGTGAACATTAAATAGTATAAAGTAATCAATTTCATGTTGCATGGAATTCCTTCAATATGATGGAATAAAAATAAAGGAAATGAATTAAACACCAGTAGGAAAGGAATTCCCTATGTAACCACTCTAATAAATGAATCAAGACAAAGTGGCCTTTTTACATAATTGTCTTTAGTTATCATATTTTTGCTAGAGAAACTATATTTTTAATAAAGCTTCAAATTTTAGAAAATCTGAGCCTTAAAAAATAAAGATCTGCCAGAAACACTGAAATTAGCCAGGCAGGTTGTTATGTTAAATCAAATTCTACCTCCTTAGATTTCGGCTCTGTTTTTGCATGATCAACACACTGTATAATTTCAGTAAGTGCACTGGGTGGGTGGGAAACATCAGCTAGTTGGCTATTTGGTGTCAGATAAAATAACCATTGAAAACGCAAACTATTCTGTTGAATAGGTTACTGTGTCCCTACCCGAACAGCTAAGTAAAACTCACATTGGCTAGCTGGAACTCCTAGGAATGGGATTTTGATTCAAAGAAAACCAAGATTTAGGTGTGAGTTTAATATGTATATGCATGTGAGAAAAAATTTGAAAACTTGTACCTCTTAATGATGTACATACATGCACTAAATAATTTAACAAACATTTAAATGCATGCCAGAAAAAAAAAAAAAAGCCTCCTCATTGCTTTTGTACAACTGAACTACTCAGTCTCCTGTTGTAATTACAATGCAATTTGATACCAAGTGTGGAAAGATCTACTTGGGGGTGGGGGCTTGAGAGCTGTCAGGGGACTTGTTCCTTGGGCAGTGATTAACAGTTTGGTAATGAGAGTCTGTTGTGTGGGGGCGAGAATCCAAACACTGTGTCAAATGGTTAGCTGCTCTTTTAGTGACCCCAAAGCACGTAGCAGTCCTAGAGCCTATGGAGAGAGAGCGAGAGCAAGAGGGAAAGCAAGAAAGTGAGAAAGCGAGAGAGAGAGAGAGAGAGAGAGAGAGAGAGAGAGAGAGAGAGAGAGAGAGAGAAAGAATATGATAAAAAAATTCAAAAGACTTTACTTTGTGCTTTATACAAAGTATAAAATGTCTCACTATTGTGATTTGCCCACCAATTCTTCCTGTCTCCTCTTTCATAAAAGAAATTGTGGTGGTGTAATCTATCTGGTAGTAAGAATAAAATAAACCCTATCAAACAAAACTGGCGAAATTTAAGGGGTGTAGGTTCAGTAGTTGTTGAACTTGTTAAAACAAAAAATAAAAAAAAAAACTTTTTAGCTGAAAAACAAAATGCGACTTCATAGGAAATACCTTATTGAAATATGATTTTAAAAATAGCTTCACAGTAGATTCTACCATCTCATGAACACTCTCACTAGTCAGTTTTATGCCTTAAAAACTGACATCTTAGCTTTGGTTTGGATAAAAAATATAAAATGAAAAAGAAACTGACTCCTTGGGAAGATCTGAAGGGGGGGAGCTAACTCCACACTGCAGTGGGTTTATATTTATTGGCTTCAGACCAACTTGTTATGAGATGTCTTGGAAATTGTGTCCTTAGTGCCTCTTTTTTTTTCTTAACTACTCTCACAGAACTGTATCTTCTTAGGCAGAATGAAAGACTTGGGCATGAATTCTGTGTTCATGAACAGTGTGAATTGGAAAAGTTGCTCAATCTTGCTTGCCAGGAATAATATTATAATACCTTCCCCTTGCAAGTTATTACAAAGATCAAATGAGATAGCATATGAAACATCTGATACACAAGAAATCATGAATATTTTGGGGAACATTTCTTTCTCCACTTTTCTCCTGTTCAATTCAGCCTAGCTTTATGGATAGCATCAATTTGGTTGAGTTTAAGACAAAATATATCTCTGTAAGGTTTTATTCCTTAGTATGATGTATCACAGTTTATTGAAAACCGTATTTTGAAAGTTTAACATTGAGTACATAAAATAATTTCAGTTATCAAGGTTCTTTTGTTAAAACATCTGTCTGTAAATGATGTTTAGGGTAAATTTTAACTTAACATAAAATGGTAATGGTTGAACTGAGACTCACACATGGCTCTGTAAACCCGAGAAAATGTCCAAAGTGGATTTTGGCTGAGAATGTCTGGACAGTTGCCTTGGTAATACAAAGCCAAAGCAAAGAAATGGTTGGGCCAAAGGAAGCCTAAGTACATAAACGTGAAACTACTAAACTCTCAGGAAATAAGGAAGCAAATCCAATACTGATCCAGGGACCCTCTGTCCATTTTCATCCGGGGATGCTCTACTGCTCTAACTGGGCACCTGGTGTTCCTGTGTTTTCAGGGAAGACTGAAGGTAGGAAAAAGGTAAGGTTAGACTGTGGCTATTCAACATTGGCTCCTTTGCTCTTAGAAAGTATTATTTAATAGCTTAATTAAAAATTACTACATTTTATGTAGATTAGGCTATCTTTTAAGTAGGAGTAAATAGACCTTGACTTAAAAAGCAAGTTAACATTTCTGTTTGTACTAAATAGAGTTTTTGTTCTCTTTCTAACCTGACATTTTTAATATCAGGTCCATGGACATGCGTGGTGAGTGGGTAGACTTTCGGCGATCCAAGGTAGGAAAAAAGTTTGTATTTTCTTGAACTATGATGAGTGTGTTATAACACAGATATTTTATAGCATATTATAATTGTTACAGGGTTTTTAAAAATATTTATTTGTTTACTTGAAAGTCAGAGAGAGATAAGGGGAGAGAGAGAGTGTGTATGTATCTTCCATATGCTGGTTCACTTCCCAGATGGCTGCAATGGCCGGGGTGGAGTCAGGTGGAAGCCAGGAGCCAGGAATTTCATCAGGTCTCCCACATGAGTGGCAAAGGCCCAAACACCACTCTCACTCTATGAAGCATTTAAATTGGGTATATGCTTGGAAGGTTGTTATGAGGTCTAAACAACTCACCATAATTCAAGTGCCTAACTGCATTTGCCACATAGCTCCGCCTCCAGCTGAACAATCAAAATAGGCTTTGTTATATGTCACAAAACTACTTTAATAGTGGACAGCGCTGTAGGTATCCCCAAGATTGAGCATTGCAGTGACTATTAGACCTTGGTTGTACAATTTACGAACCCCATAAGGGTGTTGGGTGCATTAATTAATTAATACTTCTAAGGCACTCCATGATTCATAGGGTAAAAGAACTGGTGAGTTTAAAGTCCCCTTACAAAGCATTACCACCTGCAAATTCCCTACCTTCCTGTAGAAACATTGCCAGAGAGAAGATTTTCTCATGGTTTCCTTCTGCCACCACGGGAAGAAAAATTTAGGATTTCAAAAAATATTACCACATTGCTTGTTCTTGAAACATTTCCAGAAAAAATACCACAAAAATGTTTTTGTGAGGGTATTCAGACTAAAAATTTGTACAGATTGAGTATGTATCAACATAGTTTAAGTGGGTTGTATACAGTCTGCTTTATTGTTGTTCTAGAAAGGGTGACATGTGAAAATCCATGGAATTTCTTTATTTGGTGGAGCAGAGAGGGTGGTTAGTTATCTAATGTAAAAAACAAATTCCTCTCAATAATCCTGAGCAATAGAGCGCTCTCATTTACAAGGCAAGAAAAAAATTACCCCAAGATTAAATAAAGCAATATCAATTTAGTAATGAAAGCATAGTTTTAAATTTTCTAAAGGAAATTTTTCACTTTTTGAATGAAAATGATATAACAGATTTTATCCCTTCCTTCTGGAGCCCCTCTTTCTATTAAGAAAATGATGAGTGCCATAGTAACTTAACAAGAAAACAGCTATCCTCTATCGTTCCTTGTGAATAAAAAATTAGTTCATTAATTTGAGTACAAAGAAATAAGAAATTATTGAATTGACTAGAAGTATCTGGAACAATGGTATCCTAAAATATTGGAACCTATCAGTTTGGTTGAGCATCTTTACTGTGCTTGGCAGTGGGATAGCAGAGGGAGTGAGGGTAAATGGAAAGAAAATTCTGTCTGGGCATCAGAATTTATAGCCCAGTGCTCATCTTTACTGTAACATGTATTTTGGCAATTTTCTCAACTTCCCTGATCTTTAATGTCTCAGGGTAAAAGATGAAGAGGACATTCAAACTCCTTCCTTTTGTTGGGAGGATTAGTATAAAGTCAAAAGTTGGTTGTGATGGTGGTATTGCAGCTTCAGTTGAAAGAATACAGATAAGCAGGACTTTGCATGCAGAAAACCCTAAAATATATTTTTAAAAATTAGAAATTATATAAAAGAACTTATTGTAAAATAGTAAATCAATTTCATGGTGCTGGCTTCATGGTATAATGAGTTAAGCTGCCTCTTGTAATGGTGGGTCCCACATAGGCACCAGTTCCTATCCTGACTGCTCCACTTCCAATCCAGCTCCCTGCTAATGTGCCTGGAAAAGCAGTGGATGATGGCCCAAATACTTGGACCCCCTGTCCCCATTTGAGAGACTGGATGGAGTTCCTGGTTCCTCATTTCATTCTGGCCTAACTCCAGTGGTTGCAGCCATTTGGGAAGTGAACCAATGGATGGAAGATCTCTTTCTATCTCTACCTTTCAAAAATAAAAAATAAATCTTAAAAAAATCAATTTCGTGGCTAGGATCTCAGATTTAGAATTTTATTATTAATGGTAATTCAATTTTACAAAACTAAATTCTAACTTTCAGTACTATGTAGTACTACTCAATTTATTATAAAATCTGAATATTTATTTGTTATTTGGTGACTGGCTGGACTTTTGTTTAATTTTATCTCCATTAAATATTCAGTAATTTTTATTAACAAATAGAAAAATAATGATAATATAGTAAAGTTAGGTTTATTCCCTTCTAAAATGGGACCTGAGAGTCTAACTCGGGCTATTCACTTCACTGGAACTGACTTCTGAATATTCACTGCAGTAAAAGGTCTGTGTTAAATAACTTTATGTGTTTCCATGAGAAACTGCACTTCAAGCAGACCAGACCACATTCATTCTCCCCCACACAGAGAATGTGAAGCATTCTATGGCCTTCTCGGGTGTGGCTGATGATGCCAAATTACTCAACTTTGGTCTATTTTCTTTAAATGAAATGGCTCTGTGTGTGTGTGTGTGTGTGTGTGTGTCTGTGTGTGTTTTCATTTGAGGAAGAGGTTGGTTACTTGAGAGACTTTCAGCATATTTGTCAATTGAAATGATAAAACACACCTTTGAATTTCCTGCATTTATGTTGGTAAAAATTATTCTTCAGGATCTAAATTCAAACCTTTTTTCTCTGACCCCAGCCTTGTTAGTGCTGCCACCTATAGGAAGTTAACGGCAGCAAAACCATGACATATTCATGTGAAACCCTGTAATTCAAGGTACCTCCTTCTTCCTGCCTATTCACTAACCTCTTTAAGCCACTACTTACGCACACAAAGAATGGGTGCTCACATGTTCATACGTGCACATATGTGCACACATGCATGCACACACTTCTCCAGTTTTCCCACCAAGATGTTCTCTGTCCAGATTGTCTGTAATGATTGAGAGTCAGCATTGTAAATTGAAATAATCTATTCTTTCTCTAAATCTGTTTCTATATTTTTGAAAGTAAAAATTCATAGTCTCTTGTCTGTCTTATATCTGGAATTTATTCTTATGTCCGCACTTACCAGGACCAAAATGTCCAGCTACGCACTTGTGCTGTAATTACAAAGCATGAAGAAAAAGGTTGAGTGACACGGTGAATAAAGCACTGGCTTTCTGCCAGAGAGATCCAGCTTTCCATGTGACCTACGGTTCCACACCAAATGAAAATTCTTGGTTCTGTCCCTAGGGGCCAGTGGTCCACATCAGAAAAATCTCTATATGGAATTTGACACAGGAGGCAGCTCCGTTGAGTGCTGGGACTATATTTGCAAAGAGGATTCAATATTTTCCCACTCAGAGAGGGAGAAACCTTCTAAGGATTCCATTAATTGGAAAAATCCCACACCTAAGTTGCTTATAACTGACCAGAGAAGCCATGGTACTCATTTTCAAAAGCAAGCTAAAAATGTCTATGCTTATGTTTTTGTTTCACCTAATCGATTTGGCAATACTTCTGGAAAAGAGAGCAATTTCTCTCCAAATCCCTAGGCTGACTGATATTACCATCAATAACACTCACTTTCCCCAGCTGTGCCAAAGGATGGGCCAGGGTGGTAAATGTGTCAACTCAGTGCCTCTTCAGTCAAATTGGTTGAGCTTCCTGGAGAGCTCCGTTGAGAAGGCTGAGAGAAAGCGAGAGCTCAACAGGAAATGTGCCCTGATTAAAATAATAGTTACCAGAGGAGGGATCCAAGGAGGCGGGACGGCATATATTACCCATTTTGCCATCTCTGGTCTAGGAGCTATAAAAATAGCTCAGGAATAGTCTCTTAAAAATATTTTTCCCACTAGAGAAAAGTCTACAGGAAATAGAGAAATATTGAAAATAGTGACATAAACTTAAATATATAACACATTTCCATCGTATATAGACAAGAAGGCAACTGTTATTGGCAGGGTGTTGAGTGAAGACAGAATTGTGGGTTTTTATCCACTTAGATGAGTTGGGGAAAGTTTTAAGTAGGGGAGAGTAGAGCAAGGATACAGAATCACATTCCTCCTTTAAATTCTGTGAGCTGGTTTGCCAGTTCTCTAACATAACTCACTCATTCACATTGCCAAACCTTTGTAGTGCCATAGTCTGAGATTGGATCATACTTTCCAATATTTCCTGTCTAAAGCAGTAATTATTCGAGTCTCATGCCACTTTGGTACTGACATCTGAGGGCTACTGAGCTGACTGCCTGCCTGCTACAAAATTGCTGAATTGCCTTTATCTAGGCCTCTGACATCTGTACAAGGGTACTTGAAAAGGTTTGTGGAAATGGAAATAAAAGATGAGTTTATTTTGGTGCAAAAAAATTGAAACAGTTTTTTTTTTCATATTACACATTTTCTAGAAACTTTTTGAAAGCCCATTATATCTTCACTGGGTTTCTAATCCCAGCTGAGTTGGGTAATATACTCCTAGCTTTTGCTATCTCCAATAGCCCTGGTGGTTCCCATGATTCCTATGTCAGAATCTTTGTTCTGTGGCTCTGTATCCCCTCCACCCGCATCCACTGTCCAGATTCAGTAAAGCATGAGAAAAACTGGGGAGAGAAATTCACTCTAGCAAAAGAAAGAATTTAGGAAGGAGGTGAAGGCAAAAATAGAAATAGGTAGAGGGTAAATCAGATTAAAAGATTATCTTGGGGAATATAGGGAGGACAAATGAGAGATAGGATCTCAGGAGAAATGTGCTGTGTGGTCCCATAAAAAAGTTCATGTGGATGATTAAAGGAATGCCATTTGGTCAGAGCCATCCTGGGAAATCAAAGAATATGAAAAAAATTCATTTTTTTTCAAAAACCTTGGAAACTTGGTGTTTTAATGAACTGTCAATAGAAATTCCGGGGAACATAGTGGAAAAGCATCAGGGGGACAGAGAGGGAAGGGAAAAGAAGGTGTGATCAGGGAGTGAAGAGGGAAAAATGCAGTCACTTTTGGTAATGTGCCATGCTAATGCTCTGATGCAGTTCCCTGGGGGTCCTGTGACCCTAGATACCACCCACTCTTGAGTCGCCAGATGATTATTTTAGTGGCAATTAAACCAGGGGTGAATGTGTGTGTGTGGGTTTTAATAAAGTAGGCTTATGTGAAATTGTTTCAGGGGAAAAAACCATCCCCAGAGCAACGTGAATTTCATTCCCAAGCCCTTTCCTTTCTCCCCCTAAAAATAAAATAAAATAAAATAAAAGCCTCTGACTGGAAGATTTAGTTGGAGAATGCCTGGTTTAATCCCTGCTGTTAGGACCTCACACTCTTAGAAATTAATTGGGCCAATCAACATGCCAGGAAGCAGCAGAACAAAGCACTGATGGCTTCAGTTAAATCCTAAATGGGAAGGTGCTTCTTAAATTTACTATTTCTTGCTTACACATAAAAGTACCAGAATTTGGCCCATTTCTCAAACCATAAATTTGTGAAAATTAAGACAGAAGGAACTATTATTCTAAAACATAAAGAAAAACACTGAAGGTGTCTTGAAGATAAAGCACCCAGTAAATAAATACAAATATTTCTAAAGAAATTTTCTTTTTTTAAAAGAACTTAATAGAAATGAAACAAGAAAAGCAACTAGTAACTTACCTATTTTGTAAATGAAAGATATAGAATAGTTTCTTCATTACAATCAATTTGCAAGAAGTCTTCTATTTGTATTGTTATTATAGTTCATTTTTTATTTGAAACTTCTTTTTAATGATATGAGAAAAGTTATGGACAAGATTATCTCCTAAAAACTCGCAGATCTCAACAGACTTATTATCTTGAACCAGAAAAACAGAGAGTGCAAAAAATTATACTAATTACAGAAAAAAAATTCAAAGTTGTTTACACATATTTTCAGCTAATCTAAAACTTCCTAGAATAAGATACAGAAAAAATGTTTGGAATAAAATCTAAGGCCATCCATGGTTTGACTGAGAAGAAAGTCTCGAAATCAGTGTATAATTGTTAATCAAATTTTGTTGACCCTGGATCTAGTGCAGAGTAACTTCCTGATCACTGGAAATCGCCATGAGGCTCAATGGAGACTTGAGGAGTCACTTGTTCAAGTACTTTAGCATTGCTCTCTAAGAAAGAAGTGCAATATCAAGTGATTAAGCCTGTTCTTTTCAAAGAAGGAAGGAACTGGCAGAAAGGAAAAAGTCCCACAAGGGCTCTTGAAGAGAAAGGAAAAGGGACTCGTAAAGTTAATCCTAGGAAAAGCACAGTTGAACCTTCTACTGAATCATATAGTTTACAAATGTCACCAAATGTAATAAGCTAGACACTTGTGGCATCCTGGATACCACATCAAGGTAAAAATCTTTGCAAAAGCCAGAGATTGCTGTGCTGAATAAGGTAATAATTACAGTGGGCAGCTGGCTAGAATTTTAATTGTGGCTAAGTAAGAAGAGGTGGGGGGGAGTGGGAGCCTTGAAATCAGAGTAAATTCCAATTTTATTGCTAAGACCAAAGTAAAGCCAAAATAAATTTAAAGATTTCAAAATCAAGCTTTCCTCTTTATGTTGCTTCAAAAAAGAGACTGTTTGGAACTGTCTTTGACCAGTGAAAATTGATATCATTGTTACTTTGTATGGGAATAGTTCAGCTTCCTCTGGCACTGATGTTGACTTAACACTTAGAAGAACTTCATAGATTCAGGTCATTCCCATGCTCTGAGAACTCCAAGTCCAAGTCAGCCTTTGGTGTAATGAACAACCTGACCAATTGTCCTAAAATCTTCTGTTTCCTCTTGTGATAGCCTGGTCCCAAAGCAAAGAAAGAACAGCTTGATCCCCCAGGGAGCAGAGTCTACAAGGGGTCAATGCACCTTCTTTGTCTTATTTGTATTCTTTCGATTTTAAATAGTCAGCATAATGTACCTTAGATTCCCAGAACTTACTCATTGCATAGCTGAAAATGTCTTCCCCTTACCAACATCTCCTCGTTTTCCTTCTTCCTCAGCCCCATTTTATTCTGTGTTTCTATGAATTTAACCTTTCATGATTCTACGTATAAAGCAGATCATGTAATTGCCTTTCTGTATCTGGCTTATTTCTCTTACATAATGTCTCCCAAGTTAAACAGTGTTATTGTGAATGGCCATATTTCCTTCTTTTGATTGCTGAATAATAGTCCATCTTTTCTCTCCATCTACTGGTTTTTAGTATCTTTGCTATTCTACTTCTGCTGACTCTCCCTTCACTTAATTTCTACTTTGCTTTTGCTATTCTTACTTTCTAGTCAAGGAACTCCAGTGTTCTTGTTTGTGAAATTATTCTAAGCTCTCAGAATTCTTGGGACAATGAATCTATATATGGAAGCAAAGGCCCTAAATTAATTTCTCATCAACTTCATACCTCTGAGTTTTAGGAGTGGACAGTGAAATCACTGAGTAGATTAGTGTTTTGGGAAATTTTTCTGTTGAAGCAATTCTGTAAGCTTTTCTGTTCTGGAAATGTATACATTCCTAACTTTGGCATATTACAAGCAGAAAGGGATCATCTTAGAACAGCCACATTATGTACTCATTATTGGTATTTATTTTAAAGTTGGTTCAAACTGACAAACAACAATCACCGCAAGAAAACATTCTTGGTCATAGAGAATGAGGAAACAACTGGAATATGTTTACTGTTTAGATTTTACTGACTATGCAAATTATGATGGAAACATGAAAATATTTCTGATATATTGCCTCAATATAATTGGTGATTATCTAAAAATTTCCTTCTAAAAGGGAAAAATTAGATAGATACTTTGGCATAGTGTTGGTAAAATCAAGATTAAGATAGGTTACATATGTTTATTTTCAAGTTAATATATATGGTTAGCCTTTCATGTAAAGTTTTTAACAATTTTATCATAAAATTACTTCAGAGAGAAAGTCATTATACAATGCAGAAGAGAAAGTGGTGAAAAAATTTTGTCTGTTGTTTGTCTACTTGTCGTTGAAATGTGGCTTCATTGTGAAGCCAATGGAGTTTTCATTTTTCACATCTCTATCCAATGAGAAATTAATTCCACAATCTCACTTCAATTTCAGAGGACCTTGTGACTATAAACCAAAGATAAAATACAATTCTTTATACTTCATGGTAAATTATACTTTAAGGAGTAAATAAAAGGATACTTCCACAATTTTGTGGAAAAAAATGGAATTAAGTTTATTTCATTGCAACAGTAATTTTGAATTACATGTAGTGTTTTTTCAAGATATATATCTTCCATGAACTTTTAAAAAATCCTTCATATATTTCAATGTACTTGCATTTCCATTTTTAGATCATATTGTTAAGTGTGTATGCCATAACCACATCGCCTGCATCAGAAAAATTGAGATATATCTCCAAATATTTTGTTGTATTTCTAACTCCAAAAATCTATACTATTACTTCCCTTCCCTCAACTTTTTGAAGATTTATTAGAACAACCCACAGTGGACCTTGAGCTAAAACAGAAATTCTTAACACATTCTAAAATCCTGCATGATCTGCCTCATCAGATTTGTCCAGCCTCATTTTGATCCTTTCTCCTTGACTCTCTTCATGCTGTTCCTGTCTCCTTTCTGTTCCTTTTCACTACAAGGCTATTGCAAGAGTTGTTGCCTTTGATTCTGTTCCCCATCTGGGTTCCTCACAGAATCCTTTCCATTCTTGAGCATTTCCTCCTCATTCTAAATTTAGGAACATCGCTATAATAACTTTTCCTTATAATTTAAATATCCTAATTAACACCTTTTTGAATAATGCCTACCTTTATCTTCCTAAAGGCAGGGACTGAGTTGGTACTGCAAAATCGTCTATATTCTGTGCTTAGTACAGTGCTTCGAACACAAGGATTCAACAAGTATTTGCTCAATATAGAATTGAGCAAATAAATGAAGAAAGAGCAGAATTGAAATTTATCATTTTTTCTGTTGATATGAATATTGCTTTTTCTCAGGGTTTTTATCTTATATCAAAGTGAATTAGGGTCTGGCTGTAAGATACAATTTTTATCAAAATGGAATGGTAGTACAGATTTACACGGGAAATGAAATAGAAAGTGGGAAGTAGACAAATCTAGCCATTGGTAACCATGAAGTCCTTGAGGGAAATTTGAGGACAGAGGATAAGGCCAATCAAGGGTTTTGATTCCAGACTTTAGAGATGACTTTCAAAAGCTAAGACTATAAGCAGAGGAAGCACCTTTTAGCTAAGCTAAATTGGTCTATCTGGGTGGAGTAGGAAGCTGAAGGCACTAGTTTCAATGTGTTATCTTTGAGACACCTATCCGACAACCAAGTGGATATACCAAGTAGGTAGCTGATTATATGAGATAAGAATTAAGGAGAAGTCAAAACAGAAAATATAAATTTAGGAACCAGCAGCACATATTTAAATCATGTGTCAACTGGAGATTACTTATGTGATGACTATAGAGAAAATCTAATTATTTAAAGAGTGAAGAATGGACACTCTGATATTAAATCTTCACAATCTATAATCCCAGAAGCAAAGAAAAATATAGTTTTCTAAAAAAAGGATATAAACACTCTATAGATTCACCATGGTAAATATTATCAAGAAGTCAAAGGAAAAAAAAAGATTGAAAATTGACCATTGAATTTGGTTAATTGGAGGGTGATGACCTTGGTAAGATTGATTTCAGAACAGTGCTGGGAATACATACCAGACTGGAGGTGTGTTCAAAATAAAATGAGAGGTGAAGGTTCATGAAAATAAAACCAGGTTTTTAGATGAGTTTTGTGACAAAGGTATGTAGAGAATTGGGCCAGTAGATGGAGGCATGAGGATATAGATGAGTGGTGTTATTGTCAATATTGGAACACTATGGTATATGAGTTACACAGATGATGTTGATCCAATAGAGAAGGAAAAATTGATGCAGGAGAGAGATAGAGAACACCAAAGATACTCAGTAGGTAACAGAGGAAGGGATCCAGTGCACAAATGTAGGAACAAATGGAGAAATGGAGCACAGAAGCTCAACCACCCAGACCCAAATAAAAAGAAAGTATAGGAGGCCAGATAGATATGACATACTAGAGTTGGTGGTAGAAAAATGAAGAATGGATTTTCTGGTTAATTCTGTTTCCCAAGTAAAATTGAAAGCAGAGTCATGGTTAAAACTGAGGATAGAGTAGGGCAGTAGGCATTACCTATGGATCTGAGAAGAGAGAAAAAGGCATTAAAACAGCCAAATTTGAGCCAGGTAGTGAACTGGGGACATAGCCTCACCAGGTAATGCTGAAGCGCATTGGTGGAAGACACTTCTTAGGCCACATCTCACACTCACTGGGGTGCACATGTTAGCACCAGACATTGCTGAGCACAAGGGTATATTCTGACTGCACCCAAGTCTGCAGCATGTGCCCTCTCTCGTCTCACTCCTGGAACTTCCCTGCAGCTCTTCTGTAGAGTGCCTGATGATCCTCTGAGCCGTCGTGTGCCTATGAAGCTGAAAATCCAAACCAATTAAAACCTTACGGCTCTAACCTTGACCCTGCAGCTTACAAGTGGTGAATAAATATGCCCGTCTTTCGCCGCTCAGGCAGTTTTGTGGCACGTGCTCTAAGGCGCTTCAGTCTCCAGAAAACTCCTAACAGGGTAGAGTCGCAGAGGTGATCAAACCTGGTAACAGGCCATAGATGGGCTGTGTTTTATTTTTCTCAGTTTCTCACTCCTATTCCCTGGGATCATTTGCCAAAATAATCCACATCGGAAGAATTTTCGAAAAGTTCACGAGGGAACAGCACTGTGGCACAGTTGGTTAAAGCCCTGGCCTGAAGGGCTGGCATCCCATATGGGTGCCGGTTTGAGATCTGGCTGCCCCAATTCCAATCCAGCTCTCTGCGGTGGCCTGGGAAAGCAGTAGGAGATGGCCCAAGTGCTTGGGCCCCTGCACCCGCATAGGAGACCTGGAAGAAGCTCCTGGCTCCTGGCTCCTGGCTTTGGATCAGCGCAGCTCCATCCATTGCGGCCATCTAGGGAGTGGACCAGCGGATGGAAGAACTCTCTCTCTCTTTCTCTCTGCCTCTCCTCTCCCTGTGTAAGTGACCTTCAAAAAATAAATAAATCTTAAAAAAAAAAGTTAATGAAAGATCCATACTGTGAAAAACTGCATGGATTTCAACCTTCTTTTCACTAAAACGAATTTATCTTTTAATTCCACTCTTCCACTAACTTTTTGAAGTAACCACTTGCACAAAAGCATTTGTCTCAGACTCTGCTTTGGGGGAACCTAAGCGAAGTCACCTGCCATCACAGAGATTGTAGTTGTTTTCTCCAGGATAACCAATGACTTACTCTGAACGATTAGCTATCTTCTCTGTTACTCTTCTAACCAATCACTTGAAATAATTCGGCTGGGTTTGGGGATACAGACTCCAGTCATATAGAGATCTTTGGGGAATGCTGACAGATCCTTCTAGGGACCAGTTATTTATCCTGTTTATTAACCATGAGCCTTCAAGCTAATCAAGCAAGAAAATATCTAAAAGTTAAAATTAGGCTATAAATGCAATGACATCATATCCATTTCCACTAAAATGATAGCTAACTGCATGAACCCTAAGAAAGGAGAGAAATTCATTGTGGATGCCTGGCTTCTCTTTCAGCTTCCCTCCCTGGAGCCCATCGCTCCCTCTCCTCGGGACAGCCTTCTGCTGTTCTTGGCCTTCTCCTCTCAACCGGCTCCAGAGAGCAGGTCACCAGGGAGTATGAGAAGTGCTTCTTGGCTAACAACCTTTTCAGGTGGTTGGCCTCCAACCTGGGCTATTGGGAAGGGCTCCTAGGAATGATCTTCCTGATTATTATCCCCAACAGCTGCTCTATTTTTCCTACCCATCTGGGGGAGTTGAGAGGAAGCAGGGAGAACAAAGAGGAGCGCCCCAGAGCCCCGTCAGGTGGAGGATCAGCAGACTTCACTGCCAAGCCCGGGTAATTCCTCTCCAGGGCTCAGCCGACTGCTTCCATCCCTTGGATCTGCCCACTAAGGGCCAAACTGTCTCCTTGGCCAGCCGGCTTGCTTCATGATTCTTGGAAACGCATCTGTATCTTTCATAAAACATTACAGGGAACATCCAGAACATTCATAACATGTTCATAAATATAAATCTTTAAATGAAATGATTTTCCTCCTTGGATGAAATGAGCTTGTTGAAAAAAAGAAGCATTTGGCGTTCCTCAAACATCTTTGGATCATGTGCTGCTTAAGTAACTGTCAGTTCACTGCTGGGTTCATTGACACTTGGTTCATTAATAGTGCTTATAGTGAATAATGCTGTCTGCACAGAGAGGGTAAAGAAAACAGTCATACGAAATTCACACCATGGTCTGGTGGATGGCGAGAATCAATATTTGTGATATGCTTATTAAATTTGAAGCCTAAATTCTCTTCATGTGCAATCAACAAGAAGTCAAAATAATTATTATATCCAAATGCTGTGTGTACAGGTTCAGTCTGTTTTTATAAAAGAAAAAAAATCAACAGATGTCTAGAACAAGTAGTTTAAGACATCAAAAACAGCTGAATAAACTTTCAATAGTCTGGCGTAAGAAAGAGAGAAAGAAGAGAGAAAAATAAGTTTACATTTTAACATTTTAGCCTATTACATATGTACATGCATAGGGGTCTATTTGCTGATTTACAAAATATATTTTGATATGTATTCACTAAATATTTAAATAAAAATATAGTTCAAATGGATTATATAAACCAAATAATAATAATCATACATATTATATATAGAATGTTTAATAATGTAATAACATATAATAATCATCATATAATTATATCAAAATAGTTTCCCTTTTCCTAAATAATTTCCTTCATAAACAATAAGTTAATCACATGCTAAATGAATAATGTGTTACTAACTTTATCACTGGATAAAAATATCAGGAGGTGATATTTCGATTATTATATAATGGGGAGGTATTTATTCTCACATTTAAGACTCTACTTAAGACACCTGTGTCCTACATCAAAGTACCAAGGTTCAATTCTCAGCTCTAGCTCCTGACTCCATCTTTATTCCAATGCAGATCCTGGGAAACAAGGGTGATTGCTCACGTAATTGTGTTTCTGCCAACCCCACTGCTGACCTGGAATGAGGTCCTGGCTCCCAGTTTCAACCCAAGCCTTGACACTGTGAATGGAGTTACTGCTCTCTGTCTCTCCCTCTGTTTCTCTCTGGCTCTCAAATAAATTATTTCCAAAGTGAAGTAAAATAAAATATATTTGAATATATGGAAATAAAGTATATGTAACCATTTATTTAAAATTTACATAGTAAAAACGATATTTTCACTGAATGTTACCAGCAATCTGAATTCGTTAAAAGTTACAAGGAAATGACTAGTGTGGCATTTTCCTGGTCATTACCTCATAAAAGATAAGCCAGCACACGCATCTTGGATGCCGTACCAGAATAGGCTTCAGGGTTTGGGGTCTTATTCTTACTCAATAACTTAACTTTTCTGGCTCTGGAAAAAATTTGCTTAATCCTCTTAGGCCTCCATTTTGTCAATTCCAAAATGAATAGGTTGGATCACATAAATAACAATTTTCTTCACCTCTAACATTTAATGTTTTGCCAGGCAGAGGTAGCCTCATCTGACCTTATCCACTTCCTGTGCAGGAGCTCAAAGAGAAAAGCAACCTGTCCTCCTCCTGACCTTTGTCTTCCTGTTACTCTTCTCTCTCCCAAACTGTCTTCATCACCTTATGATTGCTATGGGAAATGATGCTGGAATTAAGACAAAGTATTGCCTCCTAGGACTTTATCTGAGGTTCCCATTACCAATTCCATGGAGAAACAAACTTAGTGAGAGGGGTGCATTTCGCATTTTCTAACTCATAAATTGCTGCCTTGGGAGCTCAGGGTGGTGTGAGGAACCAGAATATTAAGTCAACAATGAGATTGGGGAATCAATGGTAACACCTCCATTTCATTGTATAACAACTGTCACCATTGGCAGAATTTTCCAACCAATGTGTATACATTTTGGAAAAGGCCTCGAACATTCAACCTCACCTTTACACTCTTATCAATTGCTTTGTTGTTAATTGTAAAAGTAAAAATATCTTAATTGGAGTTGAGATAAGCAGGTTAAGCTTCAGGTTGGGACCCCTGAATCCTCTATTAGAGTGTCTGGGATTGAGTCCTGCCTCTGCTCCCCATCCAGTCTCCTCCTAATGGGCATTCTGGGAAGCAGCAGATGAAGGCTCAGGTGCCACTCACACGGGAGACCCAGCTGATATTCCTGGTTCTTGACTTTGGCTGTTGTGGGCATTTGGGGAATGAAGCAATGAATGGATCTCTCTCTCTCATTGTCACTCTGTCTTTCAAACAAATAAAAAAATGAGTACATAAATTGAAAAGAAAACTTAACTTCCTTTCCTGCTCCCTCTGCCAATCATAGAGAGCATAGTACCTTCTACTAGAAGTAGCCCAGCTAAAATTGAAATTAACATTAAAAACATTATGTAATTCCCCAAGAACTGCTATTATTCCAAAGGCTGTACCTTTGAAATTTATATTTATTAAATAAAAGCTCTCAAAAAAAAAAAAAAGAAAAAAACATTATGTAATTCATGTGGACCACAACCTATGATTATGAAATAACTGAATTTACAAAAAACTAAATTTTCTTTTTTTATATATATATATAAAGCTTTTATTTAAAGAATATAAATTTCCAAAGTACAGCTTATGGATTACAATGGCTCCCCCCCCACAACTTCTCTCCCTCCCCCTACCCTCCCCTTTCCCGCTCCCTCTCCCCTTCTGTTCACATCAAGATTTATTTTCAATTCTCTTTATACACAGAAGATCAATTTAGTACATATGACGTAAAGATTTCAATGGTTTGCCCTCACATAGAGACACAAAATGATAATACTAAGCACTGAAATTACTCACTTACTGTATTAAGATGTAAGTACTTTTGATTCTTAATTATTATGGTCATTGAAATACATTGGCTTAATGTGACATTAGTCATTGCCCAATCCTGTTGTTTATCTAATACCCTATTCTTGCTCACAGGCTCACAAATTGACTTGTTGATGTGCTACAGAGTTCCTCTAGATATCTTTAATTGTTGCACATTCCTATTAAGCGATAATATTTACTTATTGCCCTTTGCTCTAAATTTTAGGCCTAAATTCTTAAATGAATGTTCTTTTTTTTTGTTATGATGCCAGACTATGTTCTTAAATCTCCAATGATATAACAATGTTTATATTTTACACCCATCTAAATTTTATCTCTTTCTTTATAAGTCCAATGTACAAAAATTTAGATTTATCAAAAATATAAGAAAAATTAAGAAGCAATTGAGCATGTCACAAAGAAGTTCCTAGTTTATAACAGAAGTTTCTAAAAGGTCCTTTTAAATATAAATCTGTTATTCAATATACAGTAAGCTGATGTCACACTTTTCTGAAATCCATTTATTACACAAAATACGATTTTTTTCTTGTATTCTGATATGCCATTGTTTGTGAGCTTAAATACTATTTACCAAATTGGTTTGAGCCACATAATAGGCCAAAATTATATCGAACCCTTATTATTGAATAATATAATCACTGGGGAATCGCAGGGCCTTCCAAAGTACAGGAATAAAGAAATGTACTCATTCCAGCTGAGTTCCCTTCTAATTTTAGGTTATTTATTCCACCCCTTTATTCCCACCCAATCTGTTTCATTAGCACATTGCTTGGCAGTTTGTTATCTTGTATGAACATTTGTCAATTCCTACTAGATTCCATATGTAAAATTCTAAGTGATAGATTCAATGTGTTAATTGTATGAAAATGTATCTATAAATCTAGCTTTCTCCACCTTCTCCATTCCTCATCTTTCTTTAGAAAAACAGAAGAAAGATTCTACAGATTGTTTTTGAAATAGAATTCATAATACTGCATGTGACTCTGCGGAAGCTTCAGGTTCTATAATATCTGTTTTCTTTCTTACTCCTCATTCATTAAGTTTGAGCAGAAAAGAAACCGTTGTTTGGGGTCTGCATGTGAGTAAGGATTAGGTTTCCCAGGAAAATGATAAGAAAGGAACAATCCCCTTTACCGTGGATACAACTGAAACCTTAAAACAGGCTTGTTTTACTGTTCTCCTTGTACAGCACACTTCGAAGCCTCCTATCCCGGCTGTGTGGATGTTTTCCTATGGCCACGTGAAGGACCCTGTAAGCTACGCATAGAAAAAATGGCTGCCCTGTAGTTCTAAAAATTCTCCCCTTTCCCCTTCTCTCCTGAGTCTCCCAGACAAGAGACTCAGGCAGGCGTCCCATGGAAGGAGTGCCACAGCCAGCCCCAGCCATGTGCAAATGACAAATCAGCTAACTTAACAGATAGCTTGCTTTTCTGGGCCTTCACACTGGCACCTCTCTTTTCCTGTTTTTCCAGACAAACCGGGAAAGATATATACAATACTACCAAGCCAAGCTAGGATGGAGGTTGCAAAATTTTATTTCCTGTGAAGAATGAAGGTTTAATTAGCTAAAAAGGAAGTGAACACAAGAATGATAAGTAAAAGTTGGTCTCTGTCTCTCCAGTGAGATTATCCTCAGTACTTCTGAACTTTATTATCCAAACAATGAGGGGATGGCGTGACTTGGCGCCTCCGATAATCTCGTACTCATTATTGCTCATGTAAAGTTGTGAAGCGGCTGTCAGCTATTGCAGTGGCTTTGGACTACGGAGAAGTAAACCTCAAAAGGTTTGTGATTTGGAGGAAGTTCAGATATGCTTCCAGAAGTTGGCTGCTTGTCCAAAGCTTATCCTAACTATCTGAACCTTTTAAGTCTTCAGAATTGGCCTAGAGATTTCTGGCTCTTTCTGCCCTTTCTGTCTGGACCTGGCTTGGAACTTTGTAACGATGGCTTTTTATAAAGATTTTTGGCACCTCTGATTCTGATGCTGCTTACAAACTGCAAACAAGAAATTAGCAAACAAAAAATGTACTTTGACACTGTAAAACATCACTGAGTTGGGGTTTGTCTGAAAACTTTTTTTTCCCAACATTGAAATGCTTTATTCATCCTTTTATGAGAAGTCGATGGTAGGAGTAGGAACACAGGTAAATAACTGTCTCCATTTATCAAGACTTGAGAGATTTCTCTGGATGTGGGATGTTTAAGTTCCATTATGGAGATGTCCCAGGTAAACCAGGATGAGTAAATCACTCTACTACAAACATTTCAACAGCAGAATACATTTTGGCTATGGTTCAAAGAATGCAATGAATGACATATCTGGTAGTTATCTTGTACTTTATTGGTTTATCTGTGTTAATTATTATGTAATTATTATGCTTTGACCTTAACCAAAGACTTTAAAAGATAACCCCCTTTTTTTTTTTTCTACTAGTTCTGCAGCGTGAGATACGGCCATCTACGGTTTATAAGTGGCTGTAAAAGGGAAATTTTATGTAAAAACTAGTAACGATTTTTTTAAACTTTTGAATCTTTATTCTACGTTATGACAATGAACTGAAATTCCATCTTGATAAAATGGAAGCAACCCAGAAAGTGTTTTACACAGTTATTATTATTATTATTATTTAATTGTTAATTAACTAACTATAAGTGGAGGGCTTCAAGATAGTTTCCTGGACTAAAATGCAGCATAGTAAAGAATAGAATTACAAACTAGGTCATTATCACTGAACTTTTATTTGCCCTGAAGAAAAAGCATTTTAGTATTTTCTTAGAACATGCAGTTTTCCAGAGCTCATGCTTCATTAATTTATTTCTTGGTCCTTATCAAATAGAACCACAGAATTTCTGTTAAATTGTCTTTGGTGACAACTCCACCTCCTTTAACTTACCCTTGCAGCTCATTCCCTCTTAAATTACTTCAACATTTTTGTCCTGGGACCGTAAGTGCCCTGGAACTATGGTTGTCACATAATTTACTATTCTCACCAAAGCACTGGAAACTGAGGAAGATGTTATTGTTCATTAAACTGGAACTACAGGTATTATCTGAGACTGTCCAGGACAGATACGACAAATGGTCACACAGTGCGAGATTTCTAAAGTAGAGTAGTATACAAAAAAGGATTTACAAAGTGTAGAGGTGACAGTTTTAGACTGTGGTTTTGAATCCCCTTGCATACCTGTACCTACTCACCAGTGCTCTCTTCTGCCCCTGCATACACAGTTACAAGCCTTTCCATCCCTGAGTGTCTGCCAGGTTTCTCTTTGACTACAGCTTCTCTAGCTAGACAGTGTTCTCATTAAGCAGCTCTGCCCCTCAGCTCCTCTAGTGGTCTCTGGTCTGTGCTTTCTCTCCTCCTGTCTCTCCCCCTTTCCTCCTTGCTTCCTTCCTATGTGTTGAGACTCCAGAAATTGGGTATGGTGAGAGTATAGTAGAATATTTTTTCACAATGGCAGCATTTTTTCCCTTTAATGCTCTGTGATTTATCTGGTCAATAAATATTTTACTTAAAAAATCTTGTAAATAACTGATTCATTTCCTCCTGTAGACAGTGTCTCCGGTGAGGAAATTAAAATAAATTCTCCAGTTTGGAATTTATTTCATTTGAGAATCATAACACTGTGGATTAGTGATATCCCTAGCTAGAC
The DNA here is from genome assembly GCA_949820135.1 of Sylvilagus floridanus. Lineage (NCBI taxonomy): Eukaryota > Metazoa > Chordata > Mammalia > Lagomorpha > Leporidae > Sylvilagus > Sylvilagus floridanus. The sequence goes on from OX463227.1 coordinate 41,721,307, forward strand.
TTGGCTATTTTCTCCCAGAGAGATTTGTATTTCGCATAGAACCTCTACTCACAGAGATTTTCCGAGTTCCCTCAGTCAGTATAGACATTAGACCTCTTCTGGAGCTCTGGGATCTAGAAAAAGAACAGTTCCAAATCAACCCATGATAAAAGAAAAAAAATTAAAATATTCCCTAAAAAAAAATCTGTTTTTCAAACGCCTAAGCATTTGAATAGGAATTTCTTTTTAATTTCCATATAATGTCTCACTCATACCTCATTATAATCTCTGAGATATGTCATAATTAATTTTTCACTAGTATCCAATATATTAAAACTCTCTCCTCTCTCTCTCTTTCCCTCTCTCTCTCTTTCTCTCTCACAAGACACACACACACACACACACACACACACACACGTACACACTCTACATCTAAACATAATGATTAAAACCCAGTTGGCTGAGACAGATTTGTCAGGTCTTATCCCAGTTCTTTCTTAAAATATTCATGTATTTGACTTTTTTCATCTTTGGAGATGATGGGAACTCTTCTTCTGTTGTTTCATCCGCACAACAGTCTCCATGCTGTAGGTACCTGATCCCACCAACCCCTCAGTTTTGGGATTTTTCTGAGAGGCAAATCCATTTGCTTCTGCTTTTCCCTCTGCTGACATGTGATGTGGTCTCCAAGTACTTCTAAACCTGTTATCTCTCCAGAGTTGGCTTTCTTGTTTCACAAATATTGTCCTGTTTCTTCCATGTCTTGTTTTTGTGGATCCTTTCACAGACATTGAGTATGCTGTTACCATACCTCAATATAATGGCATATTCAATCCACCGCTTAAGTCAAAAGTTTTGTTTTAATCTCTCTGGATCTCAACTTTTTCATTTCTAGATTGAGATGGTTAGTTAGATTTTATCTGAGATCTATTCCAAATAACTTAAGAGTATGTACTGTAAGTAACACATCGCAAAGAAAATTTTATAAAGTAATGAAACTTAAGTCAAAAATCAACTTTGGTTTCAATGGGTCATCTATATGTCACACTGTCTATGGTCTATAAGCTTTATGTGAATGGAAGCAAATTAGGGTTTGTTAAGGCTAACAACAACCAAAAAAAAAAAAAAAAAGAGGAAGAGGAGAAGAAGAAGCAGAAGGGGAAAATGCAGAAAAAAATTACTTTTAATTTTAATTTGTTTGTAATGTCTTCAAATACGTGTTGAATATAGTATGCAATAATGAGTTAGATTGCACCAGGTGGAGGATATAGTCCTGATGAGTAATTCAGTCACCTGAAGAAGGTAGAAATTACCTATCAAAATGACCTGGAAAATTATTTCTTATATGAGAATCCTATAGTTTCAGTTTCTGTCTCTTCAGGTGAAGAATAGGAGGGAAAATACATTTGATTTTCTCATAACTTGATGTGCAATTGCCTACATTCTGCAGCCCCACCCTGTTTCATGGGACACAGGAGAAGTGACTGCAAATGCAAATTGTTTATTTTCCTCTTGACTTGTCCCACATTACTCTCCTTCTGTTTCCCTGTGGGGTGTGAAAAGCGTAGGAATTCAGAGGAAAAAATGAATTTGCTGTCAGATGGGACACACTCAGTAAATGCCCTTTGAACAGGACTTTCCACTTCCAAATGGTCCATTTCATGTAGACTATCCAAAGAGTGAGAAGCACTCTCCATCAGTAGGGTACCACTTCAAATCAGGTGCCATTTGACCTGGGAGAGAGATAACCATTGGAAAATCAGCAAATTATATGATGATTGACATATCATCCATGGCTGAACTGGGCTTAGGGCCAATGACTGTTGTCATGCACATTGAACCAAATCTCTTATCACATCTAGAGCTACCCTTTCGTTAGCTGTGTTTCACAGACCTTGCACTCTCTCCGTCATGGGGAAATGCTGTGTTTCTGGCACTAGACAAAATGCCCAGGCATATCAGGTGAGCTCTCTAACCCTTAATTGATAATGGCAATGCATTGCACCGATCATTTAGGAACTTCTCATCCCCATCTCAAGTAACCTTGTGGATGAGGGCTGGCAGAACTCCTGCTTTTCCAACATTTCAGATACTGTTTCTTATTTTTTGGCTAAGACTCCCACCTCTCACTGATTCTGGAAGAAGACCAAAATATATCATGTTGTTGCTTTTTCAATCCTGACTTTGCTTTGCTTTAGACAAAATGCCCCTTGATTTCCTAAGAGTGGGGGGAAAAATCCCCCCTTCTCATTTTCCCTTCTCATTGGGGGTTCAAGGTGATGTGAGGAATGCTATTAAGTGGCACATTTTGCGATGGCATGCTAGACACATGGTAGTCAGATCCATTTCACTTGCACCTTAGTTAATGGGCTTTTTATGGTACACTTGTGCACATAGAGTTTATGGCTCACTTCCTAAATTACCATTTGGAGGAGGGAAAAACGCCCCAGTATAGCAGGACGTCCTTTTGTGTTTAGGCAGGGATATTAGAAAATTTAGCACCCCATTCATTTGAAACCATTCATTAAGATATCAAAATTGAACTACCACATGTTAATTTACAATTTCACACTTAGTAGAAGTTCTCTAGAGGAGAGTTTGCGTGACAGACAGCCTTCCCAGGTGGTTGCTTGTCACCCAGGGCAAGCAGCTATCACCCCCTAAGTCACACTGGAAACCTTAGAATCAAACTTAAAATGGCCACAGTAGCTTCTCTGATGACCCCAAAAGCCCATTGTTTCGTTTCCTTTCTTGGGCAATCTGAGATTTGCTGGACTGGAAGGGCTGGGTTGAGATGCAGTTCTTTTTCCAAAATAAAAAAAAGTACTTGTTTATTTTTGTTTTATTTGGAAGGCAGAGAGACACAGAGTGAGATGTTCCATCTGTTGGTTCATTCCTCAAATGCCCACAATATCCACACTTGTGCCAGGTTGAAGTCAGGAGGCCGGAACTCCATCTGAGTCTCCCATGTGGGCAGCAGGCACCCAAGCACTTCAGCGGTCATCTGTTGCCTCCAGGGTGAGTACTATCAGAAGGCTGGATCAGAAAAAAAGTAACTGGAACTCAAACCAGGCACTCCAATATTTGATGTTGGCGTCCCAAGTGGCGACTTAATCACTGTGCCAACCACTTCCCCGGGGTGGTTGCTTCATAGGACCCCATTACTCAAGTCGATAAAGATCTCCCATTTATCTGAATCTTTAACCCCATTCCCAATCTCCTCCAAAATATTTTACTAAAGGGAAAGAGTGAAGCTTCTACACTCATTCTGTGAGAAAGATGGGGGCAGCTCTGTGTGCTTCCTACAGTAAGGGCTGCGGGTCGTGTCAGGACACTGGACAACTTCAGCTCATCCTCCCCTCATTTTCCTAATTACTACAAAATATATTATTATAGTTTCAATGTTAGGTTTAGGAAATATTTTACCAAAGTAAAAGGATATGTAGGTAAGCTTCTCTTAAAAGCACAGGGTAAAACGGGACAGAACTAATGGACTTTTAAATAATCGAGAGATCAGTTAGGTAGCTTGATTTTCAGAGAGAATAAAATAAATGAAGAATCCCCAGGAATAAGAGAACACAGTGAGAGAAAGAGAAGACGTGACACCAAGGACTGATGATCTGTTCATTGCATTTCAAAATGACACAAGCAACTTGGCTAGAAACTCTTTGTACTCAAGAAGAAATTCAAGTGTTCAACAGATGGGTTGATGGCCTAATTTTTGGACATCACAGGCCTCTCTAATTATTCATGTTAATAATTCAATTTTAATACAAAATGATTCTATATATTTTAATCTTTTGCTACCATATTAAGGTTTAGATAAATAGAACTCAAAAATGGAGGAAACACTCTTGTATAAATCTATCCATTCAGCTGCATTAGGTATTTTTATCAAAAACAAAAAAAAGAAACCTGAATTGAGACGAAATTCTCTAAAAAAACTCTTGTTTTTAGAAATTCTCTAAAACTGTTAAGAATTTCTAGAACTCCTTGAATTTTAAAAAGAAGCAACACAATGATAAATATCCTTGAAAAGTAACTCCACCAGCTGTTCTCCCTTTCCACTAAGGGAAGATAAGGAAAAAAAAAAAAGCTCATATTCTAAGGAGCCATTTAAATAGATGGAAGATTCATCTTGCAGAGAGAGCTGTGAAATTTAGAATTAGGTAAGCATTTAAAAGCCCCTTTGGTGATCTTGGAGAGTGATATTCATTTTATTTGTTTTGTGTTTGTCTGGAAGTGGTAAGGAATGATTGGAAGTAAGCTATGTATCGGGCTTTTTCAGCAAGGAGACTTGTAATTCTGTTTCCTTTATGAGGGTTCCAGTCAGTGGGAAGATTGTCTTTCACGCTTTCATAGTGAATGGTTTGTGGCCTACTCTGGAGGACTAAGTCTTTATATTCTTTGGGGTTATGTTCCTGCCCTAAATGACCCACTTGCCATGTTCTGCAGGAGACTCCTTCACTGGTGTGCAGAGCAGTGTCTATAGTTCAGGGATAACTGCTACGGAATCTGTTCCATTCACCCTCCCTGCTACCTGCCTATGCTCACCTTTTCTGGTAACTATGTCTGGCAAGAGCCATAATCAAATAAAAACCAAGATCTTCTGAAACTTTCTTCAGGACTTTCCAGTTTTATATTTTATTAGCTTCAAAATTTAAAAACTGTGAAAAAGACTACATCATAATAATGATATTGACATTTCATTGAGACATGGTTGGAATTTTTGGCTACGATATGAGACATGTATGTGCAAATTGTAAGTGTTGTAATAACGATTTAATGTAAGAATCCTGGTTTAAGAGCCCATTACTTTAAAAAAGAATAAAACCATTCTTTTGGTTTCTGCAAATGTTTGCAAACCTCATTTACTGCTCCCTTGTCAGATTTTCACATGTTTTGCACCAACTTCTCTCACTAACCTAACCCAATTCAGATTATCTAATTGTTTCATTTTGTCCTGAGAAGTGGAAATTATGACTTAAAAACAAAACAACACCACAACACAATTGACTCATCTGTAAAGCATATCCTGGTTCTAAAAAAAATCTAAAAAGAAGTGCTATAAACTAATATTATATTTGTGCCTTCCCCACCCCAAATTCATAAACTGAAATCCTAGCCCCCAAGGTGATTGTGTTATAAGGTGGGACTGTCGGTGAATGATTTGACTCGGCCCTCAGGAATAGGATTAGTGTCCTTATAAAAGAGACTTCAGACAGTTGCCTCTCATTCGTCCTTTCTACCAGAGAACACACAGCAAGAAGGGGGCTGTTTATGAACCTCAGCAGATACTGAATCTGCCAGCCCCTATATTTGAGACTTCTCTTTCTCCAGAATTGTGAGAAATAAATTTCCTCTGGTCCTGAATTACTTGTTCTACAGTATTTTGTTTTGGGAGTCCAAGCACACCAAGACAAGAAGCTATCAATTGAAACATATAATATAAAGTAACATCATTGTGATGCTTCTCATCTGTGTTTCATGTCTCCTACCATAACTATCATTTATATAAGCTGAAGAGCTTACTAAGAACACAGATCCCAGTACACCACCCCTATGAAATCTCCATTCAAGAGATCTAGATGGGAACTTATAATCCACCCGAATTGAGAAACACATCCTTAATTAGTATAATATCTGTTGTGGAATTTCAGATTGTAAAACCAGCAGTCGCCAATGGCTTAAAAGAAAGTGCAATTAAGATTAAAAGTTTTTAAAAAAATGTCTTTCACCTTTATTTCCTTGAGTGTACTGTTCGTCTTGACCTTTCTTTTTCTATTTTTGACTGAACAAATTACATTCCCCAAAAAGAAAGGGAGATCTTTTTGCTGTGGAATTAGCCAGCAGACCAATCAGCAATCAATTGACCTGTTTTCCTTTGCTTCCTGTTTGCATTCCTGGCATGTTCCTGTGATTAAGTACAATTTGAACTCTGGCTGGGAAGCAAGGTGATGACAGGACAGGAGGAGGAATAAGTCACCTCCACATAGAGCCCGTTATAGGACATAGGAAGCCAGAGGTTTACTTGCTTGTTTGAGTTAATGGAAAATTATTAAACTACCAATGTATTCAAGCCTAAAAGCAGACCCAACAGCCTTTGAAAATCATGTTAATTCATAGTGCAAAAGTTCCTATTTTGTCATTTTTCTTGAGAATAATTTCTGGTTTTCAATTTTACAGTACACTGTTTGTTATATATGTGCATTTGTAGATGATTCACAGAAGTTCCTAACAACAGTTGAGAAATGCAAGAAGGAAGAAAGATCAGACCCACGATTTTTTTTAAAGATGTATTTTATTTTATTTGAAAGAGTTACAGAGAGAGGTAGTGACACAGAAAGAGAGTCTTCCATCTGCTGATTCACTCCCCAAATGGCCGCAATGGCCAGAGTTGAGCCAATCCAAAACCAGGAGCCAGGAGCTTCTTCTGGGTCATCCTCTGCAGCCTTCCTATGCACAGTAGCAGGGAGCTGGATCAGAAGTAGAGAAGCTGGGACTTGAACTGGCACCCACATAGAATGCCAGTACAGCAGGCTGGGGCTTTAATCAGCTGTGCCACAAGGCCAGCCCCTAGACCAAGATTTGGCAAGAGACGATGTGGGCTCTACCCACAATGCCGGCACACTGGTGGAGCAACAGTGTTCTTCTGCAAGAAGCACTGGAGACAAGTTTCAGTGAACATGTCCACTTTGTTAATGACCAGGCACACTTTTAAAGGGCAGGTAGAAGGGGCGTAGCTAATTCAGGGCAACACAAATTCTATAGGATAGAGCTGATATTGCTGATGCTATGCATCTCCAATCAGCTTGAAGGTCACATAGACTAATAGCTTTCTAGTGGGCTTGGGCTACATCTGGGAGCAGTTTACCTGATTGGCAGAAGGTGTAGGTGAGGGGAAATGTGCCCTGGGCTCCAGCCACCTGCCAGCAGCCAGGTTGCAGGGTCCCTCCCAGAAGGCTTGTCGCGCCATGCCCTCTCCACCTCCTGCATGGGCAGGGTAGGCAGTCTCATGAGATGACCCACAAGACAATACTGAAGAGATGTGGTCAGAGGACTCTCCCAGCTGCAGAGCTTGACTATGGATATAATCATATAACACCTAGCAATATGAATTGGGTGGTAATTATGAATGAGGCTGAATGACTGGTAACCAAAATCCCTTTAGTAATAGGCAGCAATGCTTTGATCACTGATATGGGGTTCAGTGATGAGAATTTGATGCCAAGGCTGGGCGTGGGGGTGGGGGAGTGAGAAGAAAAGGCACTGGTGGTACTGGATTGATGGCATTAGTGAGTGCTAGATTCTGGGAAAGGTTTGGCAAAGAAAAAGTCTAGTCATCAACAACAAGACTCCTGAATACAAAACTTCAGTGGGACAGAAGAAATAGAAGTTTTGGAGATTGGTTTTATTTTAGAATGTAGTGTGAATGAAAAATAAGTTATCCTCTCAGTGGAAAAATGAATGAGCCAAATTGGAAAACATAGGGGCTGTGGATTAAGTTTAGTGCTTACAAGACAAGATGCCAAGTGTATCCAAATATTCTACAGAATGTTATGCCAAAGTTGTTTCTATCTCTTTTGAGAATAGAAATAACTTTGTAAGGAAAGACTATTAAATTCAGTCTGGAATTTTAAGAAGAAGGAAGAACTCAAAGAAGACTGAACCTATATCCAGAAAAAAAAATTATCTACACTTCATCATCTAGAGCTAACATGGCAAGTTACATTTTTCCCTGGAAGAAAAGTTCATACATAGTTCTCACAATCTCTTTTTAATGATAAATAGTCACACTCCTATCCAGAAGAGGTTTCCAAGTTTGTGTAGGACTAAATCCAGACTCTTCAGATGGCATTCAGATATCTCTAGGTCATGATTCTAACCTTTTCTTATTTCATCGTTCCATTGAGTGTGTACTCTGGCTACTCAAGTCTACTCTCTCCATTCTCTAAACAAATTAATGATTTTTCACAACTCCACAGCTTGGCTTAGGCTATCCATTAACCAGAAATATCTCATTTTCTGCCAGTTCGAGAATATGTTATACAACTCAGCAAAAGCCTCCCATGAGCACCAGCCGTGACCACTTTTTAAAATTTGTGCACCTTGATTTCTTCGTTTTGTTCTGCTTCACACTTAATTTGTGTATATGTTTTTTTTCTTAGTTCATTGGAGACTTTGCTCCAATCAGCCAGGAGCTGTGCTCCTTTGATGCAGAGATTATTTTGCGTTCATAGTCAAAATCACACTGCCTAGTAAAGAGTTTTGCACATGACAGGGACTCAATTGATATTTTTGAATAAGCAGCATCTATCTAGCATGGTTGTAAAATTTAAAAAAAATAAATAAAATTTATATTCTCATTTTTTTTAGTGTTCAGAGAAAGATACAGACCTCTCATTTGGAGAATAAAGGAAATAATTTATTCCCTAATGAATGATCTCATTGCTTCCTAACAAAATATTTCCTATGAGTTGATACTCAATGTGTATTTTTATTATTTCATATTAATTATAATTATTAACATATGTTTTAATGCTATCACATTTACTGAAATAAAAATTTTCCCACTCAAAATGTAGTTTTTAATGCATAGCCAGTAGACTTCAAATGAAGTTGTTGGGAGTTGGTAATTGGAGCAATTTTTTGCCTCTTTTTCCATGAAAATTTCACCCATTCCTTACTCTTATTTCTAGTTTAACTTAGATTAGAAAGATAACCTCTTTCCATTCCATTCATGCTTGCAGTATACTTTAGAATTTTTGCCACTATAAATATTACAGGAATCAGTAGAATCAGTGTGTTGGAAAAGAGAAAAGAGAATTTTAAGTTTAATAAAAGCTATGTTACTGGTCAATATAGTTTAAATATTAATGAGCTCTGAGGGAATCCAGGTCCAGTCCCCCCTGAACTGTGCTCTAGGGTCTGCAGGGGGCAGAGATACCAATTGAATGATTGAGTGCCTTGGTGACAAAGGAACTTACTCACCCAAGGGATAAAGGAAGCTCCATTAAAAGCACATAGAACCTAATTAGTATCATCTCTTCATTCAAGTTTCTTCTGAAGATGAATTTTCTTTCATTTCATAATGGATTATAGATCCATCATCGGAATTTGTATGGTAACAGCTTTATGAGATTGAGATAAGATAGAAAAGCATTCACTCAAGTTCCCGATTCACTGGGGACCACACGAAAGAGTGGCTTAGAGATAATACACAGAGTACTTAAAATGATCACAAAGTCATTTTATTTATGTTTTTAAAATATACTCTCTCCAGAGAATTCTGTTCAATTTAGAGGCAACAGCTGTTTTAGGGAGGTCTTTCTACTCGTATTTTCCAGCTGGATTGAACAATAGCTTAAGAAGAAAAAAGTTATATTTCTAAGTTGGTAGATCTTGCTAGAATAACTAAGTGAAAGTACAGTTAGTAGAGGTATTCTGCTTATTAGTTAATCTGAGTTGAAACTAGAAGAAAGTGAACAATTGCTTTAAAATTTTAAGTATTAAACTCATCATTTACAAAGAGCTGTGTATGACACTAAACAAATAATTCACAATCAAGATAATTTAAATACCTATCTTAAAGATTCTAATATGCCAGGATTCTTTCAAAGCAAGCCAACACTTTGGAAGATACTGAATGACGTAGAGATGTATATTAAGTGTTTTCAATGTAGTTAGTAGACATATTTCCTAAAGTTGTCCATTTACTCTTGGTAAATGGACAGGGGGGTAGGAATTAAGATCGTCACTCTTAGGAGTAAGATGTGAAGCAATGTGGGTGGAATCTGACCATTCAATATGTGTGTGAGGTCTGAGTCCACAAATGAGTTGCTCTTTCTCTGAAGCCCATGCTCCTTATATGGCAACATTCTGCTGTTCTAGGAACCTCCGTCTTTAGAATTATTGAATTATTCCAAATTGCCATATTTATGAGACTGTGAAATTACACCAGAGCAAATATTCTCATACCCAATCAAGACTTGGAAGAATTCAATGCAAGCAGTAATTCTGTAAACAGAATTTTCTTAATATAGACAATAATCTTGCTTGTTCGACTCTTGGCCCCTCCAGATTCTTCCACACCAGTCAAAACATATTTTTTAAAATATTAACATTTTAATTGTTATTTGCTGTATTCCCTTCAATGACTTCTCCTGTCAATCACCCAATGCCTTACAAGGATGTATAGGTTATGACTCCCTCTGATGTCATCAACACTTTTCCCATATATTTCTCACCCTTCAACATGCCAAGCATAGCCCTGCTATCTTTCCTTCAATTTGATGTTCTCTCAGATTTCCACATGATTTGTCTTTCAGATTCTTGGCTGTGAAGTCTCCTCCTCATAAAAGCCTTCTCTGACCACTGTGAAGAAGGTGCTCAATAAATGTTTACTAAATGAATAAACGAAGGGTACCCAGTGAGGTAAATGGACTGTTTGGATATCTTTTTTTTTCCTTTTCAATTCTCTTTATATACAGAAGATCAGTTTAGTACATATTACGTAAATATTTCAACAGTTTGCCCTCACATAGGGACACAAAGTGAAAAATACTGTTGGAGTACAGGTTATAGTATTAATTCACAATGTACAGCACATTAAGGACAGAGGTCCTACATGATATATTTTTTAAAAATTGATTAATTATCTATGCAATTTCCAATTTAACACCAAGTTTTTTTAATCATTTTCAATTATCTTTATATACAGAAGATCGATTCAGTATATACTAAGTAAAGATTTCATCAGTTTGTACCCACATAGAAAAACAAAGTGTAAAAATACTGTTTCAGTACTAGTTATAGCATTACTTCACATTGGACAACACATTAAGGACAGATCCCTCATGAGATGTAAGTACACAGTGACTCCTGATGTTGATTTAACAATTTGACACTCTTATTTATGGCATCAGTAATCTCCTTAGGCTCTAGTCATGAGTTGCCAAGGCTATGGAAGCCTTTAGGGTTGGCCGACTTCGATCTTTTTCCGACAGGATCATAGTCAAAGTGGAAATTCTCTCTTCCTTTCAGAGAAAGGTCCCTCCCCCTTTGATGGCCCTGTTCTTTCCACTGGGATCTCAAAAGGGATCAAAAAGGGACAGAATGATCCAACATGGGAAGCGAGATACACAGCAGACTCATAGAATGACAGATGTCCTAAATAGCACTCTGGCCTCAGAATCAGCCCTTAAGGCATTCGGATCTGGTTCAAGAGCCCATGACAATATTTTAGGCATGGAAAGCCAAGACACTCTGGAAAAAACAGAAGACTGTTTGAATATCTTAAAGTCAGTTGATAATAATTAGAAAGCTCCAGGTAGCCAAGGCCACTAAATGAAAGATCTCTGTGACTGAGATCCCAGCGGAAAGAACAGGCCATCAAAGAAGGCAGTACCTTTCTCTGAAAGGAGGAGAAAACTTCTACTTTGAATATGGCCTTGTCTAAATAAGATTGGAGTTGAGAATCTCAAGAGGCTTCCATAGCCTTGGCAGCTCATGACAAGAGCCTCGGGTGATTACTGACGTCATAAGTAAGAGTGTCAATTGTTAAATCAACAATGGGAGTCACTGTGCACCTGCTCCCCATGTAGGATCTCTGTCCTTAATGTGTTGTACTATGTGAATTAATGGTATAACTAGAAAACAGTACTTTATACTTTGTGTTTCTGTGTGGGTGCAGTCTGTTAAAATCTTTACTTAGTATATACTAAGTGGATCTTCTGTATATAAAGATAATTGAAAATGAATCTTGGCTGGCACCATGGCTCACTAGGCTAATCCTCTGCCTGTAGTGCCGGCACCCCGGGTTCTAGTCCCAGTTGGGGCGCCAGATTCTGTCTTGGTTGCTCCTCTTCCAGTCCAGCTCTCTGCTGTGGCCTGGGAAGGCAGTGGCGGATGGCCCAGGTCCTTGGGTCCTGTACCAGCAAAGAGACCAGGAGGAAGCACCTGGCTGCTGACTTCGGATTAGCATAGCTCCGGCCATAGCAGCCATTTGGGGGGTGAACCAATGGAAGGAAGACCTTTCTCTCTGTCTTTCTCTCTCATTGTCTAACTCTGCCTGTCAAAAAAAAAAAAATGAATCCTGATGAAGAATGGGTTGGGAAAGGGAGTGGGAGATGGGATGGTTGCAAGTGGGAGGGAGGTTGTGGGGGGAAAAGATGCTATAATTCAAAAGTTGTACTTTGGAAATTTATATTTATTAAATAAAAGTTGAAAATAAAGAAAAAAAGAAAGCTCCAATGGCCAGAAAATATAAATAGCTTAGAATATTTGGGAAATGACATAATATGTTAAAAGAATGGCTTAAAAATGAAAGTGGAGTGTTATGAGCTTCATTTCAGAATGATAGCTTCAAGTCTAAGTTATAAGAAAGTCATATTCAAAATAACTTTGTTCATCCATTATTACCTATTGTGCAAGACTAGCAACATAATGAACCCGTCAATCCACTGCAAGTTCTAGTTTAACACAAACTACATTCACTTCATAGATCTTCAAGAGATTTAATTGAATATCATTGAAATAGTGCAAGAGTTTCTCAGTATAAATGCGGGTGGGAGCCCTTTTCAATGACTTAAATTTTGAATAAGGACTAGGTATCAATCCAAAGTTTTTCCTTACCCTTTGTTACTGTGATGGGAGCATTTTGCAACTCCTTAGAGCTATGTTCCTGTTCATAAAGCAAGTATAGATAGAAATTTCCATATCACATGGATGTCATGGGCATCAAATTAGTTACATCTATTAAGGCAGCATTGGGTTGTGGAGTAAAATAATCAAGATCCTTGGCCTTTAGCCCTTGGTCTCCATTTACTTAAGTGTGACTGGAGAAAACAATTGACCTCATGGGCTTCAGCTCCTTTTTTGTAAAATCAAGTGGTCTGACCACTTGATCTCCAAGGTCTTCAGACTCTAAGAGGATATGTTACAAAACCATTGAAAACTCGAAGCTAACATACAACTAGGAAGTACTATTACTTTTCGTGGTTGCTACAAAAATGGTATTGACATCTTATATATCTGTTCCAGGACAATTTCGGAAGTGATAAATGGATCCTTGTCCCTCAACCTCTGCTCCAGATTTACCTACAATGATCAAGGCAATCCTATTCAGTCATAACCTCATTAGCCTAAAACAATAGCTACTACAGATACTAACAGGTTTAAGTCATAAACCCAACTCATTTTCATCACTAAACTAGTGTATTTGTGTAAAGCAAAATATTTTTGGAAGCTATCTTTTTTTTTTAAGGCCACTTGGTTTTTATTCAGAAAATTGTGTCAATGATAAACCCCAGTTTCCTAAAATCTTTGTAATTAAACAAGTTTTAAACACAGGAGATCAAAGATTTTTATTTAATAGTGAATAAATCAGTTAATGACTCAGTTTCCTTATTTGAAAAAAAATGAGATAATTTGTCATGCTTTATAGAGGGTTGTAAGGAAGCAAATACTTCAAAGTCACCTTTCTTGTTTTGAAAAACAATAGTGTAAATTAGCTTTTATCTCACCTTCTGTCAACTAACTATAAATCTCTTTGAAATGTTTCCAATAAAGTGATAATTGAAGCTCATTACTGCCATGGTTTTTATATGATCTTGAAGAACATACTACTAATAATTTTAAAATTAATTTATAGTAAGTTACTACATGCATCTTCTTCTCTAATTGTTAAAGTTATGGCTCTCAAGTGCAAAACAAAGGACCTTTAAAATTTACCTACAACTTTTTAAAATAAGAAATGATTTTCTTGATTTAAGTCCATCTTACAACATAGAACAACATGCACTCAAGAGATAATTTTATGATTTGCTTAGTTGTCTTGTTGAAATGATCAGCAGCAGATGCTAACTTTAAAAGTACAATGACTTCTACATTATACAGTGAAGTTTTAGACAGTAATGTCTATTAAGATTGGCAGTGATTGCTATGGTTTCTGGTATCACCTGCTGTGAAGTTTTACAAAGGGCAAGGGGAGTAACAGATACTTCCCTTTTTATCACACCATCATTCAGAGAGTTCTTTTATGACTATTAAATAATGGTAGATAAACAGTTTTACAGTACAGCTAGTCTTTAATAAGCTAAGGAGTCTAAGCACACTCTAACAACAATGGTCCCTGAAAAAGAATAACCTTTTATTTTTCATTTTCTTAAATCATTTGAATTACAATGGTTATTTATTTCTTTTGCAGTTCCATATGAAAAAAGAAACTTATTTTATTTTATTTTTGCTCAGAGAACAGTGTCCTCAAATGGAGAACATAATATCAAAACATAAGTGTTTGGAAACACTTGGAATGGAAGCACACAGGTTGTTTTGTTTCCTGTTCAAGAATTTAAATCTTTGATTAAATGACATGTGAGACTTGCCTTTCCAGCAGGCAGTCTCTGCCTTCTCTCCTCTTCTTCATTCCCAACCCACCCTTAGGACTTTCACCACTTCTCTCCTGTGTTAATTTACACCCTTTACCTGCTCCCCTGTAATTGAGCATTGCTATGTGTGTGGTATTTGCAGGCCTAGTGAAAGAATAATGAGAGGAATGAGTGTGTCAGCTTCTCTAATACATAGTCTCTGGCGCTGGTTTCTGCCCTCTCCTCCTCTCCTTGGGGTTAGTGAAAATACATTAGTAATTACCCTGCAGAACATTTTGAACATCATCTAAAGAACCCAAAGTGCTTTGTAACTATGATGCCCTTGACACCGGGTGCTACTCATTATTCTCCTTCTAGAGAGGCAAAGTTATTCCATCTAAGGGCTCCTCCTTTGAGGACATTGGGTGCTAGACCCTTGGACTCTCACATCTGGGAATGGGAACTGAGGAATCGCTGCCACTCAGACCCTGGAAGTATCCTGTACCCAAAAAGGCTGCATGGTTAAGCCAGTGACCAGCAGACATCACTATCACCCCCACCCCAGGAATCGCCCCTGGTTAGACTGAAATCCAGCCCAAATTTTCTCAAGTTACCTACTTTGGTCCATGGATTCATTTTAGGTTCACATAGGAAAATAAGCACATCAAAATCCAAAATGTTACTGGAACAGGAAGAAGTTGAATTTCAACTGTAGGATAATCTTTTGTTCCTGAAATCAACACTATAGGTTACCTAGATATTTCATTGAAATTGAACTATCGTAAATGAATGTTGCACACAGCTCTTAAAATCAAGGTGAACTCCCACTAAATAACATATGATTTCTAATTTTGTAATTTTGAGGGAAAATATCTTAATGTTATATATATAAAGGTTTATGACATGTATTTGTTAAGTAATAAATGAAAAATCACCTCTAAAACTCCCAACCTGTTGTTTGTGATCACCATAAAACTTTATTAGAAATCACAGCCAAATATTTTGTAGTGGATATTTGTTTTTATATCCAAAATCCAGTTTCAAAGTCTACATTCTCAACTATTTATACTCAATATTGTTTGTGGCCTGTATTTACATTTATTAAATAAAAAATTATGGAGCTAGAATATCTTTTCAAAGCCAAAGAAATACAAGTCAATTATTAATAAATGATGACTACTACTTTGGGTACTTAGATTTTAATTTGTCTCAGCATTATTTGAAGTGAACCATTAATTAATCTGGATGAAAAGAGAGCAACACAAATTTACAAAGTACAGAAAAATCACATTGCAGTTACTTTTCAAGGTATAGCAAAACTTGAAGTAGAGGGAAATTAAATTTTTCTTTAATATATTAGAGATGTATAAAATCTTGCTTTATTCTATGATAACTGGACCTTTTAAAAATGAATACAGTTTAACCATCTGGTTTACTGTGAATTTAAGTAAAAAAGGGTCTCTGAAAGGCCCAAGCTGGCTTAAACTACTAACACTAGTTTATTGCTCCACTGGCACTAGCAGGCCCTAACCTCAAGGGAAGGCAGCTCTCCACTGCTCTGCAGTGTAGTGAACACCTGGAATATATTCTCCAGAGTGAAAACAGCAGGGAACTGACCAGAAATAACCTCTCTCATATTATTGCTTCAATTAGACCAAAACAACTTTCCCTTTGAAAACTTAATAATAAACACTGCAGGTCATTCACTTGTTTTGAGCCCCTTTGGGAGAGAGGAGCAGATGTATCCCCTTAGCCAGCCCCCTTGCTGTCATAGAGACAAGAGGCACAAATCAGGACAGATATTGATTTTAATTGGAACCAACAGCACCTACATGCCATATTAATTTTCACATCTTCCTGCAAAAAAAAATTAAGATTGGTTTTTGTTTCTGTCAGGTTGATTAGACAGTGATGCAATTAACGCATTTCTAAATTGAACAAAGCTTAAGAAAAAGTAGGTATTTTAAAAGCCTTACTGTGTATCAAAAGTATAAAAGTAAATATCCTTAATACATTAGATTCTTCCTCATAACCAGTGCATAGTTTAATAACTTTCATTGGAATCTCAGATGATGGCACATATAAAGAAAATTAGCAGTGAAAAGATTTTCTTTTCCTGACTATTATTGACCAATAAAATTGCTTCCACACTAAACAAAATTGACTTTCAAATTTGACCTATTTACTCTCCTTGGATGTTTACTATCCTCTAACTGTGAAAGGAATGCCATTGTCTTTCAAAAAACTCAGATCAGATTTTTCCTCCCAGTACTGTCTTTCCACATGATACGTTAATTCCATACGTGCTGGGGAGTGCCATATGTCCAGACTTTTCCTCTTGGCTGCGCTTCACGATTTAGTTGGTTGTTGACCCCACCTAAAAGTAATTCTCAGACTTTCTTAAATTTAAATATTCTGTATCAGCAGGTCTAGAGTATGACACAGGAGTCTTAATGCAATCGCCAGTACTGCAGGTAAATCTGAACCAAGTGGCCCACATTTTAAAGAACATTGATACAAAGGCAGATAGGGGCTAAAAAGCAACAATATCAATTCATTTATTTCCATAGTGGCAAAGCAACCTGGTGAAACTGCAATCATAACTTTATTTGTCCAGCCATCCAATTATTTTTATTGAGAACTATTATTTTAGTAACAATGTGTTTGGCATTTGAAGAGAAAATCTTGAGCAAGGCAAAGCAGATTTTTACTGGAATTTAAGGTTACTGAGATGGGTTTATAGTTTGTATATGTGTTTGTATTTAAAATGTTTACCTGAGCAAAGAGGAAAGAAGCAACATAAGAATTTTAAAGTAATTACTTGGCAAGATCAAAACTAAAATTGTTAATTATTTTTCTTTTATCTAAAACACAAAAAACTTGATTTTTATTTTTGTTCACATATGTAGATTTTTCCCAGCACATCTACATCTAAAAAAGATTGTTTTAGTAGACAGTGATCCATGCAATGATATCATTAAAATGATGCTTGTGTGTTAAATGACAGGAAATATATTCATATTTAAGATAAATATAAAGAGGAAAACAGACTTCAAAATACTGTCCATATATACTATGCTATACTTTGGTGATGATGAATATATATTTGCATGTTAGGAAAAATGTTATAACTAGTGAAATTACAAATTACATATATTCATTTTCATGTTACTTGTCCTCATTTTCTAAAATTTTTAAAACAACAGCTTAGTTTTATAATAGGTTAAAAAAAAAAAACAACATGTTTAAGTTGTCTATCACTAAGGGACTCCAAACTTGTGAAATAAGCCAGATGCCAAATAATCCAGCCAGATGAAGGACATGTTACAAGGTTCATTTCTTGGTCTCTTACATTGTCCTCTTCTCTTCTACATTCTGTGACCTTGTGGAGGGGATTTGAGGACATGACTGTCATTTAAAAATAAGGTCTGACTAAAAGATAATGCTAATGTTGACACAAGTCCCACATAGAGATCCTGAGGCAGATCCACCTCTACCAAGAAGCAAGAACACATGGGAAATCTTACCTGAAAACTCTTAACTTGCCCTTACCTATATGATAAGTATACTTGGAAAAGGGGAAAATAAGTAAGAATTAACAAATCTGTGGGGATTTTAAGAGAAGCTTAAAGAATGGTGCTAAGACATTATTTTGGCTAAATTATTAAATTGTTATCATTTTATTATATTTGATTTAGTTGTTGTGACTAATATCCAAGAACACACTGTGAAAGTAAGAAAATATGAATTAAACTGGAAAAACAAAGCAATGCAAAAGGAGAAGGGATACTAAATCCAAAGGTCTTTATAATTTAATTGGTGCATGACATTTACTTCATTTAAGTTATTTATTTATTTAAAGGGAAGAATGATAAAGTTAAAAGGAAGAATAATAGAGTGAAAGAGGGAGAAATACACACAGAGAAAGGGAGAGAGACCTTCCATTTGCTGATTCACTCCCCAAGAGCCACAACACCAGGGCTGGAACAGACTGAAGCCAGGAGTCCACTGGCCCTGCAAGGTCCCCCGTGTGGGTGGCAGGGGCCCAAGCACTTAGATCATCTTTTGCTGCCTTCCCAGGCACATTATCAGACATGGATTGGCAGCAGAGCAGTTGATAGGGAATACGGGTGTCCCAAGCAGTGTCAACTTTCTGAGCCACAATGCCTGCCCCCAGGGGTCTGATATTATCTGACATACACAAACACAATGAGAGAGTAGTGATGATGATGCTAACAACCACCAAAGTTTATGGAGCTGAGGCATTTACTAAATACTGGCGTTGCTGCTGGGTCACATCTCATCTCCAAACTGGACACAATCATGAAATATAGATAATAACCACCACAGATACTTAGGTGGAAATAGGATTTAAGAAGATTAAGTAAATTGCTTGAGTGTAGACATTACATTTAACTGGTAGAACATCACATTATATCAACCTGCTTCTAAAATGTTTATAAAACAGCTAATCATTCTTTTATTCAGTTAGTCATTGAAAAGACCATCAGAAAGCAGACAAAACTCCCTGTCCTCATGCATGGCTTTTCTACTTGGAAAAGATGAAATGTGTTGTGTGCTATACAGTCCAAGGCACAAAGACACAGCCCAAGGAATGTTGATTGATGGCAATGTTGTTGATGTAGGGCATCTTTGTCTTCCAAAAACATACCTACATTTATAAGAATAGACATTCTAGTACCCTGATTATTTTCAAAGTAAGTTATAGACCATCATCTTGGTGGTGGTGGTGGAGTTACCTTGGGAGAGCTCATTTCCTCTATTAAAGTAGGCTGTGTGTTAGATGGTTCTTCGCTGTATTTTCCTCATACTCTAGTTAAGAGAGTGGGGGCTCTTCAAGAGTTATTCATCACCGTTATTATCTCCTCTTTTTTGTATTTCCTTTTCTCTCACTCTACTAATTTCAAGTCAGGTTTAGGAGATTGGCAAGATTTGTTTTTGCAAAGCTTCCTTGTTCCTAAGCAGGTTTTCCCAAGCTTGGGTTTAAAAGACCCCCTGGAGAAGAACTACAAGACAAACACTAATTACCTTAACAATTTATTAAGGAAGATCTTTGATCTTTTCTCACCTACCCAGTTGTCTAGTTCTGCTTTGTCTCCACAATTATAAAATGTGTTTACATAACTAATTAACACAGCAGATTGAGTTTTACTGGGTACATGATAATAAGCCATCCAAATGGTTTGATCTCCTGATAAAGGAGGAAGTGTTTGGAATTAGCCCTTCTCAAGAGATCCAAATGGGAGTAACTATTGTGGGGTTCCCATAAAAAGGGAAAGTTCTTGGTGTTCTCAGATGGGACATTTTATAAAAGCAAATATTCAATATTTGAACTGAATTACAGAAATTTTTATAAGAAAAATATGTTGATATGAAAAATTCTGACATTTTCAGAGAGGGATCAAATTTTTTAAAAATATGTTTTCTTCCTCTATAAACTTGTAACTTACACTAATTTTTAGAAGAAAGACTTTTTGGAGGGGAAGCAAATTTGCACTTTCATTAAGTTCACATGTAAAAGATAAAGAGCTGATGGTTGCAAATGAATCCAATTGAGGAGATTATAATGTTTAAATTGTTAAAAAATGTAACTGCAGTGTTACTCATGATTTTAAAGAATTGGAATTTTCCTGTTTCAATGGTCACTGGGCATCTTCTACTGTCTACTTTAAATTCTGAAAGTACTTTTTCTTGGAGAGAAGAACCACTTATTTCTATGGGCAAGTGAATGTCTACACCAAAAAGTTTGAGCCAAAGTCAAAAGCCCCAAAACCTTTTTCTTGCCCAAGAGTAAGTGACATAGACACATTTTTGCTCATCCCTGATTTCTGAATTTGAAATTCATTGCATTCTTTTGGGTTTTCCAAGTGTTTCTGCACACTTGGAAAAACTCAACCCTCTACATAGGGAAAAAGATAGAGGCCTATAATTACAAAATTGCTTGACAGCTTAAGTGCAAATGAATCAGAAACATGTGGATTAAATTTCCCTTGAAACACACATGATTTTTTTTTAATTAAGAGGCAAGGGGATTGGCAACAAATATTTTACTTTTTACCAAACAGAAAACATTTGAAAAATTATCTAGATTGTGGTTGAGCTCTCTCTTCCATAGTCTATTTTCAGTTCTGTACATTGATATCTGAAGTTTCAAATCACAAATTCAACATATAAATACTCGGGCAAATTTATTTTAAGAACAATAGACATTAAAATAATTGTGTACAAATTCAATTTGGGAGGTAAAGAAGGATTCCTTGATAAGGGAATGTCACACATTCCCAACACAAAGGACAGCAAGTTTATTATAATACACATCAGTATGTGATTAGCACACATATTAGGAGAAGCAAATGTATTTATGAAAAATGTTGCTATTTTAGGATAGTTAAGAAAGTAGTGATCCTGCAGGTCACTGGGAAAACTGAAATAAGTCATAATATCAATTTATCATGAATTTTTATACTATAATCAATAATTCTCAGTGAAAACAACACTCAGGAATTCAAATTCTCATCTATATTTACAGGAGACAAATTATACTAATACTGTGTATTTTCCCTTAAAAATATGTATTATTGCTCTTATAATCCAGTATTGCATGTCAAGCTTATAGACAGTGAATCCTGAAATATTTAATTTAAGTGTCCTACCTGCAGGAGCTTTTGAATTTTCATTAGTAAATATTTTAAAAATCTATTGATTACATAGACATAGGAAAGGAAGGAATGAAGGAAGGAAGGGAGAAAGGAAGGAAAAAGGAAGAAATTCAGGAAGGGACAAAGGAAGGAATGAAAAGAGGGAAAAGTAAAGAAGGAAGGAAAGAAGGGAGGGAGAGAGAAATAAAGAAAAAAGAAAGAAGATAGTCAATTTCTACTTTTTTTTCCAAAGATAATTTTTACAGAGTAAGAACAAAAAAGCACTAAACATATTTGAGGTATTTAGAAACCAAACTATAATGCTAGAGAAGTTACTAGTGACAGCAAAAATAAAGCCATTAGTGTGTATGAACACTAACTGTTCTGTACTCACTATGATAACTGCTTCACACACATTCTCTTTTGATGTCCATGTGGATTCTCAAGAAACGGAAAAATTATAGATTAATTCATTTGCCTAAGGCTACATGACCAGATTTGAAATCCAATCCTTTTCAATGATAGCGAAGCATTTCATCACTTGTCTTCTCCACTAACATGGTTAGCAGTGGGTTTCATTCAAAGAATTATTTGTTCATTCAAACCCACCATTATAAGCTAGAAAGTCCTACCTGAACTAGTTACTGAGGTCTGCAGATGGTCTTTGAAAAGAAACTTATACACATGGAACAACTGTCCCCTAGACTTTAAACATGAACACATTTTCAAATGTGAGCAGCTCTTCTCTAATTATTCAAAATAATCTGTTATATTTTAGTATATACAAGCAAATTAAGCTTGTATTAATTAAGCATTATATTAGTACATAATTGAACAGCCTAAATGAGCACTTATATTTTTAAAGCCATACACATTTAAAAATAATTTTTTCAGCAACCTCAAAAATGTTTATTACTTTCTTAAATATGGATGATACATGTTATAGACCCCCAAGAGAAGATAGAAGGAAATATAACTATAATCATATATTTACCCAGTTGATCTAGGCAATAAGATTCAAAAGTAACTGCCAATCGACCAGCGCCATGGCTCACTAGGCTAATCCTCCACCTGAGGTGCCTGCACCCCGGGTTCTAGTCCTGGTCGGGGCGCTGGATTCTGTCCCAGTTGCTCCTCTTCCAGTCCAGCTCTCTGCTGTGGCCCAGGAGTGCAGTGGAGGATGGGCCCAGGTTCTTGGGCCCTGCATCCATATGGGAGAACAGGAGGAAGCACCTGGCTGCTGGCTTCAGATTGGCGCAGCACGCTGGCCGCAAGGCACCAGCCATAGTGGCCACTTGGGGGGTGAACCAATGGAAAAAAGAAGACCTTTCTCTCTGTCTCCCTCTCTCACTGTCTAACTCTGCCTGTCAAAAAAATAAATAAATAAACAACTGCCAATCAATAACACTCACCTTCACATTTAGTTTGGTTTAAATGATTAATTATTAAGGTCAACTTTTTTAGAATCAAACCATTTACAATTATAACTTCCAAAAGTGTTCTAATTTCTATGTGACCACATCTTCATTTAAAATGTGTTTTCAGGTAAGAAATGTGTGTCAATTAAAATAAATATTATAGAAAAGAACGTTTTCAAATGAAATGGTATTTGGATCACATCTGTGGTCATCTGTGGTCATTTTTCTTTCTTTTTCTTTTTTTCCTTTTTCATTTTATTTGAAAGGGATGGAGACTCAGAGACAGATCTTACATCTGGTGATTCACTTCTCAACGTCTGCAGCATTGAGGATTGGACTAGGCAGAAGCTAGAAGTCTGAAAATTTACCCAGCTCTCACACATGGGCGATGGAGAGCCAAGGACTTCAGCTATCAGCTGCTTTCTCCCAGGATGCACATTAGCAGAGGCTGGATAGGAAGCAGGGAGTCAGAACTTGAACTAGGCACCCAGATAGAAGGCAGAAGTGTTCCATGTGGTGTCTGGACTGCTGAGCCAAATACCTGCCCCTCTATGGCCATATTTTTCTCCCTAAAATATTTAAAAAACAAAATTATTTTATAGAAATTTCACTTTACTAGAAAGCATCATGAATTAAAAAGAAAAACATTTAAACTCACTGTTCAACATTGATTACATCTCTGTTCCCAGACATTGTGCTGAATACCAAGAGTGTATTCTGCCTTCAAGTAATCTAAAGCAAAGACAACCAGTCTCTCAGTACTACATATGCTAAAAGGATATACTCCTCAGAATAAAATAAACACACACTTCTTTAAATTTCATCGTGTCCTCACTGGAGTGTGAGACTTCATAGGAACTCTTTACCGTTTGTATAGCCAGTGACTACTTCCAGGGTCAGACGTTCCATTTGCTGCCTCTCCTTATCTAAGCTGCCTTTCTGTTTCCTAAGGTGCAACTAGGAAAAACGAAGAGCTGGGAAAGCTGTAAGAGAAGTCAGGAGGAATATCAAAAAATACATTTGCTTGATAGTCAAAATCATGTTGAGACATGAGCTGTAATTTTGATTTCTTTCATTCAACATTTACCACATGTCTTGATTTGAATCTTATTTATTAACTTAATTAATTTGAAGAGTTTGTGTGTGCGTGTGTGTGTGTGTGTGTGTGTGTGTGTGGCAGGGGGGAGGGAGAGGGAGAGGGAGAGAGAGAGAGACAGAGAGAGAGAGAGAGAGGAAATAACCTTATATCTATGGATTCACTCCCCAAATTTCAGAACATCTGGGCTGGATGAGGCAGAAGACAGGAGCCTGGAACTCAATCCAAGTCTCTCATTTGGGTGGCAAGGATCCAAGTATGTGAGTTATCATCTGGTACCTGCCAGGTTTACATTAGCAGGAATGGGAGCGATTGAGACACAAGTCTAGGCTCTCTGAAGGAATGTAGGCATCCTACGTGGTGTCTTAAAACCAAATGCCTACCTTGTATGATTCTGCTTTAACTACTTGGGTATTAGAGATGATTAACTCCAACAAATCTCTACTCTCAAGCAGTTAACTTTCTAGAAGCCCTTAGATAGGTTCTCTGCTCCACCATCTTGCCTGGGACATTGTCATAGAGCCGTAGGAGATTCTGAAGTTCACCTGAAAAACTTTGTACTGCTGCTACCATACATTACGAAGTATGACATTCATGTAATATTACTCAAAATATAAACTCTTGGAAAGAAAATTTAAGATACCAAATCATCAATTGAGTTTTCTCTGAAGTAGACATAACCAGTAAAGGTAAGTCATGAAGGGTGCGTTCTCCCTTCTGGCAATGTAAAAGGTAAGCCCCCTCCAGGGCTGCCACCTGTGGGGTGTGGGATGACTGGCCCCCTTCTTCCACCCTCAGACCACAAGGCTCATTCTTGCCATAATGAAGAAGCTGATTGATGGATGTCACCTTTCCCACTGCTGACACTCTTATCTTTCTCAGCTTAGCAGTAGCAGACATGACCTGCTCCCTACCAGCTGGTCTCAGTGTGAGAGGCCCGTCCATCACACTGTTTCCCCACTCCAGCTGTTCTCCCCTCCTCCTCCTCCAAATTTCAACCCATATGCCTACTGGCAGCAACCAATATGTCTGTCTGTCAGTAGCTCTGTAATGAGACCAATTTATAAGGTCACATAATCCTGACTCTTTAGGAAGAAAAAAAATACCCTATTCCATTTACTGAAAGTCACCTTGGTCTCTAGTTCTCATGACTGTGGGAGGTCATGTGCTAACCATCAAAAGTAATTTAGAATTAATTTCAAATGGCCTCTTTTCTACCAAATTTCCTCCCTTCCTTATATTTTGCTTTTATTTGCTAATGCTCTTAGCTAGAAGTTGCAAAAATGAAAATATTGACCTTTAGGGAGGAAATTACGGTCTAGAAACAATTAAGATTATTATGTCAAATAGTGAACACTCTGCTTCATTCCAGCGGTGTTATCAGCGCTCCTCCCCTACCACTTGCATAGGAAGTTTATGCACAGGATTTCCAAAGACCTGTCAGCAAGAGTTGCATGTTTGTATAGCACAGCAGAATTTCCCTCAAGAACATTTTGTGCCTTCAGCAGACTAGTGCAAATTAAATTCTGTGTCAGTTTTGCCTAGAGGCTAAGAATATCTCATCATATTTCATTGAATTCAAGTTACTACGATCTAAATATCTGCAAGCAAAATACAACCAGTGAGTCGTATTTTGTGATATAGCTGACATGAGAAGTATATTACATTTCTTTCTACAATGCTTAACACCATGTACATTCCTGTCCCGAACTCCACACTCAACAATTGTTAATCATGATATGTGGATGCTTCTCTATGCTTAACAGGAACAAATGAAGACCGAGCATTAAAGTGAATTAAAATCTTTCCAGGGCATCTAAACTTAGAGTCACCCCATTTTTCTTTTTAGTGGTTTAAGAGTCTCATGCTAGCTGGTCAAAGAGCCTCTGCAGATGTAGTCTCTATGTGGCTGGCTGTGAACCATCCTCCAGCTCAAATGAGAAGAAATTCTTTCCCTTGGGATCCAGTTTTCAATCACTGACAGCATCATTCCATGAATCCCAAGTCTGCACTTGGATTGAAGACCTGAGGTCGCTGTTCTAATGACAGGGGAGGATTGGGTCTGCACTGGATATCATGTCTGTGTTTGGCACCAATGATGTACCAGCTATTTTCTTGAATGTGGTGATACTTAATAATGTAATTGGAATTGCAAAGAATATTTGAATCTTATGCTGACACCTGGCCCCTAAAGCCCTTCCCTGTAACAATTTGCAGCACAGAAAACTGCTTCACAATTGAGGATTCTATTTCAACTGTTTTGAGTTTGAAGCCTGCATGAATCAGCCTGCACTCTAGGATTCATTGCTTTGCTTTGCTACTAAGCTCTGAATTCACTTCCTGGCCACAAACACTTCCTTCCCTACCCACCCTTAAGCTGGCCTCTCATCTCATTACCAAACTATTCCTGAAGGAAAGGTAAGTGAGTGGAGGAGGCAACCAGTGAGATAAATGCCAAACCTTGCCAGGCCTACATGTTCTACATTTTAAATTCAGCTTTTTTCTCATGTTTCATTTCTGTCTCCTTAATTTCTAGAAAGAACCACAATCTTCTACTACTAAAATCAGTTATTTTTTCAATTAACTCAAGTATTGACTGAATAAATACTATTGTTAATTCTAGAATTAATACAATTAAGTATAATTCTAGTGTTACATGTTGATTATGGGACTGGACATAGCTATAGTCACAAATAAAATTACTAATCTTACATAGAATTGTGCAATAGATGAAGTAGGATAATCTGCCAATCATTTGTTCATTTTTATACAACATAACATAACATAACATAACATAACATAACATAACATAACCTAGAATTGGTATCTAAAAATTTGGAGCTGTTCTCAGAAACTAAAATATTTAATAGGAAAATAACTAAATTTACTTTATTTAAAGCTAAATATTTTGTTTTCCATACTAAAGAATTAGTGCATAGATATAACCTTTTGGACAATAAATATTACCAGGATTTAATTTTGTTTCAATTTAATAAAAAGCATCTATTTTCCTTCATGTATGTCATATCACTGGTCCACTATTAAGACAGAAGTTTCAACAGAATTTCTGTTAATAAAATAATAATGAATCTGCAAACTTTGTTTCTCTTGTGATTGACTATAAAGTAGAACAATTGTTTGGTTTTTTTTTAGACTACAGTTGAAAAGCAAGAATTGATCATGTTGTACTAGATTTCAAAGAAATAACAATTAACAAGTTCTAGAAAATGAGTATATTAAGGTTACTTAGCTCTCATATTTTTAACAAAAGTGAAATTTTTCCAGACTATATTTTAAAATTATTCATCATTGTGGTCTAAAGAATTTGGAAGTAGACTCTCTAGACATAGACTCAAAAAATTATTCCCAACACAAAAAATTATTCCAACTCTTTTCTCTATAGTCTGGAGAAAAATGACAATATCCTTAAAAAAATGACCTATAGTATTTATGGTGTAACCCTGAATTACTGGATTGTTCAAATATATATAGGCCAAAGTTACATACGAAAATAGTATTCCATCACACAGGAAACACATCATCTTGTCTTCCTGAACCATAGCACTGCTGAGGATGGAGGAAAATATGGGATCCAGAGGTATGTATGACAGCCCAGAGCAAAAAGTCAGGGTTCAATTGTAAGAGTGAAAGTTGTTCAATGCCTCTAGGAGACAGAACCCTGGGACTGTGGGCTAAGAACTAAAGAGAGGTTAGAGGGATAAGCAGAAGCCAGATCAGGAAAAGTATAGTTAAACAACTGAGTTTATCCTTCGGGCAACAGCTTTCTAAGGATTCTAAGAGGATTAACATGGAGTGTTAGAATCTGGGAATAAGCCTCTAGTTGCAGTGTGAAGAACAGGGAAGGGGCTGGGGAGAGAAGGAAGGTGAGAGAACAAGTGCAATTATTTAGTCTTGGCAAGAAACGCTGAGGACCAGACTCAATGAGAAAGGATGAAGGAAATATTTAGAACTACTATGGAGATGAATTATTAGAACTTGGTGAATGATTGGATTTTAGTGTTTAAGAGAAATAGGAGGCGAGGGAAGATCAACGATTTCTGAATTGGATAATCGGGTTACTCTCATAAGGGAAGTGGGAAAATAAATAGGTTTTGGGCTAAATAGCCTAAATTCTTTTTGACACTTTGGATTGAAGTGTCTTCAGAACATGTATGTAGAAATGTGCAATATTCAGCAGATGATTTCAAAGAAGAGTCTAGGAGAAGACTTAGAGTCAGAAATTTCAGGATGAAATAAAATTTGAAGCCACTGAAGTACATTATTTTGTGCAGAGTTTCTTACATATACTTCCCTGAATGAGTCAGAAATTCATTCTTTTCAAATCTCAGGTATAAATCACGATCTACCAGAGAGAGACTTTTTTAGATGTGGAATGGAACTGAAGCAAATATCGTAAAGGCCGTTTCCCCAGGATGATAGGAAAGGCACACTACCACCTGGTAGTGTACCTACTGTTTCTGGAGCTGCACTTTTTAAAATAGCTGTTAGACTACTGTTCCACAGGAATATATACAAGGGCTATAAGCAATCATCAAATCATAAGATGTCAGTTTTGTTCGTATACATTGTTGGCTTTTTGTATTCTATATTAACTACTACATTTCAAAGACAACATGAGGAACCAACAAGGTACAACCTAGTACTTCTTGTTAGTTGTTTCAAAATAATGACACAGGCTGGTCTCCTGACCCTCAAGCCATACCTAGAGTCAAGATATCACTGATATTCTGATGTTTAAGTTCTGATTCCTGCTGGCAACAACCCAAGTAACAGCTTTTCCCATTACCACAGTTTGCAAGGGTAAAGAGATTATTTTGCGTATTTTCACGTCTCTGTCCTGTTCTCTAGTTCCTCTTATGTTTCTCAATCTCATCTCATTAGTTTGGGGCTTCAGATAGATCCTGCAGCCCAGTTATTCAAGAAGTATTATTTTTTTTTTCTTACAGGTATAAAAGAAATGCTGAAGTTCTTTGACCTTTTTGTGTCTTTAAAATCAATGTGGTCAATAATCATGCTATTCATCAATATTCATTCTACTTCTGTTTTTAGAGATTTGGGCTTTCCTGATTTCAGTAAGGGCATTTAATTTGTCCAAGATAATGTGGTTGAAAGTGACAGTGATTTTCCAAAGGAGTGGAAGCTCCATTTATCAGGGTTCCTAAGTAAAAATGCCTTGGAGCAAAGTCAACACATTCTAACCCCAACTAACCTTTAACAGAAATGCATCAAGAATGAGAAATAAATCTTTATTGCTTTAATCCATTGGGTTTTTTCTTGATTGTTAATCACATCAGTTTAAACTAGCCCTCCCTGATAAATATAATGATCTTCCCCTCTTCTGTCCCAGTCTTGTTATGTTAACTGGCTACTCATCACCTTTGCTGCTTGCTGATTATCAATGCCAGGTTGAAGGCTGTTGTACTGAGTGAATACCTCGTCTTGCTTGTTTGACTCAATCTCTGAAGAGAAATTTGGACTGAAGAAGAGTTTCCTTAAAATAACAGCTGAAATGACTAAAGTCCTGAATGTTAATAAAGAGGAGATGAGAATATCATTCCTCGTGAATACTTAAATTAGAATATAGATGGAGTCAATCTGGAAAGACTTAAAGCAATTCTGCCAGAAAAAAAAGGAGATGGTTGAGGCTTATTAAAATTATAATTGAACAATTTAACAGAGTCATGCTGAATAACAAATCTCTACCATAAGGGCTTATCAATGCAAAAAAAAAAAAAAACCAGAAAATAAAATGTGCTAAAATGATGAGAGAAAAATGTGATAGTTTTAGCTAGATAACTTGTGTAGTGATGCCCCATTAAATAACTGGTAAGTCATATAACTAATTAGAATTAGAACAACGAAGACTGAAAAGTGTGTTTTCAAACATGTCTTATGGAATCATGGAAAAAACTCAACACTCCTGGGATCCCAATGTCCCCTATATGAAAAAAGTTTCAGGAATCGTGCCAAGAATATTAGCAGAACTCATTTCACAGAGAAACAAGAGGGGCTGATAGATCCTGTAATGCCACTTTTGGGGAGGACAGCAGTAAAAAAATACTAGACCTCATCCTGATCCAGTCAGTGCACTCACTGATTTCTTTCAGCGACACATAATTTATATTTAGCAAATGAGTAGATTTTAAAGTGTATTTCAAAGTATGTGTATGTGTGATTGCTACTCCATTAAAAATGAGTAGTTCCATCACCCCAGAAACTTCCTTCATAATCCTTTGCAATAAACATTCATTCACTTCCTTTCATTTCTGTAACTATAGATTAGCTGCATTGTAGGACTTTATGTAATCATATGGTCTGCACTATTTTAAAAAAATCTTTATTCATTTATTTATTTGAAAGCAGAGTTAGAGAGAGAGAGAGAGAGAGAGAGAGAGAGAGCAACACAGAGAGAAAGAGAGAGATCTTCTGCTAGGTCACTCCCTAAATGGCTGCAAATGCTGTTGCAGTGCCAGGGTGAAGCCAGGGTAGTCAGGAGCTTCATCCAGGTCTCCCACGTGGGCGCAGGGTTCATCCACTGCTTTTCCATGTGCTTTAGCAGGGAGCTGGATTGGAAGTAGAGCAGCTGGGACTCAAACTGTGGCCCATATGTAATGCTGTCTTTACTCACTATGTCACGATGACAGCCCCAAACCTGCACTATTTTATGTGATTTCTTTCTAGATGATGTAGTGGAAGTTCATCCATCTTGTTAATCGTAATGGTAGCATTCATTCATTGTAGGTTACTGTTTCTTATGCGAAGAACCACAATTTGTTAATCCATTCATCTGCTAATGGACATTTGGGATGGTTCCAGATTTTGGATATAAAATATATATATATATATGTATATATATACATATATATATATATATATATATATGAGCAGAATTGATGAATCATAGGATAAGTTTTTGTTTAACATTATAAGAAACTTCCAAACCATTCTCCATGTAGATGGCACACTACATCATCTTACAGATGATGTATGAGATATATGTATGAGAGTTCCAGTTATAACGTATTTCATAATGGCAGTGTTAAGCCATTTTTCATGTGCCTATTGACCACTTTGTGTGTGTGTGTCTAAAAAAAATATTTATATCTATATCTGAAGGATCTTTTGAGTTTTTTCCTATTTAAAAAATGAGGTTGTTTGTCTTTTGAATAGAAAGGTTTTTGATACATTTTATATGTAAGTTCTTTTCCATACATACTTGTGATCATATAATCACTCTTTTGTGTGTTCTTCTAAATGTGTCAGTTTTAGATCCATGATACGTTTATAGTTAACTTTATGACTGAGATTATGAGATTCTTTTGCAAAAATGAATACTTATTCTAATATTTTTGGTTGAAAAGCTGCCATTTCATTGAAATTATTGTTTAAAGACTATTATTTCCTTAACTGTCTTATTTTGGTGTTTCTCAAAAAATAAATTGATGATATACATATGCATATATATGGCTTTTTAAAAATTCTTTTTAACCTGTTACTTTAATATATTTGCCTATTCGAACATCAATATCACACTGTCCTAAATAGTTAATTCTATTGTAAGTCTTCCACTGAGATCTTAATCTTGAAACTTTTTTTCTTTTAAAAAGTTGTATTATCTAGGTTTCTTATATTTCTTTAGGAATTTTGGCTCCAGTATGTCAATTTCCACCAAAAATCATGTTGTAACTTGGGTGAGAAATACACTGAATTCATGAATCAAATTGGGGAGATTAATTTCCTTAAAATATTCAGTCTTTTAAGATAATTATGGTGTATCTCTTCATTTAATTAAAATTTCTTAAATTTTTAAAGAATGTTACTTTTGTTCCTTTAAACATTTTATTTATTTGAGAGGTAGGGACATGGTTGCTAGGGGAGAGAGAGTGAGATCTCATTGCTGATTCACTCCCCAAATGCTTGCAATATCCAGGACTGGGTATGGCTGGGTATGGCTGAATCCAAGTTTCTCATATAGTTACAGGGACACAAGTACTTGAGCCATTACCTACTGCCTCCCAGATTTCACGTTAGCAAAAAGCAAGAATTTCTAGCTGAGCTAACACTCAAACTCAGGCATTCAGGTTTGTGACACTAACATCACAAATGACATATTAACTACTAAGCCAAACACTCTGCCTCATGCATTGGTTCTTGATATAAGATAGAGTTATAAAAAAGTTACTACATTTAACAACTTTGATAACATGGAAAAAATTCTGAAGAATTAAGTATATTTTGCAAACTGACTCAAAGAGAAATTTGAAAAATGTATATAGCCCTAGTCTATAAAAGACATTGTATTAAGAACTGCAGAGCCTCTTCTCGTGACTTTCCACAGGTCATCGAACTCCTTGTATTAACAGTCTTAAGATTCATTTGACAATTTATATGAAATATCCAGAAACCTAAAGTGCTCAAACTATCCTGAGAAATAACAAAGTTGTGGGTTTCATGCATCTTGACTTCAAAACTAACCACAAACCTACAGCAAGCAATCAAAAAAGTCTGGCTATGAAATAAATGCAGATATATCTGTATTTATTTATCTATCTATATATATATATATAGAGAGAGAGAGAGAGAGAGCTTATGAATCCAGTAAATTTCTATGATACAGTGACACAATTCTAATCTGGGTACCATTGATAAGAATAGATTTCACGAATCTGTAGAATCAGTCTAAACATTCCATCCTCTCAAGCAAGAGAGTATGTGCCTCTTCATTCAGCTACTCCTCCGGTAGTGTCCTCTCAGCAAAATCAATGACTCATGAATCTTGCAAATATTATGTCAACTATTGGTGCGACCAAACAATATCACCACAAAGTTAACCAACACATGCTGGGAGGTATATGGGAAAAGTAAGTTTTGAAAATATGTATTTATTTATTTGAAAGGCAGAGTTAGAGACAGAGAAAGATGTCTTCCATCCTCCGGTTCACACTCCAAATGGCCAGAAGAGCCAGGACTTGTCTAGATAAAAGCCAGGAGTCGGGAGCTTCTTCTAGGTCACCCAGGTGGGTCCAGGGGCCCAAGTACTTGGGCCATTTTCCCTTGCACATGAGCAGGGAGCTGGACTGGAAGTGGAACAGCAAGAACTCGAACCACATATGCGATGCTGGCAGCTCAAGCAGCAGCTTAATCAGCCCAAAGTGCTTTCAATAAATGATCATAATTGGTATAATATTTTAAAGTTCTTTGTAATTTAACTGGTTACTTACAGATATATATATATATATATATGCATATACTTATTTGTATTGTTTTTTTTTTGATTTTTAAATTTTATTTTGTGTAATTATATCCAATGCCTTTAGTTTCCAGATTATTTGTGATGATTTCTTTACAATTCAAGTATAATATTTTGGTATCTAACTGTATGTTGAAAAATTAGCCTCAAGAACACATTTTCTAAACAGCAAAAAAAGCCTGACTGAAATTTCTATAATGTATTGTT
This sequence comes from Sylvilagus floridanus, assembly GCA_949820135.1. Lineage (NCBI taxonomy): Eukaryota > Metazoa > Chordata > Mammalia > Lagomorpha > Leporidae > Sylvilagus > Sylvilagus floridanus. Next base: position 41,754,303 of record OX463227.1, read on the forward strand.
AATAATATGGTAAATGTCTATGATATAGTAACACAAACCTAATCTGGGTACCATTGAGAAGATTGGATTTCATGAATCTGTAGGATCAGGCTAAACATTGCATCCATCAAGCTGGAGAGTGTGTACTTCCAGAATTACTTTAAGTCCTTACATAACTCAGTGCAGTAAACAAGAAAGGGGGCTGTGTGTGAAGCAAATTGGTGGAAGAACCCATGGGAGCCTGCAATGGTGGCTACAGTGGCTCTGGGCACAAGAGATGTCTGAGACCTTAACCAGGATCCTGATGACAGGAAGCCTTGGTGGGTAGGAACTGTCAATAGAAGAGAGTTGTTTGTTGGGAAACTCTCACACAACCAATGAGAATGCTGTTTAGTGAAAGTGGATGAATTTACACTAACGCCGCAGATACAACTACTGACCTGTCTGAAAGGTTCTTTCCTTCCTTCTATCCTTCCTTCCTTCATTTATGTCTATCTTTCCTTCCTTTTAAATATATATTTATTTATTTGAAAGGTGGAATTACAGAGAGAAAAGGAAAGAATGAAAGACACACACACACAGAGAGAGAGAGAGAGAGAGAAATCTTCCACCTGCTATTTCTGTCCCCAAATGGCTGCATTGGCCAGTGCTGGGCCGGGCTGAAGTCAGCTTTTTCCAGGTCTCCCACATGGGTGCAGGGATGGAAGTGCTTGGGCCATCTTTTGCTGCTTTCTCAGGCACATTAGAAGGAAGCTGGATCAGAAATGGGCAGCTGGGACGCAAACCAGTACCCATTTGGGAGGCTGGTATCTCAGTAAGTGGCTAAACATGCTACTTGACACACTGGCCCCTGTTTTTTTCTAGCTAATTTGCTTTTTTTTTTGGACATTATACTTTATATATTGTAGTGTAACACCTTGGTTAAACTGAAAGATTGTCAGGGAACCTCTATTGATCTCAGTAAGTAACCAGTGAGATTTTTGAAAAATTAAATATTATACCAATTATGATCACTTATTGAAATATGTAGGTAGTCAAATGATTTTACATAGGAGTGCCAAGCCCAATCAATGTGAAATGATAGTCTTTTCATTAAATGGTATTGGGAAAACTTTATGTCCCCTTGAAAACAATGAAACTAAACCATTACCTAAACCATACACAAAAATTAAAACAAAGTGGATTGCAGACTTAAACCTAGCTCCTAAAACTGCAAAACTTCTAGAAGAAAATATAGAGATGGGCCCGTTGCCGTGGCGCAGCAGGTAAATGCCCTGGCCTAAGTGCCAGCATCCCACATGGGTGCCAGTTCAAGTCCTGGCTGCTCCTCTTCGGATCCAACTCTCTTTTGCGGCCTGGGAAAGCAGTACTTGGGCCCCTGCACCCACGCGGGAGACCTAGAAGAAGCTCCTGGCTCCTGGCTTCTGAACGGCATAGCTTTGGCCATTGCAGCCATCTGGGGAGTGAACCAGGAGATGGAAGACCTCTCTCTCTCTCTCTGTCTCTATCTCTCTCTGAAACTCTCTTTCAAATAAATAAAATAAATCTTAAAAAAAAAGAAAATACAGAGAAAAAACTTGTTGACATTGTCTTCAGCAATTATTTCTTGGTTATCACAGCATAGGCAACAATAGCAAAAACAACTAAATTGTGCTACATGAAACTAAAAAGTTTCTATATGGTACAGGAAAAAATTAACAAAATGAAAGGCTAGCTTTAGAATGGAATATTGTGCACATAAATATATATCTGATAAAGGGTTAATATTGAATATATATTTACAAACAATTTAAAAATTGGCAAAGGAATTGAATTGACATTGTTTTCAAAGAAGACATACATTTGGCTAATGAGTCCATGTACAGATGTTGAACATCAGAAATCATTAAGTAAATTTTCATTTTTATTACCACTCAATAGCTATTAGGAAGTCTAGTTATAAAAAAAACATAAAATAACAAATGTAACATAGCAAGTGTTGGCCAAGAATTCCTGAGCACTGCTACTGAGAATGTTACATGATGTAGTCACCATGGGAAGCAGTAGGAATCTTGCTCATAACATTAAAAATAGGATTATCATATGATTCATCATATCTACATTTAGGTGTGCACTAAAATCACTGAAAACAAAGATTTAAATAAATATTTGTATACCCACATTGGTAGAACCATTACTCACTATAGTCCATAAGGTGAAAGTGACACAAATGTCCATCAATTTTATATATACATATATGTATATATTTTGTATATATATTATATATAGATATAATTTCCCCCTAAAAAGGAAGATAATTTCGTGTCACATGTTGTAACATGGATGAGCTTGGAAAACATTATGCCAAATGAAACAAACCAATCATGCAAGGACAGGTATTGCATAATTCCACTTATAGTAGGACTCTGAGTTGTCAACTTTAGAAACAGAAATTAGACTGGGGCTTGGGAGGGCTGGGGTTGTGGGGCTGGGAAGTAATTATTTAATGTGTTTGGAGTTTCAGTTCACAAAAATGAAAAAAAAATCTGGATATGGATGGTGGCTTTGGTTGTACATTTGTTTAGTTAACACCACAAACTTCATACTTAAAAAGATTAATTTCTTATTATGTATATTTTACCACAACAAAATAACTCTGACAGCTTTTTCTAGTGAATCTAAGCTGTAGATTTCTTACTGGGGAGAATTCTGATTATGAATTCCACGGCTTTAGCAGATTTAGGTACATTTACATTTTTATTTATTATGTATCAGCTTTCATTTTTTTAAAAAAGTATTCATTCCTGTGTTCTAAGTTATTATATTTTTAGCACAAAATTGATAAACTTATGTTTTTGCTTTTAATATCTGTGGGACCTGTTGTGACCTGATATTACTAATTTGTGTCTTTTCTTTTCTTTTATGATCAGTGGGAGAAATTGGATGTGTCAGAAGGACTTAAATACAGCAACTGGGTGAAAATGGGTCGGCAGGAATCCTAATGTTTTCATAACCTTACCACCAGTTACCTAGAAGGATCCATGTTTGACCTTCCAATGGAGGCTGCAAATCATGTTTTTCCTTTCCTTTTCATTTTGGCTATTGGAGCTGAAACTTTTGTGGTTAGGGGGAAAAAACAAGATCCTTCAATGGAAGGGTCCTGGAACTTGTTAATAGATGTGAATTTGAATCAGGGTCATAGGAGAGACAAAAGCACGTATCTACTGTTAATGTCAGTTTAGTTCAACAGAGGTATCATTTTGATCATAATGTGTGCCCAGTACTCTACAAAGCAATGACACAGTGCTGTAATGCCCACTCTCAGAAAGTTCAAAATCCAAAAGAAGAGATATCATTCAACAAAGGAGACAGTAATCCCATGAAAACTGATTAGACATGAGAATTGTCCAAATGTAGTTTATAGTTCACAGACCATGCTTTGAAGATTCCTGGGCTTGATACCAGTCATTTCAGTCTTATTGTTCAATGATTAGAAGCTATGAGTAAATCTGGATTTATGTCCCTTTCCTACCTTCAAAATAGAATCCATTTAAGAGGTAAAGCAGATGGGTGAATTCCCAACTATAATAGTTAAGTCAAACTTGAAAGTAAATACAAATAGTTCACCAGCAAATGTGCATTTTTTTTTTCTTTTACCAATGCTTCCCTCCCAGGAGGTACACAGGTGGGAAAATGAGTGAGACCAGATCTCTTTTCTACACAACTTAAATTCTTACTTTCCATTGCAGAATGGTTATTTGTAAGGTGGCTATAAATCTTACAAATGAATGTTTGTAAGGTGGCAGAGAATAGGCTCTCTGATTCCCTCAAAAGAAATGTGGGAAGGGAGTCTAAAAAAATCATCTCTAACTTCCCAGATTAGTAGGCAGAGGAACTTCATAGCTTCAGCTCCCAAAATAGCAGGAGAGGAAAGAAAAAAAAAAATGGTTAGGCATGCTGATTGCATTGTTACAACTTAAATTGTACTCAGATGCGAACTCTGATGTGCCAAAAACAGTGAAGGCTGAGCCTGAAAGATCAGAAAAGTGACATCTGGTATTGGATGCCCCAGCAGACATGACTAATACCATTGGTATTGTGTAGATTCTGCCTTCACTAATTTAATATTCAAATATGAAGGTCAGCCCTGCAATGCTGTGCAATAACAGAAGACATAGGCTTCGCAGAAATCACCTGGTTGCTCCCCAACAGGGCTAGTTAAGATAGACATGTAGACTGAGCAGGACAAGCGCTGTTATGGCCACATGTTCATTCAGACCTTTTGGTTTCATGGCTCTCACACATGGTTATGCTATGAGGGAGCCCTGAGAACTCATCCATAACTTGTAATAAATAAATAACCTCCCCATTGTTTGCCCCTTGGATATTTGCTTTATGCCAGAACATTTTAGTTTTACACATACACATGCATGCAAACGCATTTCTTCACTGAAAATAAAAACCTGATGTCCCCCCATAACTTTTACTACCCAGCCATCCCACATTGGTTTAAGGCTTGGGGAGGTTCTGACTAAAGCAGCAAAGTTAGCCTGTACACAGAGCAATGTGCTAAGTATAGTGACAATTACAGAGATGAATTTCCAGTGGTCTAAAATAACTTCATGTGTTACTATCTGATCATGCTCTAATGATTTACAAGACTGATCAGAATTTTTGAGTAGTCCAGGGACTTCCTGACACCCTCTAATTGCCATTAAACAATAATGCATGGTTTGTTTTTGGAAATACAGTAACAATAATAAGAACTGTTTTTATTACTTGTGCTATGGGTAAAACATTGCACAAGACCCTTCACATGTAAAATCTCAAAAATCTTCCATGATAGATATATGACAATCATCCTTGTGTTACAAATAAGGAAACAGATTTAGAGAAAATAAGTTGCTTGAATAATACCGAACTAAGTGGAAAATACATGAGAATTCTATCTCCAGCTATCTACCTTCAAAGCCCATGATTTTCCTCTACTCTGTGTGTCATCGTAATCTTCAAAGCAGTAGCAAAAGTAATTAACACCTTTTCCTTCCAGATTATCATAAACTCCCCACCTCTCATCCAAGTAGGATGTAAGCATTCCCAAAGTTGATAATTGCTAAGTCTCCTATAAAATTTCAGAGATTCCGTTTGGTGTGGTATTAGAAAATGTAATACTTTCACTTTCCAAATAGACAATTTGACTTTCAGATCCAGTTTACACCTCAGTCTTTCTCTGTCATCTCCCCTGCTATTCTCAAATGCCCAGCATTGATCTTTTGTTTGCAGCTACTGTGCATGCCACTCTGCCTCTCGGGAGCCCACTTTTTGTTTGTGATATATTTAGTTTTTACCCCAAATTTCTTTCCTATGATTTTCTTGAATACCTCTATCATTGAGAATATCATATTTTTCTCCATGATTCATAGGGAGGAAATACAAATGTTCTCTCAGTAGTGAATTTGTTAAGTGACTATTTGCTTACAGCTTAACACAGTTTAGATTTTCACCTCAGCAAAGAATATTGGCTTAAGAATACTTTAATAGAAAACCAGTTCATGGGGCAGGCCAGTGTACCAGGTTTAGCTACTGCTTGGGAAATCCACATCCTGTATTGGAGTGCCTGGGTTTGGGGTTGTGTTCTGCCTCTGCTTCCAACCCAATTTCCTGTTAATGCACGCCTGGGCTAGAGTACTTGGGTCCCTGCCATTCACATGGAAGACCTGCAATGAGTTCCTAGCTTCTGGCTTCAGCCTTACCCAGCCTTGGCTGTTGTGGGCATTGGACAATGAACCAGTGGATGGAAGGCCTCTCTCTCTCTCTCTCTCTCTCTCTCTTTCTCTCCATCTTTAAAATTTAAGAAAAGCAAAAATAAAAATAAATAAACCCAAAAAAGTAGAAAACCAGTTCATAAAGTTGTAGGTCAGAGACAGTGAATACCACTTGGATAGGAAAGGCCCACTGAGATTTTTGGCAACTCTTTTGAGAGTTGTGGACATGCAGCTATGTTATAGGAACATGGTGGGAAATGAGGGGTGCACTGACTAAATAGGAAGAAAAATCTAAAAAGAGAGAATAAAATCAATGTAAATTTAAGAACTAGCATTTTGGCTTGCTGGTAATTGTATCCTTTTGCTTTAATGTACTGAATATTTGTTGCATTTATAGTATAGTTAGTTCTTGTAGACCCAAATTTAGAACTAATTGTTTTCCTTTCTATTTTTTTCCTGCAGGAAAAAGTATAGACTTTTTCATGGAAGGCATAGCTTGATTCTCCCTGCCAGGAGCTCTGACTACAGCAAGGTGCACTTGGAGATAGTAAACCATCCCACAACAAAGGATGTCCCAAAGCTCCAATCACAGCTAAGCCTTCTGGCAGGCCTGGTCTCCTGGCTGACCGCAAAGACAGAACATACCACACTGAGAGAATCTGCCCAAAAGAATGTGCTCTCTGTTCCAAAATGAGACTAAGAGAAGACTGGCTATATTTCAAGCTGGTGGTAGAGGTGGTACTAAACAGAGGAGGGAGGGGCTAGCAGGGTGAATAAGATTGAGGGTTAGCTTTTAATTTTGCATTGAAGAGTCGGTTAACAATGGTTACAAAAGGAAATTAAAAGCCTTGAAGCAGTTGAGGTTTTGGTTGTTTCTGGAGTTACAAAACACATCAATAGTGCACAGGCCTGCGTTTAATGTGGTACAATAATGTCACAGTCTTTGTGGATAGGTTCTGGATCCCTTTGAATGGCTTCCATGAGCACATCAGCATTCTCTTTACAACTGTGACCCTTGGATTGTGTGTGCCCATTTATCTGTCTCTTAAAGGGCATGGTCCCAAGCTTGTCCATGAAGTGCACTCCAGCAATGTGCCTTTGGGAATTTGCGGGGAAGAAGAAAGGCCTGGCTGGAAATGTGACTGTGGAGTAGAGGAAGGGAAGAGTACACAACCGAATTGCTAAGTGGCTGTTAAAAGCAAGAAAGCTATTCCTGATAGTTCTTGACATTGCCATTCAAATTCCAGTTCAGAGTCAGAATATCACTTTTCATTTATGATTAAATACAGAACAAGTACACTGTTTGGGGTCAGCAGTGTGGTACATCAGGTTCAGCTGCTGCCTGCAGTGCCAGTATTCCATATAGGTGCCTGTTCGAATCCTGGCTGCTCTACTTCCCAACTTGATCAGTTTGATTATTCTAAAGGAATGAATCAGCTTACAATGAGTATCACAGAACTGCTTTATGTTATAGAGCAGAGCTTGTACTAACATTTATTACATTTCTTTCCTATGTAATAAATGCACCTAAATATTTGAAGTATAATTATGCACATGAATAATGTCAGTTAATTGAAATGGAATTAAAAGATTTACTTTAGTGTTAAAAACTTGAAATTCAAAAATAGTTCTTTTCTAATGTAGATTTACATGAACTTTTTAAATACTTTCCCATGCATGGATTTCAAAATTTTTTGTAGCAAAGTAAACTTATCTTCTAATTCCATTTTATTTTCCATAAGCTTCCTGAGGAATCCTCATGTAATTATCACAATGGCTCTATTGGGTATATTCTCATCATCATTCAACAGATAAGAATTGAAGGTGATAAAGTAAAATAACTTGTCCAAGTTCACATAGCTAGAAAGAAATTGATAATGCATTCACTCTTTCACAGACCAGTGTCCACAAAGTTGGTCACTACTAGTACTCATACCCATCTATTTTGTTGCTATTTTAACGGAAGTCACTCCTAATATGAGGAGAAAAATAAATGGATACCTATATTATTACATAATGTGTTTGTTGGATGACAAACTTCACAAATTAGAAAAGCCTTTAATTAAGCCTTCTGTTTAAATAAACTTGTATTTTATTATCTGTGCATTTGGAAACCACTTTGATTGCATTATTTAAGGAGTAGATGGTCTCCCGAACACTCGCACTGATGATGTCTCCCCCAAGCCCCAGTTCTCCATTCAGGGGACAAACATAAGCTCAGTTTCAAACTGGACCCTCCAATGATAGCCCATGGGCCCTTCCCTCTTACATATTATTTTATGCATTTTAATGCTCAACAAGTGATGTTTTCTTCATCTCTTAAACTTTACTAGGACTTTCCATTTCCTTAATAACTCAGAAGATAACCTTTTAGCAACTTTGGAACTCAGGAATTATAGAGCAAATGAATCAACAGTGTCCGAAATGATGAAATAGATGGGTAGACTCCTAGGAAAACGTTATCAACACAAATATTGCATTGCTCTCTCTGTTGGATTTTGTTTGAAAGAAAGGGGAGGAAGAATGTTAACTATATTTCCTTGAAGAATGGCCCAAATCATGTAACTGAAAATTATTATATTCTTCTCTTACTAGAAAAATAGTAACTTTCTTATATACTGTAAATTTGAAAGACCACAGGTCAAGCTGTCACTTAGTCAAATAGCTACAACCTGCTTCCCACATTGGAATGTCCAGGTTCAATTCCAAATTCCTGTTCCAGACTCCAGTTTCCTATAAACACAGACCCTGAGAGGCAGTGGTGATGGCTCAAATATGGGGTTCCTGTCATCTATATAGGAGAACTGAATTGAGTTGCCACTTCTTAACCCTTGGCCATGTCCTTGGCACAGCTGTGGCTGTTTTAAACCTGCTGAAGAGATCAATTCTCTTTCTGATTTTCGAATGAATAAATACATGAATATTTCTTGAGAAAAGAATGTAGCTCTCATCTCATGAAAATCATGTATAACTAACCGCACTATTGCTTTATTTGTTTTTAATAGGCATATTTGTACATGTTGTTAGGAGTGGCAAATGAATTCATAAATCATATTTTGAAAATAAATAGAAAAGGAAACTATAATGTATCTGTGAATTCAAAACGATGTGCTAGTAGAGAAAATATTTTTAAGCTTATTCATTTTCCCAAAATTGTTTGCTAACATGAGATTTTAATAAAATCATATGTAAGAATATATTCCACATTATTTTCAAATTGGTGACTATATTTTCTCTATTCCACTATAACATGCACTCTTTCCAAAAAGACCTTAAACCTTCCTGGCTAATCACTAAGCGATTGACCTATTTTCTACCACATGCCTAATGTAGAAGATATTTTGCATTTATTAACTTTATATATAAGCTCTTCTTTATTAAATAAACATGCTATCTTACTTAATACTAAGGCTGATGAATGAACATCATTGGAGAAATGATTTTTTAATCAACCTTAAAAATGAGAGCTCAAAGCAAGTTAAATTTTGACAGAACACAGAATCAGTGTTTGTTTATAAATATTTATTTCATTGTTTGAAAGGCAGAGTTACAGAGACAGGGGGGAGAGAAAGAGAGAGAGAGAGAGGTCTTCCATCAGCTGTTTAATCTCCCAGATGGCCACAAAAGCCAGGACTGGTCCAGGCCAAAACTGGGAGCCGGGAGCTTCATCCAGGTCTTCCACACTGGTGCAAGGCCCTGAGAACTTGTGCCATTTCCTGACACTTTTCAAGGAACATCAGCAGATCAGAAGTGGAGCAGGTGGAACCAGCACCCACATGAGATGTCTGCATTACAGGAGGCAGCTTAACCTGCTATGCCACAAGCCCTCAGCCCATATATTCTAAAGAGAAGTTACTTGATTTTTCCTACTGATATACACTTCTAACTTTTCTAAAAAAGGTCATTCATTCATAGTTAATTTTACTATTAGTATTCTTCTATTCTATTGCCTTTAGTTTCTCATCAAAAGAAATGAGACCAGGGCCAGCACTGTGCCACTGTGCATGTACTTAGGGCACCAGCATCCCATATGGGTGCCAGTTGAATCCTGGGCTGCTCGGCTTCCAATTCAGCTCCCTGCTGATGGCCTGGAACAGCAGTGAAAATGGCCCAAGTGCTTGGGCCCCTGCACCCATGTGGGAGACCAGGAAAAACCAAATGGCTCCTGGCTTTGTATCGGCCCAGCTTCGGCTGTTGCAGACATTTAGGAAGTGAACCAGCAGATGGAAGATCTCTCTCTCTCTGTCTATAACTCTGCTTCTCAAGTAAATAAATAAATCTTAAAAAAAAAGAAATAAAAGGGACCATAACTTAAGATGGTGACTTTAGGGCTTAGGTAGCCCTCTATCATACATATACATTTTATTTTATTTTTTAAAGATTTGTTTATTTGAAAAGCAGGGTGACACACACAGACACACATACAGATATCCTCCATCCTCTGGTTTACTCTCCAGATAGCTGCAACAGTAGGGCTTTGGCCAGGCTGAAGCCTGGAGCCAGGAATTCTATCCATGTCTCCTACATGGATAGTAGGAACTGAAGCATTTGAGTCATGACCTCTCGCTTTCCAGGTGCTAAGGAGAGCTGGATCATAAGCAGGGAAGCAAGGACTTGAATAGTGTCCTGATATGGGATACAAGTATCCTAAGTGGAAGCTTAGCTCTCTATAATGCCTGCCCCTTAGCTGGGATAGGAACTGGTGCCCTTATGGGCAGCCCATGACGCAGGTGGTGGCTTTATGTGCTAAGTCACAATGCTAAGCCCTAGAATCAGTATTAAAAGAGGTAAATAGCAAATATTTAGTATGCAAATTCATTTGAATCAATTTTTGTAAGGGAAGTGAATTCCAGGTTGTCAAGGTAAGAGCAGAAATCTAAGGTTGTGGTGGAAAGGGCAGGCAACAGTTAAAAAATATTATCATTAAAGCTAGGGAAAAAGACAAAAAGAACAAGATTTGGCAAAGGGATTTCCTTCTGGACAGATGCTTGGATGTCTACAATGTCCTTCAGTGACAACTGAAAGAATTGATGGCATTGAAACAAACTGGAGATATTAGAAAGAAACATTTTTGAAAAGGAATGATTAGAGGCAAACTTGGATTTACCTATTTTAAAAGTGGTATAAGAAAAAGAAAACACTATTAATACTGATCTCAGAAGAAAAGAGACAGGGAGCTCCATTTTATCAATGTTTTTCTAATGACTCACTGTGTACAAAGTGCTCTGAGGATTCAAGGCGTAATCTCCATTGTCAAAGAGAGCATTTATAAAGCACTATCCTTACTTGTAAGCACAGTAAATCAACTCGAAGGTATCTTGCTCTCTCAGTTAAAGAAATCCTCTCACACTTAGGAAATCACACATAGATCAAATGGATTCCCCTTTGACATTTTAGATTTTTGAAGATAACCTCCATCCAAGTCTTCCTAAGACTCCTACAGACTGTACCTGCAGCATGCGTATAGAATCTCTGCTGCAGCTTCAGAAACAGTGGCATGGCACACAGAAGCTAAAGGTGACATGCAGGTTCTGAGCCCAGAATTTACTGCGTATGTACTGTTAAGCAAGCTACTTACAGTCTCTGAGGTTTGGGTGGGCATTTGGCCTAACGATTAAAATGCTGCTTGAGATAACTGCAACCTATGTCAGAGTGCCTAGGTTTGAATCCTGGCTCCACTCTTGGCTCCAACTTCTGCTAATGTGTTCCCTGTGCAACAGGTAATGGCTCAAGTGGTTGGGTCTGTTCCACCCACATGGATGACCCAAACTGAGCTCCTGACTCCTAGCTTCCACTTAGCCCAGCCCACACCTGCCTGTTGAAGGCATTTGGGGAGGAAACCAGCAGAGGGGTGGTCTCTGTCTATCTCTGTTTTTAAATAAACAGAATAAATATAATTTTTTTTTAAAAAAAAAGGTCTCTGGGGCTCAAATTTCTTTCTTTCTTTCTTTTTTTTTTTTTTTTTAGAAAATGAGAGGAATGATATCTCAGATTTCAAGGTGACTTCCGTATCAAGAACTTATCTAGTATATAGTTCTGGGTACATACATGTAGATCACTGAATAGCAGCTTCCTCTGCTTTTCTAATTTAATAAACTCTGGTGTAGATAGTGACATCTATAATATCCCTGACATTTCTTAATTGGATTATATGCTTAAACAGAACTGGCTGTGCAAGTTAGAGGGGCCAAGGCAATGTGATAATGTAGAGCCTCCTATTCAAAAATTGTTAAGACTTTCAAGACTGCAATAGCAAAACATTAAACCAAGCATGGAAGCCTTCTCAGCACGGGGCCTTGTGTGACTTTCGAAGTTGTGTCCCATAAAGCCCACCCTTCTGTTAATGTCTTGGCAATGTCAGATCTTGCCTCAAGGACAAGGCTAGATAGGTAACCAATTCCTGTTGGTAACCAATGCCTTCTGCTTCAGTAGATTTAATGATAATATCATTGTCAATAGTAGTAATCTGGTTGTATTTTCTAGCCTGTTTCTCTCTTCTAGTTCTGTTCAGTGCCCTGGGTCATACTTTCCAAAGGAAAATACATTTAAGGCTCAAGTCTTGATGAAAAAAAGCCTCAATCAACCCTTCTTCATTTTGTAGTGCAATTGACCCTTAGAAGCAGAGAAGGAATTAGAAAAACAAAATAAACATTAGAAAACCTGAGGCATTCTGGACAGTGATCAGAGAGGAAAATGTGTTAACAAATGTAATTCTGTTTAGGACTGCAAAATGAGAATACAAGTTTCATTAATAAGCTGGGCTGAATCCAGGCTTTTGTCTGATTGATATGGAGAATCCCAACTGTGAGGTTGGGAAAGAGACTGAGATTGATGCACACTGGTATTTTTTACAGTTCTGTTCCTGTCTCCAGAGGCTCAAGCAGATTTAATAAATCAAATAAATAACCAAGTGAAAGGAGCAGCCATGTTCAGTTCTCCATGCAAGTTTCCATTGTTGTCCAAGAGACTTCCACATGCACAGCAAGGACCAAAGATGGCTCTCTTGTTACCCACTATTTGAAGAAAAATATCTAGCTTTGATAATGATGCAATATGGCTTTCACCCCCTGAACTTCATAGAAGCCTATTTAATCATTGCCAATGTCCCCTTATGAGTAAAGACATAGTTTCCAGTTTTAATTTTGGTTGAATAGCTTGTGAATACTTTACAAGGGATATGTCACTGCTCTGTTTAGAGTTTTTATGTAGTAAATCATTTCAGCTGTGAGAGATTCTGAGAAATAAGTGTACCTTTGGAAACATATTTTTGTTCTTTGAAAGAAAACGGGAGACAGCAAGAATGACAGGGTGACAGAGAAAGAGGCAGAGAAGAAAGATTTGAGACTCATGTGCCGAGCTAAAGTCAACGGACAAAAATAACATGCTTGAAGCTTTTAAAAATTGGTCATTGAAATCATAATTTATAGAATCATAACATCATATAATTTTTGACTGAGGGGAATCAGAGAAATCATAGGCAGACTCTAATTTCATAGGTAAGTAAATAAAACTCCAGGATATTAACTTACAGAACTCTTCTAGTTTGTACTCTTACTCCAACTCAGTAGCCACATTCCTGTACTTTTCCTACATGACCTCCCTATAGAGTTCATTTCAGGGAAAGCTTTGAACAGAACCTCTGCTCCCAGAAAATTATGTCCTACTAGGTTTATAAACATTTTGCTATCCCATGCGATAATTCACCGATTCATTTATTCATCCATCCATTAAATAAGCTAGAGAGGGATTTGAAGAGCATATGCCAGGCTCATGTTACATTGTGGCTAAAACAGAAACCTAGCTCCTGACTGAGGAGAAGAAAAACCAGGGGGAAACAGAGCTAACAAAAGGAAATAGAAAAGTCACTAGCTAGGGAAGCCCATGAGCTTGAAAAGAGATATACTGCATGTAAACAATGCAAGGTAACTATACAGTTAATTAATGACATAGTCTCCTTATTTTAAAATTGAGATTCATTTAGGATTCTCACTTTTCCAAGTAGTAACATAGGCTATGTTTGGCATCATGATTTAAGAGTGTGGATTATGTGGGCCATCAAAGAAGGAGGTACCTTTCTTTGAAGGGAGGAGAGAACTTCCACTTTGAATATGGTCTTGTCTAAATAAGATCAGAGCTGGTGAACTCAAGAGACTTCCATAGCCTTGGAAGCTCATGACAAGAGCCTCGGGTGATTACTGACATCATAAATAAGAGTGTCAATTGTTAAATGAACAATGGGAGTCACTGTGCACCTGCTCCCCATGTAGGACCTCTGTCCTTAATGTGTGGTACTATGTGAATTAATGGCATAACTAGTACTCAAATAATACTCTATACTTTGTGTTCTGTGTGGGTGCAGTCCATTGAAATCTTTACTTAGTATATACTAAGTTGATCTTCTGTATATAAAGATAATTGAAAATGAATCTTGATGAAGAATGGGATGGGAGAGGGAGTGGGAGATGGGATGGTTGTGGGTGGGAGGGAGGTTATGGGGGGGAAAGGCATTATAATTCAAAAAGTTGTACTTTGGAAATTTATATTTATTAAATAAAAGTTGAAAAAAAAAGGAATGTCGATTCTGGAGTCAAATCACCTGGCTTCCAGTACCAGCTCTGAGGCTCTCAATCTATGAATTCTTAGATCAATTAGTAGCATTTATAGGCCACAATTTCCTTCTTGTTAAGAGATGAATTAAGAGAAGCTTCTAGTTCACATGGCTGTTCTAAGTATTAAAAGACTTTGATCCATTTGATAGCAGTTAGAACAGTGGTTGGCATATAGTAAGCCTATGATAAATGTTTGCCATTAGTATGAAGTTACTGAGCCTTAACTTAGACATTGAAATTAGTTATACTTGCTTTATTACTGATTACACCATTATTTTCTTTTTTAAAATAAGATTTACTTATTTATTTTAAAGAGTTACAGAGACAGATGTAGAGTCAGAGAAGAAGAGAAGAGAGAGAGAGAAATCATCTGTCCTCTGATTCATTTCCAACGTCTTCAAAAGCCAGGGCAGGGCCAAGCCGAAGCCAGCAGCCAGAAGTTTCCTCTTGGTCTCCCATGATGGTGGCAGGGATCCAAACACTTGAGCTATCTTCTGCTGCTTTTCCCAGGTCATTAGCAGGGAACTAGATTAAGAAGGAGAGCATCCAGGACATGAACTGGTGCCCATATATGATGCCAGCATTTTAGGTGGTGGCTCTAACCACCGTGCCACAACACTGGTCCATAATTTACAGTTTGTTTGAATTTAATTCACAATAATGTCTTATCTCACAGGAATCTGGACTGTAGCAGGAATATTTTTCCACCCTCTCATATTTGGCATTTCATCTCAAATTAAAAGCATTACTTATTCAAAATTAATCCACAGATAGATCTGCTTCTGCATTTTGAAGTATGTGAAGGCTTAACTCAGAAGGGACTTCAGATGTAAGTGTGGGTAGGGAAGAAGGAGAGTTGGTTCCTTTACCCTCTCATCTGAATCTTCTCACCAAACATTTTCCATTTACTCACACTCAGATCTCTCTTATGATGCTCTCTCTCCTTCCCAGGGCTTATCTTTGGCTTCCCCTCTCTTCATGGTGTCAGCTTCACCTTTGACCCAAAGTCTCCGCATCCCAGAATCTCCAGAACTTAATGTACCCAGCCTGTGATGAGGACATGGAAGCTGTTAGTTCTCTTATTTTGAAGTAAACCATGATTAATTGGTATCTACTAACTGATCATACTGTCTTATGTTTTTGTCACCAACTTATGGCTTCATACACCTTCTCTTATGTAGACTTCACAATAAGTCAAAAAATAACCCAAACAGGACTGAGGAGTGTGTAGATGAAGGCAGTGGAGTTTATTGGCAAGATGAGAACAAATGGGTATTTCAGGCTTGGAGAAGAGACCAGTCAGTCACATGGGAATCAGCCAGTGAAATGTTACATGAGATTATAAGAAAATGTATGCAACATCTTGAAACCACCTCTAATACTAAGTCCCATTGTGTATTTTGGGTGAAGAGAATTGGAGGATATCCTATACTTGATGCTAATCTTACCAGCAAGTGTTGAACTACAAGAGAAGTGTACATCTTGAATCATGTGTTTTTGAAGAAGAAACATTGAAATGTTGGAGATGGGGTAGATTTTGGGTACAGTAATTAAAAAACAGGTTGGGACACTTGTGTCTCATATTTGGAGCCTGTGGGGACCCATGGATAGGCTTGCCATGGGACCCTCCATGCTGGGCTTGGCTTACAGCAGTAATGCGGATGTAGCAGCTGATTGAACTTTCCATCTAGCTGAGGATCGTGGTAAACAACAAGATGGTGTTGATGCTCTGCTGACTCCAGCTGATTGATAGAGCCACTGCGTGACTCCACAGCTGAGCATGATCAAGTGCCGGATTGGAGAACTCTGTGCATGGACTGTGATTGAATGACTGTGATTGGTTGAATTCAGTATATAAGCAGACCGCGGGAGAAGGAGCGTGCACGCCAGCTTTCCCCCTTAAGGAATGTGCGCGCCATCTCTCCCCCTTCTCCCGGTCCCCCACTCTCTTTCCTACTCCTTCTAAGTAAAAGTCTTTTGAGGACCGATTAGCTGTGAGCAGCATCGTTCCTTTTGCGGCCGAAGGAGCGACAGGAGCCTGGGTTCAATTCTCGCCTCTGCTTCTGATTACAGCTTCCTGCTAATGCACACCTTGGAAGGTATCAGGTGATGCCCAAAGAAGTTGGGTCCTACCTATCCACAAGGGAGACCTGGACTGAGTTCTGGGCATCCATCTTTAGCATGGCTCAGCCACAGCTCTTGCCAGCATTGGGGGAGTAAAATAGCACATGGAAGATTTCTGTCTTTCTTTAAAAAAAGATTTATTTATTTGAAAAGTGGAGTTACAGAGAAGGGGAGGCAGAGATATAGTGCTGGTTCACTCTCCAAATGGCTGCAGCAGCAAATCCTGGGTCAGGTGAAAGCCAGGAGCCAGGAGCTGCATCTGGGTCTCCCATGTGAGAGCAGAGGCACAAGTACTTGGGTCACCTTTCACTTCTTTCCCAGGTGCATTAGCAGGCAGCTGGATAGGAAGTGAAACAATGGGGACTCTAACCAGAACCCACTTGGGATGCCGGCCCTGCAGGTAGATTAAACTGCTACACCATAGCACTAGGTCCCAAATAAAAATTTTAAATACAGTTTCAGTGTCTAGGGGCTAATAGTGTGATGGCTGAAATAAGGGAAGAAAATTCATCGTGACTTATAGTGAAAATAAGTATGCTTGTGTTACAGAAACTTATTGCCCAGTTCTTCCCCAGGAATAAAAAAAACTTCTCTAAAAATGAATTTTCTGGACCTATCTGGCAGTTTGCTCCATGCCCAAGATGTAACACTTGGCAGTCAGAATTCTCTGCTGTTGGTTCAGTTGTGTTGATTGGTGGATTATGATGGAATCTTTTCCTCTTCATTTTTCTCAATTTTTCAAGAATCAATGACATTTTGAGTAGTTTCAGCTAATTGAGGTTTGTGTGTGGTACCACTAAACTAGTTTTTAATTTTTTTGATGTTTAATTTTTGATTTGGGGATATGGTCACATTATGTGATTGCATCTCACCTTGATTTTCCACATTAAAATGAAAGGGGAACTGGTAATTAGGAGAAACCACTCTTGCTACAAAAGTCAGAGAACATATACTTGTTTTTCCTCTTGATCGATAACTGGTCTTACTAAGCCACCTTGCAGCTCTTCTTTGCTGACCCTAAAGGGAGACTTTAATCTCAAAGTCAGTAGAAAAGAAAAAATGAACAGTGCTTGCTGAAAAGCACTCATTTTTATAACTCAAAACAAACCCAGGCCAAATTACCAAAGGAAAAAAACAATAAGATTATCTCCAAATGAAAAATTTTAAAATTAACTTTTTTTCAAGAAAACTAAAGGCTTTCAGGAAATAATTTAAGAATAAAACACCATGGTTGGTAACAAACACAAGTTTCTTGAGAATCTTTCAGTTTACCCAAGGTGTTATACTACATTATATAAAGTATAATGTCCAAAAACAAAAAAACAGATTAGCTTGAAAAAAATAGAGGCCAGTGTGTCAAGTAGCACGTTTAGCCACTTACTGAGATACCAGCCTCCCAAATGGGTACTGGTTTGTGTCCCAGCTGCCCCATTTCTGATCCAGCTTCCTTCTAATGTGCCTGAGAAAGCAGCAAAAGATGGCTCAAGCACTTCCATCCCTGCACCCATGTGGGAGACCCAGAAAAAGCTTGTGACTTCAGCCCGGCCCAGCACTGGCCAATGCAGCCATTTGGGGAGAGAAATAGCAGGTGGAAGATTTCTCTCTCTCTCTCTCTCTCTCTCTCTCTCTCTCTCTGTGTGTGTGTGTGTGTCTTTCATTCTTTCCTTTTCTCTCTGTAATTCCACCTTTCAAATAAATAAATATATATTTAAAAGGAAGGAAAGATAGACATAAATGAAGGAAGGATAGAAGGAAGGAAAGAACCTTTCAGACAGGTCAGTAGTTGTATCTGCGGCGTTAGTGTAAATTCATCCACTTTCACTAAACAGCCTTCTCATTGGTTGTGTGAGAGTTTCCCAACAAATAACTCTGTTCTATTGACAGTTCCTACCCACCAAGGCTTCCTGTCATCAGGATCCTGGTTAAGGTCTCAGAAATCTCTTGTGCCCAGAGCCACTCTAGCCATCTGGAAGTACACACTCTCCAGCTTGATGGATGCAATGTTTAGCCTGATCCTACAGATTCATGAAATCCAATCTTCTCAAGGGTACCCAGACTAGAATTGTGTCACTATATCATAGACATTTACCAGATTATTACCAATACAAATATATATATATATATATACATATATATATATATATATATATATATATAAGCAACCAGTGAGATTACAAAGAACTTTAAAATATTATACCAAACAATTATGATCACTTATTGAAAGTACTTTGGGGATTGCCGGCACCACGGCTCACTTGGCTAATCCTCCGTCTGAGGCACCAGCACCCCGGGTTCTAGTCCCAGTTGGGGTGCTGGATTCTGTCCCAGTTGTTCCTCTTCCAGTCTAGCTCTCTGTTGTGGCCCAGGAAGGCAGTGGAAGATGGTCCAAATGCTTGGGCCCTGCACCCACATCGAGACCAGGAGGAAGCACCTGGCTCCTGGCTTCGGATCAGCACAGCACACTGGCCATAGCAGCCATCTGGGGGTGAACCAATGGAAAGAAGACCTTTCTCTCTGTCTCTCTCTCTCTCTCTCACTGTCAAACTCTGACTGTCAAAAAAAAAAAAAAGTACTTGGGCTGGTTAAGCTGCTGCTTGAGCTGCCAGCACGCCTATGTGGTTCCTGTTCTGGCTGCTCCATTTCTAATTCAGCTCTGTTCATGCGCAAGGGAAAAAGGCCCAAGTACTTGGGCCACTGGACCCACCTGGGTGACCTAGAAGAAGCTTCTAACTCTTGGCTTTTATCTGGCAAGTCCTGATTCTCCTGGCCGTTTGGAGAGTAAACCAGAGAATGGAAGACATCTTTTTCTCTCTCTGTAACTCTGCCTTTCAAATAAATAAATAAATATTTTAAAAACTTACTTTGCCCATATACCTCCCAACATGTGTTGGTTAACTTTGTGGTGATATTGTTTGGTCGCACCAATAGTTGACATAATATTTGCAAGATTCATGAGTCATTGATTTTGCTGAGAGGACACTACCGGAGGAGTATCTGAGTAGTAAAGGAAGGGCTGAAATATAAACCTTTTTTCACTGTATAATTTATTCTAATTTTCCAGTGTTCTTGTTAGCACTGCTATATAATCAACCACCCCCTACTGGTGAAAAGAATCACTGTATTGTGTTCACAAATCCAATGGGTTAGGAATCTGTACTGGGAACAATAGTAATGGATGGGCTTGACTCCAGCGTCTGAGGTCTCAGCTGAGAAGAATTTAAGACTGAGGGAGATTCAACAGCAGGAACTGGAGTCATCTGGATAAATCTGTACTTAAAAGTCATCTTCACTCACATCGTTGGTGGATGATGCTGGCTCTTGACTGCAACCTTAGTTTAGCTGTCACCAAGAAAACCTACATGTGGTCTCTACATGCATTTCTCTCATACAGGGAATTTTGGACTTTATCACAGCATGGTGGACATGTTTCAAGAGAAGTTGTCCCAAGAGAGCAAGAGAGCTGTGCATGACTTTCTCAGAGTTTAATCTCAAAGTTAAGTAGTGTCTCTTCCCCCTTGGTCTAGTAGTGAAAAAAATTACAAAAGTCTGCCTGGTACATGGAGAAGGAATATGGATTTCACCACTCTGTAGAAGGTATGTCAAGGTTTTTTTGGGCAGTTAGAATTGTCATCTGACTTTTATATAACTGCAAAGAAATATATTCTAATGATGACATGTGGATGGATAATTTTTGAAAAAATACAATGTGTCACAATCTACCAGCTGACTACATTTGTATATGCATCAATTTTCTTCCTTGTGACTTCCAAATGTCAGCCCGTCGCAGCATCTGCTCAAAGTCTAGTATTTCTTCATCCAAATCAGTTAAGGTACAGATGATTTTTGGATGCAGTTCCTGCAGTTCTTCATTTTGATCTATAGACATGAAAACTAAACAATTTATTTTTCTCCCCAAATATACAGTATTAAGTGATAGAATAAGCTTAGAATGTCCTTTTTCCACCCTCTCATTCAAAAGATAGAAATCAGGAGGCACATAAGTGTCACAGGTCCATAGAAATTATGATCTTAATTCTTTTACCTCTTTTCAGTAGTTACATCTGCACAAATACTATAGTAGTACTAATTTGGATCAGGTGCCAGGATATGTGAACTTTTTCCAACTAAAATACTAGATTTTGATTATATAGACTAGAAATTAAATATAATAAACCATTTTTGTATTCTTCAATTATAGTTTCACATTCATGAAAGTACTTCATAAGGTTTATAGAAAGTGGAATTAAAAAGTTTATTTTGGTGCAAAAGTTTGAAATTAAAGCCATAGTTTTTTTGTTAGGTGCATTCTCATTAAACTTTTTGATGACCCTTAGGATGCATGGATTTCAAAAAAACTTGCCAAAATAGTTAGCTTTTATTTCCATTTTCCATGAATGTTTTGAAATACTCTACTATATTGTTATCTCAAAAAACCATATTGCAGTATCCTTTTCATTAATTATAAAACATCTCCTTAGCAATATCTATAAAATGTTGAAGTTACACCATCTGGATACATTCTTACCAACTTCAATATAATTCTAAAAATATCAGAGCAACTTTAAATGATTTCTCACTGTAGTAGCCCCCAAGATTCCTGCTGCTATAAAGACAATGGATTTTGCTCCAGTGATGAGGTTATAATATAGTTTCAACTGAGTTTTAAAAAGGAGATTATGAGTGTAACCAAATCACCTGAGCCTTTTAAAATGAAGTTTCCTCCATCAGATAGAAGCGAAAAAGTACCCAGTCAAATTGAGAACTGACTATGGAGCCCGTGAGGAAAATTTGAAAGGAACCTCCAGGAAATGCCAATCACCCCTTCACCCCCAGATAGCCAGCAAAGCACTGGGGACATCAATACTGTAGCAGAAGGGAGCTTAATTTCTCCCACTTCAAGAATTAATTTAGAAGATCTCTCCCCAGAGCCTCCAGTTAAGAACACATGCTGCCAGTACCTTAATTGCAGACTTGTAATAGAGTGAACACAGAGTTCAGCTGTGCCATGCTAGACTTCTGAGCATAAAGGCTTTGCTATGGAGCTCAACATAAGTAAAAGAGGTGATATGAGACAAAGTATAACCCACACTGAACTGATTCTCTTTTCCTACCTCTCTTTCCTCCTTTATTACCTACACAAGTGAAAATTATCTCCGAAGATGGTCTTTGGTGATAAGTGAGCCTTACTGAGCAGAATGTCCACGGCTTAGTTCTGTAAGACCAGGGCCAGTGATGGCTCTTGCATGTCAGTCTAAGCCTCTTACTTCTCCTCTCCAGATCCCTATGTCCGCTGGTATAATGGAGAAAGCATGTCTTTCAATGTGTATTAGTTGGGAATGAATGAGTTCACACATTCAAATATTCATAATCGAAGGCTTCTGTAGAAGATTTAACAATTTGTCGTTGGATACAAGAGGCTCCACATTGGGAGCACACTGCTATGATGCCTTCCTCTATTTTTATGTCCTAGTATTCCATTTGCTTAAAACACCTCAGGACAGTGGAAAGGATCTGCTAATTAGCTCTTTGAAACATCCGGTGATAACATTGAATTCCTGGGGGAAGAACCCATGTTGGATTGGCAGTCAGAAATGACATCTGACATCAATTTGACCCAAATGGAGTTCCATACTAATACTCAATAACATGAGAGAGGAAAAAAAAGCAAATGCACTTTAAAAGGTCTTTTTAGTTCACTTACAGTTCACTTATTTTTAACAAGGAATTTTTGTTGTCGGTGGTGGTAGTTAGGTTTTGTATTTTAAGTAAACAGAACATTTTGTATTATTCCCCTATCCCCCACACACAGCCCTGTTAAAAAGAAGTTTTAGTACAGTGTGATATTTCAGACAAAAGGGAAAAAAAACCATCGCCTCAAACGAAAGGAAAGCTGGACTGTCACAGTCTGGTTATTGCCTCTAATTGAGATTATTTTATCTATTAAAATGAAAATTGTATCCTTTGGCTAAGAAAAAAAAAGGATAAGAGAAACATGAAAAGTGTAAATTGAACTTTTGCCTCATGTTACATCTCCGCTGTTTACCAAAATCAATTTATTTCTGTTTGTTTTACTGTCTATCTGCTGAAAACATATCTGAATCCAACGAAAATGTAAAACATGTGATTGAAAATGGCTTGAGAAAGGAAGAAGGAAGGGTGCTGTTAAATGTTAAAACGGGTTCTGTGGTCAGTTGTAGACATGCACCACATCAAAAGTAAATTGAAGTTAAAATAAATAACGTTACACTGCAAGTTGAAAGAATATAGCAAATCATAAAGATACTTGTATACTAATTGAGAGTATTTTAATTGTGAAAAGATTTAGAGAAATAAACATTGTAGATGGGGACACGGTGTTGAAAGTTCTTTTCCTTTCTAGTGGCTTGGCAAGGTGGTGTGCTGTGCTCCAGCCTGGCTTTCAGAAACAGAAGCAAAGTCCTTCAGAGGATTAATCAGTGGCCTGTACACAGAAGGCTCAGGGCCATACACATGCGCAGTCCCCAAAGTTTGTCCAGACAATGTATGCCCTCCATCCTGGCTGTTTGCATTTCCAGAAAGTCATCAGTTCCTGGCAGGCCAGGCTTGTAGGGTTTGGTTTGACTTGTTTCTGTCTCCCATGTCTGCAATGCTATTGACCTCACCAAATGCCTTCTCTGTTCCTCTCTTCATTCTGTTGCTGTGAGTCACTCCCCAATGCAGTGTTACAATGACAGACATTTCCTTTCCATCCTGCTCTGTTCTCTTACTCATGCGGATGTATATCATTTGGCAGCCAAAACAAAAGTGCTTAGGAAAAAAAAAATTGAATTGTGCATCCCTCTCTCCAATTCTGTGGAAAGAATGCTTTTTTACAATAGAATCTATTCTTATTAAAATTGTGTATCAAAGACTCCTAGGAACTCAATGGAGATATATTAACATTTGCTAAACTTTGGGCAAAAATGGTTTGTGTTTTGTATGTCTTCCAAATTTATATGAGAGTATTTCTGAATCCACATTCTTTTTTTCTTCTCTTTGTGGTCTGCCTTATCTTCATCTTTGAAGGGCAAATTAATTCTTAGATACAGTAAAGAAAGGTACTAGATAGAGAAATAGTTATAGGATTTCATATATAAACAGAAAATCAATTATGCAAATAAATACCAAGCTTTTGAAAATCCTCTTATGTGGGACTGTGTGGTAACATAATGAGTGAAGCCATAGCTTATAACACCAGCATCCCATATGGGAGTGCTAATTTGAGTCTTGTCTGCTCTACTTCCAAGGTAGGTTTCTGCTAATGTTCCTAGCAAGGCAATGAAAAATGGCTCCAGTGTTTGGGCCCCTACCATCCATGTGAGAGACTTGGGCGAAGTTCCTGATTTCTGGCTTTAAAGTGACCCAGTACTGGCTGTTGAGGCCATTAGGTGAGTGAACCAACTAATGAAAGACTGAGCTTTCTCTGTCACTGTCTCTCTCTCTCTCTCTCTCTGTTGCACTTTCAAATAAATAAATAAATCTTTTTTAAAAATCCACTTATTAATATGTAAAGAATAAATTCAGGTTTTACAAATAATACATTTAGTCTTTAATACTGCGAGATAAACGTTAATATTTTATAAATAAAGAAAATTAAGTTTAAAGATATTTGTTCATTTATTTTTTTCTAAAAATATGTAAAAATCTATGCTTCACACTGGACTGGGCTCTGAGGATAAAACAGTAAGCAAAAATCTTCATGTTCCATCCCTCATTGGCGTTTCAAAGGAAAGGTATTGGTAAATGCCATTGTAGTTATTAGTACAGAACTAAGTTTAGGGCCTCCAAATACCAAAACCAGAAATTCAATGGTTTTCCTTATCAACTGTTCTTAGTAATGGCAAATAAAAATACTGTCAGGATCCAAACTCTTTTATGTTTGACTCCTAATTGTTCCAGACCCAGCAGATTCCAAGAATGTAAACAAAATCGTGTCCTCAATCTTAGAGCCTCAGAAGCACTGGTCTAATGTCATCTTCATGATTGATCAGTATCTACTGACTGGCTATTTCAGTTTCAATAGTGTGTTTGGTCAAACATTCTGATACCAAATAAACAGATCCAGAAATCTAGATTCAATACTTATGGATGCTGCCAATAAAAATTGTATTAATTTTCAAAAACAATTATTTTACTCATATGTGTTAAATGTAGGTATTTTCTAGCTACAAATGAATGTTGTTAACAACGAACTAAAATTTACACAATATATTTGTTGTATGTAAAATAGAAAAGAATATTCATGGCCTCCTTACAAATATACATTATACACTGGACAAAGGTAAAGACAATACTTCATTTACTACTTATTTTCCTCTCTATTTTTGCCACTCAGTGTGTGAGAATAATTGCATATATGATATGCTCTATTAAATGCTCTGATATTTTCTTTTCTTTTTTTAATTTTTATTTAACTTATACACATTTCATGTATTTCATATATACAGATTTAGCAACATGGTGATACTTTCTACCCTATGCTCCCTCCCGCCAATGCTCTAACCTTCTTCCTTCTCCCTCTCCCATTCTCACTCTTAATTTTTACAAAGTTCTATTTTCGGTTTACATAATGATCATAAAGTTAACCCCATGTTAAGTAAAATAGTTCAACAAATAGTATGAAGAAAAAAAACAACATACCATTCCTCAATGGAAGAGACAAAGGCTGTAAATAATCATTGGATCTCAAAATTTCATTCTATTTCAGTCCATTTCATTCCAGTGCATTTCACTTTTTTATTTTTATTTTTTTGACAGGCAGAGTGGACAGTGAGAGAGAGAGCGAGACAGAGAGAAAGGTCTTCCTTTTGCCATTGGTTCACCCTCCAATGGCCGCTGTGGCTAGTGTGCTGTGGCCGGCGCATCGTACTGATCCAAAGGCAGGAGCCAGGTGCTTATCCTGGTCTCCCATGCGGGTGCAGGGCCCAAGCACTTGGGCCATCCTCCACTGCCTTCCTGGCCACAGCAGAGAGCTGGCCTGGAAGAGGGGCAACCGGGACAGAATCCGGCACCCCGACCGGGACTAGAACCTGGTGTGCCAGTGCCGCAGGCAGAGGGTTAGTCTATTGAGCTGCGGCACCAGCCACATTTCACTTTAGATATTCTGTTATTTGCTTCAGATAAGGGAAAACATATGATGTCTGTCTTTCTTAAAAATGTTTTTAAAATAATTATTTAACATATCAGGGTACATTTTTACATCAGTTATGATACAAACATCTAATTATTTAATTTTTTCTGACAGATATTATTCTGAATATCATACATTAAATACTTAAGAGCTCAATAATTTGATCAGATGTTTTTGCCTATTGACTCTGTATTTTAAATTAATGTTCATAAATTTATTGATATTAAACAGGATTATAAATAAACAACACTTACCTCTATCGCACTTATTTTCCTGCCAAATAAATCAGTGTCATATGTAAGTCTCAGAGTAATTTAGAAAACTATGTCAAGAACTAATTTTCTACTTTATCTGCTTTCTGAGACAAGTTTAGGAGAAGAAAACAGTTGTGTCCCAGTTGTGGCAGATATGCAGCAAAAGTCAAGGTACATCAACTGGATTCTGGGTAGGAGGGTCACTTAGCCATGTGTTCACAAGTATGTTTTGAAAAACAACCTTAAAAGTAAATGACAAAAAATTCAAAAATAAGTTTTAGTAGAATCAATGTTGATTCTCAGGGCTCTCTATTTTCTTGTTCCTCATAAGAAACTAGTGCCCTTACATATCAACACTTTGTAGAGGCCCAAATGGCTACTCCTCGGTGTCCCATGGATGATGCACTAATTCACCGTCTTGCTGACTAACCCCCAACAAATGAGTACCTATCTTCTATCCATAATAGCTGCCTATATGTCCTTGGAGATTAACTGAAAGCAGCACTGAAGGAATTTAGAAAATAGTTACATATGCAATCTTTTGATTCCAGAACTTGAATTTTTTTTCTGGTAATGAAAAAAATTATACACACTGGAATAACGGTGGTTAAATGAATGCAATTTGCTGCATATAAGTCAAATTTTTGTTGCTCTAGTCTCTATTGGTGCTCTGTTCATGCTACTGCAAGGCTAAGAACAGCCTACTCCATCCAAGCCTTGTGGATCACATTAACCTGTATCAGCAGATATGGCAGCCTTTCACTGGTACCAAATGCTGCAGTACACTCAGAGTGAGTGTAGAGCCAGGTTTGAACACATCGTGAAATATATGCCTCTCTTTACTAATGAAAGTGGAGCCACATTTTCCTGTTCTTTAGCTATATGGGCTTATGATTGGTGTGTGCTTGCCTTTTACATAATTATTTGATTCCATAATAAGAACCACATGAGACAATTTTGGTTTATTGGTTCCTCAATTGCCAACATGGCTTTTGTACAACTAGTAAAATAAATAAAAATATTTCCCCTGTGTCTTTTTCTTATAAAATACACTTGTTACATAAAGGATAAGCACATACCAGTCAAAACTTGATCTGGCACAAGCAATGTTGTCTTGCTTTTTCTTACTTAATATGAAGCAAAACTATTTCCTAATAGCACCGTTGGCTCATACTGGCCTATACCTATATATTAGGTATCAGAGGTAAGTATTTAAATGATTTAGGCATCTTGTTAAAAACATAGAAATGTAGTTAGTATTGAAAATATCTTTCTAGGGAGAACATCTAGTAAAGGAATTGAAAAGAATGAAAAACTACATGTCTGCCTGATGCCCATGGTAACGGGGAAGTTCCTGAGGAAGTACCGCAAGTGATGGCTCTTTTCTTTTGTAGCAGGGGAAGTCCAAAGCAAATCATAGCACTAAGTATAAGGCCAGTGGTCTGACATTCATTAAGCCAAGTGCCAAGATTTTGAGAATGAGCTGAAAGATCACCTTGTGAGAATATGGAAGCCATACTGTCCCGAAACCTGTGATGAGTCATCAGCTTATGCAAATGCTTATTACTTGGAATACTCTAAACCAGCACTTCACGAATATTCCAATCCTGTGTATGGATGTTCTACAGTGTGTTGGCATAGGAACACATCTGCAATGGATACTGGTTTTCTCCTGGGCTATATTTCCTAGGAAGTACTATAAGCAAAGGCTATTGGAGGACCACTTTATCTCCACCAAGTCATCACACTTCCCTTGCATGTTATTGTTCCTCTAAGAAGACCACGAAATCTACCAGATGTCTTGTATTTGCATTTCCTGTTTTCAGCATTCAGAGGTCCAGAAAGATGGACAGAGAGCTGGGAGTCCACATGCATGTTGGAGTCTTACTACAGAAAACATCATTTGAGAAATGGCTCTTTCCCTAAAATGGTGCTTTCTAGCAAGGAAGGGACAACATTAGTAAGAACTACATTAACACTACATAAGACTTGCATTTAACTAAATAGTTGCCAAAAATACTTCACTCATTTCATAAAGATTATTTAGTTGAAAGGCGGAGAGAGAGAGAGAGAAAGAAGAGAAGAGAAGAGAAGAGAAGAGAAGAGAAGAGAAGAGAAGAGAAGAGAAGAGAAGAGAAAGAAGAGAGGAGAGGAGAGGAGAGGAGAGGAGAGGAGAGGAGAGGAGAGGAGAGGAGAGGAGAGGAGAGGAGAAGAGAAGAGAAGAGAAGAGAAGAGAAGAGAAGAGAAGAGAAGAGAAGAGAAGAGAAGAGAAGAGAAGAGAAGAGAAGAGAAGAGAAGAGAAGAGAAGAGAAGTTTTCCAACAGTTGGCTCACTCCTCAAATGGCTGCAATGGCTGGAACTGGGCTGATCTGAAGCAAGAGCCAGAAGTTTCCTCTGGGTCTCCCATGTGGGTGCAGGGGCCCAAGAATTTGAGCCATCTTCCAGTGTTCTCCCAGACCATAGCAGAGAGCTGGATCAGAAGTGGAGCAGCTGGGACTTGAACCAGTACCCATGTGGGATGCCAGCAGCAGCTTTATCAGCTATGCCACAGCACCAGCCCCCCAAAAATACTTTATAAAACTAACTTTACAAGTCCATGCTGTTTTAGTAAATTTTGGTAAAGAAAATTCCATTTGTTACACTCTTCCATTCTCTGATCACTTTCAATCATTCTATTCTGAGAGATACAGAAAAGAAAAATGAAAATATTTTCCTACCGGTACTTCATGAAACTGAGGTATCATATAAACATTAACATCTGTCTTAAATGGAAAAAAGGAGATATATTCTTTAGAGAAGTAAAAAGGATATGTGATTATCATTGATAGATTTATAATTGATACATATTTGGAATATATGCAAAATGATTAACCAATGCAAGGGAAATTCAGTCTGTTGGGGTGAGAGATGATAGTTTCAGCTTGATATTTTTATATAAAAGACATGCTTGGTACTTCAAAAAGCCAGTGGTAAATGTGCATTACATTTTTTAGATTTTACTTATTTAGTTGAAAGGGTTATAGAGAAGGAAAGGCAGAGAGAGAGACAGAGAGAGAGAGGTCTTCCATCTACTCATTCACTCCCCAATTGGCTGCAATGGCTGGAGTTGTACCAATCTGAAGCCAGGAGCCAGGAGCTTCTTCTGGATCTCCCATGCGGGTGCAGGGGTCCAAAGACTTGGACCATCTTCTACTGCTTTTTCAGTCCATAGCAGAGAGCTGGATCAGAAGTAGAGCAACCGGGTCTTGAACCAGTGCCCATATGGGATGCCAGCACTGCAGGCGGCAGCTTTACCCACTTATGCCACAGCCCCGGCCCCATGTGCAGTATCGTTTAATGCTGTTTTCCATATACTTGAACCTTCTTTATATATATATATATATATATATATACTCACATACATATATATATACACATATATATACACATATATATACATATATACACACACACACATATATATATACTCACATATATCTATTTGTAATTCATTTACTTATTTATAAGAATAGAGGAAGAAGTAGAAAAGGAGAAGTCTGTTTAGATAAATATCTTGAATGAAAATAAATCTTTCCAGTAGATTTAAAGATAGACTAGAAAGAAGGGAATCAATATGACTGATTTTCTTACTGCTTCATGGAATAAATTAAAAAATGAATTTGATGGGCACCAAGGTTTCACTCTGACCCTTCCACTGCTTCAGAGGGTCCAGGTCAACTAGGAGAGGCTGGAAGTGTTAGCACACAGTGGAGAGCAGTGCAATAGATCCCCACTGCTTGTTCCCACACAGCTAACAGCAGCCTTTCACTGTGATGTTGCTTCTTTCTGTCCCAGGGTTAAGGTCATGTTTAGGGCACAGTGAGGAAATGTGGAGGTCTTGGCTGTCTGCACCACACCTGGGCTGTGAGAAACAGGGGGTTTCAATTTCCAGCCTCTGGATACCACACGACCTAACCTTTACCTGCCTGTCCTCACCCCAGATACACAACAAATATAAAAAGTAAAATCAGACATTTCAGAGTAGATCGAGTGTGAACATTCCTGAAAGACATTAAGAAAAAGGTAACCAGTAAAGATAGAGCTTTATTGTTTAGCTGTGGTCTTTCAATCTCCTATGTTCAGTTATTCTGAGAGTTGAGGGCAGGTTGAAAAGTGGATGTATAAAAACCGGATTTCCATCATTGTTTTGCTACACATAGAGTCAGGAATCCTGAGCTATTTATAAATATACAAGTTACTGAGGACTCCATCTGCAAATATAATCACTTTATTATCATCTGTAGCTTACTCTTATTCATGTTAATTGCCCAGTAACACTACTGGAATACAAAGTAGATGTAATGAAATTGTCACTAGAGCAGAAACAAAAATAAATGTTATACTTTGTGGTTCTAGAGCTAGTAGATTCCTGTGTTAGAGACTAGCAGCTCAATAATCTTAATCATAATTAAGAAAATAGCATTAACAACAGCTGGCATGGACTGAACACTTACTCTGGGCTATGAGTTGCTTTACACGCGTTATACAAGGTGGCCTGTAGAGCTTTATAGCATATCTCTGAGCTATTATTATTACTGATATTTTAGTATGATGAGAAAATTGAGATAGTTTCATATTTCTTATGATTTTTCTATGTTGACCCACAAAGTCATTGAATATTCCCACTGTGTCCATGACTTTCAAAACCAGCAAGTGCTATTATCCCTTTTACGATGAAGGGAATGTGACACCATTGGTGCTTGGGACACCCTTAGGATTCTCTGAGATTGTGTAAACATAAGTTCTATATTTCCTATACTGTGATAATGTAAGTCTTTTAACTGACAGTAATAATAAGGGAATTTTATGATACTCCATGACATGGTGCAGGACCATGCGATTGTAGGACATAAACACAATTATCATTGAGGTATGGTATAAAGGGTACTGAAATGTTGGTAACATTCAAACATCTTCCCTCCAGTGTCAACACCTCAAGTTTCCAAATCAGACAAAGTTGGAATCAAAGGCTAATTCTTTTTTGCTGTTGTGACCTTGTGCTGAAGTTTCTTAATTCATTCGAGTTGCTCTGAGGATAAAATGATGCAGTGGATGTCAATAGCTTGAGTATGACAGCTCTTCAATACATTTTGTTTTGGTTATTTCCCTTTCTTCTCTTTCTTCCTATGATTTAATGTGTTATAGAATGTTTTCATGCTATGAGTGACAAAAACTTGTGAAAGTCTTAGAACCAACTCTGGAGGAGCTCACAAGCTGATGTTATATTTTGCTACCTTGAAAAGGCCTGTGAGCTCTGAAACACTTCCCAGTTATTTAAGTAGGTATTGGGCCTGGCAATGGTATAAATAAAATGGTAGGAATCTATACAAGTGCTTAGCTTATGCAAAATAGCACCCCATTTCATCTTGTCTTAGGAGAGAGAAATTGCAACCTTGTAATATTGGTCAAAGGTATTTATTATCTGTTTGTCTTTTCCTGTTTCTCACCGGGTTCCTACAAAGTTCCTGATAGTTAAAGAAAGTCAGGAGATCTTAGAAACTGACTTTCATTTATAACCTGCTGATTCACCTAGATCAGGTTACTGGGAAGAAATCCAAGTTAGACCTCCTGACCTACCCGAAACAGCATGAAGTATGCCCCGCCACTAAATCCTGATTCCTGTGTACCTCACTCTGTCACTAAATATGATTTAGAGGAACCTTTAGAAAGTCAGGTAAAAGGATTTAGTGCCTTACATGGAGGTTACAGCTGCTGGACTGGCTTTTATAGTAACATAAGTAAGTAATTTATTAAATGGCTCAGTCATTAGATACACCAGACCTTTAAAACATTCTTGTGAGGGAGGCTACTTTGGGTAGTGAGATTAGCATTTCTCAACAGCAAGTATTTTTGACAAGATTAATGAGGCACAGGGCAGAGGGATTTGCTTCCCCCTTTGTGTCTGCTCTCCTGGTTTCCTTGCCCTTTACTTGGTTGTCTTTTCCTCTGTGGCACCTGCTGTCACTGACATGGATGAGATGCCAAAACAGCATTCCTTTGCTTCAACACTCTTCACACCTTCTCCTCCTCCACCCCTCGCCCTGGCTTCTCTCTCCCTAGAAGTTATTCCTTTCTCCTATTCTGGTTTGGCAAGGATATCATTTCAATTTGCTGTAAGAAATGCCTACCAGGCATTTTCATGTTAAAAGAAGTAATAGAATTGTGAACGAAATCAGAAACACTTTTCAGTGGCTTCCTTTACGTAAAGAAAACAATTATAGAGGGATTATTTTAAAATAGTTATACCTGTTCTCCATCCTGTGTTTTCCTTCAGTGTTACCACCATCTCTACTGGTCCATTGCTTCGGTTAGCAGGATATAATTTGCTTAGTGTACCAGTCATTTGATAGAATGGATATGTTCCCATTTTTTCTCATGTTTTCAGGAAAACACAACCTTGTCCTGCTTTTGTGAGCTTACTTCCCTTCAAAAAGATTTATATCATGCAAACTAATAAGAAGTGTACTTTCCTTTAACAAAGTCTCTAACCTCGCTTCTGTCTGTTCTTCTTCCAGCTCAATTTTCCCTTGATGCCTTCCAATAAGTTGCATCCTTTCATCCACACAAGTCTCCCAACTGTGTTTTTTACTTTGACAAAACACATTTTTCACATCTTATAAAAGCTAATGTAACAGAATTTCTCATTTGTGTTTCTAGTATCTGCCAACAAATTTTATGATGGTAACAAGTTCTAGTTATTTTTAGGTCTAAAGTAATATCCAAGATATTTAAAAGCTAAAGAGGTGGTCAGATCTGTGGCTACTCAATGGACATCCCTGGAGTCTGGAAATTCTTTGGAAAGTCAAGAGATCAACAGAAGGCACATAAAATAATGAATATAATGAGTTAATGGAGATGCTTCATGTTTATTTTTGCAATATTGTAATTTTCAATTATTTTATTTTATTATTCTTAATAAAATGAATAAATGACCTAATATAAGCAATGACCTATAAATAATATTCATGAATTTTATGCAATAAGTTATTCCAATCATAGTGATTATCCACAAGTGTTCCAACTTTTAAACATTTGAAAAACAGAGTCACAAAGAGTGAGAAGGAGAGAGAGAGAAGGAGACACAGAGAGAGAGAAAGAGAGAGAGAATCTTTCATCTGTTGGTTCATTCTCCCAATGGCCAAACATCCAATTCTGGTCAGACTGAAATGATGGCCAGGAATTCCATCTGTGTCTCCACATGGATGGCAAGAGGCCAAGCATTTGTGCCATCATCTGCTATTTTCCAAGGCACAGTAGTAGTGAGCTGGACAGAAAGCATGGAATAGCCAATACTACAACAGGTGCTCTGATGTGGGATGCAGGTGCTGCAGCTAGCAGCTTAACCCACTGTGCCACCTTGCTGGCACCAGTTTTTTTTTTTAAGATTTGTTTACATATTTGAAATGCAGAGTCTCTCTCTCTCTCTCTCCTCTTCCTCCTCTCTCTCTCTCTCTCTCTCTCTCTCTCACACACACACACACACACACACACACACACACACACCTTCCACCTGCTGGTTCAGTGTGCAAATGCCTGCAACAGCCATGGAGGGTTTAGATCATGATGGGAGTGATATCTGTGCCCTTTTCTCCTAATACAACTTGGTTTTCATGTATGAGGTCTTTACACAAATACTTTGATTTCCATGAAATATTGTCCTTGATTTTTTTCTTTGGAAAAAAAGCAATTTCTTAGATAGGGATTTCTGCACTTCCCAAGGCAAATGACCCAGTACATCTGTTAGAATGAATTGCAATGCTAAGTCTCTGTGTCACTCTCTCTCCCTGTCCCAAATGTGATCTTGAGACAATAAACCATGGATCCCCTATGTATTCTGATATTCAAGCATAGGTGGATAATGGTCACATTCACTAAATATTAAGTTGGCTTAATTCAATTTAAATGAGGGGAGTAGTTGCAGGAATTTAGTATTTTATTTATTTATTTATTTATTTTACAGGCAGAGTGGACAGTGAGAGAGAGAGACAGAGAGAAAGGTCTTCCTTTTGCCTTCGGTTCACCCTCCAATGGCCGCCACGGCTGGCGTGCTGCGGCCGGCTCACCACGCTCATCCGATGGCAGGAGCCAGGTGCTTCTGCTGGTCTCCCATGGGGTGCAGGGCCCTAGCACTTGGGCCATCCTCCACTGCACTCCCTGACCACAGCAGAGAGCTGGCCTGGAAGAGGGGCAACTGGGATAGAATCCGGCGCCCCGACCGGGACTAGAACCCAGTGTGCCGGCGCCGCAAGGCAGAGGATTAGCCTGTTGAGCCACGGCACCGGCCAGGAATTTAGTATTTTTAACAAGAAAAAAATTATGGGGTAAAATAATAGCTATGTTCATTAATTGCAATGCATTACAGGAGAAAAGGAGTCACTTTACAGGACAGAATTATGATTAGTGGGTCCAAGTTAAAATGAAAAGACTTTTGGGCCACTGTGAGGCTGAACTTTTTTTTAAAGATTGTATTTATTAATTTGAAAGTGTTACACAGAGGAAGGAGAGGGAGAGAGAGGTCTTCCATTTGCTGGTTAACTCCCCAATTGGCCGCAACAGCTGGAGCTGCATCGATCCCAAGCCAGGAGCCAGGAGCTTCTTCTGGAGCTCCCATATGGGTGCAGAGGCCCAAGGACTGGAGCCATCACCTACTGCTTTCCCAGGCCATAACAGAGAGCTGGATTGGAGGTGAAGCAGCTGGGACTCGAACTGATAGCCATTTGGAATGCCGGCACTGCAGGCATTGACTTTACCTGCTACCCCACAGTGCTGGCCTCAAGGTTGAATTTTCTATAATTATTTCCTTCTTTTCTTCCTTTTTCTTTCTTTCTTTCTTCCTTTGTCTCTTAAAAGATATTTATTTTATGTATTTGAAAGACAGAGTTACACAGAGAAAAGCTTCCCATCTCCTAGTTCACTCCCAATGACTACAACAGCTGGAGAGGGACCAGGGCCAAATCAAGAGCCTGGAACCCTATCTTGTATCCCTACATGGGGTGTACAGTCCCAAGCACTTGGACCATCTTCTGCTGCTTTCCCAAGTGTATTGGAGGCAGCTGAATTGGAAATGGAGCAGCCTGGACTTGAACCAGTGCTGTTATGGGATGCCTATATTGCAGTCAGAAGCTTAACTCACTTGAGCCACAATGCTGACCCCAGCAGAATTGTTTTCAATTAGAAAGGAATATGTTCTATGGTAGTGGAATTCAGAAGTGTTTATTGAGTTACTTATTTCCATTTCAAAAACCTAAAACACCTGTTGTTCTCCACAGTTGTCTTTCAAGCTCCCAGTCACATTCCAGGGAGAGATGCAATTACCAGGCACCTGGACTGGTGCAGACACTACTGCATGAGAAATACCTGCTCAGGTGGGTCAAAAAGTATCCAAATGGGAGCCTGCACTGTAGCAGGGTGGGTTAAGCACTGCCTGCAGCATTCCATATCAGATTGCAAGTTAGAGTTCCAGTTGCTCTGTTTCTGATCCAGCTCCCTGCTAATGTGCCTGGGAATGCAGCAAATGGTGCTCCAAGTGCTGGGGCTCCTGTCACTCACATGGCAGATAGGATGGAGTTCCTTGCTCATCACTACTATCTGGCCTAGCCCCTGTCTAAAGTTTGAGGAGGGAATCCAGGGATGGAAAATGTGTATGTCCCTTGCTCTTTCTTTATCTCTCTGCCTTTCATATAAGTAAAATAAGCTTTTTTTTTTTTTTTTTAAAAAGAAAGATCCAAAAGGCATTCACTGCTTCATATTAATAATTAAAGTTCTACCTTAAAGGAGCTTAATCCTTGTTAACAATACTACATATGGTTGATGCACATTCCTGAACTGTGCCTATGTGGACTTGACCCCATCCCTACATGAAATAGCAAGAACTCCTCCTTTTACATATTCATTTTGCCCCTAAAATAAAAAATATCCATTTATCCTGCTCATGAAGGACCAGCTTTGGGAATTATTCCTCATGGTTAATAAATTACTTTGTATGACAACTCCTTCTGGTGAGTTGCTTAGAATGCACCTGCAACAGGTTCACAATTTTGGATGGGCATCAGAATTTCTTCTCAGATATATGTTTAAGTAGAAACTGAGTAATCTGTTTGGAACATTGCACATTGCACAGCTAGTAATGCAGAAGATTAAGGTTGGATTTGAAATTCTGTATGTTTTCTTACAAATCTAAGCTTCGACAGTTATCAATTAATGTCTGACTTTGGAGACTCAGATATTGCAATACATTTTTTCTCTCACCGAAAACATGCTTGCCTCAGCTACCATATTCCCAAGGGTGATAATCTTGTCCATAACTTTGTGAAACATGTTATTCAAGTCAAGCCCTATTTTTATTAATGTCTCCCTCCTTGTAAAATCCCCCATGCCACAGGTACACTCCATGGAAACTTGGCACTTCTGAAATCTCATTGTGATGTTCCCCTGCTTTGTTTTGTAGTCCTAGCTTGGCTGAAAAAAGCAATATGTTTCGAAGACTATTAGTGTAAACCTGAAAATCAGAAAGGGGCTCAGTTCTGTAGAAAACAATAATAATAATTAAAGTTGGCTTCTTTAGTGTCTGGAATTCCAACTGGGACAAGCTCAAAGCTTTGGTTTATCATCACAAAAGAGCCACAGAGCCCTCAAGAGCCCTTTCTGGGATTCCAAAGAAAATCTACCAAAGCAGAAACTCCTTCTTAAAGTTTTTTTTTATTTTTATTAAAAACAAATAAAAGCAAACACAAACACATTCCAATACAGAAGCACATCTGAAGAGCCACAAATCCACAAGGTTCCAAGCCTCTGGCTAGTCCAATCTGCTGGTGTAAAATGCTAGACATAATTGTATCCAGTGTGGGTCGGCCCCATGCAATAATCAAAGGCAGTAATGCTACCATAAAAATTGGGCTCTCTTCTACATCGTCCTCTACCTTCCTTTACATCCTCAGTTTGTATTTCTTTTCTCGCCCTGTTTTAAAGTTGCATATTTCCGGTTGTGCTCCTTGTTTGATTTTTAAGTTATCATTCACAGTCTATCTTCAGCTCTAACCTAATAGCCCATATGCTTTGCTTATCTGGATGGTGGCAAGACAATTTCATGATCTGCCTACAGCTTACAAACTGATCGGTGGGGTCTGTCTCCATGGTTCCATGACTAATGGACATCTGGAATTGTCAGTTCTGTTTCTGTGAGGTTGAGGCGTGACTTGAACTAAAGCTGCAGTGTGAACAGGCGTTTGAACTTCACTGTCACTTGCTGGGTAAGAAGGCTGAGGATAATTTTCCATTCTATTAGCTTACAATATCCCATCATGTGATGTAATGCTGTTACCAATTTTATGCCTCTAGTATAATGAAGGCCACTATTACAATTAACTGATTGAGTTATGTATGTGTTGTATTCCAAGATTTCTTCTATTTGGTATAGCCTACAAACTCCTCAGGGTAAAATTTAAAGTTAGTATAGTAATCCTACATAATTAGTTATAAGAGTTTCTCTTTGAAGGCATTCTATGTGTCTTTAAAAGTAATGGCTTCAGGGTATACTTGCTCAGGACAATATTAAGTTAATCAGAACTATCTATAAGCACTTCTCTTAGTTGGCCACATGATACAGTTAATAATTACATTCATAATATCTGACATGTGTGTAGGATTTACTGCATATGTACTATTAATGCCCTTTGACTATACTCTTAATTTACATAGGCGGTAAGGACTATTGTCCTCATTTTCTATATAAGGACACCAAAGTCTAGAGACATTAAATAATTTGCCCAAGTAAAATGGAAAAGAACTGAGGGCTAGATCTTCAGGCACTATTTCTATGCAAAATGTCCTAAATGATGATAGTAATGACTCAGGCTGAGTTGCACATGCACTGTGAATGTCAACAACTGGATGAGCCTGGTGCCTTCTGGAAAAATATCCACACTCCATCTATCGCGGTAGTTTACAGATTCTGGTGGGTACCACTGGTGAAGTGGCTCTACCAAAATCTTTCAGTGCAAAGTCCTGAAAGAATTTCTCCTGGGACAGAGCAAGCCAAGGCTGGAGGAACTTGACCCAGTGGATTATTTCAGTGTTGGAAGAGAAGACATGAGTCCACCATGGAGTGTGGTATTTGAACCCAAATGAAAAGCACCAATGCCCCAGAGAATGGTGTTTTGGCGCATGTCAGAAAGAAGCAGAAAACAGAGGACAATTTTCCTAATTTGGTTCCCTGTGTCAGGAGGACTCCAAAGAGAGGCCAGTAGAAACCTGCGACATTGGCGAGACTAGATGGGAGCAGCCCTCCCAACATAGTGGGGTTAGGGATTTGACAATACTTTTCAGGATTGGTGTGGTAGCACCAAAGTTTTGATAGGGATGGCCTGGTTAGAAAAAACCTGGATTCTCCAAGAACTATTTGAGAGAGAGGTGTTTGACAGGATTTGAAGGATCTGGTCAAGCAGTTCTGGTGAATATGAGGAATCCCTTAAGAAAGGAGCTAAGGAAACACATTGAATAGCAACCAACTAGAAAGGGCTATGCAAAGACTTTGGATTTTGTATTTTAATAAAGTAAAACAAATTTAATAAAACTATTCTAGAAACAAAAATACAGTATACATATGATCTCAAAATAAAAGACATTTCTTAAATTAAAAATTTGGCTTGTGGAAACCTTATGCCTCATATTCTCATTTTACTGGGGGGTGGTGAACACTTCATGGGAGGCAGTAAGGGTCCACAGAGAGGTCTTTGAAGACAACTAATGTAATGGCAGCTCTGCTGGGTCATTTGATCCACTGTTTTTAAGACTCAAAACTCATTATTGCCAGGGCCAACGGATTATAGACCTTGAGAGCATGAGTCATGCTAACTTTAATATACATAATACTGAGGTAGATATCAAAATGCCAGCTTATTCCTTTAAAATAAGAAATGCATAGAACAATTGGGATATCTGTGCTGACACAAGTTTTGTTTTTTCTCCCTGTAGCCCAAATACTTTGAAAGGTATCAATGACATTGCCTTCTGGTGTAAGATTTTCTTGCCCCTAATATTTATTAGAAACTTACAGTCAAAATTCTGGGTTCTTTTCTTTGCATTAACTCTTTCAGTCTGCATGAACTCCTGAGGAAACTGAGGCAACAATGATATTAAATTCCTCACAGTCATGCACTGAAGAATTGGCAGAGCTGGGATTCCCACAAAAGCAGTTGGTTGCAGAGTCTATACATTTTAAAGATCTAATTATTTATTTGACTGGTATGTGTTATTTATTGACTGAGGGGCAGTTGAGAAAGAGAGAGCTACAGAGAAAGGTGGGAGAGAGAGAGAGAGAGAGATAAAGAGAGAGAGAGAGAGAACTTTCATTTGCTAGTTCACTTCCAGATGGCCCTAATGGCAGACACTTGTTCAGACTGAAGCCAGAGCCCTTTAACTTCATTCACGTTTCCCACATGGGTGGCAGCAGCCAGAGTACTTGGGCTGAATTCCACTGCTTTCCCAGCAGAGTCTATACTTTTACCTCAATTCCTTATTGCCTTAAACTGTGAGACCAAGTATAGAAACTTTAAGTCCTAAACTCGTGTCATGTGTTTTAACACTGAGGTAGAACAACTCCAGAGCTAATTAATTAAAGGGATCAAAATGTCATCAATGCCACAGGTTTGCACTCTCCTATTCCTGTTTCTTCCTTATACTCAGCTGGCCCACCATATGGAGTCCTTGCAGGACACGGAAGTGTCACAGAGAAGACCGACTTTAAGAGAGAGAAGGCAGGGCTGGCTCTGTGGCTTAGTAGATTAAGCCTCTGCTTGTGGTACAGTTATCCCATATGAGCACCAGTTTGAGTTTCAGCTGCTCCTCTTCTGATCAAGCTCTCTATAATGACCTGGGAAAGCAGCGGAAAATGGCCCAAGTCCTTGGGCCCCTGCACCCATGTGGGAGACCCAAATGAAGCTCCTGGCTTTGGGTGGGGCCGGTTCTGTAACTCTGCCCCTCAAATAAATAAATAAATAAATCTGAAAAAAAAAAGAAGAGAGAAGACTGCACCAAATGTAGGAATGAAAAATCTTTCTTGAGGCCCATCGGCAGATTGCCTTTTCATCTCACAGCTAAAATTGTAACTAGCACAGGGTATAAGAATCAGTGCTCAGTGTAGACAAATCAAGATTTACCATCTTCTGTGTGGCTGCTTCCAGCCTCTGAGAAGCTTAAGACCCAAGCAAAAACTTAGATGCCTGAGTAAATTTAGGGTACTCAGTCTGTCAAGCAAGTGTTTAAAAAGGAAGTTAAATAATCAGATATGGGGCTGGCACTGTGGTGCAGCGGGTTAATGCCCTGGCCTGCAATGCCGGCATTCCATATGGGCGCCAGTCTGGTCCCAGCTGCTCCTCTTCTGATCCAGTTCTCTTCTATGGCCTGAGAAAGCTGTGGAAGATGGCCGAAGTCCTTGGACCCCTGCACCCACGTGGGAGACTCAGAAGAGGCTCCTGGCTCCTGGCTTCGGATCGGCGCAGCTCCGGGTGTTGCAGCCATATGGGGAGTGAACCAGTGGATTGAAGACCTCTCTCTCTGTCTCTACCTCTCTCTGTGTCTCTGACTTTCAAATAAATAAAACAAATCTTTTAAAAAATAATCAGATATGAATTTACAGAATTGCCAGGAACAATCCTTTTTAGAGGGATAGGAAAACCTTTTTATTTATTTAAAGGCAGAGAGACAGAAAAGGAGACAGATGGGCAGAGAAAGACCTTCCCTTTGCGGCCTTATTCCCCAAATGGCTAGAACAGCCAGGGATGGGCCAGGCCAAAGCTGAAAGTCTAGAACGCAATTCAGATCTCCTACACGGATGCAGAGACCCAAGAACTTGAGCCATCACCTGCCCCCTAGAGGTGTGGATTAGCAGAAAGCTAGAATCAGAAGTGCAGCCAGGACTGTGATGTGAGATGGTAGTGTCCCAAGTGGTATCGTAGCCACTGCACCAGATATGGGCCTGAACATACTCAAAAATGTCACCCAAGTATCTTATTTCAGCTGACACTCTTTTCTATATTCCATTGACTTTATAGTTTAACAGATTAAAAAAAAACTCAGTTCCAAGTTCTTAGAGATAATTTAATTAGATTCCTACACTTTACAATAATAGACAGGAGGGAATTATTCACTATAGGCATTTACTCTTAAGTGTTGTAATTAGAAATAAAATGGCTGAGAAAAGAGACATAAAAGCTAGATAGAAAGCTCTTGAAATTCAAGCTAGGAACTAATGAGAGTCTCAGATAGAGAGTCTCACATAGAGAGGCAGCAGTAAAAAAGAGAAAAGGGAAACACGGGGAACAGAGGCTATAAAGTCGGAAAGCAGTCACATGAAAATGATAAGATCAAGAGTCATTGGTGTTCATTTGTTAGGCCTGGAGGGCCCAGAATGCTGAACATACAAGGCAGGCATATGCTTCCCCAACTCCCGTGTTGTTGCATAGCTGACGAATAACCTATGTGGATAGAACGACTTCCTCAAAGCTCTACAGTATCAGGCATCCTCTGAGTCTTTAAGCATGTTACTAGGGACTTCTGGAATGGATATATGTATTCCAGGGAAATCAGGAACATACTGTATATTCTGTAGTGCCTGCAGAGAGCAAAGCGCATTTCTTCTTTGCTAAACTGAACTGTAGGGTTCCATCTATAGTTACAAAATTCAAAAGTTAGACTGCAAACCCCAAACTTTTCTATTTTTCAAGGTGTCATAGCAGAATGATGTTAGAAAGCACAGAAGAGCATTATTGAATTCGCACAGCCCAAACACTCTCAAGGAGCCATTCTAAGTGTGATCTCTTAATTTTCTTTTATGATAAAGCCCAATTTGTGCTTTAATTTGTCACAGGTTTGTCAAGAT
Source organism: Sylvilagus floridanus (assembly GCA_949820135.1). Classification (NCBI taxonomy): domain Eukaryota; kingdom Metazoa; phylum Chordata; class Mammalia; order Lagomorpha; family Leporidae; genus Sylvilagus; species Sylvilagus floridanus. The sequence continues at coordinate 41,796,077 of OX463227.1, forward strand.
CCTCTAGTCAGGAAAACAGAATCCATTCTTTGTCCTTTGTATCACATGCCTAACAATCTGGCGCCATTACATATAAATTAAATACATAACAATAGACATTTCATTCATTTTATTATTTATTTTATACATTTTATTGGTTATTTTATATTATTTATATTTATTTTATACCTTTTATTCATTTTTAACACTAATATACAAATATTCTGAGGCTGTAAGATCAAAATCACAAAATATAAAACTTAACACTTAGTGAGTACCGACGTTATAGCAGATTACGTGAAATCTCAAACTTTCACAGCCATATTTTGAGATAGAAACTAGCATCCTCCTTTTATGAAAGGAACAAGGACTAAGAGAGGCTAATTGCCTTTGTTCACTCACCTATTCCCTCCAGCTAGCAGATGTCAGAGTCTACTGCCTAACCCTGACACCCAAGCTCTTTCCAATCTACCATATTAAATAGAAATGGTATTTTTTAATGTAAAGTAATACAATAGAATGGGTGGAAAAGCAAAACACTTACTATTTAAAAGGAAAATATTCTCTTAGAGCCACATGCAATCAGAGTCCCATATTCCATGTATGTATTTCACTCGCCTGTGGGCTAACACTACAAACCTTCAGATGAGAAGATTTGGCTGCACTACAGAACACACACTGGAAGTCCAGCAACACCCAAAACTCCTTTAAGGTCATTATTCTTGTAGATTTGTTTTCTTCCCACAGGGATAGGCATATCAATTTGTCTGTATGTTTTGAAGAGCTCAGCCACATGATTTTAATCATTTCTCCCAGGTGGCTTTGAGAACTTGCATGGTGGCCCTATATATTATCCAACCAAAAACACGTTTCAGTGCAGTTTGATGAATGAACAGGAGACTAAAATCAGAGATCTAAAATTTTCTTCCCCAAGGAGCAATAGTTTTACCTTCTATTGCTTGGGAATCCTAGGAACTCTGAATAGTGGAATAATATAACAAGGTTTTGAGCCAGATCACAGTTTGAAATCATTGAATATTTTTGACCTGTTTATTTATTAATGTTTTAGCTTAGATAAAATATAAACTATGTTTTTCTAAGTATCATCTCTTTAAATATTTAAATCTTTGTATATTTCAATGGAAAGTTAATCCTTTTGATACTAATTTATTTACATTTAAATTTACATATAATTGAATTATATTTTACAATATATATCCTAATTGCTTTGCAATAACTTTTTTATACTTTAGAACAAATACACAGCACTGCACTCATAATGCACACATATTCACCCACGCATGCATGTTATCTTGCCAGGAAACAAATTAAGAAAATATACAGTACCAAGAAGTTCAGGTTGGGTTCAGATCTCAAAAGTCACAGGTTCCAGTGAATGCTAAACTTGTATGATGATTTCTTCCATCCAAGAATGTGTCCCACATGTCATTGAATGGTGCAACCACAGCAACCACAAGTTTAACCTAGTTTTCTTGTACTTTTTAATCGACTCAAGTCCCAAATTTTTCAAAATGACTGAATTGAACTTTTTTGAAATACTGTAATTAAATGGTATTTTTCATCTGACCACTGGCATGGGAGGGAGCGTCAATCTTCTTTCTTTGGTATCAAGAAATCTTTCTCTTCCTTACCCTTTTCAGGCAATTCATCTCTGCAGTGAGCTATGTCATGGATGATAGCCTCTTGGGTTTTTTTTTTCTCTTTTCTACTATATCTTCCTATCAGCATAACTTGAAAATCTTTGATCACTACATATGTTTCTCATCAAATATCTGCTCAGCCCCTACTATGAGAAAAGTGTTTATTTTAACAAAAGTTAATTCAATAAATACATAGAAATTGTCTATGTCTTAGCTCTCTGACAAGCAAGACATTTCACTGAATGATGAAAAAGCAATTACAAAAATATAATAAATCAGAGTTGAAGATTTGTGGTACTCATAATTCTGTGTCTCTGTCGATGGCCATGACAGACATTGCTAATCAATCAGGTACACTTTTCTGATGATCTCATGTATGCCTCTGATTTTTTGTCAACTCAGTTTCCCAGAAAGCATCCATCAAATGACTCAAGACAATCCTACATTTATAATCTGCATCCTACCTTTGTATCATAGCCCACTTACTCTGATTGATCTACATGGAGTGAAGTGGGAATATGAGATGATCTGCATTCTGCATATTCCCATCTTTTGACCATGTAGTCCTTCTGCTTTGCACTTGGTTTTTTAATGCCTTCAGTTTTCATGATTTATTTCATTTCTTTTTCTCATTATAAAAGCAAAAACTAAAACACTAACCCACCAATGAAGTTAAGATTTGAATCCAATTTATTATTGGAACAATGAAGTGAAAATTTGAGTCTGACATTGTATTGAAACCGTGAAAAACAGGTAAATATGATGTGTTGGAAATACTAAGGCACTAGGAGACTGGAGATCAAGATCACCTATCCCTAACTCTCTACCTGCTGCCAGTACTCTGACTTTGAACAATTTATTCATTCATCCACCTGTTTAGAAGCAATCATTAAAGTCAGGCATGCTTCAAAAGCCATGGTTGACTTATCTGAAAAAATGATAAAAATGCATTTTCTTTCAGTTTAAGATGCACATGGAACCAGAGCTAGCTCCAATTCTTGTAGTTTGTGTGTGTGTGTGTGTGTGTGTGTGTGTGTGTTTGGGGGGGGGGGATGTTCAGGACTGGAGAGGGATTATTGTTTTGTATTGATGTAGAACTAGTCAGTTAAAGTAACTTGGAAATCACTTTCCTTATACTCCCAGGCTTGTTTTCTTGAGGCCACCCACGAAAGCATTCGGATCACTACAGAATCAAGTCCTTACTTTTTTCTTTCTTTTTTTTCCTTTTCAGATTTCTTATCTTCCATTGGTTTCATTTCCTTTCTCTTATACTAACATTTACCAAATTTTAGAAGCACCAGGTCCTCTTCAATTTTTTTTCTCATTTTTATAACTCAGTTTTAAGTTCTGGATTATTAATTATCTCAATTCTTTGAATTAACAAATTATCTCAGATAGTCAGGTTTACACTGCATTACATTATCTTCCACACTGCCAACTGTTTGGGGAAAATGAACAAGCAAAATCATATATGGCCCACAAAGAAAATTTCAATGAATTCATGCCTTGAAAAATGAAAATACTTCTTGCCAAAGTCAATATCTGCCATTCTATGAGTCTGCTGTGACTCCACTTCCCTCTGGCCTGAGAATCAGCCCTTAAGGCATTCGGATCTGGCTCAAGAGCCCATGAGAATATTTTAGGCATGGAAAGCCAAAACACTCTTGAAAGGAAAAAAAAAAAAAGAAGACCTTATTGAAAGATCTCTGAGAGTGAGATCCCATTTGAAAGAACGGGGCCATCAAAGAAGGAGGTACGTTTCTCCAAAGGGAGGAGAGGAGCTCCACTTTGACTATGACCCTGTTGGAATAAGATCGAATTCTGTGAACCCTAAAGGCTTCCATAGCCTTGGCATATCATAACTAGAGCCTAGGGAGATTCCTAACGCCATAAACAAGATTGTCAAATTGTTAAATCAACATCAGGAGTCACTGTGTACTTACTTCTCATGTGGGATCTGTCCTTAATGTATTGTCCATTGTGAAGTAATGCTGTAACTAGTACTGAAACAGTATTTTTACACCTTGTGTTTCTGTGTGGGTGCAAACTGATGAAATCTTTACTTAATACATACTGAATTGATCTTCTGCATATAAAGATAATCGAAAATGAAAAAAAAATCAGTGTTATATTGGAAATTGCATAAAAAATTATTCAATTTCAAAAAAAATATATCATGTAGGATCTCTGTCCTTAATGGGCTGTACAATGTGATTCAATGCTATAACGAGTACTCAAATAGTATATTTCACTTTGTGTTGCTATATGAGGGCAAATGGTCGAAATCTTTACTTAACGCATACTAAACTGATCTCCTGTATACAAAGAGAATTGAAAATGAATCTGGATGCGGATGAAAGGGGAGAAGGAGCGGGTCAGGGGGGAGGGTTGCAGGGGGAGAGGGAAAGCATGGGGGGGAGCCATTGTAATCCATAAGTTGTACCTTGGAAATTTATATTCTAAATAAAAGTTAAAAAAAGTCAATATCAAATCTGAGTTACAGAAAATTATAACTCATGAATTTCAGCATGTATGAGATATAGTAGAAAAGTAGTTATGTACTTTCTTAAATAAGAAAGAATGAAAATAACTAAATCAATAATTTAATTAAAGAAAAGAATCACACATACAAATAGAAAATTTGGCAGAAGAACATAGTTTGAAAAATAGCAATTAATGGATAAGACTAAAGAATATTTTATACCATCACTTTGCTTGATGTCTACTCTTTATTTCTACATTGCTGTTGAGGATACAAAAGAGACTAATATGCAATATTCTTGAGATAGGAAGAAGTAATATATTCCAATTTCCTCTCCCAGAAAGGATTAAAGTTTGGAATATAAGTAATTTGTTTTTACCCTCCTAGTTCAGTAGTGTGCTCCATCTCCATTAGTTTTGCATTACATGTTTTCAGTGACAAAAAAGTATACCCTTTTTCTTCAATATTCCCTGTTAAGTTCTTACCTTTACTTAAATTACCAGTCACATGTGCAAAAAAATAATAACCACAGCACAAAGACTCTTTTTCTACTTTCCTTTTTAAAGTGTCTGTTGTTCTGGGGATCCTAAATCTCTTCTACAAGTCATGTTCTGGTTTTTCTTGGACATTACAACAATCTGGTAACTTTGAACATCTGATCTAAAGTACCGAGTATCCTGCATCACAAAACTGAGGGTGTGTTTGATGATCACTTCAGAATTTAGGAGCAGGGCAGACTTCAAGGTCATGGGTTGCAAGCACACAATTCCCCAATTCCAGCAAGCCCCAGTTCAGAAATTGCTGTCTGGGCAATGCTACAGTTGTCCTCTATGGGAAGAGGCATTCTGGGATTAGGAAGAAAAGAATGTAAAAGACTATATTTGACATTTTGTATTAAGACAAAGTACAAATAACCAAACACGGGATAGACAATGAAAACACAGATTTTTCTAAGTTCGGTTGTTTGAGCTTATCTTTTATTAATTACTCCTTTTTAATTGGATTAGTTAGCACAATATCAATTTTTACAATAGTAAATTATTTGTACTACAAATTCCAAAACTAAGAATGAAAAACTAATTACATATATTTCAAAATCCTAATCTTTGATGCACACTTTTGTATCTTCTCTGAACTATAGCACATTATGCCTCTTTATATTATCAGTAAACAAAAAGGACAACTGAAATAACAGAAACGAAGAAGAACACTACAATCATAAATGCCTAAACAACAGGTTGATACTAGAGTCATAGACAGTTTAAAAATTTAATTTTCAACAACTTAAAGATCCTGAGCAATAATGGAATAAAAGATGAAAGTAACTACTTCTCCTTCTTCAAAGTAGCATTTTACAACATTCTTTTACTGAAACAATGGCTATTAAAAGAATGATCAAAAGCTATTAGAAGAAGGAGTGTGGAAGAAGGATTAATTTGTTCAAAAATTGACCAAAACATTAGCAGTCAAACCAAGTCAATAGTCAGACAAGTGCCTCTTTTGTTACTTGCTTCCCAAATAAAACATTTCCAAAACTCCTGAAGTTTGATCTTTCTAAAAATAAGCTATTTTGGAAACTACATTTCTTTTTTTAACTTTCATTTAATGAATATAAATTTCCAAAGTACAGCTTATGGATTACAATGTATTCCCCCCCCATAACTTCCCTCCCACCCACAACCCTCCCCTTTCCCACTCCCTCTCCCCTTCCATTCACATCAAGATTCATTTTCAATTCTCTTTATATACAGAAGGTCAGTTTAGCATATATTAAGTAAATATTTCAACAGTTTGCCCTCACATAGCAACACAAAGTGAAAAATACCGTTTGAGTACTAGTTATAGTATTAATTCACAATGCACAGCACATTAGGACAGAGATCCTACATGAGGAGTAAATGCACAATGACTCATGTTGTTGACTTAACAAATTGACACTCTTGTTTATGGCATCAGTGATCACCCTAGGCTCTTGTCATGAGTTGCCAAGGTTATGGAAGCCTCCTGAGTTCACTGACTCTGATCATATTTAGAAAAGGTCATAGTTAAAGTGGAAGTTCTCTCCTCGCTTCAGAGAAGGGTACCTCCTTTTTTGATGACCTGTTCTTTCCACTGGAATCTCACTCGCGGAGATCTTTCATTTGGGGCAATTTTTTTTGTTGTTGTTGCCAGAGTGACTTGGCTTTCCATGCCTGAAATACTCTCATGGGCTTTTCAGCCAGATTCGCATGCCTTAAAGGCTGATTCTGAAGCCAGAGTGCTGTTTAGGACATCCGCCATTCTATGAGTCTGCTGTGTATCTCGCTTCCCAAATTGGATCGTTCTCTCCCTTTTTTATTCTGTAGGTTAGTATTTGTAAACACTAGTCTTGTTTATGTGATCCCTTTGACTCTTAGTCCTATCATTATGATCAATTGTGAACAGAAATTGATCACTTGGACTAGTGAGATGGCATTGGTACAAGCCACCTTGATGGGATTGAATTGGAATTCCCTGGTATGTATCTAACTCTACCGTTTGGGGCAAGTCAGCTTGAGCATGTCCCAAATTGTACATCTCTTCCCTCTATTATTCCTTCTCTTATATTTAACCAGGGTTACTTTTCAGTTAAGTTTCAACACTTAAGAATAACTGTGTATTAATTACAGAATTCAACCAATAGTATTAAGTAGAACAAACAAACAAAAATACTAAGAGGGATAAAGTATTGAGTTGTTCATCAACAGTCAGGGCAAGGACTGATCTAGTCACTGTTTCTCATAGTGTCCATTTCACTTCAACAGGTTTCCTTTTTGGTGCTCGGTCTGTTGTCACCGATCAGGTGATATTTGTCCCTTTGGGACTGGCTTATTTCACTCAGCATAATGTTTTCCAGATTCCTCCATCTTGTTGCAAATGACCGAATTTCATTGTTTTTTACTGCTCTATAGTATTCTATAGAGTACATATCCCATAATTTCTTTATCCAGTCTACTGTTGATGGGCATTTAGGTTGATTCCAGCTCTTAGCTATTGTGAATTGAGCTGCAATAAACATTGAGGTGCAGACCGTTTTTTTGTTTCCCAACTTAATTTCCTTTGGGTAAATTCCAAGAAGTGGGATGGCTGGGTTGAATGGTAGGGTTATATTCAGGTTTCTAAGGTATCTCCAGACTGACTTCCATAGTGGCTCCACCAGTTTGCATTCCCACCAACAGTGGGTTAGTGTCCCTTTTTCCCCACATCCTCACCAGCATCTGTTGTTGGTAGATTTCTGAATGTGAGCCATTCTCACCGGGGTGAGGTGGAACCTCATTGTGGTTTTGATTTGCATTTCCCTGATTGCTAGTGATCTTGAACATTTTTTCATGTTTCTGTTGGCCTTTTGAAAAATGTCTGTTGAGGTCCTTAGCCCATCTCTTAAGTGGGTTGTTTGTTTTGATGTTGTAGAGTTTCTTGATCTCTTTGTAGATTCTGGTGATTAATCCTTTATCTGTAGCATAGTTTGCAAATATTTTTTCCCATTCTGTCAGTTGCCTCGTCACTCTCCTGACTGTTTCTTTTGCAGTACAGAAACTTCTCAATTTGATGCAATCCCAATAGTTAATTTTGGCTTTGACTGCCTGTGCCTCCACGGTCTTTTCTAGGAAGACTTTGCTGGTGCTAATATCTTGCAGGGTTTCTCCAATGTTCTCTAATAATTTGATGGTGTTGGGTAATAGATTTAGGTCTTTAATCCACATTGAGTGGATTTTTGTGTAAGGTGTATAGTAGGGGTCTTGCTTCATGCTTCTGAATGTGGAAATCCAGTTTTCCCAGCACCATTTATTGAATAGACTGTCCTTACTCCAGGGATTGGTTTTAGATCCTTGATCCAATATAAGTTGGCTGTAGATGTTTGGATTGATTTCTGGTGTTTCTATTCTGTTCCATTGGTCTATCCATCTGTTTCTGTACCAGTACCATGCTGTTTTGATTATAACTGCCCTGTAGTACCTGAAATCTGGTATTGTGATGACACCAGCTTTGTTTTTGTTGTACAAGATTGCTTTAGCTATTCGAGGTCTCTTGCGTCTCCATATGAATTCCAGCATCAATTTTCTAGATCTGAGAAGAATGTCATTGGTATCTGGATTGGTATTGCATTGAATCTATAAGTTGCTTTTGGGAGAATGGACATTTTGATGATGTGGATTCTTCCAATCCATGAGCATGGAAGATTTTTCCATTTTTTGGTAACCTCTTCTATTTCTTTCTTTAAGATTTTGTAATTCTCATCACAGAGAACTTAAGTTTATTCCAAGGTATTTGTTTTTGTAGCTATTGTGAATGGGATTGATCTTAGCAGTTCTTCCTCAGCCGTGGCATTGTCTGTGTATACAAAGGCTGTTGATTTTTGTGCATTTATTTTATATCCTGCTACTTTACCAAACTCTTCTATGAGTTTCAATAGTGACTTAGTAGAGTTCTTTGGATCCTCTAAATAAAGAATCATATCATCTGAAAGAAGGGATAGTTTGAGTTCTTCCTTCCCAATTTGTATCCCTTTAATTTCTATTTCTTGCCTGATGGCTCTAGCTAAAACTTCTAAAACCATGTTGAATAACAGTGCTGAGAGTGGGCATCCCTGTCTGGTACCAGATCTCAGTGGAAATGCTTCTAACTTTTCCCCATTCAATAGGATGCTGGCCGTGGGTTTTTCATAAATTGCTTTGATTTTATTGATTGATGGTCCTTCTATACCCAATTTGCTTAGAGTTTTCTTCATGAAAGTGTGTTGAATTTTATTGAATGCTTTCTCTGCGTCTATTGAGGTAATCATATGGTTTTTCTTCTGCAGTTTGTTAATGTGGTGTATCACATTGATTGATTTGGGAACATTGAACCATCCTTGCATACCAGGGATAAATCTCACTTGGTCTGGGTGGATGACTTTTCTGATGTGTTGTTGTATTTTATTGGTGAGAATTTTATTGAGGATTTTTGCGAATATGTTTATCAGGGATATTGGCCTGTAATTTTCTTTCAATGCTGCATCTTTTTCTTGTGTAGGGATTAAGGTGATGCTGGCTTCATAGAAAGAATTTGGGAGGTTTCCATCTTTTTCGATTGTTCTGAATAGTTTGAGAAGAATTGGAATTAGTTCTTCTTTAAATGTCTCGTAGAATTCAGCAGTGAATCCATTTGGTCCTGAACTTTTCATTGTTGGGAGGACCTATATTACTGTTTCAATTTCTGTTTCAGTTATGGGTCTGTTTATGTTTTCTATGTCTTCTGGGTTCAATTTAGGTAGATTGCATGTGTCCAGGAATCTATCCATTTCTGATAGATTTCCATTTTTGCTGGCATACAAGTCCTTGTAGTAATTTCTGATGATTCTTTTTATTTCTGTGGTATCTATTGTTACAGGAAAATACATTTCAGTGAAGCCAAGTCAAAGAGTCTATTAGTTGCATATTAGAGATGATAGTTCACAACAACAGATTAAGAGAAGCTAAGAGAAGTAGGGAAATTACGGGAGTCATGGAAGTTTTTGCAATGCATGGACTCTAATAAACCACTTCAGGCTATATATTAAAGATCCATAGCCCAGTAAATTCTACTTAGTAGATTAGAACCCAGATTCTGATACAAGAATATCCAAAAATGATAATACCAATCAACAAGTGAGATAGACTTGTGCTTCAAGATTACTCCATGTGATTGTGAGTAGCTATGGTCTATTATTACTCCTGCCTCATAGTTTGCAGTATGATTAGTTGACAATTTACTTCTCTGTTATTCTTTTGATGGATATGTGTGTTGGTCTTCATATTTTGATATTATAAATAATACTTCCATAGACATTATTTTATATAACTTTTTTTTAAAGTTTTTCTTGTTTTTTTCTCTTTTATGCTAATGTGATATTAATACAAAAAGAACAGATTTAATATAATTTGTAGATTCAATAATAAATCCACAATGGTATTACTTTCCTCCCTTATAGTATAAATGTGCAAGAGTTTCTTGGCTAGTCAACTTGTCTAAGCTGTAATCCTCAACTATTCACACAACACTCTAGATGTTGCTGCAAAGGAATCCTATAGTGTAATTAACATTTGTAGTTGGCTTTAGATAAAGAAGACTATCTTAAGGCCAAATCCAGTCATTTGAAAGGCTTTAAGAATTGAACTGATATTTTCCTGAGAGGAAGAAGTAAGCCTCCTGTAGACTGCTACTCTGACTTCTGCCTAATATTTCTGAGCTTATCTTTCCTAACTGCCTGCCTTGTGGATTTTGGATTTGCCTAGTCAGGTCCCATAATCACATGATCTGATTCATTGAAACAAAAACTTCAATTACATACATGAACTGGGCCAGTGAGTAGATACAGCTTTCCTTACTTGTTCTGTTTCTGGTAGAACTCTGATGGTACATGTAGGTGGAATTTCTTGAATGGAAAGAATTTTAATTCATGTATGCCTTAGCTCAGCATTCACTTCTATGAATGCAAACTATTTTCTAAAGTGGTTGCATCTATTTTCATTTAGTAAGTTTTACCATGTATATTTTCCACTCAGGTTTTCTCTTTTATGGGATGCTTTATGTATATCTTCCAATTATATTTTTTGTATATTTACACAATACTTTTTGCTGATACTGTGCATTGTAACCATCTTTTAAAAAGATTTATTTATTCTATTTCAAAGGCAGAGTGACAGAGAGAGTGAGAAAGCAAAAGCAATCTTCAATCCTTTGGGTTACTCAACAAATGGCCACAATAGCTAGATCTGAGCCATCCTGATCTCCTATGTGGGATACCAAGTACATAGGCCAACTCATACCGCCTTCCCTGATGAATTAGCAGGGAGCTAGATCAAAAGCAGACCAGCCAGAGCTCGACCTGGCACTTTCACAGATTTTTAAAAAGGTGTTTTATTTTGTTTTCATCTATCAGAACTGTTGTTTGCTCATGATATGAAGGCCACGAATCTGGATAATCAATGTGAGGCTATCAGTTTGGATAATCAGCTGGTTGAACCCAGGTATTTCAGTTAGGCTTTCCTCCTGCCATTTTCAATACTATCTCCGACATGTATTATTTCCATATACTAATAGGTCTATTTCTGAACTCTATTTTGTTCATTGCTTGCTTTTTAAACCTAACATGTCTCATTTCTGGACTCAGGACCTAAAAATTAAAGACAAGAAAAAACAATAAAGAAGCTTAATAAACATGTCAAAACCTGAGAACAAAGAACTGTGAAAATGCCTGGAACCTTCTAAAATAATTTTAGAAATTCTCCACTTTAACCTCCCAGTTGATGCACCAATTCCTCTGGCAACATAGTGCAGATGGCTTTCTAATATCTCCAGAGACATTTTACATGGTGTTCAATTTGATTTTAGAACCGTATTTGAAATATATATTTAAAAATATTTGAGTTATGTTGCTTTTTCTGTTAAATATATTAATGTAATCCAATTTTCCAAAATAAGTGTAAACATAATCAAACATTTGCCTAAACCTTCGATATTACAATAATGATGACACCACATAGATACTGTGCCAACACAGTATATCATTCAAAACACAGAGCACAACTGCATCTTATTTAAAAATTGGAAGATGCTTGCACATTTCTTGAAATTGTGTTTCAAATCAATCAGCACATGAACAGTACACTTGGGACAAACAACAGCTCTAAGTTTATCTTTTTTAGCAGACCCTACTGTAAGACCATGAGAAATATAAACAAAAAATAAATCTCTAGCTTGAAAATGACAACATATTCTGTATTAGGTAGGAAGAAATGGGAATCGCTAATTAGGAATGTCATCTGTTTATTTAATATTCTACATGAACGGGAACTATGGAAATACATCTGGTGCTTCCAGTGACTGTATAATAATCAGTGTACTCTGACTCTAAAGAACAGCAGAAGAGAAACTGAAAGAGTAATATGATCCCTCTACTATCAACTAAGTCTCCTGCTTGCTGCCCTTCCAAGTCACTGTATGCTTGAAGAGCTTTGCACGTTATGTGAAGCTCAACATGATTCTGGCTGATTACACATTTTTATTAGCCCCTTTCCTGTTTAACACTGTTAAACAGTTATCAGCCTTGGCCAATTAAGTGAGGATGGAAGGTAATTGTATCTCTTCCAGGTTGAGGTGTGAAAATCCCATCCATGATTCTTTTATAGCTCTTTCCTGTCCTCAGCAATGAACGGTGCTGCATGCTTCAAAGGATCCAGCAACACAATAGTGGAATCTCCACCATCCTGCAACATTGCATAAAATCACCCAGAGTCAAGTCCATGGGAGTGATTATGTGATAAGGCCCAAATATTTAATATTAATTTATTATAACAGCAAACTCTGTACTTTCTGATATGGAATAACCTCTAAATCTAATAATATAGTTTATGAACTAAAGCTAGTAATAAAAAATGTTCAAAATATATGGTGTGTCTTATAGTGAGAATACAGCTTTTGCCTTTATTTTTTGAGGTATTTGTAATTCTATACAAGATAGGGTGGAATTCTATGAGTTTTAATTCTACCAACATTTAATTCCTAACTTAGTTATAACCAAAAGAGACAGACTGTTATTATTTAAATATTATTAGCTCGGAATGAAGCAAAAATCCCAGACATATAACCTGAAGTGCAAGACAAGATAGAGACTGAGGTCCTCGAGAGGAGTGAGCCATTGCAGTGCTCAGAAAAACTGAGCCACAGTTGTTCTTTGCTCCTGTAGACTCTGCCCTGACAGTTGTGAAACCTTTCAATAGCCCTCCCTCATGTGAGTTTGTGATTACCTGTTTAATATCTTTAAGTATTTGTTTCTCCACCTATAAAATATTGATAATAATATTCACTTCATAAAATTTTTCAAGGTGATTAATTAAGATAATCTGTACAAAGCACATAATTAATTAGCGTTGTATCTGGCAATAAAAAGCCCACAATAAATGTTAGCCAATCATATTGCCGTTCTCTCTCCTACATTATCCCATGCATTCCCTCCCCTCCCACTCTCCCCCATCACAGTGGGTACTAAAAGCTGTTAGAATACAAAAAACTTTTGTCTGGCTATGTAGTTTAAACCTTCTGATGTCTGCTTGGTTCTTGAACTGCCATGTTTCTTCTCACCCTTCATCTCAACTTACACGGTCACTTTCATATTCCACTTAAAAGGTCCCCCTGCACCTGGCTATCTCCATCACAGTACCTATTGGTTTGTTTTACAGGAAATTTTGACCATCAAAAATTATGTAAGTTATTTGAGGGTTTACTTAATGTATTATTCAATGGTATTAGGCTCCAAGGGAAAAGACTATCTGTCCTGCTTGTCTGTTACTATATCTCATGAGTTTACAGCAATGCCCTGCACATAGAAATTCTCTCACAAATATTTACTGAGTTCATCAATAAATTCACAAATAAATCAGAAATTTTAATTAGAGTAGGGGCTAGGACAACATTTTTGAAAGGACTGAATTTTGAAAAAAATACACATATAGTTAGAGCAACCACAAAGTATTGCCTTTCTTGCTAAAGAGTTGGTCAAGAAATAGATCAAGTAAATCACATGAAGATATCAAGATTCCTGACTTTTCTTGGGCAAAGCTCAGCCACCATGTGCAAACTCTGACTGTAGAATCTTCAAATCAGCACTGTTAGCAAACATTTAAGGTGTTATTTTGTATACAACAGGTTAATTGGTGATGAGATTATGAAGACTAATTAGAAACAAGGAAATTCTTATATAATTGAAAAGAAAACACATTTATCAAAGTAAATCAGTAAAAATAAAAAGTATTTAAAAATAAAGTCATCTTCTCCAAGGCATTAAAGCACAAAATGAGTGCTCTGGAGACTAAAAAGGGATTTGATTCTTACACTAACACTCAGTTGGTGCAAGTCTTCTGCAGAACCTGGAAAAACTTAAGACCTCTTACAAGGACAGAATAAACAGAAGTTGGGAGAAGAGTGTGAGCATACCTGGGAATCTGATGCGTAAGAGATTCATCAATGAACAAATTAATAACAAATTAATAATCAATTTCTATAGCATTAAGCTGCACTGATTAGACACTTCCTCTTAGAAGGGAAGCACCAAAACACAGCAGGGCATGTTAGCTAGGACTACCTGGTCAATTGATAATGCCTATTATCATATATATATATATATATATATATGATATATTTATGATATATGATGTGTGAATGTCTATATATATTGTCTATCATGATTCAATATGCTATGATTCAATAATGGTATTTTCATTTCTATAATGTGCCATCATTTATGAAGTGTTTTATGTTATCTTAATTAACTCTCACAATAAATCACCTATAGAAGGTCATCATTTTCTAGAAAAAAATGCTTAATTTTTCAAGGGGCTGGTTAGTAAACTACACTTATGTCAGTTATCTACAATATCAGACTATAGTCCAGTGTTCCTTTTACTGTCCTGTTAACCTAAGTATTTGTGTCATTTCAAATACAAGTATTACTTTTCAGAATGAATACCTTAGTTATAGTATTTAGTTGTCTGATTTAAGTTCATCTTTTTAAATGGGCTAGTCATCAGAGCAAAAAAAAAAATTGCCTTAAAATTATACTGATTATCTTAATTTAAAAAGAGGATAAGAAAAAAATGCTTTCAACTTTTGTACAAATATTTGTGATCAGAGGTTGAAATACCAGGACTCAAATCTTTCAGTTTTCACTAATTAAAAAATGTGTGAGGTTTGAATGTTAAACAAAAACTGTGGATAGACCATTCAGAATCATCACGTTACAGAGTTGGCCTATAAGAGAATGACTTAACGTCACACGTACATTATAATATTTGGAAATTTTTGAAGTCATCACAAGAGCTTAAGACCTCCACTGTTTGTTTTTATCATCTAGGTTACATACGTATTAACTCTTACCAATTTTTTTCATTAATTATTGTACCTCTTGATAATTGTATGAATGTTACAAATCAAACACTATATCATATTGACATCTATGCAGTGAACTAGATTTTAAATTTTGAAATAGAGGAAAAATATACCAAATGACAAGTCTATGGATAAATACATGAAGGTACACAATCATCCTAAATAGATAACACTATATTTAATAGACAGCTACTAATAATATTTAACTGGTGACATTATTCTCTAACAGTTTTCTAAAAAAATCATTGCAATATCTTCTTCCAAAAATTTAAAATTGACATATGCAACCTTTTTCATTGAATATTATTTTAACACAAATGTGAAAACGCTGCTTTGTGCACAAACACTTTTCTGTAGAGTGCACTAGAAAAAAATAAAACCTGAAGAATTCTGTATCTGTTTCACTGGCGATGACAAGTATGTTAATTGCTTGCAGATAACATCTGTTCTAGTGAAATCAAGATGCAGAGTCTGGGTTGGATCTGTGGGGCTAGCAGCTTCCTAAAGCTTTGTCTGAGAGACCCACTGCATGCATTTCACAGACTTTTCAGGCAGCTGGAGGGCTTTTGAGCTTTTTTGAGAAGTTTCCAGCAACTGAAATAAAATCTGCCAGGAATCCTGGGTCATCGAAATGTCTCCCTTTGAGCAGTGGACTCACCTTTGAAGCTCCAAGATATCCACTGACCATGACGCCTGAGTGTGCTCCGGCTAAAGCAAGTTCAGGGTGAGCTGCCAACTGCCTGCATGCAAGAGCGAGCCTCTGACTTCCTTCTCTGTTTACAAAGCAGGGTGAAGGGCCTCTCTAGAAGGGATAGCAGGAGCGTGGTCAATATAATGTTGGATATAAAGGGCCCTTATGCTCAACAGGACACATTTAGAATATTACAGGGTTCATGGGCTACAATTGCTTCCCAGATGTACCTATGGAGTTGGCTAACCAAGGCATCATGACTGCTCTCACATCAACACTTTCCAGCCTGCTCCTTGAAGTTATTAATTTATTTAGACTCTAATGCATTGTCTCTAGAGGACCCAATGCCACTACCCAATGAAAAAAGTATCTGTACTGCCTTGTTCTCTGCTGGAGATTCATGGAAAACACTTCAGTGTCTGTTCTGTATTTGTAGATCCAGCTGACTACGTCAATACGGTTATGAGTGTGTGGATTTCACTAGCTCATCAGGTCAGCTTAAGATGATGCAGTTTAAGAAATTTGAAAAGTAGCTATATTGGTTACAGGTTGTACAGGGATACTTCAAAAAGTTCCTGGAGAATAATTAGAAGATATTTGTTTTAGTGAAGAAATTTTGAAATCCATGAATGGATTTCCCATAATAAACATTTTCAAAAAGCTGTTTAAAATATATAGTTAAGAAAAAGGAAGCAAAAAGTGTGGCAAAAAAAGGGTAAATAATATGAGAAACATGTGGGGAGAGAACAGAAGTAAAATACCAAGAATAAGAAAAGTGGATGCAATGAGGATGAAAGAAGTAATCAATAACATGGCATATTTGTGCGACAATGGAACCATTTATTTGAATAATCTGATGTTAAAATTTATTTTCTCATTACCAATGTGAATTTTTAGAATTTGAAGTTCTTTTTATTTATTTGAAAGAGAGTCAGAGGGAGACAGAAATTTACCAACCACTGATTCACTCTGAATCCACATTTGAATTGCTTGCAAAAGCCAGGCCAGACTGAGCCACAGTCAGGAGGAGCCTAGAACTCAGTCCTGATCTCTCCCAGTGTGGCAAGAACCCCCCAGGATGTGTGTTAATTGGAAGATGGAGCTGGGAGAGGAGCCAGAGCTCTAGCAGAGGCACTCCGATCTGGGATGAAGGCTTCCCAAGTTTTGTCTTAATTGCTGTGCCAAACACTTGACTGAATTTTCAGCATTTTAACACACCCTATTTGTATAAGAATTCATGATGTAATAGCTTAAAATATATAACATTCTGATCTTATAATAGAAGGGAAGTAAGCTTTCTTCGGTACTTCATTTTATTTCTATATAATAAACAATATTACACCAAACTCATGATGGAAAGTACATTTTTTCACATGTGGAACCACTCTGCCCTTTCAGGTTTCCTGACATTGTTCTGAACTCTGCTGGTGGATAAATAAAGGCAATCACTCTTACAGCTTAGTGACACTGAGCAAGATATATCTGGTAAAGAAAGCAAGGACATAAATATCAATAAGGTTAACAATTGTGTGCTCAGGTTTGTAATTCCAGAACTCTTACTACAGAACAAATTAAACTCATCTATCGGGAAGTGCCCTAAATGGATTTTGTCAGCACAGATGGAAATTAAGAAGTCAGTTTTTGTTGTATATTTTTGGTGGTTTAATTTCCACATTTCTCAGCAAAAGTGCACGTTATTTTTCCAAACTAATTCAGTACCACATAATAACTTTCCAGAAATCCAATATTAAATGCATAGGAATGAACAGAAAGCTTTATCTTTTTCAATGAGTAATTTCTAAAATATGAGTAGCACTTATTTGAATGTAAAACTTTAAAACAACTTAAAAGTATGATTCATAAATGTATATCCTTTTGAAAATTTATACAGATTTATATATAATTCTTTCACAAAAATACATATTGTACATAAAAATACATTCACATATCTGTTCATAGATCTTTACCTTTTGCTTCTTCATAGATGTAGAGTCTCTTAGTGAATGAATTTTTGAGTTTTTTGAAGACTATATTTGTTATTTACACTTGTTTGGATAGAATACCAGAATAATGCATGTGAAGATGCTTGAAAAATTTCATAGTATATGACATTAAAACATATGCTTATTTTGGTGCAAAAAATTTGAAATCCATTCATCTTAGGTGTCTTCAAGACGATTGTGGGAAATGTATATCATAAAAAAGCTATACATGTATTTAAAAAAAAATGTTTCACCAATGTAAACTTACCTCTACCTCCATTTTCCATTAGCTGTTTGAAGTCCTTGGTGTGTTCATCAATCCCACCTTAGCTGGAGACAATGAAACACTTGAAATTCCTGTTCTTCAGATTCTGTGCTGCTTATAATCTTTTCTTGTTCACATAACCAAGAGAAAATACTGTTTTCCAGGTTGACCATTTTATTTTATTTTTTTCAAGATTTGTTTTACTTATTTGAAAGACAGAGTTCTAGAGAAAGGTAGAGACAGAGAGAGAGGTCTTCAATCCACTGGTTCACTCCCCAGATAGCCACAAAGGCTGGAGCTGCATCCATCTGAAGCCAGGAGCCAGGAGCTTCTTCTGGGTCTTCCACGTGGGTGCAGGGGACCAAGGACTTGGGCCATCTTCTACTGCTATCCCAGGCACAGCAGAGAGCTGGATCGGAAGAGGAACAGCCAGGACTAGAATGGGTGCCTATATGAGATGCTGGAGCTTCAGGCCAGGGCTTTAACTCACTGCACCACAGTGCTAGCTCCAAGGATGACCATTTTCAATAATAGGAGAAAAATTATTTTGTGCATTTTTTCTATGAGACATTTATTGTGGATTTTTAGGAACTATATATAGATAACATTTCTCTCTCTCTACCAACCACTGTCTAAGTGAGTTCGAATGCAATAACAAAATACAATAGATTATAAATTAATTATTGCTCTCAGTTCTGGAGTTGAGAAGTCCAATGTCAAAATACTGCCAATTTAGTCCCTAGTGAGGGCTGTCTTCCTGGCTGGTAGAAGCAGACTTCTTGCTATGTCCACAAGCACTGGAGAAAGGAAGTGCTCTTGACTTTTATTTTATTTATTTATTTATTTATTAGAGAGAGAGAGAGAGAGAGTCCATTAACGGGTTCATTCTCCAAATGCTTGTAGCAACAGGGAGCTGGGGGCAAGGAGATAGAAGGCAATCCAAATTTCCCACATGGGAGGCAGGAGTCCAACCACTAGAGCCATTACTGTTGTCTCCCAGGGTCTGCATTAACAGGAAGCTGGAATCAGGAACTGGAGTCAGAAATGAGAATTGGACTCAAGCACTTAATGTGGGTCACGAGTGTCTTATCTAAATCTAAACCTCTGCTCTTTCTTCTTTTTAGTGCATTGATCCCATATGGGGATTCTACCCTCATGAACTCATCTAAATCTAGTTGTGTCCTAAATTACACACTTCCCAGTACTATTACACTAAGGATTAGGGCTTCAACATATGAGTTTCTGGGGACACAAACATTTAGTCTGTATCCATAACCAAAAAAAATTACCGACACTACAGAAAGAACAAGCGGGAATAATTTGATTTTTTGAAAAAATCTTAAAAGATATTACATTTATGAAATAGAACTGTATAATACAAACTATTTCCTTCAATTGTGGAAAAAATTGTCTCTGTTTTCCTTATCAGTGTAAGTAAGAGAAAATCGATGATATTTTTGATTTTAAAGAAAAAAGAATCTCCAAAATTTTTAGATCAGCAATTAAATTGATGGAAGAAAGCCCCCAAAAGTATTTTATTTGTTCAATCATCGATGTTCCCAACAAGTGTGAAGATATTTTTAATTTAGCTACAATAAGTGACTTTAACATAGACAGCCATGTAATGTAAACCAAAACAGTCCCAGGTACGTATTTATGTCTAAATAATTTTAAAGTGCATGAGTGTGTATCCAGTTTATAATCCAATTTTTAAAATCCTTTGGCTGAGAGTTTTTTTGAATATTAGAATATTTTTCTTACCTCCTTAAATTCAAACAAATGAAATCACTTTTCATATATCATTACTTTCAGATTTTGGAAAAGTTAAAGTTTCATTTTGAAACTTTTGAAAAAATAAAGTTTCATTTTAAAGATGGCACATGTCAAAAAAAACTGTAACATTTTGTTATCTAGAATTAGCTGGTTTAGCAGATCTGATTGTGTGTGTTAACCCTGTCAAAGAAGCTCCCATTTCTTCTTTGTAGAGTCTGTTCGTCTTCTAAATCATTAATTATGTGTTCAATATGTGCATTCCTAGAAGATACTGAGTGCCATGAGGACAGTGTCTGGGGCTCTCACTTGATGGAGTTCACTTGTTGATATGTTCTTATTACTTGCTGTGGAAGGAGAGAAGGACAAAAGAAGGTAAAGATAGAGGGAAAATAAGGAAGAAGGAGGGAGCATCAGAGGAGAATGGAGGAGGAGGGAAGAAAGAATAGAACAGCCATGATACTACCTGTGACTATTACTATTAGGCCATTGTGACCTCAGGAATACTCAGTGATCCATCAGGAGAAGGAAAAAGAAGTGTCATTTTCTGATGTGACAGGCAATGTAATACAACAAGAGAGAAAAACGAGTCAGAGGATAATATAAAACTGGAAAAGGAAAACCATGCTGAAATGTTTTCAAGGGAGAAACATGGAGGTCAAAGCAACTTCGAGTCAAAAGTAGGCATCTTTGTGTAGTATTGTCAACACAAAGATGAATGTAGGGAAGAAACAAATTATAAAACTCCTTCCATCAGTGGTACTCTAAGTATGGTGCATGCAACAGTGCACCCTTGTCCATTGGTGATAAGCAGTGAACAAGAGCTAAATACTTAGAAATATTTATGCCACTGGATAGAATAATTTTTGTGTCTATTGAGCCCAAAGATAGAGTTGGACTTATATCTGTACTTTTGAATTTGATGTTTGGTAAACATTTAGAAATCATTAATTAAAAATATAAGCAATTTTATAAGTGGAAAATTTTAAAATTTAACAGCTGCCTTTACCAGAGACAACCAGAGAAGCCCTGCCTCAGATAATGTGTTGAGGCGATGGGTTTCACTTAATTCTCATCTCATTGGTGGTTCTGTAATTCACTTGTCTCAAAACAAATAGACATTTCGGAGGGTGAACCAATGGAAGGAAGACCTTTCTCTCTGTCTCTCTCACTATGTATAACTCTACCTGTCAAGTAAATTAAAAGAAAAGACACAAATGTACCCTACAAACTTTCTTACATGAAAAAATAACCTTAAGTAAATTAGTTGTGAAGTATTTTAAAGAGTTTTCTAATACGTGATGTGTGACAACATATGAAACATCAAGTAAAATAAATATGGAGGTTTTTGGTTTGGTTTCAGTGCTAGAGCATTGTCACCATGTGGGCTTAAAACTCTTTTCTGCTCAATTATTTCTATAAATATTTACATAGGAATTACTGCTTTCTCAAGAATTTGCAAACTGTGGCTTGCTATATTATGGGTTCATGAAATGTTTCAGAAAAACTTGCAAGCAGAAATATTGACCTTTGGAAGTCTCAAAGTCCTCCTTCCCCCCTCTGCAACAGTACTCCATATCAAAATTCATGTATACTCTATCTTTTCTTTTTAAAAAATTATTAAAAGATGTTAGCTAAGCAAAAACATGTATAAAATCATGCTAGTTACTGGCATATGCAATTGTGAGATGAAGTACCAGTAGAGTTGAAGCTGCCGGTACCTCTGCCCTGATGGTACTGCTGGTACTGCTGCTCCTTTCCTTCAGCAAGAGGTAATTGCCAGTTTGTTCATTTCTGTTTAGTTTAATAGGCAAGATGAGTCTCATGTCTTTCTGGTGTTAACCACTGGAGTGTGGAGAAAATTCAAACCTTCTGAATATACTAAACTGTAAGACCAACTTTGCTGATAGGCAGATGAGATTTTTTAATATTGTGTTTTGAAGGGTCCAGTAAGCAATACCATTTTCCTCAGATGAGTTCGGAACCAAGGGAAAGACAAGTAAAAATCAGACAAAAGATGATAATGCCACCTGCTTTACATTTGTCCACATGATGTCCCAGCAGACATTTCTGACAAGCACAGGTCCTGCTTTGCCAAATCTGCCATGTGAAGTAGAGCACATGGTCACTCCTTCTGAGACAGGTGCATCTGTAGACAAAGGAGAGACACTGAACAGAGCAAGTGCAGCTCTTTCTCCCTAAATCCACAAATAAGTAACTCCTGTTCTCCTTTGGAGAAATGAGCAGAGGCTGGGGGGAAAGCAAGCAGCTCAACTCCGGAGGTCCTTAGACTTCAAAACATCAAGCCCTGAAAGGGAAATTTCTCCTAACATTAACTGTGGCTGAAGAATACTCTCCAACTTTTATTCCATGTATCAATATATTTATAAAATATGTGTATTATATTTAGGCTTTAAAATTTCCTTTTTAAAAAATTCTATAACTTTAATAGCAAATTTAAATGCACACAATGGATTATGTATTAAATACAATGGGATATTGTCATGAATTTCTTGTTCTTTCTCACAAAGGATACATATTTTCAGTTGTGGTTGAGTAGTGTCCTCTTAAATTTCTCAATTTCAGATTATTTATGTCCCTATAGTACCCTTTATTTTTAAATTTCAAACAGCTTTGTTAAGATATAAATCACATACTATTTAACTTGTCCTTTTCAATTGTACATTTAATATTTTTAGTACATTAACAGATATGAGCTATCCTGATCCCAATAATATTTAGAACATGTTCATAATTCAAAATGAAATGCCATATTTCAACATATCATCTCTCTATTTTGTAAACAACTTTCATTTCAAAGCAACCACTAATCTAATTTGATCTCTATTAATTTCCTATTGTATATATTTAATATAAATGGTTTCATACAGCATATAATGTTTTAATGCTGACTTCCTTTCCTTAGAAAAAATGTTCTTAAAACTTATCCATATTCAGTATTTCATTTTCTTTATTTTATTTATTTTTTGTTTGAGAATCAGAGACAGAGGGAGAGAGAGACAGAGACAGATACTAAGAAACAGAGAGAGAAAGACAGAGAGCTCCCCCTACCCCCACTGGCCTGGTTTTCAGATGTCTACAACAGCTATGGCTGGGCCAAGATGAAGCTGGGAGTCAGGAATTCAATCTACATCTCCCACAAGGATGCCAGGGACAAAACCATGTGAGCTCTCACCATTGCCTCCCGGGATGCATCTTATCAGATATTAGAATTTGGAAGCATATCAAGGATTGAACCCATGTACTCTGATTTGGGATATGGGAATTCCAAGAAGTTTTTTTTTTTTTTCACTTATTTGTCAGGTAGAGTTAGACAGTGAGAGAGAGAGAGACAAAGAGAAAGATCTTCCTTCCATTGGTTCACCCCCCAAATGGCTGCTACAGCTGTTGCGCCGTGGGCCGGCACGTCATGCCAATCCGAAGCTAGGAGCCAGGTGCTTCCTCCTGGTCTCCCATGCGGGTTCAGGGTGCAAGGAATTGGGCCATCCTCCACTGCACTCCCAGGCCACAACACAGAGCTGGACTGGGAGAGGAGTAGCGGGGACTAGAACCTAGAGCCCATATGGGATGCCAGTGCCACGGCATCGGTCCCCCAAGAAGTGTTTTGCCTGCTAGGTCAAACACCCACTCCATTCATTCCTTTTTATGCTGAATAATTTATGACTATAGCATGTTTTACTCATTGATTTATGAATTAGTAGTGTTTGTGTAATTGCTGCTACTTGACTATTATCAAAAATGCTGCTATAAAAATTTCTATCTGAAGTATGTCTCCAACAGACAGTGTCTCCAACAGACAAGTTATTTCTTGTTATTTCTTTTTATTAAAGCTTTTATTTAAAGAATATAAATTTCCAGAGTACAGCTTATGGATTACAATGGCTTCCCCCCCCATAACTTCCCTCCCACCTGCAACCCTCCCCTTTCCTGCTCCCCCTCCCCTTGCATTCACATCAAGATTCATTTTTAATTCTCTTTATATACAGAAGATCAGTTTAGTATATATTACGTAAAGATTTCAACAGTTTGCCCTCACAGAGACACAAAGTGAAAATGCTGTTGGAGTACTAGTTGTATTAACTCACAATGTACAGCACATTAAGGACAGAGATCCTACATGATATTTTTTTGAAAAATTGATTAATTTTCTATGCAATTTCCAGTTTGACACCAAGTTTTTTTTTTTCATTTTCAATTATCTTTATATACAGAAGATCAATTCAGTATATACTAAGTAAAGATTTCATCAGTGTGCACCCACACAGAAACACAAAGTGTAAAAATACTATTTCAGTACTAGTTATAGCATTACTTCACATTGGACAACACATTAAGGACAGATCCCTCATGAGATGTAAGAACACAGTGACTCCTGATGTTGATTTAACAATTTGACACTCTTGTTTATGGAGTCAGTAATCTCCTTAGGCTCTAGTCATGAGTTGCTGAGGCTATGGAAGCCTTTAGGATTCGCCGACTTCCATTTATTCTGATAGGGTCATAGTCAAAGTGGAGGTTCTCTCCTCCCTTCAGAGAAAGGTACCTCCTTCTCTGGTGGCCCTGTTCTTTCCACTGGGATCTCACTCGCAGAGATCTTTCATTTAGGTCTTCTTTTTTTCTTTTCTTTTTTTTTTTTTCAGAGTGTCTTAGCTTTCCACACCTAAAATATTCCCATGTGCTCTTGAGCCAGATCCAAATGCCTTAAGGGCTGATTCTGAGGCCAGAGTGCTATTTAGGACATCTGCCCTTCTATGAGTTTGCTGTTTCTCCCACTTTCTATGCTGGATCATTCTCTCCCTTTTTGATTCTATCTGTTAGTATTAGCAGACACCAGTCTTGTTTGTGTGATCCCTTTGACTCTTAGAATGCAGTCTAGCATTCTTTGTATTTTGATTGTGTTGTTTAATCCATTCACAAGCAATGTCACTGATATAGTTGGATTTACATCTGCTAATTTTTTGATTTGCTATGTGTCTTTTGTATTTTTCCTTTATGCTTCCTAAACATAAATATATTTGTCTATTTAATATTAATCTATGAAATATAACTTTGCTGTTTTTACAATTCTTGGTTGATAATTTTCTTTGACTTGTTATCCCACTGTCTTCTATCCCCCATTATTTCTGTCAAGAAGTCAACTATTAATCTTATACTCTTAACTGGGTTCTTAGAACTGAATCAATGAGCTACATTAGGTCTGTTCTCTTCATATGAATAATACAATTAAATGATAAAAGGAACAGAAAAAAGATAAAGCAAAAAATAAATGGTGAGCCAGGTGAATCATTTTTCACTTGCTTCTTTCAACATTTTCTCTTTGAAATTTAGTATTTTCACAATTCACAATTTTGCATTCACATTTTTTGTAGATCTCTTCATGTTTACCCTCTATAGATTTCACTGAGCTTCCTGGATCTGTATGTTAGTGTTTTTTTTCAATAAATTTGATAAGTTTAAGCCATTCATTCACTTTGTGCATATGGTGGGATTCTTTGTTTTGTGTAAATTTTTCTGAAGCTCTGTTTATTTTTCTTCATTTTTTTCTTTCTTCTCCTTTTCTATTCTGTGTATGCATCAATCCTCAAGTTCATTAATTCTTCCTTCTGAAAGTCAAAATATACATTTGAATCCTTTAATAAATTCTTTCAGTTATTATATTGTCCAGCCCCTTAAGTTTCCATTTGTTTCTTAACTATAATTTTTAATCTCTTTATTAATAATGTCTATTATTGGCCGGCACTGTGGCTCACTAGGCTAATCCTCCACCTGTGGTTCTGGCACCCCGGGTTCTAGTCCTGGTTGGGACACCAGATTCTGTCCCAGTTGTTCCTCTTCCAGTCCAGCTCTGTGCTGTGGCCTGGGAGTGCAGTGGAGGATGGCCCAGTTCCTTGGGTCCTGCACCCGCATGGGAGACCAGGAGGAAGCACCTGGTTCCTGGCTTCGTGGTGTGTCGGACCGCAGCGCTACGGCTGTGATGGCCATTTAGGGGGTGAATCAATGGAAAAGGAAGACCTTTCTCTCTGTCTCTCTCTTTCTCTCTCTCACTGTCTAACTCTGCCTGTCAGAAAAAACAATGTCTAGAGTATGGTGCATGCGTCCTGCCTGATCGAACATTGCCTGCTCTCTTATCCCCATCCTGCCACTGCTTGAGACCCCGGCCTCTCGCCTCCGCTCAATCGCCAAGATGTCACTTTCTAGCAAGCTGACTCTGGACAAGCTGGACGTGAAGGGGAAGCGAGTCGTGATGAGAGTGGACTTCAATGTTCCTATGAAGAACAATCAGATAACAAACAACCAGAGGATCAAGGCTGCTGTTCCAAGTATTAAATTCTGCTTGGACCATGGAGCTAAGTCCGTTGTTTTGATGAGCCACCTAGGCTGGCCTGATGGTGTCCCTACGCCTGACAAGTATTCCTTAGAGCCAGTTGCTGTAGAACTCAAATCTCTGCTGGGCAAGGATGTTCTGTTCTTAAAGGACTGTGTGGGCCTAGAAGTGGAGAAAGCCTGTGCCAATCCAGCTGCTGGGTCTGTCATCCTGCTGGAGAACCTCCGCTTTCATGTGGAGGAAGAAGGGAAGGGGAAAGACGCTTCTGGGAACAAGGTTAAAGCGCAACCAGCCAAAATAGAAACTTTCCAAGCTTCACTTTCCAAGCTAGGAGATGTGTATGTCAATGATGCTTTTGGCACTGCTCACAGGGCCCACAGCTCCACGGTGGGAGTCAATCTGCCACAGAAGGCCGGTGGGTTTTTGATGAAGAAGGAGCTGAACTACTTTGCCAAGGCCTTGGAGAGCCCAGAGTGACCTTT